>CM060840.1:30050000-31250000 GCA_030762175.1 Metallyticus violacea
AATACCTTCCTTTCAGGTAAAAAAATAAAGTTAAACGATTCATTTCTTTAAACCAAATAATATGTTTTAAATTCGATATTTTTAGTATATTACGTCAGTGTTACAAGCACAACATTTCGGCTTAATTATTTGGGGGGGGGGATTAGATTACTGGCTTCAGTTAGACTAGACAAGCATAACTATGACGCCGTAAAGTGACGTAAGATCGCATTTAAATTTAAGCACAGGAAATAGTTAACGCTTTTGCATACAGTGTATAAATACTTTAATTAATTTACATTACTAATTGCGGAATGGAACCTTCTGTCAAATTTCCTTTAAAGACAGGATTAATTAAAATGAAGCTAACTAAGATAACCATTTAAGTAAGGACTTGGTGTAATTTATAGCATTTAATACGTTCCTTTATTATATTCTGCAAGCTATACTTACTTTCATCCCCTAAACACTTAAATCATATTTCTAAAAATAAGTATTTCATAATGCTTCCAACTTCCACAAGCTTCTTGCAGAAATAAACGAAATCTGATTCAACTGCCATACTAATGTCAAAGTCAACAAATGAACTACTTTATTTGGTCTAATGCATATATCTGTAATTACATTAAGATAATGCGTGATTGTCGAAGTACGCCACAATTTCCTAATCTAACTTTTAAGAAAAGGAATTGAAAAAAAATAATGTATTTTATATGCTATTCATAATGCGCCCGTATTTAATCCTATGACTATCCGTATTTTGGTTGAAAAAACCTAATATGTTTTGTTCCCATTGCACACATAAAATGTCCCTTTAATCAAATAATTAATGAAATACATTAATTTACAAAGATTGTTTTTTGTACATAAGTGACTGGTAATCCACTGGTAATGGTAATGTACTAAAACTAAAGTTGTCCACTACATTTAATAACACAGGTATTAATTATCATTGTCTAAATTTTAACCATGTTAAAGTGACACATTTAAAAAAAAGTCAAAATTTACGGCATCTTTGTATCTAATAAAACTAATATCGAGCTTCTATTTTCTGTGTGTAATACATTCATTTTGAAATTTTAGAATTTAAACCGGAAACAGATCAAGAAGTACAAAGAAATATTTTTGACCTGCGTCCGATACTCGGCGTAGCGCGCGCTCTGCCAAAGTCACACCAGTTGCCTGTCATAATAACAGACAGCTTATGAATTCTTGTCTGCACAATTACATTTTACCGCTACGACAGAAAATATTTCTCTATTTGTGTTATTATAGCTCAGTTTGTGGTTGAGAGATGGGTGTTACTCAAGTATTTGTGCTATTAAAGACTGTTGATGCGCCAGTGCCTATTAGTGTGTGACAGTAGATTAAATTTTATTGTAGTACATTGAACTATTACTATTACAACAGATAAAAAATAAAGAAAACCCTTCTCTGTAAAGTTATTTAAAGAAAAAGCCCGAACAAAAATACGAAGAGTTAGGGAAGCAAAGCTGTTACAAGTACATGCCGATTTCATTAAATTATGTCAAAATATTACAGATGAATGACTTCAAGTAACTCTTATATACAAATTAGTACTCATAAAAATTATATTATTATATAATATTACTAATGAAACGAGTGCGAGTAGAACCTGCACATCGGTGGAACTGGCTACTGGCGTGATCTTGGCTCCCGCTCAATTTCCATTCAAAAATAATTATTTGTAGTTTTAACTGCGAGGCACATTTAAAACCGTCCATTCGCCAGTGGACCGCTTACAGGTGCGATCCCTTACGCTAGTGCCGGCATCTGGTACCGCAAACTCACGAGAACAAAATACTTCACAGGGTGTTACAAATAAAATAAACGAATTGTGTATGAGGTAGTGCAAGTGTTGCCCATTTTGTACGAAAAACAATCTACTTACATTTCCTTAAGAAACTATCATTTATACTCGACATTTCTTCAATACTACAAGCGTTCTATGTAATAAGAATGAGTATAGAATTAATTACTTTTATATTAGTACCCAAACTTTAAAAGGGGTGAACTGTTGTGACGCTGCGATGATAGCCGGGGCGGAGGGATCGCAGACTTGAGAATGGACGGTTGTAAATGCGTTTCTCTGGCGCAAGAATACATTCCCACAAAGCTTCAACTTTTTGTGAGCTTGCATCCGGTATAAAAACATGTTGATCGAGTTTATACTTGTGCCGTTCTTGCAATGCACCAGCACACTGACCAAATTTGTTTGCCATTGGTTCAAGCAGATCGAATTTTCTGGAATCCGATGCCGTCATCATGCAGGGTACCTGCTATCCCCTCCTTCCACGACACACGAAAAGAAAATTCCGGAATGATGGAATGTATAGACGTTTAGCTCTTCATTCCGAACCTTCTCCGCGATACACACCCAGTGACCCAGGTAACATTTTGTTTTGGAACTTATGATATAGTAGTTAATTGTATTGCATCTAATTGGCTTAACGTTTTGTAATAATTATAGATTAGGAACCAAGTTGTTTAATTTGTTGTAATCAAGAGACAACATTTAAGGTTTTGCTTACATTATCAAAGCGGGAGATTTTATAATATGTTTAGTCTTAGTATTTTTTCCCGGGATTTGATTAATTACTGAACAGCAAAGCTTCAGAGATATGAAGATTTCAGGCGTCACAGATTTAGCTTAAAGTTTAATAGTTCAAATATTATATGACTTTTTAAATTATGTATTGTTGAGCTTAGCTTAAAACTGATTCATGTTTTATCACAATTTTGTTGTTATTTAAAATTGAAATCTGTTCTACTTCCCCGTATTGCAAAATTATCTTTCTGTGGTCATGTACTAGAATTTTTCTTTAGAGCATATTTCAATACTATAACTTGCCTAAGCAGCAACGAGATGGTGGCAATTCAGGTTATTAAATTATATAATCGTGACAATGTGCATATTCTAAGGAGAGTTGGCATAATTTTTGGAAACATTTACTAAGAAAGTATTTCGCTAAGACTTGAAAATATTTTCTTCAACTCTTCAATCTTTAGGATGCAGCATGCATCACTTTTGTTTGTCATATCCGCCGCTTAAAGTTACACTCTAATAATATACAGTAAAGCATAAAAATTTTTTTTCACTTGAAGTATACAAGCTTTTCATCTAATGACAACAATGAACACGTCTTAGCCTTAATAGCTCTGTATTGCAGACGATTTGTCTTCGGTAGGATCAACACAGTCTTAGAATAGCTTCTAATAGTTTCAAAGATATAAGGAAATTTTGTTGACATATGGAAACAGCAAAGCTCTGTCAGTTTAGATATTTTTAGAAAAGAAATTCTGTCACCTCTTGTCTTTTTTGCTACAAGCATTTGAAGTAATTTTCAAAGCAGCAAAAGCATGCAGCCAGAACCAGGTCGAGGGATTTGTTGGTTATGTCTACACATATTAAAGCTAAACTGTGCTTTATCACTTAAAGAAATTCTTTTTGAATTGAAAGAAAGACTTTTCAACACTACTGTGAAACCTACCCGCTTTGAAGTCATGCTATAGCCAAATGCTGCTGCACGCTTTTGCAACTGCAAATGCTCGAAGGTCATTCATTTTACACCCCGTATTTTCCTCTCCATTTTCATAAACAACTCCTTCTCATCTTGGACTAAACATTACGTTAACAGAAACAGAGGGGCTATGAGTCTACTGAATAAAAAAATGAGAAAAACATGAGCAGAGCACTTCACTTAATTTCCTTTTCCTCCGGCATTCTAACGGGCAAACAGCATTTCAAACTTAGCCATTCACAAAGAGTTCCTTTTCCAAGAGACAAACATACTCGTACATAACAGTGCATGCGCACGTTACTTGTTTTCATCATTTCTGGGCCAAAAGTAAATATTAGGCAATGATGCACGCTGAACTGCCCTTTACTCCTTTCATAATCTACGTCTAACACTTTCTGTCCGGCATAGAATGGCGTTTAGGAGGAGAAGAAGATACACACGTGCCTGAAAAAAAGGGCTTGGGAAGAGGAGACAGAGCATAAATTGGTGGGAAAGGGGAGCCTAAGAGGAAGGAGGTAAAATAAGGTGAAGGGAATGGGGAAATAGCAAAGAAAAATGACAAAGGGGAATACATTTAAGAGGAGAGGAGAGACAAAATATGAAGGGAAGGGCTTGTGCTGTTTTTCTGAATTAGCCGACGCAGTGGGCCGAGGGCTAGAGAGGGCATATTAAAAACAGGAAGAGCGGCAAAATGTTTATCTTGCCCCACACTCAGTGTGTATTACTGCCACAAGTAGTTATAATAATTAGTTCTATATGGGCGGCGTGTTCATTTGCAGAGGTAAGCGAGAAAGGAAGCAGCAAGTGCTATAACTGGACTCAAGAGGAAGCACAGAAAGGCTGGGTTAGGTGACACATGGCTAATGTGGCATCTACAGTTGCTTTGAAAATGTTTCCAGGCGTTCTTTTTCAATTAACAAAGCGAACAAAGTACTCAAAAGACAAATAAATGGATATATCTGATTAGCCGCTAGACTTGCCAGTTCCCTGTCTTTCAAGATAATACTTTTGCAATTTAAAAGCTATGAGCAAGACTAAAAATACTGTAGCCAAGTATTGCAAAACGCGCTGTAATGTTGTAACGATACTTTAAAATGTTGGCTATATCTCCTTGTTAATTTTTGTAAGGACATTTAAATTTCCGAAAATAAATATTCCACTACTATATCTCTGAATCACAATTAAACATGCACATCAGAGGACACACATTTGCAGTACTTACGCCCGTTCGATTAAAACTTGCTTCTAATCGTCCGGAAGAAGGGAAATGACTCCGGGACTCGCATTCGGGAGGTTCCGAATTCAATTCCTGTTATGCTAACTAGATTCTTTTTGTGATTTTCCTGGTTGCTTGGGCGAATGTTGGAATGGGTCTTATTATTTCTTGAACTTTCTTTCATTTCATTATGTTGGTTTCTCTATAGAGTCAAAAATGCTAAATTCAGGTTGACTAGCGCGGCTTGACGGTTGCTTGCGCTTTATAAAGGTTTATGACCAGGCGTCTGGTGTGGCAGCAGGTCTTCTGAGGTGCCCCAACTCCTTGGGGGAGCTCCTCCGTTATAGGTTATTTCTGATTAGCTGGAAATTTACTAAGGACCCCGACTAGCACAGCTATTGCCCGTGTATTCTGAAGGCCCGGTGTCTCTCACCGCATCCCTTACTCCCGAAGATCGCCCACTGTGGGCGTAGAACAAAAATGACCAACAGTGAGCAAGACTAAAGTATCGAAATATCCTCCTACAATTGAATCCACCCGACAATCTTGCGTGAACATTGAGTAATCTTGACTTTTAACGTAAATGGATAACAGTCTCTCGAGCAACAACCTCTTGACAGAGTTTGTTTTCAGAATAAAGGCGATAAAACCATAGGGAACATAAACCTTCGGGAACAAAAAACACAACATTTTATTGTATGCATTTTGAAACAGACGATCAACTTCACATCAACGAAAGTATTGTTTAAATGCGTGCAATATTGACAGAGTTATACATTAAATCTAAATTGAACCTTTAAAACCAATGCAATAGCGATCCTTCCCGTATTGAGAACTTTTGAATTATTAAGTTTAAGTTGTCGCTGATTTTTTTTTTTTTTTTTTTAATTCTAGTACAACCTGCAACAAAATTTTCAGGTTTTTATTGCTGACTTTAAAACTGAAAGCATCTGGTGGCAATATTAGAATACATTTCTGTAATTGGATGTAACGGAACATTAATAGAAGAGTAATTTATCCACGCTTAATTTTCTTTATTGATGAAGCATGGTTCCGTTTACGTGGTCATTTTTCAATGCAAAATAACGGTACGGGAATACAGTAAAACTCGTTTTTTTCTTCAAACGAGAAAATGTATGAATGGTGCGCGGTTAATGCATACAGAGTAATAGAGGTCTACTTATTTTTGAGAATACCATAAATGCAGAAAGACACAGGAACGGTGTATTTGCATCATTTTTTTGAACAGCTGACTGATATTGTATGCCGATCGGTGGATTTCCAATCTTAATTGACGAGTGTTAATGGCAGTTTTCTAAAAAGATACAAGCAATATGTGGATGTAGCAATTCGAACATATCCTGCCATTAGTTATGTGCATGTTTTTAATGTAATTTTAGTTACGAGAACTGAACAGTTGTGCGGATATTACATTCGCTTCGCCGGGAGTTGTCTCTCTGATGGCCAACCCGGCAGTTGCGGTAAAATAGGGACAAATAATTAAAGAACCAGTATATAAAGTAAAGATAAAACTAAATATGGGTTAAAATACAAGATCTCAAGAAAAATATATCTTTAAAGATAATCAATAGAGCAAAAGAAAACTGAAAACGACATATTAGGACTGCTACTATCATTACCTCAATCTGTCACTGGTTTTCTCATAAGTAAATTTTGAAAATTGTTTATATCATAGCTTCTACAACTTGCACGGTAACTAGAAGAAATTTTGAATAGACATTCTTCTTATTGAAGACAGTAATCTAAATCTGTCTTAATCTTATAATAAATACAAATAAAATTATAAGTACAATATGGAAACTTTGGTGTTTAATATTTAAATTTCAAAATGATTGACCCCACACTTTTGGCCTACATATTTTAACTATATATTTAGATGTTAGCATTAAGAAAGATAAAGAGCTAAGTGAGCCAGACGGTGTCCTATACAACTAGTAAATTCCTTTTCTTTTACCTATCTAATTACATTTTTTCTGGCTTTTATGTACTTGTTTAGGGGCTTCTAATTGTAAAAAATATAATGATAATTTATTATCTTGATATATTTGTAGGAAATTTGGCAAATTGAAGAAGGAAAACGGGTTAAAGGTAATGTGCAGTTACCCAAGTTTTTCTCTGGCATTGGTATTTTGGATTTTACTCCCTTAGAACGTGTGTTTTTTTCGCCTGTTGAAGATGTTTTTGCTCTTATTATCAGTCAGTTGTAATAATATTTTTAGAACCGATTCATAAAAAATGCGTTTTTTTCTTTGTCTTTTGAAGATTTTTTTTCTCTCTTATTAACAGTCACTTTTTTAGGACTGGTTGGGAAAAATAGTGTTTTTTCTTTAACAATCGAAGTTTCAATTTGCATCTCTTCTCAAGTTTTGCCTCTTGGAATATTCTTGCCCTTTGTCCTTTAGTTAAGAAACAGAATTAAACTTAAGGTAGCAGTGAGCTGCGATGTTATTCGTTCGTTTTGCGCTCATATTGGTGCAATAACTAGTCAGTTTCACGGGTTTCAAACGTACTGACTTGGAAATAAATTCACGTGCGTAAAGGGTTACCACAAAATTACACATACAGAGCGTTCTACATTTGTGCAATGGCTGTGTGTGCACGCTTTAGTCTTTAATGGACCTGTAATATTTCCTGTATGTTCTTGACTGACGATTGTAGTCAAAACGCGTCTTTAACAAAGGCTTGAAATAATGCAAAGCATTTACTTTAGTAATGAGAAATCTTTTATCTTCCATACCGTGAATAATACAACAATTTTCTTTGTATTCTCATTAACTAATTCTTTGTACAAAAGCACAAACACGGCTTTCGTCATGATATACAATCTAAACACCGTGAGATATAGTTTATTCATTAGTTTTTACACGTGTTTGTACTTGCAAACAGTGAATATGTGGCAATTTCATAATTCCAACACAAAAGGTTCGTTTATCTGTCCATCCATTTGGAGAGAAAACAACCCCTGACGAGTTTAATGCCTTCATCATGCCATAAAATAATGAGCTCACACAGAATTTTTGCCAGACCAGGATTTTAGAATGTTGTTACATCCAACAGTCAATCCGATGTGAATAATACAGACGGGTTCATCGAAGTGAGACAGCAGAGAAAGATAGGAAGGGGATGAGTTCGGAGAATGGCGAATAGAAGGAGAGATGAAAGAGATGAGTAGGAAGTGAGTAGGGAAATGAAGTGAAGGAAATGTAACATGTAGAGTAGGAGGTAGGGATGTGGAGGAATTGCTACAATGTTAATTTCCCCTCGCCCTTTCTGGCAAGTGGATCGTTTCAACAAAACCTCGGACAGGCGAGCAAACACACAGACAGACCAAATGGAAGGAAAGGCTGCATAATTCATGACGACGTCTGGGCCTTCCCCCTGTCTACTCCTAGGATCGATTACGATTATAAAGGAGGACGCTTATTCGCGCGCTTCAGTGTGTGCGTGCATCTTCTTCTGTCTCCCGAGGTATTTCAACCCCGGCAAGTGTTCATGTCGCAATCACGGCATGAAAGTGTACTAGCCTTCCCGATAACTCACTTCGCTCGGTTCTGGTTTAATTCCTTAAGCCTTCTTCATTTTCTTTCCCTCCTTCGTTTCTTGCAGAAACTCCTGGTGCCTACTTATAGCTGTTACAACTGCATGGACGTTCCGCTCCACCTGAACACTGGGTTGCACAGAAACGAGTCGGATAGAGTGGACCATTGCCCTGGACCCACATGATCCCCGAGACACAGCAGCGTGCCACTTAAGATGTTAGGCAATACAGAAAGAAGAGTCTCCGGCTAATCCTGAACTCATTGAGACAGCAGTGCTTAGAGATCATCTCCCCAAACTCACGTGTACAATACAAAATATGCCGAGTTTCTCAAAAATCAATAGGTATCAATGCTTAGGTCTTGTCATATGCAGTTATAGTTTAATAATAGTTCAATATGTTTCCGTTGCAATAAGCTCACATTGATGCTGTAACCGTTTACAAGATAATTAGTTCAGTGATAGACTAGAAATTGGAAAAATGGACATGGCCCCGTTATCTTTCTATTATAAACTTTCTGAACACTTTGAAGGCTACATTATATAACTATTGCGTAAGACTATATTTTAAATGAGATAAGGTGAACTTTGTTTAGATTTAAAATGTGTTTTTTGTTGTAGTGACAATTATAACTTGATAGCACCTGAAATTGGTTTTATTTCAAAATATATTAATACAAATAATGGAGAGTTTAATTTAGTTAACAAAATTATAGTGTATTTTTACATAAATAGTTTGTGTTTGTAAGTAGTTTTGTTGACTAATGTATGACAATGTTCTATATAAATATTACAAATTAGGAACATCTGAGAAAAACGCTGTTTGCATGAACTTTCTTAAGGCTATTAGAGGACGACTGGCATTCTGGGACTTATTGGCGAACCATACTAATTGGTTGAAATTGGACATTTTCCTAGCCAAAGTGCGGAAAGCTGGAAGCAATTTATTTTCTGGGTAGAACGCAATAACTAGTGCAATTATAAATAATACAATATATATAAATGAAAAATAAAAAATAAAGAAACACTATTAACAATGTAACAAATTAACAGTAATAATAAAAGTAGATAAGGATAAAACACTGAAAAAAAGTCACACTTGAAATTGCTGTATTTCGAACTACTGCGAGTTCTTCAATGGCAAGAAGCTAGACAAGTGACAGTGATAAAAGTAAATACTGAGTATCGAAGGTAACGTTATGCATGGAAACAGATGAAACTAGAAATGAGAGTGGGGGGGGATGAATACGTAAGATTTAAACCAGGGGTATACGCTATATTTATGTAAAAATATAGCTGCTATTTCTCTGTCTCTGAGTAAACTTTCAGAGGATTGTGTAGGTAACGCATCAATAAGAGTTACACTAAAAGCATCATCAAAATCCTTACAGTGAGATAAGGCATGTTGGGCAACCGGCAAGGGAGACTTGGTTTTAACACAACGTCTATGATTGTTCATCACACTTAAACGTGCATGGTCTACGGCCCATGTATAAAATATATTTGCAATTTGTAATAAAATTATAACAATAAAGTATGACAATGTTAGTATAATTGTGTTTAATTGTATTCTAAAGTATTTATTTGCCTTGATGAATACTCTTTTGAAAACATGTCTTTTGTGATGCTTTAGTTTGCCATCTATAAAAATGCTTAGAATATTAACATAGGCACTTTCAATGTTTACTACTAGTTGGAACATTATAGGAATCATTTAGTACGTTATTAAGAAAATGACTGAGTTTCGCAAATGAGAGGTTTTCATGATCAGCAATAGCTTTGCAAAGGGAATGATCCTGTAAGCTGCAATCACCTTGTGGTAATTCTGTTACCTCATCTGGCTAGTATTGAAGGAAAAAGTATTATAACATTTCATGATGATGAGGAATATTTGTAAAATCTGGAACCTAATTATAGGAAAAACAGATCTGAGATTTTATAAATAATAATATATTGCAATTAAATACTATGAAGATTGACGAACTGGCACGTAGTTACCAAGTTACAGCCAAAGAACGAAAGGTAGACTGACAGAATAGAAGTACGTACGAAAAATTAAAACAGCTGATCTCACTTATGTAATATATTTATCTACAACATGCAACATAAAATGTTCTTGTAAATATGACATCAATAGCCTTAATATGAAAAAGATATTTATTTCTGTTAATTTGCACACAATCTATATGTTTTGTGGAAGAACTGTTCATATAGGCATAGAGCAGATTTTTTCTAATTTTGTTAAATAATGTATGTTTTATAAATAATCGTGTTTTTGAAATAATAAACTTTATAAAAGGGTAATTTTAATAAATTACCACAAAATAACGAATTTTTGCATGAAAGCTATTAGTGTTACAAAGTAAATGTAAAGAAAAAAAGACATGCCTAGAATTAGAATCCTTATATCTTGCACACCGATACAGTTATCAACTTTACGGAAAGTCCTATCACATCAACGTAGGAAAGCTGACTAGTTGTTCGGCCAGCACGACAATGCGCGAACACAAGTTCTCGTCGCAAACCTCCCTGCCCGAAATATAATTTTATAATTTTTGGTTAAATTCTTCTAGATGGAAAATATGTTTTTATGTCGTATTTACATTCCCCACGCCTCAGGTGTAACCGTTAAGCAGAAGATACAGCGCACCAGAGTGCACATCGAAGACAAATGCTTTAGAAGCCGCTGTACAAACCGCATGGAACTTTGTTCTCCGCAAAGACTTGTGTCGGTAACTATCAAACCGATCCTTTGTGTTATGAACAGAATTCCAAAGTACTAACAATATTATATAGCAAATAAACTTCTGCTTTAAAATAAAACATTTACTTCTATAGCAACGTTTGAGGAGAAAAATTTCTGCAAAGCTTTTATTAGACAATATATATATATATATATATATATATATATATATATATATATATATTTAACTTAATATACGAACGATATTTCAAAACAGAAAATTAAAGATCAAAATTTAAACGTTCAGAAACATTTATCATATTAGGCTTGATCTAAATTATACAGCAATGTTAGGGTGCATGCTACGTGTGCCGCACTGTGAAGTGCGTTATCCCTTTCTTAGCTGTATTATGAAAACGACAACAGATTGTGGAGAGCTACTATTTCAGAGCTAAATTCAAGGTGGAAATGCTAATCTTTTACAGTAATGTGAATAATGGTCAATGAAAACAACCCAAACATAAAAAATGCATTTATTAAACGTCTGCATAGTTAGTGTAACACTTTTAATCTTCTTAAAGCTATTTACAGCATTATTCAAAATATGCTTCATTCCGCTAGGTCGACTATTTCTTCTGCATAATTTCAAGAGTTATATAGTATTTTGTTCTTTATGCATTGAGCCACACTAAATTATGAGTCGCTATTTTTTAAATGGGCATTAATCCAAGAACAAATACTATTTCCCAGCAAGGCAATAAAACATTTATTAATCGTAACTATTTTCTAAATTGTTTTAAATTAATTTTTTAATTAACAAATAGGCCAAATACATTTCTTCTAAATTGGGGATTTGTATTCTTTAACACACACACACACACACACACACACACACACACACACACAAAACATTTTAGATAATATTAGAGCTTTCTTAATATAATACATTTTCGATGAAAATAAACATAAAATGTAAAGCAAACATTTTTAATATAAAATGCACGTAATTTATAAGAAAGGTTCACACACCATTTAATCAACTTAACTATTAATATTTATGTCTTATGAATTTATCACAACTTCCTTTTTATTATTATTATTATATTATTATTATTAGAATCTATTTAACATTTTGTCATACTACAATACATGGGTCAATATTTTTTGAAGCATTCTCATTTCTTCCTTTAAAGATACTTGTTCTTCAATATAAATTGTACAGTATTTCGAACTACAACAATAGTTACTTGGAGTTGTTGATTATAGAAGAAACAATACCAATTACCAATGGCAAAATATAGTTAATGAGGTAATTTTATAGTATATCTAACATCAATTTTGGAGACTGTAAAAACGTTGAACTTTGTGGTCTTATTTCTGAAAACTGAATATAAAGAAGGGAAGCTGGTTCTTATTTGCGGGGGCATCGTTTGATGAGGGCAAAATCTTATAGAGAAAAACTTCACATTTTCCCAAATGAGTTACTTCGGCTAGATTGAAAAAAATGAACATTTTATGCTTTTATTCTGTTTATTAAGAGTAAGGAAAAAACGCGATTTGCATAACTTGTTATACGTTTATTACATGCAGTTTAGTACAAAAAATTATTTTTGTAAACATGCTTGCATCTATAACTTCCATGCATTTAACTAACATTTAAGTTATAAAATAAATTGAGTACACTTAATTAAATAGAAATTTTTAAATAAATGTGACTTGTGCCCTTTTAATTACAGATATTTATTTTGAATAGTTTTAAATATTACATTTAATGAATTTTAATCAAAGCTATTATGTGGAAAATGTTTTTAAACTTTCCTTGTCTGCGAATCCTCTTTAAATATTTCTCGTAGTCGAGGGGTACAGTACGAGTTTAACTCTAAGAACATAAGGGCATGTTTTGTGACATTAAATGTTCATTATGTGGCGTAATATAATATATTAATTATGTTAATATGGCTCAATTCAGGGATTCTATTCCCCAAATATTTATAATTTTACAAGCGTACACAATCGGCGCGTGACGTTTCAAGAGAAGTTCCCGGATATTCCCATTCGATTCACGGATTGAATTTCATTAAAGCAGAAGTATTCTTGATAAAAAGAGCACACAGATATATACAGTATTCACAGAAAAAACGTTAGATAGCATTGGTCATGTTCTGGAACGTTCCCTTAAAAATCCCTTCGACGTCTTTCGCAGCGAACGGGAATTTTCTATTCCTCTATTATACAAATTTACTGAAGTTAAAACCATATAAAATTACTGTAGTGCAAGAACTTAAATTGGGTGATCCTGCATTCAGGAGTAGATTTTGTGAATTGATCTTGAATACGTGATGGAGGAATAGACCCTAACCTATTTTTCTTTACGGTCGAATCTTGGTTCCACTAATTCACTAAACAATCGAAACCGGAGTTCAGAAAATCCTAGCCTGCTTCACGAAGAATTCTTGCGAGATGAAAACATAAATGTGTTGCACTATTAGTGACGAGAGAATAGCAGGCCCTATTTTTTTAAAGTAACCGTTAATAGTGATAGGGATGTGTAGAAAAATTTGCAACTCTTTTTCCGTGAAACAACTGCGAGGAAACTGGGTTCGGGACTTTCCAACATAACCCCTCGGTCTTCCAATTTAACGCCCAGCGATATTTATCCCGAGGGGCATTAAAGGAAAAAGTCTACTAGACGAACCCAGACCGTTATATGAACTGAAAAATAACAGTACTGATGAAATATCTTTCATTTCTCAGAGGAAACTGCAGAGAGTAATGGTCAATTTCACAGCCGATGCCAGAAATGAACAATGAAAATGAAGGTGGCAGTTCCAGCATCTTCTTGCTTGATAATGGTGAGTTAATATACATTTTAAGTGTTTAAGTTTCAGTAATAACTTACACGACAATCATAACTGCGGACTTTCTGTGGTACCAGCTTGAACTGACCAGCTGGCCGTTATGCGTGAAAATGGTCAGAAAGGAAAAATAATCCATTACAACTTTTGAGCACGAATGAAGAAAAAAAGAATAATTTATATAAAAGTAATCGTGACTCATTGATAGATCCCAGTTAGCGATATTTTGTCACAGACGTTTATCTTACGTTACAGATATTAAAATGACAGGTAGTATCGGCGAAAACATTTGACTTTTGCCATTTATTTTAAAACAAAAGATCTATGTAAATGATAAATATGCAATGAAATGAATTATGGGATGCAATATTTGAACCAGCATTTACCAAAAATATTTATTCAGTAACCTAAATATCGCTGACGCATTCTGATGCAAAATTCTTGTACTGCTCCGTGGGGCCGGAGGAACGCGAGATTTATTTCGACCATTTAATAGCAAGCGTCCCGTACCCAGAGAGTAGTTGCAGGTTATTACAGTTTAATGTATTTTTTATGCAACATTCTTGTGATGCTCTTAAGTCTAGCAAGCTATTAATCAAAACTGGGGCCATGAGGGGAGAGGGGAAGAATTGCTCCACGAGTTCATAACGACTTTTCACTCCAAATTAGTGGAATCTCTCTCCAGGGGCAAACCTTTTCTCCTTCCCTTTCACTTCAACGTCACGATGAAGAATTCGCTTGCCTCTCTTATTTCTCCACCCCTTGACGCATTTTGTGCACTAGTACAAGAGAGGCTGTCATCCTTTCCTAAGTTCCATCTGCGCTAATTCGATTGGAGAATATTGTAACTTGCTTGCAAGTCTTGTCCAAACCTACCGCTTGCTACGTTTGTATTCGTTTGCAGGAAAGGAAGCTCTAGCAATCATCTTTTACTTATTTTTTAACTCTATAATGAAATCAATAATCAAGAAAATTAATAAACTTAGACAGATAAGACTGTCACTATTAAATTAACTAAATTGTGAAAAACTGCAAAGAAAGGTGTAAAATGTACTTAAAGTAAAGGTATACTTAATTTATTAATATATACAATAAAACTGCCACCTCATATATCTCCTTACCAATAAAGAAGAGTTATTTTCGCTAGGTTTAAGAGCGCAAGGGTGCACAAATTTAGACACTGGAGAGTAAATTATTTTTTCAGCATAAAATTAAATATTTATTAATAAACCGATAGTCACAAATGCGGGTAAAATTAAACTAATTAACCTTAGAATAATCATGGCATTTACCGCTTGTTTCTAATGTATATGTAATATATTTTGAAGTTTTATCCATTAAAAGCAAGTGGACAGTAATAAGGAAATTAAACAGTGCTTTCTAGTTTTATATTTTCTTTGAAATGAATTATCTGAAGCTATCTTACTGCATTACAATAAGTTTGGTTCATAAATGTTCAAAAATGGAGATCATTAACTGCTGTACATGCCATAAGAAATAGAATAAAAGGGATATCAAATTAAAAGATAATATTGATTAGAAAGAAAACAAAAACAGAAACAACTGAAAATCGTCATTTAATTACAATATTGCGGTTTGTTATTTTAATAGATAAAACTTTAACATTAATTAATCAACATATTTTATTTATATTATTTTAATTATATTTAATTAAATTTATGATATACTACAGGCCATTGATACCTCCTCCTTTGTCTGGTGATTACGTTGCTGATTGTTGGCCGAGAGGTCCTGGGTTTGATTTTTTGTACTCGTTTAGAGATTTTCTAAGTTAGGGAGGTCTGGAATGGGGCTCACATAGCCTAGTGATGACAACTGGGGAGTTACCTGATGCAAAAGTAGCGTTCTAAGATCATGAAAGCCGCCTGATAGTGGCCGGCGAGGTGCTTTGCTCATCATATGTTTCCCTGCAATACTGTGTTGTCAACGGAGATTAAAGAACGTAGTGATTCTACGGTAAGCCCGTGCCATTTATTATTATTATTATTATTATTATTATTATTATTATTGACATTGTTTGATTTAAAAATATAACTGTGGTGAAAATAATCATTTTTCTGATCAGTATCACTTCTCTACAGATTAGAGAAGGGGTGGGCCCTTTTGTGCCTGTAAAACTTTCGAAAACAGGTCATGCATACCAACAATAGCGTGCGATTAGTTTTGTTTTCCCCACGGCATATTTTGCCTACGGGCGAAGCCAACCGGGTTTTAGTGATTAGCGGGAAGGTAAAACAATACACAAACCAACAATATAAAACAATTTAAGAGGATCATTATGTACCAAATTATAAAATTATATCTGAAACTGCCCGCTTTCATTTTCCTGCCACGTTAGTTTATATACTTTGGCAACTAACATAATACTAGGAATTTTTATGCACAATTACTTGCAGCATTACTTCAATCATTGGCATTGCATAAATTGGATTGGTAAGAATAGAGAAGGACTTTATGGTACTTTAACTGTGCACAAGGGCTGCTGGAAAAGGATTTAGTTAGGGAGACACCAGAACGCCAGCCAGGATCCAGCGGCACGTAAACAGGGTCCCTAATATAATTTGGACTCTTACCTTCACACCATACACAGCATCAGCCCATGTCACCCGGTACTTTCGATCATGCAATAGAAACGGCGGAATGAAAGAACGTGAAATGAGAGAGCGGAAAATTCGATGAAAGGAAAGATCTATCCCAATATTCACATTAGAGACCAGAAGAGTCCAGGAAGGTGGGACCCAGGTAACTCGGAACCTCCCAAATAAGAGTATCAAGTGTAACCTCCTTAACCCTAATCAATATCCATTGGTACACAAATTATTCAACAACAATGGTTTGCCATAAACTTGGGGTCACTGGAGCTGTTTCATGAGTTACCAGAGCAAGGCGAAATTGGAACAACAATTATTCCAATATCATCAATACTTTAGGCATGGTGTTAGCTCTAGGAGTCCCCATGGCCATTCGGAAATGTGTAGTGTTTACAAACAGCGCATTTAAAAATGTCATCTTCACATATATAGGAGTGGGCAGATTTGCGATGAAGAACGTGTCCGCGCCAATCTGTAAACCGGCTGCGACCGATTAAAAAACAAAACATTTCAAAGGTGCCATAGAAATATGTTTTGCAAACTATTTCTTGCAGTTTAACATATGCTATTGTTGTTGGTAACATCCTGAATTTCGCTGGCATGTCACATTATAGGCAGCTTTCCTTGTCCTTATCTTAAAACCATTTTTTGTCTTTCTTTCGCAATATGGGTTTCTATTTCTCGCTTGGAAAACTCTGAGACGCTCCAAGAAAATGGGTACAGAGCTGAACGCCATGCGTCAAGAAGGGTTAAGTTTTTAATTTCTCTGTGATCATTTTAGCGTTAGATAAGCGAAAACAAGTATATTTATCCAAATAATTATTCATTTTCGTAAGTATTTATATGTCTAGGCGTTTTGCGCACAACAAGAATAACAGATTGTGATGTAATTTGTTAAAGAAAGACAAATGTATTTTTGGAATTATTGGTCGAAATACAAACACATACTTATATTGCACATTAAGTACACCGCTTTGCATCCGTGAGATCGTGGAGATCGTGGCAGAGCTGGTTGCGGTACATAGCTCTCAATTCAAGCGCATAGATTACAATAACCTACCTTTGTCATTGCCACCATATGCCTTTTACAAAATTTAAGAAAGTTTCATTCACAGGCATTGGTTCTTCTTGCGAAACTCTTTTAGTTCTTGCAATTTATGCGGATTATCCGGATGAACTTTATTTTACACATTCCCTTAAAATGGAAATACAAAAAGATCAGGATCCTGTTAGCCATGGCTTTATGCCATATTACATAAAAATTTTCCATACATTGCAATGATGTGATTATGCTATCTCTGTATCTCTGCTGATTGTTGCAGTTTCATAAAATATACACTGTATAGTTCTGTAAGCATTCACTGCGCACCATACACCAATGCATTGCGTCTGTCAGATAGGGCTTTACTGCACTCCAGTATATGTTCTGTATCGCTACTTGGCCATTTAAATGGACCCATATTTCGTCTGTGTAAAAAATGAATGTGAATCAATTCAGTCATTCCTAATATTATCCAGAACCCAGTTGAAGAAATTTCCACTTATATTATCAGGTGATTGCAATTACTGAACACAGTAATATTATTTGATCATTTTAGAAGTTTAGAGGCATTCTAAGCCGAAGTTTTCGAAATTTCTGTCTTCTGTGCAAGCCTACGCGGAGGTTTCTTTGCATTGGATGCTATCTTATCGAGAACACACCCCGTTTACCTAAATCTACTCACAAGATTACAGTTCAGTGCAGGAACACCAGGAAATCGTCGTCTCACTTTTTGCAAGGGTTAGTTTTTCCTAAGAATTACACATGAAAACTGTGTGTTTTAAAGTGTACTGACTTTTCGGAATTATAAAAGTATTAACACATGAATAATACACAATAGCAAACAACACTTAATTTCACGACTAATCACTTTAAAACGTCCACATGGCACAAAAATAACGCTGCGAATGCTTTAGGTGGAGACATTGGAAACCAGAGAGAAATCTAGCTAGCAGTACAAACTTCTTTTCTGTACTTACCCGCGCTCTAACGGATGGACGTCTAATTGCAAGATTGATATTGAAGAAGATTTCAAGGAAGAGAGGGAAAGGATCCTCATAATGTTATTACATATCTGCACAACGGAGGTCTACCGCCAAAATCAATTCATGAAGATATGGTCAACGTACTTCAAGATAATATTTCTTTATATCAAATAACAAATTTTTGGTCAAGTTTTAAGAAGAACAATTTGCCAAGTGCAAAAACAATAGATTGACCACACACTTATTTATAGTCGAAGGAAAAAGTTCATTCGTTAACTACTAAACGTTTAGTAGAATTCAATCCATAAACAATGGTTTAGAAAACAAATTGACTTCGTTTAATCACAGTGCAAAATATTATCTGGATAGCTTTGTTACATAAAACATGGGATCACCATTTCGATCGTAAGCCTAAACTTAAAAGTAAGGAATGGCAACATGAAGGATTTCCACATCCTCGCAAATTTAGAGTTCATTTTCTGCAGGCAAAAGTATGGCTACTATTTGTATGTATGCTGAGGACATTTTAATGAATGATTATCTGTAACGTAGCCACTTAATCATGGGCTAGAGTTATGCATCATTAATTACCAAACTTCGTGATTGAATTAAAAGGAAAGAGGAAAACCGTCGTGTGGAATTTTCTTTCATCAGGCGCACAAGAGCCTCTTTTCCTTAAAAGCAATTCAAGATGGTGGTTTCCAACTGATAATACATCCCCATCCTCACCCTTCATGGCTCCAATTGTTTTTGTTTCTTTTCAGAATTAAGAAAAACAGTATCCGGGCATCAACATTGCAGCGGTTCAGAGATTCTTCTGTGATCAACATGTCCAGTTTTTAAAAGGGCGTTTCTATTTTAGAACATAAGTGGAACAAGTATCTTCAAGTGCATGGTGGTTACATAGAGAAATAAATCAAAGTATCCTTCACTTTGCGATGGTTTATTTTAAGCGGATCGTTGCGCCATAGCCGGTAAAGAACTTAACACTCTTCACATCAATCAGGTTCGCCTTTCCTTCGCTTCTTTCTCTACCCAAGTCCCATAGCGAGCCAGCAGGCGTGCTAAAACCGAAAGGAAATGGTTTGGAAGAAGTAGCAGGAGGTAGATGGTGGGGCACAGATTTGCTACAGTAAACAATGGAATAAGGATGCCAATTCTAAATAAAGAGATTTAAACATTTGAAAGCCTTAACTGCGTCTTTTGTTCTGCCTTCTTTTTCTCTTACCCCTCCGTTCTTTGTTTCTTTTCTAGCTTCCAAAAGAGTGGAGTAACATGAGGGATAAAGAGCCTCCTTTATTTATTTATTTTTTTGTCTACATTTCCCTCGCGCCTTGCCACTATCTGCTGGGGGAAACACAGTGGTATAATACAATTAACTAGACACAAGTCTCATCGTGTCAGAGGAAAGCATATTTTCAATATGGACTATAAACACGACTTAATTAACATTGGTGGAAAATAGCTATACATACAATTCAACGTTTAAAAACAGCGTGATTGCGCTGATGCATTCATAAAAGATGTTGCTCATTTTCACCGAATATATTTACTGTGGCAGTATAAGGAGTTTCCTTTATAGGAGCCTAGCAGATAAATATGCAAAATACAAGCTAAAATGTTTTTGGGTATTCTGCCAGATAGTTTCCAGACTCACTTGGTTAAGAGCCAAAGAATTATTAGTGTTCCTGTATTTTCAGAAAGGTTTTTCACGACTACATTATAATAATGTTTACAGTTGTTCATAAAAATAGTTATTTTGCGTCCGAAACTGAACGCAACTCGGTTGGGACTAAGGTAATGGCAGACGCTGGCTCTGAGGATGAACAATTTTCTCTCCCATTTCTACTCGCACAACTTTGATCAATAAATAGCATGCACATAATATTATTTTTATTCATAACGAACAAATTTGAAATTACAGGAGTTGTTTGAAGTGATATCCGTTTCAGTCACACATTCCTCATATTTTTATTGATATTTACATTCGGTTGTACCAGTTCTGCTTTCGTAATTCTGTATCAGTTTCTTCCCTGATATTTTCTTTAAGCTCCTCTACATATGGGGATTATTCTATAGACTTTATTTTCAACGTTTTAAGTTAACATCTAAATGCAATGCACTCTAGCAAAATTTACTCTAAAACATTTGTATTAATAACTTAACAAAACAAAAACATGTGCATACTGATCTTCTAACCTAAAATTAAACGATGAAACCATAAAGACGGAATAGTCTTTGCTCTCGTAACAGAAAAATACTACTGAGGTCCAAGTGCAGGCATTGACCTGTTATGGCCAGACCGCAACTGAACTACAACTAAAACGGACCCTTCTGCACCGGTCGCCAAAGTAACTTTTTTCCTAGGTTTGCTATTTGCCTGAAAGAGGAGGGGGATATAAAAACAATAGCTGTTCTGAATACAGCAAACCACAGTCGTTTCTAGTCATATAACGTTTACATTGGCAGAAATCTGAAAAAATGATCGCGTGATTAGAGGCTGTGATTGTCCATTGTGTCATGTCTTACTACTGCCAGAATGTATGTATAATTAGGCTAAGGTGTGAATAGGCGCAATACCTTTTCCTTCTACTGCAGTCGATCCTGGTGGTCTAGTGGTAGCAAGATCGCGAGTTTAATCCCGGCCAAGCTCCATGAATGTTTTCGCGCCTAAGTAAAGCCGTGGGTTCCTGAATTGAATGGGACGCTGATGACCTGAAATGTTAAATAGTATCCGTAAGTAAACCTAATTAACAACTACTACTGCAGTTATTTCAAGGTAAGGCATGTAGGATTTAAAAACAGAACGGCAGAATAGAAAAAAAAAATGGATCTAAAAAAAATTATCAACAATGCCTTAAAACCGTACAAATTATCTAATATAGAAGAGTACTGGAACTAGATAAAAAAAAAGGCATTGAATATGATCATTTTACATCCACAAGTTTAGAATTTGGATTTTTTTTTTACATATATTAGCATCATCTACGACATTTTTAGATGTAAGATGGCATAATTATCACATCCAGACCGCTCGTCGTGTTCAGTTGTAGACATAAGCCGAAAATAGCTCTGGATGTATAGAACCTTTTCATTAGTTCAAGCATCTGCACCTGGTTAATGAAAACACATTAGAAGCGATGCTATCCAATAATAAATGCTGTCTCGATCATAGGTTTAATAATACAAATGTTTATACCTTTCTTTTATTTAGCTTTCGACTGGAAACTCTGGTATAAATGACAATTATATCTGTGGCAATTTATGAAAAATACCACAAAATGGCCTTGGTGTGACGCGCATGATCATAATGTGCAAAGATGTCATTGTGGAAGTCTCAACAGAAAGTGTTTTATGTTCTTGTGGTGACTAAAACGAAAACTGTTGAAGCGTGTGTAACGAAAAAATTTTGGGGGGATGTAACCTTTGAGTCAACCGATCACCAAAGTTAAGTCAGTAATTGGATGGGTGACCGCTTTGGAACACTACATACCGTTGGCACCATCCTCCCCTTGTCGGCGTCTGTGGTCTGGGTAGCGCGTACTCCTCTCCTATGGTGGGTTTAGAACGTAAACATATTGAGCGTAGTTACTTCGAGAGGGACTTTAAGCCGTAGATCCCTTATGGAGATTTACGGCACGCTATGGAACTCCATACCTAAAAAAGAGGTACCTGGATGTAATTATCGGCATATTCACGCCCGAGAAATATCTTTTTGTTCCTTGTAAGATGGCGTTAGAGGCGATGGATCTACCAGTTATCTCTCTGCCCTCTGTCAGGAAATACGTGTACCTGAAATTCTTCTTGGTATCTAAGTGAAACCACAGAAATCTCCACATCGGGAAACGCCCATACCCCGCTCCGGAAGGACGGGTACTAGATAGGTCTTCAGCTTTAACAGAAATTTCAACTGTACATAAGGCTAGGTTTGCTTTATTTTTAATATCCACCGACATGATAATGTCTATAAACTTGGCTTCGTTTAAACGATTAGGTCACTCTCTCTCTCTGTTCTCTTCTTGCTCTTGTTCTCATTTGGCACTACAGCCCGGGATAAGCCTTGGCCTGCCTCGGCGACCTCTGCTTCCTCCATCTCCGTCTTATGACTTCATTGATAGAGAGCAGTATTGCAGGAGTGCATGTGATCAGCATACCGTATCCCGCAGATCGCCTGTCGCGCGACACCATAACTTCACAATAAGAGTACATTGTTTCTCGCTTCTGCTTCCCAGATGATCGTGACAGACGATCGCAACATAACCTAATAGCATCAATCTCTCCTTATTACACATTTTGTACTCAGTTGTCACTGTTCGGTCTTGATATCTATTTTTACAGGATATTGGGTAACCAAAATATAATTACTTAACATATTTCTCAGACATTTAACTAGTAAGCGGAACGCCTCAATTTAATTTTGTTCGTCCTAATTATTATTTCACATCCCTGCCTAAGAATACTAAAGAAATTTCTATTCATGTTCCTGTAATAGTTAATTGTTGGCTTTATGTATAGTATAAAACTACATAGTTTGCAGATTATGCCCATATACCTGTAACTTTTGTGGGTGGCGGTATTTTAATGGATATTTAAATACGAAGATCTGATCCCCACATTACCTTTCCCAATGCTTTCAGATTTTGAGCCATATAATGATTTTATGCCTAATATGAAACTACATAGTTTGCAGATTACACACACACACACACACACACCACACACACACACACATACGATTAATTATTCCTTCCTTTCCCTGTATTTCTTATCATCTACTGTTGCTTTGGTGCTGTCTTTATTATTCCTATTTTCAATTTATATGTGTACCCTCTCTTGCTTCTTATATATATGCATGAAGCGATCCAATGAATTATGAACCAATTTGCAGTGCTTTTCCACTGAGCGTGTGCACACGTTTCCCGCCTATGAACAAGATCACGCTAGTTTCTGCCAGAATGAATCTGACAATGGTTGAGTTCAATTCGGTTATTACAAGTGGTGTGTTTTGTTCTGTATTTAACCGCGAGTAAAGTGTGAGTCAGTATGTGTTTTCTACTGCTCATTTTATTTATTTACGATTCCCATATGTTAACACAGCTCGCCAACTCAAAAACGATTTGAATAAAGATTCTCGGTATAAATATTTCCAGGCATACAAAATAAATAATCCGTATAATAAATTTCAGGTCATGAGTAACTCAGTCTAAGGAAGTGTAGGGTTCTCACCGCAGAAACATTAGATGACATCGGTGATCGATTGGAGAATTATCCGCAAAAATTACTTATGCCCATGTGTACCAACCTCGGTTTTCAGTATGTTGCGGTTAAGTTTATTAGCTTGAGTCATATTTCTGATGCACCCGGCTCGGTTTCCACTTTGCGGACGCTTTATCGCGGTAAAATGATAACCGCTCGTCAATGAGAGGTAAAGTGAAAAACTGCGATTTTCTTTTCAAAATGGAGCCTAAAGATTATAAGATTGTTACATTTTCGATTTCTACAGATAATGAGGGAGCAGTGCAAGACAACTGCACTTGAAGAACGTCAGATTGCTACTGAAAAACGAAACGGTACTTCCATTTGAGAGTTGCGTGTAATGGGTTCCGAGGACTGCTCACAGGTGAGATTCAAGTCTTCTGGAGGAGGGAAATGCATTATCTTCAGTAATAGAAAATTATTTTTTTTTCATTAAATTGCACACCTTCACGAGTGGCCGAGATCGTTAAGGCGATGACGCGTGAGCGGGAGGTTCGAATCCCGCCAGGACCGTCCTCCCTGGCCGAGATTTTTTCCATGTTTTTCCTTAGTCCTCATAAATGGCAAATGTCAGGGAGGTATCTAAACTTAGGCATGAAACGTTTCCTTCGTTCAAAAATCCTTTTCCAATTTATCATTTCATCTCGTGTATCACGTATCAGTAGTAAAAACGGCGATAAACACTCTTTAAAAAATTAAATGTACAGACAGCAAGTGATTAAAAACTCAAGGCGAAATCTTTTCTCAGGCTCTTTATTTTTCCTTTAAACTCATTCCATCGTATTTTTAGTTTCTATAAGTGTTTTGAAATTCTGCAGCTCCGAGCTGTTAGATGTTTATTGCTTTATTTCCCATGTTACCTTAAAATGCAAACACACAACAAAAATAATCACGGCCTTCTGAACAATATTTATAATAGCATGAGATCTTTAATAGGTAATGAGATCCATGAATTGCTTCAAATTCAGAAAATAAGTATAAATCAAGCATAAAGATAATCACTGTACTGTGATGAAGGAAAATCAAGGTGCACAGATTTCCTGAGAATATCGCAGTATTCCTTTTATCACGTTTTCGAAAGACTAATAAAAACCATGGTTGGTGCATTCCTGTATTAGACATATTTCTCAACAAACACATGTTTCTTATGGTGCTGTGCAAAGAGCTACTAAATTGCTTAAGTTAAAAATCATATAAAATAACTATGGCATGCGTAAATACAATATATCCCCCTTTTCATTTTAAAGAATTAACCAACGGGGAGTGTGATTTCGCCTTTTTCCAACAAGAATCTGCCATAGTTCTTATGGAGAATATATCGATGAGCGAAATTGAAAGAGTATTTCAGAACAACAGATATTGGGTAGACCCGTTAGACTTCCGCCCTAATCCCTTGCGATTTTTATTTTTAGAATAAACTATAAAATACCGTATATAGGACAAATCCCATATCCTTGAAACAAAGTGACCGCCAGGAAATAGCCAGCATTGTTCAACTTTAACTACAGCGAATGATGGATAGTCAACAACAGTGATTCGTTTCAGCTCCTCCTTTCATAAAGTTGGTAGGTAAAGCCTTTTAAAATAGTTAAGAAAACTGATGTATGGTTGTGTCAGCGTCACACTACGATATCTGCAGCGGCAACGAGCCCCGGTCATGCCTATAGGCACACAACCGCCAGTTTGTTCATAGTTTATTGGGTCGTTCTGCATATATTCACTCATTTACTCAATATTATAACCAGTTTAAGTATAAGAGAAAGAATTATGGTCTTAACTCTGCCAGGCAAAACAATAATAACATTATTATTATGTTCTGCAATGTTCTAATATTAAATAACACAAAGATCAAAATTTTCCCTGACACTTTCCATCTCTTAAATAAAGGGGAGAGTTGAGAAGCTTACTTTCCCTTTCTTCTTAGAAGTTATTACATTAAAGTGCTAAAACCCTGGAGAAACAAAACCAAAAGTAGGCAAGAGAAGAAAAATAATATTGAATACTGTTATTATAGCTTTAGTCATCTGTTGGATTCAAATTGTAGCTGAGAAAGCGAGTCGCTATTAAGGCACCAGTGATAAATGTTTCCACGTGGTGAAGTGCTGTGTGAAGCCCATGGGCGCTAACTCACGCTCCTTGCCAAGCGTGTAAAGGCGTTGTAACGTCTTAATTATCGCCCATTTTACTCTCGCCATTTCAGCAAGCGGAACCGGGAGAAAATAAAATACCTCTTAGCGACTTTAATTAATGTAGGAATATCGCATTTCCTGGTAGGCACGGATGTAACAGTTACCTTTTGAAGAGATAACGCTATCCGTATGCGGGGTAGTTTGGTGGTAACAGTGTAGTTCACAGTGTGAGCTCAGGCGGTTAAACTGAACTGCAATGTTTAAGATTTCAATTGCTGTATGGAGCATTAAGTAGTAATAAAACTATTCTATTACCTGCTTGATGATGCTACAGCCACCCTGCAAAAGCATAAGTATTATAGCAGCGTATTGTGAAGTAAACAAATTAACTTATGCTTTATCAGCTATAATTTTAATATAAATTAAAACTACGCGCTTGATATTTGGAGGATACAGGGGCAAATAGTAAAATATACTTGTGGTGAAACCCAGGTGTTTTATGATATGGGAATCTAGGGACCGAATACTACATTCCAAAATATTACATTTTGGGCGGGGGAGCAGAATATTTACCGTCCATTAAAGTGATTAAATATATATAGAGGTATATATAAGGTTCATTTAAAAGTTGTGAGGTACACGTAAAATAATAACAACAAAAATAGGTATGAATTCACACAATATTTCGGATAGCTGAGTGTCATACTTCAGTGTCTGGTATTCAAGAGGAGGAGAACTGTACACTGTGAAGAAGGACACTAAGCTATCCGAAATATGGCGTGAATTCTGTGTCTATTTTACTGTTTTATATGTATTTCACAACTTTTAAGTAACTTTATCACGAAATATACACACATTATACAGAGAGGGAAAACATCATATTATTCAATGAAAATAATAAATACATACGACTATCAAAGGATTCAACAAGAAGTAAATTAGAATTAAACAGGAAAATTATCAAGTAAGTTAAGAATTTATATATTTAGGAATGAATATAACCAGTGAAAATAACTTGTAAATGAAGTAAGATGTAAGGTTCGATTATCAGGGTACTTGTCAGTCATAAGCATCTATCTTAATGCAGAAAAATATATAAAATTAATAAACCAATAAAATATGTGGAATAGAATCTAGAGCAGATATTAGTAAAACAAAGCAACTAATAAAACACCAGAGATCAATACCTTAAAAGCTACAGTAAGAAAAGCAATAATAAATAAGAAAAATAACCAATTAAATAAGAGTATTATAAAACAGATCTGGTGAAATTGACAAATATAAGAAGAGCTTGGAATGATCAGAAGACACACGATTAGTTAAATCTGAGCGTATTGTGATACTACGAAGTAAAAGGGAATTATTAAAAGAAAGGCAACTGTCATCCCATTCAGAATCTCCATGAAAATAAAAAATCTGAAGCCTATACAAAATAAGACGAGGAAGAATAAGCATAAAAAGTTCCAAATTGTAAAAAATCTAAGATCTGGTGTACTTACATACCAATAAAAAAATTTAACTAAAATATTAGAGTAAAAACATTTTTATTAGAGATCATAGATGAGCTTAATAAACAGAAGTCCATACACTTGCCCAAGATCTGGAACATGTACATTAGATGTCTAGAACAATTTTCTGCCCTTACGAGCAGAATTCTGATAGTTTTACAAATGCCTTTGCAAAACATAAGCTATGAACTGTATTGAAGCACTTACAGCCTCACAGTCCTTCAAAACAGAGAGCTTTTCGACTTAACCCCCTACATTTCCCAAGATTAACCACGCCGCATGCGCGTGCCATTCTCTCTCCCAGTTTGTTGTTAGCGGGATTTTGGTAAATTCGGGCAGTTCTATTCTGCAATCGAGATTGAGTTTTCGTTAAATTATGCAGTGGTTAGATATTCCTGCGTCGTCATATATTCATCTTCGAGGCACTTAATGAAACAATATCCGTGACTAATCGGAAAAAAATCGAAGAAGGTTGCGTGGCACAGAAGAAAAAAATTTGTGAAATAAGAGCCTCCGTAATACCCTCATCATTTCCCAGATTTTACGGTTTGTGCATTTTATTTTTGGGGTACAATGAAAAATTGAGTATATTCAACTAACCCTCACTTTGGAGGAACTTAATATAAACATTTGAAACAAAGTAGGTCCATTAGTGATAGGGAACTGATGGGAGCCAGTGACAATGTTCTAACATATTGAAGGTGGGTGAATACCAAGTTCTTTTATTTAATAATATATTGTACCTAGGTTTTAAAATGTGAAGTGCTTGAGTGCTGTGCGTCTACGTAAGAAAATACCGGCGGCTAACCGCCGACCAACTGAACAACGTGCAGGGACTTTTAAACTGCTGTTATTGTATTCTTTATCTCTCTGCACACTTAGGTAACAGACATTGGAACCTCTTACCAAAGAAGATGAGATATTTTAGCATAGCACTCTTTTAAAATATTTTATAATATGAGAGAATAATCTGAAATTCCACGGTGTAGGGCCAGGGCTGTAAGGTGAATTGTAAAGCATGTGGGCTTGTTCGACCTCCAGTTTCATAAGGTTTGAAGATTTTCTGCGAGTAGATGGAATGTCGTGTAAAACAGCTAGAAGTTCCTATCCTTGAATGTAGGCGCCATAGATCTTCTAATGAATGGTCGTATAAGCAAGTGTCACATTATGCTCCATTTATATTTCTTCTTTCTGACATGCTATCAATTAGTAAGGACCTTTATAGTTGAATAAAATTCTGAAAATTCTTCGTGAAAGAAAATCTTGTCGAACAACACGTTGCTGATTTTATTTTTGTATTATTTTTTTAAAAAATATACCACTCTATTTTGAGAATGCTTATTATAAAGATAAACGCATAATTTTAAGTACCTTTTAAGTAATGGTCATTAACAGATGATACCGTTTCACCAGTTTGAATATCCCCACCGCACAGAAATCTTCCTCTGTGATTTGAGTGGTCAACTGACTTGAGTGACTGCCTCTTTTTACTATTACTGTTACTACTACTGCTATTATTATTGTTATATTTATTATTATTATTATTATTATTATTATTATTATTATTACGAAAGTTTACATACCGAACACAAATTATCACCATGGGTGGCTGATTTTATTAAGGCGCGGACTCATTTTCCGCCAGGACCATCCTCTGCGACTGAGGTTTTTCCCAGTTTTTCCTCAGTCCTTAAATGCAAATGCCTGGGAGTTACTCTAATCTTAGGCCCGGAATGCTCACTTCCTTTTTAAAAAAAAATCTTCCTAATTTATCATTTCATCTCATATAACATCAGTGTCTGCAACGTGTAATATTTAGTAGATAAAACAGGCGTTAATCAAAAAACAAACAAAAACTCAAATCTCACCTCCCGTGATGGTTAGCTTTTATTCTCTTGGTCTCGTGTTCCTCAGAAATATGCTTATAAAGGCTTGTGGAAGCCTAGCCTCTCTGTCACCACTGTGCAAGAGATTTAAAGAAACTTTTGCAACAGATGTGAAATAATGAATCGGCAACTTTCACAGCATTATTCACATTTTTTTAACAGCTCACCATCGACAATAGACGTCGGTTAGTTAATTCTTCATTGTGTTGGTGCGTCTATTGTTGAACATACAACATCAATGTTTAAAAAACACCAGCAAATCTCATGGTGAATTTCAGGAGTCTAATATTTTTTCCCAAAGAAAATATTACTGTGCGTACCTCATAGATGGGATATTTTCAATTGCTGCGCTCATTGTGAATAGCTGCTTTTGACGGCAGCGGGATACATACCGAGTAAACTAGCGGCATTCACTTTGACCTTGGTTGATGTCTTTACCTTGTTCTTTCACGATCTTTCACATTTTTGTGATTGAGGGTCATGTTTCTACCACAAACCAGAACGGTGCCGGTAGCAATCTTTGACGACACAGCAGTGATGATAATTTGGGAAGACGGAAGAATAACGGTAGACAGACAGATTAAACATTTTCCATGATAGTGCTTTCACCTTAGTGCACGATTGCTTGTACGTGAGAACTGTATCCATCTGATTGGTGACTGCTCAATGATAATGCAGTCTCATTAGTTCAACCTTGATGCTCAATATTTGCTCGACAAAAATTAAACATGTGCTGCACTCTCCATACAGCCCGAACTTGCTCCTTTATAATCTTCTTTTTTGTTCCTCCATCTAAAATAAACAGAGCTCTAAGTATGTAGGTATATCAGATCTTAGATTTTTTTTTTCAATTTGGGACATTTTTTATGCTTATTCGTCCTAGTCTTATTTTGTATAGGCAGATAGATATTTTTATCTTCTTGCAGATTCTGAATGAGATGGCAGTTGCCTTTCTTTAAATCATTCACTTTTACTTCGTAGTATCACAATACGCCCTGATTTAACTAATCGTGCATCTTCTGATCTATCCAAGCTCTTCTCCTCACATTTGTCAATTTCACCAGATCTGTTTTATCTGATCAAAATTTATCGGCCGTTTCACGATCCGAATTGAATGAAGCGCTGCTAACCTGGGATGCTAAAGAATGCCTGAAAATGTAGCAAATCAATAATCAATAATGATCACTGTTCGATACATCTTGTTCCATTATACGAGTATTATTAATCTTTCTTTGGTACTTCGTCTGATTAATAAAACCTGAGATAAGACATTACTTTCTGAATATTAAGTGGAATGTTATAATAAATAAATGTAAATAAGAACATTCTTTTACAACATACGCATGGAAAAATAAAGTATGCTATGCTCTTTTTTTGGCCTGTCTAAACCGCTTCAGAATCACATCCTTAAGCATAAATTCCCCTTTCTACTTTATTTATTTTTTTTTATCATTCCTCCTCTTTCCCATCCCTTCTATGTTGTTCTCCACGAGCCCCCGAGCAAGTCTTTGTGGGGTAGGGGAAGGGGTGCGGTTAAACGACGCTACTACATGCCTCTGAGTGAAGTGCTAGGAAATAGTTCTTGTGCTGGCGGTGGTAGCTCAAGTATAAGTTGAAGGCTCCTGCAGGCATCCGTTTCTCCCCGGTGCTTCTTTGTTGTTACCACTACATCGTCTCCATAACCACGCACTTCTGCTTCTCCATCTGACTTTTTTCCCCTACAGAGTTAACCCAAGATTCTGATTACTTTTCCAACAGTACACATTCTACTTGTGGAGTTTGTTAGTTTGGGCTGCATGCTTTGAAAAGCATGAAAAACAAGGAAATACGGAGTTGCCTGCGAGAGAATGGAACTGTCAGAAGAGAGCGCTGGATCTGAAATGTATTCAAGATAAACAACCACCAATTTTCCGAAAGAAGAGACTTACCTTTTATATGTATTACATTTTGCAAATTATTATTTTGGTGGAAATGGAAACACAATCATTTGATCGATGAAGGCGTTAGCTAGGGAATACATAGTGGAGTGATTGCTATCCCCACATGGTATACTTTTATTTCCTACCCATATATTATGAAGGGTGCTTTGGTTGTCTTAATTAAGATGCTTCAATAAATACTAACCTAGGAATAAAAAATATAACAACAGGACAGTAATAAAAAACTTATAGAATTAACGAACGCTTAGTACTGCATGTTAGATGGCATAAAACATGATAGCTTGGATAATATGGAACAAAGATTACCTAAAATGATGTACCAGTTGGAAACTACAGAAAGGGATTTTTTGTAAGGCCTAAAATACCTAGCAATATGGAATTGTGCCGATGTTGACGAAGTTTGGAATTTGTTTTGTTTATTTATTGACGCCTCTTAACACCTTTAGATAATCACCGTTCTATTCAATTCAGGCCGCAAAACGGCCGATAAATTTTGTTCAGAGGCCTCTTCTTTTAGACTTGAGATTCTTTTGCATACTGTAAATCTACGACAGGGGATCAAAGTCGCGCGCCAGTTGCAGCCTCTGTCCATAACAAGTGTCTATCGCATTTCTATCAGCACAATTTTTTGATTACTAATAACCTGTTCACAATATCACAATAAACATTAAACATGCTGTAGTTATTCGAAGTGTTGTTCGTCTGCAGTCACACGTTGCTCATATATTTAAATTAAAATTGCATCATTCATAACAACTCTATGTAATTCTTCCTATTTATAAGTTTATTTTCTCGAAGTTTCTCTACAGAATGGCTATAATTCCTGGACTATACTTTTTTAGCTGTAGTGTTAATATTTAGGCAGTACACCGTAATAAAATTTACAAATGATAAAAATTTGTTAAAACACAATACTTTAGTTGTATGCACTGATGCGTTAATCTCAAACTGAGTTATAAACACATAGTCAGAAATTATGTTTGCTCCAATAACAGCAAACTGCGACTGACTGCCCAATTGCCAATATGCAGGCCAAAGCTGGAGAACTACTATTATGATAGGCGATTGGCTTACCCTTAGTCCAACGCTTGCTGTGCTCAACTGCAGATTAAGGGAAGAAAAAGGTACTTTCGATATTTTTTGTCACTTGGCAACCAAAGAATATATCAAGCATTTATTTAACAGAAAATAGCCTAAAGTATGAATCTTGTGTCAGTCAGTAAAATCGTCCTCACTTATAATGTAACATTTAATTGCGTAATACACATTCAAAGTATCAAAACGTTTTTCTGTAATGCTATTCAATTAATAACTGGAAATAATATTTCATCAAATAACGCACAATATCAATTAAAAGCATATAAAGGCATTTTAAATATCTTAATGCAGTGCTTTTCAATACATTTTAACAACAGTTATAAAACCATTATGTTTACACAATTAATGACTTTCAGAATGCACAATTTGATGTGACTGAGAGTTTTCTCAAATATTCCTTCAGCATCCTTTAAATGAAATAGTGCATTATGTACGGAGAGGAGAGGGCCGCTTCACAGACACAAGATTCTACTTCATATAGTAGCATTATGTACAGATAATAATATGCACACATATTTCAAAAATATACCTGCAAAGCTTCTCTGGGCAGGCTCAAATAACCTTCGGTAAAGCAATTCTCTCATTCGAATGTAAGACCAACATTTATCCCTCTCCCAAGACGATCTTCGTCCATATTTTTTTGTTTCCGTGGCTGATCCCCGTTCTAAAATCCTCTGAAGCGACTATAAAACGGAATGAGAAGAAATGACAGGGAGAAATGTAGAAAAGACAAAACTCAGTGGTATAAGGAAAACGGAAATTGGAAGTTACGGTTTGGCTATCCAAAGAGGAAAGGGAAATGGAACGGAATCGAGGCGAAGGAATCTTTCTTGTATCACCGTTAAGCTTACAAAGGATGTTTTTAAAGGATTGCAATCAAAGTTTTAAAAAAGAAAGTTTTTACCAATCAGTTTTGCGAATCAGAGGCGTTCGCTGTAATGCAATATCTTTTACACCCATTCATGAACCTTCGGAGAACATTTATGTTACTTATTTAAAACTAAAGCACAGAATTTGCTGAAACCGATTGAATTTGGCCATAACCTGTAAAGACGAAGATCTATGTTGTGGTCTCAACAACTCTTTTTCATAAACAGTGAATGTCCACGCGTAGAAAAGACGAAAATATTACTAATTGGTTTCATTTTGTGAAGAAGAAGAAGAAGAAGAAGAAGAAGAAGAAGGAGGAGGAGGAGGAGGAGGAGGAGGAGAAGGAGGAGGAGGAGGAGGAGGACATTTAGAGCATAAGTTGATTAGTGTAGCTATAAATAATGTCAAGAAATTAATTTCATCACAGTTAGGCGATTTGTTCACGACATTCGAAAAGTAATAGTAAAATGCTGTGCATCTAGCGGTGAACATTGCAATTTGTTAGCAGATTTTCTCCGGGTACTCCGGTTTTCCCTGCCATTCCTTCCACCATTTCTCGGACATCATCTCATCTCCATCTTCTTATTCATCATTCAGCGTAATGCAATCCGTCAATTATTATCGGTGCACGCGTTATAAATGGATTATGTTCTGCCTTCCGCGATCATGTTAGGAACTCCTGTCTGACGGGCAAGAGTGTTAGCACTGAACAATAATTAGTCCCTAAATCCGCAATATTGAAAATCTCCAAGTAACATGTTTTGTAAATATAGTAACTATTTCTGATGTATAGTAATATCGCTCAAAATTCGTTCAGTAGGTGTGAATAAAAGTGCTGTATAAAAATACAAGCTGCAAGGAAAAAAAATTGTAACTCAGTACTTTAGGGCAATGCAAGAAGCGAACTATTGCATTTCGTAAAGGAAGGGAGAATTGTGAACAAAGACCACGCACTGATACATCCTTAATTAAAAGTAATAATTATTGTATGTTTTTGATTTTGTATCGTGATGTACTTACTCGTATAAGAATAAATTCAGTTTATTACTATAATTACTTGGAAGAGCGAAGAATTATTGCGGGACATTCGGTTGATCAACATCTGCCATCCAAAGAGCTTTAGATCGGTCGGTGAGAGATATCCATGAAAGATGCTGGAGTGGAGTGAGCTGTCATCCCTGTCATTCAAGGATATGGTAACGTATTGTTGATATGAGAGGAGACTATATTGAAGTATTATGTCTGAATACATTTAGTGTGAAATATTACCTTGGTAACCAATAGGAAGCAAGCCAAACATAGCTACTGTAAAATATTACCTACGCTTATGTTAAAAGCGTACTGAAAAATAGCCCCGAGGTTTTGAACTAAGGAAAAGTAAAGTGCAATAAATTTTTTAATATTTAACTTTAATTTATTTTAACATTTTAAAATATTAATATTAATATCAGATATTACAAGGTTCTCCTGACATATGGAAATGAAAATTGGACACTAAACACATCTGGCAAAAGAAACATAGCAGTGGCAGAAATACGATTCCTAAGATGAAATTGAGGATACACAGAGATCATATCCGTACTACTAATATTAGAAAAGAGCAAAAATAATGAACTGATAAACCTGCAGACATCGGACATGGTCTCAACATAGAGTCTATGTGGATGCCAAACGTCTGACGAAGCAAGTGTTATAATACAAAATAAGAGGGAGGCTTTCTGTAGGCTATCCTATGATCAAATGGGAAGACCGCTTAGAGTGGGCATAGGCTTATAGACTAACCCTGAAATAGAAGATTAGAAATGCTCCATTAATTAGATTTATTTTACAACCTGCATACTTTTATATCTAAAGGTTAAATTCAGAATAAACTCTCCGAATTGCTTAGTTTCGGGAATAAGTTAGTACATGCCTTTACTAGATAGTCAAACAAAACGTGTTACCAGTTACAAAAGTTTTACTTCACTGTTCCTGAGCATATGTTATCAAGATAGGAGTAATACTCTTGATACGCCGAATCCTTGTCGAGAAGAATTTCAGACAGCGAGGTTGAAACTCTCACGAAGAGAACTCGGCGCGATTGCCCAGGAACTTAACACCTCCAATTTATTTCCACCCCCTCCTCTTTTACTTTAGGTCTAGATTTCTCCTTCCTTTATCTTTCCAACGATGTCTGACAGATTCTTCTTTTTATCTTCCGTGCACCCGCGTGGAGAACAGACAGACCTAAGTCAAGAGAGCATAGGAAGGGGTGTGGGGTAGAGGGAGGGCGTAGGGAAGAAACGGTCTGGGCTACGAAGTTACACTTTAGAGGTACTCAATATTTCAGGGTGGTTCCAAGCTGTTTACTTACAGACTTGTATAACCAACCTGTCTTGCTACTTGCTATAGGACCGAAGTCAAACCAAGTTGCGGGAGTACGATCTAAGTTGGGAAAGCAGCAGGGGTGTCCATACATCTCAAGTCTTCTACTCAAAGATACAATACTCTTCTAGAATCATAATTACTAAATTTTATTTTAACAGTACGTGGCGAAATATTGAATGCAGTGAAATCTGAAGCGAAACGTTCTAGTTAACTTTATTGAAATATTGTGTGTTTATAATATATATATATATATATATATATATATATATAATTAACAGTAATAATAAAAGTAGATAAGGATAAAACACCGAGAAAAAAACCACACTTGAAATTGCTATATTTCGAAAGATAAGGATAAGGATAAGGATAAAACTGAGAAAAAATCACACTTGAAATTGCTATATTTCGAAATATAGCAGTTTCAAGTGTGATTTTTTCTCAGTGTTTTATCCTTATCTACTTTTATTATTACTGTTAATTTGTTACATTGTTCATAGTGTTATTTTATTTTTATTTTTCATTTATATTATATATAATCCTTCAATGCACTCTGAGCATGATCTTTTAAGAGTAAATATAAAATAAATAAAACTACCAGTATAACGTGTTTTAACTGTGGAGAGTTATTAAACTTAATTGCTCTACAACATTGTTTCTGCGAAATGCTAGGTATTTGTAAGACTAATAATAATAATAATAATAATAATAATAATAATAACAATAACAAATATATATATATATATATATATATATAACATCTGAAGTAAAATTAATAGATTAAAAACATCTATTTAATAATCTAGTCCAGTGTTTCTCAAAATTTTCTTGCCTGCGAACCTCTTTTAAAGATCTCTCGTCGCGGACCCTTAAGGTTAACTCAAAGTTTAAAATTCTAAATTTGTATTCTATATTTTTTTAAAGTGTTTGTCACTGGTTTAAATAAAATATTTTCGATATTTACCTTTTTATTGTAATGTGGGTATTCTTACACAATAGTAATAACAGTAGTGTTAAATTCAGAAACATTAACATTAATAACTAATCACACAGAATGGTAAAAGATTACCCGTTAATTTTCATTCACATAGGAGAAAGATGATACTGCATTTCACTTACAAGTCATGATATTTCGGCCTCAATAGTACAAATTTGTATTCTACCTTTTCCAAACGGTTTTTACGTATTTTAGGAAGAAAAAAATGCAGAAAATGATTTTTCACGTTATTGCACGTAATCCTACTTTTAAATTTTTATCCATATTTCGTTTACATATTAGCACTGTTTTTCCTGTTTTCATTTCCTCCCTTTCCTTTTCTTAAGTGTCATTGCGCCAACTAGCATTTGTTTCCTATGGACTAGGAAAATCATCAATGTTCTAGGAGCTACTGATGTAATCGTCTTGACTTGCTCTTCCCGGTCTTCTTGTGAGAGAAACAAGTTGGGTTTCTGGGGTGAATGAATAAATGAATGAGTAGTGTTTAACGCCCGTTTTTACTACAGAGGTACCACAGGCGATGGACACTGGTGATACATGAAATGATATATTGGGAAAGGAGTTTTAAGGAAAGAGTCCTGGCCTAAGTACGGCATTTGCCATTTATGAGGACTGAAGAAAACCTGGAAAAAACCTCAATTAGGGAGGACGGTCCTGGCGAGATTCGAACCCCAGACCTCCCACTCACGAGTTCGCGCCTTAACGACCTCGGCCACCCGTGGCGGTTTCGGGTGCTGGGGTGTTCAGACTTTTCGACTTCTATTAAAAAATAGTAAGATCCAAAGCCTTCTCCCTCAGCTTAGATTCAGTGATCGGGGTAATGTGGGACTGTGTCCCTTTTTGTTATGGCACATTCAGTGTACTAATTTAAAGTATCCCTTAGTAGAGATTTTTTTTAATACTTAGTAAGGAAACGTATTGCAAAGCCGTTATGTTACATTTATTGCGAGTCAAGGATGGAATTAAAAATTCTTTATTCCTTTTCTAAACTGGATAGTTTATAGAATGATTAAATCCTATTCACGTTTTGTTAATGGCTGATTGATGTATTGTAATTCAAGAATGGCATAACTGTTTATTAAATGCCTAATGGGAAAAATTCATAAACTGTCTATATCCTGCTGCCGATTTGTTAATAGCTGATTAAAAGACAGCCATTAAAAGTAAGCATTAAAACTAATTTCTTAAACGAGAGAGTGCATAAAAAATTTATGCCTCTTTACTATTTGCTTATGGCTGGTTGATATATTGAAATTCTTTAAAAGGTGATTTTACAGAATGTATTTATGCTGTTTACGATTTGTTAATCGTTGAATTAAATGAGGGAGTTTATACTATTTTTATGCCTTGTATTTGTAAGGGTTTAATGAACTGTTGTATAGAAAGTGTGGCATTGTTTTCAAGAGTTTATGTGCTGGATTACATTTTCTACAGAAGCTCCATGTTTCAAAAGAGAGCTTCATTTTTCATATTTAAAATTATAAATTTAGCACTAATACTTACGTGCTTATATATAAAAGACCAAATAACACACACATGCTTTGGAAGTTTAAGAATTTCTAAAAAAGGAGAGGCTCTGTTCTTTATTTCTTCATTAATATATGTCAATTATTACGTTATTATGAAAATGCTTAGAAATATTTTTCTAAATAACGGTGTTGGATTATTCCATTATCTAAAATTGCCTACATTTATTCCATCAATGTTAATTTATTTAAAAATATTTGCATCAAGAAAATTTTGTGGGGCATATTCTTCAGTTTCAGCAGCTTTGAAACGTTTTAACTACAATAACTGCTTTAATCGCGCTCGCAGCCTTCACAGCCTAGCTAAAGGATGAACATCAATGAAATGTTTTACTACCAACTGGTTGTACGAAGGCTCAATGGATAACACTGTCCTAACTAGTTCGGCGTTTCATCAACCACAACTGATTTCCATCCGTGATTGGCAGCGCTGCGCTTCGCAGTTATTTGCAAGGTTTGTAACGCTCCTGGGTTTCGTAAATAACAACCTGTTTCAAAAATGTCTTCTTAACTCATACTAAATATCAGGCCTATCCAATCTTCAAGAAAAGTGAGAAATTTAGATGAAGTGAGAAAGTTTTATAAGACCGAAGTCAAAAAGTAATTACACAAAATGGTGTAAAATAATGTGTTACACATTTTCGTAATCCTTCATGTTAGGAAAATACATTAAACAATATATGTAAATACAAAAAACAAATAGTCTGGTTCCTTATTGTGGTTCTAATTTCTAATGCAACACACCAGACAATCAATTTAGGAAGGTTAGATAGTCTACCTGCTCAAATTTCAAAGTTATGGTATTAAAATTATCAGTACGGATCTGGCTAATAAATCCTCCATTCTAAATTATTAGGACGTAAATTATAGAGCATATCTCTTTGGTGTAGTCGGCATGACTGCATGACGTCAAGTAAAAGCGGATTATTTTTCAGTCTCTTTTGTTATTGTTTTGTTTTACGATTACATATTGTCACCACAAAAAAAGAAAATCTATGTCATAGGATCTAAGCCTACAATCTTCGGAACACAACCTGGGCCACAGTTAGACGAATTACTTGTTCTAGACTAAGCTACATGAGACGATAAATTAGTTATTCAGTCCTATTAGTCCAATCTTTTAGAGTTTTTATACCACTAAATCAAGATCTATTTAAAACCTAGTTGGCAAAGTAGGTTTGAACACACTGGAAGACAAATATACCCCATTTTGCTCTACAATGTCTTAACAGCATCTAATTAAAAAAATTAACCCCATATATAATTCTGTGTGTGTTTTTTTTTTTTCTTTCCTTCATGAACCGTAGCTTACATCTCTCAATATTTTGTTGTCTAAAATTCCTATACAGTCTCTGAAATCAGTGAAGTGCATTCCATTAAAACCCGGTGTTGTCATATGTACGAATTACTTCCAGATGTTTAGACCGATATCTTTTACATCCTGCCTTGAATTTCCCCATTTTTCGTCTAGGAGCTCGGGATCTTATTAAACTACAAATTAACTGTCAGATATGTTAAATATCATTAGTATATGTAACTGCCACGCAAAAACTACAATTAACATGTATTACAGTTGAACCCGTTAGCACCTAACGTAATTATCTGAGCTGTGTAGGGGATTAATTTCAAATATTACACTACTAATTTATTACATGATTACTGTCGACTATTGCTATATTTGCGCACAGGCATGGGAAGGTTAAGTTCTCTTGCCTAAGGGGATAATATCCATGGAAAAGCCAGTTCTATGCTTTTGTGTGTGCTAGGCTGCCATTACTGGCCTCTCTTGTACAATTCTAACTGACCGACCAGGGCTTCAGTTCAAAAGTGGAAAATGTACTACTTCTTATTTTACTTTTTCCAATTACGACACTTTCTTAAATTAAACTAGTGACAAACAGAGGAATATTACGTGAAACGTGTTGCTTGTAGCGATTTGTACATCACACATTAAGTAAGATATAAAAACCATTCAACTATGAGCTTCCTTTGCAATTGCTGAATGATTATGATCAGTAGCAGGCTTTCTTCATGCAGAAATACTCGAAAGTCCGAAAGGTCAAAGATCCATAATTATTCAGAAAAGGTACCCCATGGAATACAGGGAAAATATTTTTCGAAACCATACTTTTTTTCAGAGTTGGAATTAACAACATAGCTATCAGAAAACTACTTGTTTAGAGAGCTAAATCTAGACAAACTAAGTTCAAATACGCCTTAAAAGTGCCACAAAAAGCAGGAAACTCCATAAATTCCTCAATATTTCGAAAGATACAGCAATGCAGCAGGTTTGTAAAAGACGCACATTTTCTTCGGCTTTACATATTTGCATTTGAAATGTGAAATGGGTGGGACGTCGTTAACCGACCACCTGATATTTATGGTACATAGTAATTTATGGAATTAATGTGTAATGATAGATTTAATACTCCAATATTATTTTATACGAAGTGTCCCATGACCTATGAATCAACTTACGTTGATTTTCCGCTCAGATGGTACACACCTTTTCCGCCATTGACTGGAACAAAATCACGCTAGCTTCTGGCTGTCAGTAGTTGAGTTCAGATTAGTATTATGAGTGGTGTGTTTTGTTCTGATTTAATCGCGAAGTGAATTATTATATGTTTTTCTATTACAACGTGCATTTATTTATTTTTCGATCCTGTGTGTTAACTCGAAAGTTCATCTAATTCAAAGATAATTTTAAGAAAGTATGCAAAAGTTCAAAGCCGTACAACAACCCATAATTTTTGTAACAAATTTAAGGCACGGGTAGTGTTCAGTGCATGACGTCAGTTATTATTTGGAGAATTCGCTCCAAAAAGTATCTTTCACACAAACAGGTATTTCTTATTGCTCTGTTCAAAGAGCTACTAAAGTGTTCTGTAAGTGGACGAATTGGAGTCTTTATACGAAATTTGATTTTTAAACTCTGATAATTTTGTCTATTGTTGGAAATTCACCTTCATTGTACAGCGCACTTGTTAAAGTAATTTAAATATGTAACTCTCCTTTATGTTTTCTAGGTGACACAAACAGAGTCAAATCTTTTGACCTCAATATAGACGCGTAATACAGCATTTTTATTTACTCCACATGCCTCTGCTGTTAGGCTTTGACACTTTTTTAAATCTAGATATTTTCTCTTAATTTTCTGAATATTTTTTTAAAAAATGTATATACATTAAAACCATCTTTCGCGCCTGACTTCTTACAATTTCTTTTGGAAGTAGGAGCACTTGTACATGTGAAATAAGAACAGTCGTAAAGTTGGATCTACTGAAACTAAATAGCCCTTGTTTGAACATATATGTCCACAAAATTTGTCTTTACTTGTCTTGTTAGTTAAGATATGTGATGTATAAATATTTCGATCCAGCTCTAGAGACACATATAATATCGCTCCTCTTCTCCAGTTTGATACACCGTTAACTGGAGAAGGTCAATCTCTTTTCCATTTGAAAAACACTATGGTACCCTTCAGTGCTGTGAAGTTCTATTCGTTTCTAGTGGTCGCAGATATCGATTAATTTTCAATACTAAACTTTTTAAAAGGGAAATTATAACGTGAACTTTAGTAGCCAAAACATAATAAATCTTGTTTAAAGGTATTGCATATGGTAATATGCGTTGAATATTTCTGTGTTTAATTTAATACACACTTTTGCTTATTATGAAATACTTTTTTTATATTTACCGTTCTTTGCGTGTAAAATTAGCATTTCCACAGTCCGTAGTCGCTAGGGACTATGTTACGGGCACAACTCTTAGTGCAAATACTCATCATCTCTTTGCACGAGTGTCCGTGAAACTTCGTCATGATTACAGCGTGACATTTTGTTTAATTCTCTTGTTAATCAGGCATACTGGAAGAGAAATTCTGAGGGCAAAATCTGCTGATGCCACTTCATTCATTACATTATTATTCTTTTTGGGTCTAAATACACGACACGCCGGAGGCAGGTTCTATCGAATTAAATTATAATGCCATGAACAGTTTCTGCCAGGTTACATCGGGCATGAAACAGCTCTGCTTAATTTGGAATATCTCACTTAGGTCAGATTTCTGCCCACTAGCTTTCCAATGCATGGAGCTAATATATATTATTATATGTTAATTTATTATGTGCGATATATACAGCAGATAGCAAATATAGGGCGTTTTGAACGAAAACAACAATGTTATTGGTTGATCTCATTTCATTATCATTGTACCTCACCCTCATGATGTAGAGGTCAGCCTACCGTCCTGTACTTATGAGGAAAGTTGAAGAAGCTTCTGATTAGTTGCCTAGGTTATAGTTTTCTTAAAGGGCTTTATTTTACTAGAAGTAAAGATCTGTAAAATCTGTCAATTTGTTTACTAATTTTTTGATTTCAACTTTTGAATTTTATATAATTTATTTATTATAAACACCACTCTCTATATACGCTGAATACAATATATAAATTATTTTGGTGGCATTTAACTCCTGAAAACATTGTTTTGCACAAAATTATTTCCGTTGTTCGTCGACACGCAAACTAGTTTAGGATAGTTTTGTAGTCTCTTTCTCTCTCCCCCTCTCTCTTTCTCTCTCTATGTACGCATATATATATATATATATATATATATATATACGCGTAAGGTATATATATATATACCTTAAATTATGGCCTTTATAACCAAACGCTGAGTTTTGGTTACCATAGTGTCTACTACTACTACTACTACCGCCACGGGTGGTCGAGGTCGTTAAGGCATGGACTCGTGAGCGGGAGGTCTGCGGTTCGAATCCCGCCAGGACCGTCCTCCCTGACTGGGGTTTTTTCCAGGTTTTCCTCAGTCTTCATAACTGGCAAATGCCGGGGAGGTACCTAAACTTAGGCCTGGAACGCTTCCTTCCTTAAAAAAAAATATCCTTTCCCAATTTATCATTTCATCTCATGTATCATCAGTGTCCACCGCCTGTGGTGCCTCAGTAGTAAAAACGGGCGTTAAACACTACTCAAAAAAAAAAAAAAAAATAGTGTCTACTTCAAGAATAGCTGAAACCAAATAGTAAGCAAGGGTGTATTTTATGCTAGGGAGATAATGAAACTACGAACAGTAACTATCACAACAGCATAGATGAATATGACTTTAAGAGAATGTATAAACACTAAGCAATCGAAAGCATTCGTATATAAACTATGTTTACTAATTCGCAAATCATTCTTCCATTTAGAAGTGCAGAATGTCCTTCAATGTATTTTAACTGTACAAATTTTATTTTACGATATTATGCATTTTAATGCTGGAAGTTTTAAGGATAAAAACATATAGAGAATAATTTCATTGATTCATTGAACGTTAATACTTTGAAATAAAAATTTGGTTTTAATACCTCATACCTGCCTGATGAACTTAGCATTAGCCAATTGTGTACAAGTATACACTTTTGCTATAATTTAACAAATAGAAATACTTAAATGCTTAAAAATGGCAAAGGAACCACACTTTTTCAGCAACCTGTCCCTCTTAGAGCTCGCCAGAAGCTTCAAGGATAATACAGAAAAGGTGGTCAAGTAATGATGATGATGATGATGATGATGATAGTAATATTAATAGAAAAATATGTCAAGAGTAATCATTAATAATATGTGAACGGCAGCCTACTTACTAAGTAATAGAAAATGTTAAATACAGGCATTGAAATTAGTAATAACAACTTTTTCATAAGCAGTAAACCATATACTGGAGAACCTAGAGACCTTTACATTCCTTCAATGTAATCCTTTGCTACATTTCATCCGCTGTCACACTTCTGGAAGACACTGGATATCCACAGTTAAACTGTTTTCGTTGATGTTTGAGAAGGATCGCCCAACTGCAACATTAGTGTGCACACCTGTGGTTCCTCTGTAGTAAAATACGGGCGTTAAACACTATTAAAAAAACACTAGTGTGGCTTGTTTTGACTTTGCGGCTAACTATTTCACTGGCCATCAACGACGCACCTCCAAATGTGATTAAATGAAATCAACATTATGGGCTTCAAGGACAATCCAACTTAAACATGGTGCATCTTCCACTGTTGCATCCTTGCTAAGTCGGTCCTGGTGGTGTAGTGGTTACCATACTTGTCTCCTAAATCAAGATCGCGGGTTCGAACCCGACCAGGATCGATGGCTTTTTTCGGGCGTAAAAATCCAAAGTATGGCTTCCTTCGGATGGGAAGTAAAGCCGTGGGTCCTGTGTGGTATATTTACCGCACGAAAAAGAACCTCAAGCCTGAAGGAGAGGCCTCTGAGCAAAATTTGTCGGCCGTTTCACGCCCTGCGTTGAATGGGACGCTCATAACCTGAGATGTTAAAGAGCGTCGTAAATAAATCAATGATCCTTGCTGAAAGCCTGACACCCTACGAACCATCTTTCGATATGGCAAATTTTCATTTCCGCATGGCTTCTTGCAAATCTATATGACATTCCTTCAGGTCCCTAACACGTACCATCTCAATTTTAAGTACCATCTCAATTTTAATCCTTGCATACCGCTCGCATTTAGGAAATATCGCTTTAGAGTAATCCAAATTCAAACCATTCATATTCGTCCTTCTACAGATAGTGAACTAGTGACGTCAAGTGTGTTGAACAACTATGCCATTTCCTAGATATGTCTCGCAAGTGCAGCATGCATTTATTGATAGGGTACCAATGTGTTATAATTATTTATTATGCAATATTAAAAATGATACTTTATTTTGTGAGTGGAATGCTGGTGAAAAGAGACTGGAGGCCTAACCTACTAACAAAATAAAACAAATTTTAACATATGTATCATTCACTAAATTTTAAATAGCTCTTAATATTTTAATTAAATTAGGCTTATTTCAGTCATTCTGAAACTTCCCTGTTTCAAAGAAAAAGATAATGGGAGAAAATTTACTCTGGTTAATGCTATTAATATCTCAGGGATATGAATTGGTGGTTTTTAATCCTATTTTGGCGAATAAAATTACAAATTAAAAGTTTTATTATTTTTTCTAACGTTGAAAGAAACTCTATTCGGCATAATGGAATTAGCTGTTATTGATTTTCTTCCAACTTGACATGATTCCAGACTTGCAACATGCAATACGTAAATATTAGAACACATTTATATAACATCATTATTTGCACTATGGTCTGCTTTCGAAACAATCGTGAGATGGGAAACGTTTAAAATACAATACATTAATATATATACAAATACAACTTATATATAATTTGTATCCGCTTAGATAGATTAATAATAATCACATTTCATATTAAATCAAGGTGGGTAAGTCTCATAAAATAATATAATACTGAGCGTTGTAAAATGCATTGACCAATTTATGTAGATTGTGTTAAAAGAACTACTTTTACAATGAGTTGTGTAAAGATAATTATTTTTTCATGTATTTTCATTTCTTAATTTCTCAGTATATTTTACAACACTGTACATGCACATATACTTCAAAATATTAAAAAAATATTAAGGACTGAATGCAAATGCATACTTTTTATAGAGTGATAAAATGTTAATGGTATATTCATGCAGGCGCTCTGTATGTGCGTATTATTCACTCTGTAGATATGTAAATTATAATACATTTCTTTCAACACATTTGCAGTGCTGTTCCAAATTTTGATGATAAAATACATTTAAATACTTTATTATATATTTTAAAACACTTTTTATAATTCATATATAGCAAAATACTCCGACATAAAGGTGGAAATAATGTGGGGCTCAATTACGCTGTAGTAGAATTAATTATTAACCTCAAGCAACTGGGGTCGATTCTTCCCGGAACTGTGTACCAGTGGCGATGTATAATGATAATGTATTGGCTAGTAAAATTCAACACCACAAAAAAACCTTTCCCAAGTGTTAATCGCCATTATGCAAAAGCACTTATCTAACACACTAAGTTACTCGTAGTATATGGCGGATGAAGCAGCACAAAATTTAGTTACTGTATCCACCAGTGGATGCTTCTAAAAATTAATGACATCTGGACATTAATTCATTGTTCAGTGAATTAATTAATTATCAGTAATTATTCTACCCAAAATTTAACTTTTAAACATATTTATAATAAGAGATAGTTGTCTGTCCCAATAAGTGTATTGTTTCAGCATATGTTCTGCAGAATCGAGTTCACATCTTGGAGCTGTGGAATGGTTTTTGTGTTAGACAACATCGAAAATTTCTTACCTTTCTCTTTCACTTAATATTTATTTCATTTGTGTGCTTTAGTGGATACTGGCCAACTAATTCTGGGCTTGTATAGCCTGTCCGTACAAATTTATATTGGATGTTAATAAAAGCTCATGTCGAAAATAATTTTGACCTGCTTCTTAACTTCAAAATTAGAGCGTATTATTAAATGAATATTCTCGGTCTTTGTACTCCTTTATAGAGATTTTATGTAGAAGATGTTAGCTTAAACCTCTGCCCATAGCAAAAACGTTTATATGAAAAGAGACATAACACACGTGTACAATAAAGCGATGAAATACTGAAAACAACAGTGGAGTTTACTAGCGTTCCTGTGGGCCAGTAAATTTGATAGCCAGTAGCAACAAAGAGGGAGTGTCAAAGTGGAAAACGCGGAGTAATATTTTACTATAAAGTTAGAATGGACAGATTATAGTTTTGCCGCTATTAAGATCTAAGGAACTCGGGTTTCTTAACCCGGGCAATGGTAAAAGAAGAAGTAGTAGTAGTAGTAGTAGTAGTAGTAGTAGTAGTAGTAGTAGTAGTAGTAGTAGTAGTAGTAGTAGTAGTAGCAGTAGTAGTAGTAGTAGTAGTAGTAGTAGTAGTAGTAGTAGAGTAGTAGAGTAGTAGTAGTAGTAGTAGTAGTAGTAGTAGTAGTAGTAGTAGTAGTAGGTAGTAGTTGTAGTAGTAGTAATAGTAGTAACAGCAGGAGTAGTAGTAGTAGTAGTAGTAGTAGTAATAGTAGTAGTAGTAGTAGTAGTAGTAGTAGTAGTAGTAGTAGTAGTAGTAGCAGTACCAGTAGCAGTAGTACCAGTAGTAATATTATAGTAGTATTATAGTATATTATAGTAGTATTTATTTACAAAATATATTTTTACAAATCTAATCTATCCATGTCGTGAGGTACCTGTGACAGTACGTGCTTTCCCAATACGATAGGAAATATATGAAATTGCACAAACCAATATTTAACTCTTAAGAGACGAGCAATATACATAATGAAATAAATAAATGGAAAAAAAAATATATAATAGAATTTTAAATACCCAAATAAAATAAACAGCAAAAATACAAAAATAAACAATTTAATCTCCCTCATACACATACATATATACACACGTGTATATATATATAAAATTCCAAAAATATATTATGAGCTGTATCACTTTGTTTAAAATTTTGCCCATCCTCTTCCTTCTACGTATCTTCCAGAAAAAATTCAGAATTGCCACTGCCCTCTCCTCCCATTAACAAACGAGGCCGGTAGGTATTCCTTTGTCCATTCTTCCGTCCCCTTGGAGTACGTGCTTCTACGCCCAGTTCCGAGGTAATTCAGTTGCTCTTGATTCCAAAACGATATAGATTCGCTAAAAGTGTCTAGTGAAGTATCTGCGGGCTGGCAAATGGGGCTTATGGAGCCTTATGATTAATGTATCCTCACAAATACCTAACCCTCCTCGTTGTACCTCTTTTCCTAGTGTTATTTTCTCATGAATGAACACAGAAACAGCTTCTGATAAATAAGCTTAACCTATTCACAAAATATTCTATAGCAACATTCTCCCTCGGGAGCAAATCCATTAAATAGGGACTTTTTAACTTTATTATGTGAGATTGTTTTCTAACAAATTATTAAATAAATTGTCCTGAAAATCCAGTTTTGCTGTGTTTACTATTTTTTCTATAGGCTTTCAGAAACTGAATACCCGCAACTTCATTGCACATATGGCTGTATCGCATATGCACGCCGTTTCCAAGAACAGGAAATCATAAAAAATATACACTTTCTTCTGTATGTAGATTCTGTTCCATTTATACGCGTTGAAATAAATGTGAAAAGTTAGTAAACAAACCTTTTCAATGTAAAGGTCCGAAGTTTGCAAAGTTTTTGTTCAGCCCTAGAACGAGACACTAGCAAGCTTTCTACTGCCTGGAAATCTTGCTTTCCATCAATAATTGAGTCATTCAAGAGGAAACAGGTGTATGTAGAGGAGCTGCTAACAATGTCAGAGCCTGAGGCATCTGATGTACCTCGGTAGAGATCGGGGGAGAAGCGATGAAAAATCTATACCCCTTGGAGAACATGTGCCTTAAGAAACACAAGAGACCTTTCCTTGCGTTGAATGCGAGGGGTCGTTAACGATGCGAAGCGTCCTGTGCACACGCAGTGTTGACGACACTACAGGGCACTGAAGTGGTCACATTGTGGCTCTCAGAGAGAGTGTATGAATGTGTAATCTAAAATTCACTGTAGAGAAACTGGCCCTACAAACAGACGTCTTTGTCACTGTTTAAAAACAAGATAATTATTTAAATTCTAACATACGTTAAACAATGATGGTTACAATAATGACTATTTCAACGTTAATTTACATAAGAATTTCAAATCCCCAATAAGAACTAGAGGGAGGTTATTTGAGGTACTTATCGGAGAACTGCAGCCGCTGCAAACGGAAAAGGGGAATAAAGTCTTCCCGGGTAAAGTTAATGTATTTTAGTATTTATCACTGAAAGGATAAAATGATATCGGTAATAATAAGTGAAAACTATCTTATACATAATAGATACTGAAAATGATGATCCTCAGTGGCAACAAATTGCCGGTATCTACGTAGGAAATTTCTGTATTTCATCAAACTTTTCTTCCGTAAGAACACGGCGATTGGGAACAACCTGCCTCTCTTATCTTTGTAAAAATCCAAATAATTTTTCTATTTTGAACACGACTACTACGATATTTTCTTACCATTTCGCTGCAATAACTTGTTTTCACACATATATCGTACATAAAAAAATAAACAAAAGCTCCTCAAGACAACATTCATGTAGCAGTAGTGGTGATGTTGGTGGTGGCAATAATAATAGTTTTAATAGTGTTTAACGTTCAACTACTGACACATCATACGCGGTGAACACTGATGAACTGATACATGAGATAAAATGATAAATTGGGAAAGGCTATTTTTTTAAAGGAAGCATTTATGGCCTAAGTTTAGGGCACCTTCCTGGCAGTTGTCATTTATGAGGACTAAACAAAAAGTGGGGGGGAAAAAGGCAGGGAGGACGGCCCTGGTGGAAATCGAACCCCAAATCTCACGCTCACGAGTTCGCGCCTTAACTACCTTGGCTATAGTAATAGTAAATAGTAGTAGTAGTAGTAGTAGTAGTAGTAGTAGTAGTAGTAGTAGTAGTAGTAGTAGTAGTAGTACTAGCTGTTGTTGTATTAGTGTATTTATTTACAAAATAAATTTGTTGCTAATGTAACCCATCCAGTAACACCTGTTCTGGGAGCGTACGTGCTTTTACAACATACTCAGAAATGCATAAAATTGCACAAATCGATATTTTACTCTTAAAGAACAAGCAATATAAATAAATACACAATATTAAACACATTGCTAAATACAGAAAACATGTAATGTCATCCGCATATAACAGAGCTGGTACATCTCCCACCGTAGTTAAATGGCGCCTTATTTTCTTGTAGCAATACCTGGATTATGTCGTCAATATTAGTAAGGGTGACAGAATGCAACCCTGTCTTACCCACTAGCGAAAAACAATTAGCATGAAATTTACACATAATGACAGTATCGAGTAACACGTAGATGCACGATAAGTCGCTAAAGAACCTACCTCAAACTAATTACAAGCTGCTACTTGCATATGCATTATACTGCCTTGAGGACTGACTTTTTTCAGTACGCAGCAGCGCTCTATGTGATATACTCGTAATGAAGTGCAGTTCATACCACTTAATTATATTATTCTAATTTGTTCCAGGTTACTAGCATAAGTAATTAGTGATTTCTGCTAGTTGAGGAAATGGCACGTTGTGTCCTGGAATGACATGTGTTTATCATCATGGAGGATTTAGCAAATGAGAGTGAGTGGTTCGAAGAATATTTCAAGCCATGTTTTATGTCAGATTTCCCATAGTAGATATTTTGGTCATAACAGGCCAAAAACATAAGAACACAAGATAATGTGGAACCGATGAGGAAATAGTTTCTTAAGTGCCAACAACTCGATAAGAAAAACATCATAACTTCTATGTCAAATGCACAAATCCAATGAGTATTCTCCTTGATGATTTGCTCACGTCCCTCTACAAGATCCAGAAACACAAGACCGTACATAAGGGCTAGACATTCTGTTAGTAAAATAATGCACAGCTGCTTTTCCGAGGAAGCATGTACTGGTAGATTTTGTGAATAAAAACACTCCGCAGATAAAACACTCCGTACCCACAATTTGCCCCTATATGGGGCACTTTCGCTGTGGTCCTTGTTAAATGAATGGAACTACCAATTTTAAGCGTTATCATCAAATACATGAAGACCAGTTATTTTCTGAGCATTTTCTATGATGAAATGAAACTAAGCAAAATAGTGTCCGGCCACATCGCTTAGGTGCACTGAACAAACTTTTTGGCAATTATACACTAACCTTGTCAATTTGGATGTGGTGTGCAATGGTCAGCAATGACCCCATATCTCAATCCATTGTATGATTACCTTTGAGATGGTCTTAAAGATAGTGTGTATTAGGTATTAAATGTGTTAAATTGGTATATTTATGAAAAACTTATGCAACTTCACCAGATCTTCGAAAAAGAGCCTCCAATTTTCCAGTGGAACTCCTTAAAGTTAGACAAGCAGAAGCAAAACGTTTATATACCATTTAAAAGGGGTAAAATAACGATAAATATGCACTTTAATTACTTTTTTAAATGTATAGAATGACAGACTAATTTGTGTGCGTTAATTTTTGCACCATCCTGTACTAGTTTCAAACTGAACAAGGAGCCGTGCGGATGCGATGCAACCCCTCCCCTGTTTGAATTTCGCAACCATTTCGGATTTACTTGAAATACCTAGTGGAGTATACGGACAGTTAACAAGCTTGCGACGCAATAAAGCTTATTCATTCTCACAAGCGACAACACCCGCTTTAAAGTTCACTCTCAGCTCTACCCACGTTTCAATTCTTAAATTACTTTACCTTAAGAAAACCAATGCCAGTCTACTGTGCACTGTCAGCTTCCGCTCTTATGCTTACGTAGAATAAAGGAGAAGAGGAAGAGAAAAGTCATTATAACTGGATATGGACAGAGGTGCAGAGAGTAAAGCATTTAGATTGAAATAAATACCTTTCTATCATCAATGCGGAAGTTACATACTTAATTATTACTATTATTATTATTATTATTATTATTATTATTATTATTGCTTGCTTGCTTGGAAAGCATCTTACAAGGAATTTAAATAAATTTATTGATTAATAAACTGAATTATAAACTGAACTAAGGGGACTCTTTTGAACTATTTACAAAGGAGAATAAATGCGACATTTAGCTAAAGTCAACAACCATGCTACGGGCGGCCGAGGTCGCCAAGGCGTGAACTCGTGAGCGGGAAGTCTGGGGTTCCGTTCTTGTCAGGACCATCTTCCCTGACTGAAGTTTTTTCCAGGTTTTTCTCAGTCCTCATAAATGGCAAAATTTCAGGAAGATACCCTATGCTTAGGCCTGGAATACTTCCTTCCTTTAACAAATCACCTTTCAAAAGTCATGTATCATTGCTTGTGATGCCTTAGTAGTACGTTAAATATTATTTAAAAAATACAACCACTATGTGCATTTGTTGACATCGCATCTCAGCTTTGGTTAGACAGAAAATAGCAACTTAGCCCACTGCATTCCTGGAATGTGATATGTTCTCGAGAACTATAATGAGGCATAGAAGATGAGAAGGACGAACGAGAGGGCCTTCGTAATTCTTGATTTAATTACCTATGGCTCAACGGACAGCTGGCTTTCGCCTTATTTCGGTAAACGTTATAGACTTACATCAGCTTACAAAAGAAACCTTATCTGCAGATTAAAATAACTTTTGGTTATTCCAGTTTCCAACTTAAGTAGCTGTGTATTTTTTTTTTTTGGAGGGGGTATGCCGTAAACACTTGTATTGAGTAGGGGGGGATTAAACAAAACTATAAAATGCTTGAGTTCATCGAGTTCTCCGTAGGGGATAGCCGTTAAACGTGAATGTTGAAATACGGCACGTCCAGTGATATGCGATACATTTCGCTTTAATATGAAACTGCATAAAAGCATGTTAGTGACTATAACAGTTTATTTTTCTTTCCCGTTAGATTATATCAGCTGTATTTGAAAGATAATGGCACTTAGCGGCTTAAATAATAACTAATCACAATATGTTGCCTCTATCCAAACCTATATCCCAGCAATGGCACTAAAGTGCAGAAGCTAAACATATGCTAAAAAAAATTAGGGGTTGCTCTGATATATCGCCAAGCTCTGCTACTCCCAGTTGCCGAAATACATTCCAATGTTGCATTAACGACAGTAATATTTTTGCGCCAGATTTCGGTAATGCCCAGCAACGGTGAAAACAAGGGGGAAGCAGTGGGTTAATTGCACTTTCCCCAGATATTTACATTTTCAAGAACGAATTAAATATAATCTGTAAGCGTATTTATACAGCGTTACTAACGATGTTGAAAGTACATGTTTAATTTTAAAACTCCTTGGTACTGCTTCTTAGAAAAAAAGTAATAATAATAATAATAATAATAATAATAATAATAATGAGAAATTGGAGCAGAAAAGTAAAACTTCAAACAAGATGAGCAAATCTAAAACTATACATAAAGCGACTGGGGAAGAAATATCATGCAATTGCATTCTGAATAGAATAACATTAAGTTGACCAAAACTTTCTATCAGTTTTTCGCAAACAAATTTCTATCAAGTGTTGGCAACAATTAAATGTTCAACAAATAAAATTAAGGCGGAAACGAATTATTATCGAGAATTAGACTGTTAAGCTGGTTGATAGGTTTCTCTACTGTTGGCCAGTATTCTGTCAGAGCACCCCGAAGACGATCATACGAGTTTTTGTGCTCAAGGAATTTAAACCGCGGAATAATTGAACCACAGAGCGCGGAAAATATATCAGACCTTCGGTGCAAAGATGATTTTAGGAAAACAATGATGAGCTATGGACTGGGAGACCATTAACAGTGGATAACGAGACTCTGTTATTGAGGCAAACAACAGCCAGGCTTTTGAGGAAGTGACACAGTAATTCAACGTCAGTGCCGAAATCATGCGGCTTCATCTTCATCTCTAGGAAAAATATATAAACTCGGTCACTGGGCTCCATACTGACTGACAATCAGTATGACTCAGCAGTGACATGAGCTGTCTGTCTTGCATAGTTGTCATGTCTGCAGGAGTTTTTCTTGATAGTCTGCTGATACGCGATGAGAAGTGGCTTCTCTACGATATCCAATCACTAATTGGCAGCCAATCTATCCCCATACACCACGCGGCTAAGCGACACATTTTCAGTATTCATTGCTAGATTGAATTGTGCATGTCTGGCAGCTTAGGTTCGCTCACTGGGTATGACACATAACGCATTAAAGCACAAAACTATTACTATAATCTTTCATTTCATTTATTGACATTATGTTTCTTATTATGAAAATCTATTCATTGGCTGTTACATACAAGCATCGTCATTGGCATGGCATTTACTTCCCCGTCAGAGGTGTGCTTGCTGAGTGTTTACGCCAATGATGTTTGGAATCGTTAGATTACTTCTCACTTAAGTTGCCTTTTCCATTGCAAAATGAATTTTATTTATGGCTCACATGCATTGACAGAGTCAGTTCGTCAAGCTCGAATAAAATTTGAGTAATAATTCTTTGGGCTTATATTTTCAAAATATCAAATGGTCTATAAATAGTTAAGAAACGGGAACTTTTCGGGATAACAAATGAAGCCTATGTATGGGAAATACTCGTAATGATCTCAAATTATTACAATCCTTAACAATCTAAATTTTGTAACCACGTGAAAGCATTTTATTTATGGAATTATACATTATCAATGAACGCTGTTTATAACCCGAAATGACTTTGTTCGCCGCGCAAATGGTCAATACTTGTATTGCTCCCTCTGTACAATGTTTGGAAAACTGTAATGTGTTGGAACATAAGCATATTTTAAATAATACTTTTGTAACACTTGATTACAATACTGACATGAGGTTTAGCCTTCACAATTTTCGAAGAGCAATCAAAAACTTGAATGATATTTATTTGAACCATTTCGAAGAAAGAGAAACATGTAAAAATGTATCTTCTACTTCTAAATAAGGGATTTGAGATCCAGCAGGGTCAAAATCAACAAGCTATAGCACTGCGGCGAGAGAAAGCAAGCAACAGAAGGCTGAACCACAACTACATTTTCTGAACATTCTGGTTATAGTTACTCTTGGCTTCCGAAATAATCGTGCACTGTGAACTATCAAAGACTACTGTACGCAGAAGGCTTTGAGCGAGAGTTGGTAAATAAAGAGCTTAGCGGACGTACTCCCAGTGTTTACTCTTGGTTAGAGATCCGGAAGGATACAGTATTATGTTTCCTTTGGAACTGCGGGCTGCCCATTCTGTTGCTGGCTTTATTACTTGCCTCAAATGTGGTAGTAATAAAAGCATAAGATTTATAAAACCTGAGTTATGGCTATGCTGTTGATTGTCATGTGCAATTACCTCAACAATAGATTTAGTCATATCTTTACGTTCCATAATTTCAGACGCCAGAGACATATAATTAATATAAAAATAAAAAGGTTTTTCTAGGTCAGTCGCTTATAAGGCATTCATGGAAACTACGTCTTATCATAAAAGGTAATAATGAGGGTTGCTTTATTCTTAAAGTTTATATTAGCAGTCATTTTGCACCCAAGTACCTCCGCATATAAACCATCTAAAATGTGGCTATTATTTCCTATGAGTTTCACAGAGATATAACACTACTAATATAAGTTCTGCCATTATGTGAGCAAGATTTATACCTATCCATTAAAGTGCGTTCTTCAAATTCTCTCTGAGAAAAGTGACTCAATCAACAATCTAAAATTATATAGAACAATTATTTTAGAGCAGAAGTAAACAATTGAGCTCTACTAGTAATACACAGGTCGTTCTCAGTTCAAAGTTCATGGCATTTATGGACAAGTTGACATTTTTCTGGAGGTTTCTAGAGGTTCGTCCATTTCTTCAAGTTTAGTATACAAATTCTAATCATATCGTTTCATCTGGCTGCGCTTTCGGCGAAAACTATCGGTTCTAATATAAGCCCCCCCCCATTAATCTCCTGTGTAACCCTGAGCTTGTATTTTCACTTTATTTTAATGACCTGGGATGGCAGTAGTTTCTGAACCACCAAGGCTCTGTTACTCTTATAAATTTGACTTTTGAAGCCATATTGGTTCTCTAAAGATGCTTGGTAGATGGGGCTTGTGGTGCAATAGGTTCATTCATCCTGAAAGCAAGATACAAAGGTATCCTCCATTTATAAAAACATGCTCCGATCATCGCTTCTAAATATCCTATTTGGTAACTCAAAAGAAAACTTAAATTAAAAATTCATATTTCAGAAAAACAAAGTAAATTTTTTTTGGTTTTAAATTTAACATCACAGTTCCATTGCTTTCATTATTTTAATTCATAAAGAATATTTGAAATTTAAGAAATAAATACCTTGTATATTATTTTACAATTTATTCCTCCATTTATTGTTTTTAACTTATGTAGGTGCCTGTTAAAGTAAGTGTTATTAATGAAATGACTAATTTTTCTGTCCTAAGAAGATCTATAGATTCGAACCATATTGAATGTAATCCCTAAATTATGCCCTCATTCTGAGCATAGGAAATTACATACAGTTATAAAAAAATTTCGGTAGATCAACATACGAGAAAGAAGAACATGAAATGTGAAGTGCATATTGAACCATGGGAAGATTGCAGATGAGAGATCTGACGATATTTTCTTAAAACACGTTTAGCTATTTGGATAATTGGGACCTTAATAACATTCAACATTATTCCTCCCCTTCAAGAGTACTGCAAATAGCTTACAACCAGAGTAAAGACAAATGATAGTAACGTTTAATGCAGCACTTTATTTTCAAAAAAGCATTTGATTGTAGAAGTCTATTATTTTTGTATACTTACAAGGATTTGAAAAATATCATGCCTTCGAAATAATTCCTGTAACTTTATCCTAGGCGTCGCATGTAACGCCCAAGGACCTTGTACTCTGCAAACATCAGGTATTCATTTGTTTACTATTTGCGAGGTGATGTAACGCATGGTATAAGGCTCTTCTACTGTTACAACTAAGCAAACATTTTCTCTAGAGATTACATTGAACTAGAACTACAATATAAACAGGAGGTTCATATTAAAAAGCCATTATCAGTAAAATTTTAATATTGCCTTTAAACATTCTACTGTAGGAACGTGTCAAATTATTTATATCAAAATGCCGGATTGCCCTTATACGTTTAGTAGAGCTTATCAACGTCAGCAGCTATTTCCAAAATATTGACCTTTCCTACACAATAAAGTTGATTTTATAATAGCTCCTTTTCTGAAAGTTAAATTTACTGAGGAATAAATGTGTGAATTTGCAAGCTGATAATATTGCCATTTCTTGAGTTCTTGTTTCAACGCATTTTTAGGAGTATTCCTTATTTTTTATATATGAACTTAAATAAAAAAATATATAATGGATGTATGAAGTAAAAAGGACATGCAAGAATAAAAATAACTATGTAGAAATAAGTGTATTAAATGTTATCACGTGCAAGGCTTAAAATAGAAGAAACAAATTACAAGAACAGTAGAGTGAGTTTAGACTAGAAAACTCGAGTTTGGTTGATGTGTTTACTCTGCAGTTATTGATTAACAAAAGAAGGGGACGTTAGTCTGAAGATGCACAATGCTATTATAAATTTTGTAAATGCAGGTGTCACAGTAGAAAGGTCTACACTTTGGTCAAATTTAGAAATTCAAGGTGTTCCACAATACTTGATCACTTTAATTAAAACTGTAGAAGAGTGACAAAATATTTTTACATCTAGGGAATAAGTTTATGAAGAATAATCAAGGAGACGGAGTATCATTTATCACCCGTACATTTTAATCTCTTTATATGGGCGAAATTCTTCAAGAACAGAAAAAAGAGACAGAAAAAGGCGTCTATTAAGGGGAAAAATGGTTTAAAACATTATATGCGTGCAATCAAGATATTGTTGCAAAAACAAAAATTATTACTATTAAACATTTTAAACTCAATCGAATCCTCACAAACATAACTTCGAAATAAACCAAGATAATGGCAGTTCGAGATAAAGATAAACGAGATAAAAATTGTTATTAAATACTATAACAGATGAGGTAAATGCAATTTATCCATCTCGGTTTAGCACATTTCCTTAAAAATAATTATATATAAATTAGGTGAACAATTAATAAATTCAACCAAATATGTGGAACTTTACATGAGAAAAAGATCTAAGAAACACAATATTCTACAAAAATTTAACAGTACCTACTTTTCTCTTTAGCTCTAAATTCCAGATAATAAACCTTTTATGAAAATTATTGCAACAGGCGGAATGTTTTTATTTGTTCAGTAAAATATTGTACAATAGAGGATAGAATTCTAAATGATGTTATAAAACAGTCCTAAACAAATCCACATTTATAGTAATATTGGAAATATCGTATAATAGAATAGACCAAAACCGATATCTGAGACAAATACTTTATCAACCCTTAGACAGAGGTGTTTACATACTAAGAAGAAGATGGAATGGAAGTCTGAACATATTACAAGAACTAATTTATGGCAGTAGTTGATGATGAATAAAAAGAAATAACAAATAATAAGGTTTGAAAGTATTCAAGAAAATATTATTATCTAGTTAGTAAAATTAATAAAAGTATTGAAAAAAAGAAAAATATATTAAAATTATAAAAAAATTGCAAATAATTAAAAAACAGAGAATGTCAAACATGTAAAATATAAGTAGAAGAAAAAAATAGGAAATGTATTTTAAAAGTAGTAATTAATTAGTGCACTATGCGACATTGAGTTATGGTTACCTATTCGGATGGTGTGCGATTCTGTAGTCAATAATATTAAAGAAAGTTTGGAGAATGAAGAAAGTGACTAGACACAGAAGACTAATGGAAATTCCCTTGCCTTCAAATTAAGGGCTCAGGTGTGTGTCGTCCAGTCGATATAACCAACACTTCTGCTGGGTTAATTGTAACCGCTTCACACTCAAGAGATTGCCCCCATGATGGATTGACCCAAGGACTGAGGCAGGGGGGGGGAGCCTGAAGAAGCGGGTATCACTTTAGCGACACAACCCTCTCCCGCTCCCAAGAATCTATTGCAAAACTGAGAAACTACGACAGTGCATATATCTCACTGAATATAGGGAACCTAAAGAAAATTTATAAGTGGCGATAGATCACAAATCATCAAAAAATGCATGACAATAAGAAAATTGCTCCTATGTACCTACTTTGCTGTTCTAAGTATATTAAAAACTCCTGCTATACTATCTGTGTCAATACCCACAATTAAAGCATGAATAAAAAATGTTCCTTGAAAAACATTCCTTAAAGCAATGGCCGCTTAGTACACATACTAATATAGAACAGAAAAGTTTATCTAGTTTAGATTAATACAAAGCTCAATTAAGTTGCTCTATAATTACAGGGATTTCTTATTTGAATATGAATTACTTATTTCAGCAAATAACATTACAATTAAATTTACATTTTTTCACTCCACCTTTATAACCAGTTTCATAACTTCATAATTTAGATCAATAAAACTTTTGTACATTTTCAATAAATTGTAATTTAGTTTTGCTAATTTAACTGATTACTGAATCTTTTCTTAGGGTAACCGGTAGTTTCCTATTGGAATATCCGGAAGACTTGGGTTCAACTATTCTATTGAAATGTAACATATCTCAACAAACTACTACACTCAAATATACATTGTTATTTCTTAGAACCAATTTCATGCAAATTTCATAAACAGGTAAACTTGTTAAAATAAATGATTTACATTTCCATGTTCTCAATATAACTAGTATTGAAACATTTGATTTTCTCACTTAATCACCCTGACTTTATGGAATTGCATTCCTTCCGTACCCCATTACAATTAACACCAGGTTTGGTATGTAATGGGAATATTTATTCACTTCTAGATAGTTCAATTGTCTGTTGTTCCTTTGGGGGGGGTTTTATTTACGGACGCTCTTTAACATTTCAGGTCATCAGCGTCCCATTCAAACCAGGGCGTGAAACAGCCAACAAAATTTGCTCAAAGGCCTCTTTTTTCAGATTTGAGATTCTTTTTCGTGCTGTAAATGTACGACACGGGACCCCCACTTTACTTCCCTTCGAAAGGAAGCTTAGGATTTTTACGCCCTAAAAATCAATCGGATATGGCCGGAATCAAACCCGTTATCATGGGTTTATGAGGCAAGTATGGTTACCACTACACCACCAGTATCGACATTATTCATCCCATTTGTTTTGCCCACCTACCACAACCATTTTTGTCTCACCTTGAGGGAAAGATCATAACACATTTTGATCAAATTTTAGGTTTCATTCCTTACCTACAGCCAATGTCTTTTCAAATTTCTAGTAACATTTTTTAAAGATCATGTATCGTTGCACGCCACCTGTACTGCTGTTAATGTTATTTAAATTTGGACAAAATAATATTGTATTATAAGTAAAGTCAGTTTTAAGCAAACATTATCTTAAATGTGTTCTAACAAGGAATTAAATTAATATTAAATTCTATAGAATTGAGCCACCTTCTAGAAAAGTTTGTTATCCCGCGACAGTACCAGTTTCTGAGTTTTATGAGAAGAATTTGGTAATACCTACTTACACGGCTTCCATGTTTTTGGAATTTCTTCCATGTAGAAATGGGACATGAACTGAAAATATGGTATTCTGAAGACGCAAGATCATTCCATTTCCTGGATTTTTTCCATCGTTGTTTGAGCGGTATGGAGTCTCGCATTGTCGTGCTGCAAAAGAACTCCATTTCAATTAACTAATTAATGCCGAGTACCTCTGTCTCAAAACTTTACCAACTCGTTCCAGTTGTTTAGAATAAAGATTCGTATCGACTGCAAGTCCGTTTGAAACAAAATCACAGTGAACCAACCTTTAAAATTCACCAAACACATTAACATTACTTTGGGACCGTACTGATTTGTGAGCAATAACTTTGGCAGGATGACGGGGATCAAGTCGCTGTTTTCAGGTGTCAGGGGCTGCATTAATACGCCCATTTTCCATCATAAGTGGCAATATGATTAATTTATCATCCATGGGATTTGCTATAAGGTGACGATAGAAATGCACTCTGTGTTGGGCCTGTTCATGAGTCAATTCATGGGGTACAGATCTAAAACTTCTGTATGCGTCAATGTGGCGATGTATGATCTTTTTTTTATGTATTAAGTTCTTCTGACAGCCTACGAGTACTTTTTGCGCATTTTCTCCCAAAAATCTGCGCGTATTCTCAATATCCATACCATAGGTCTTTCAGGACGTAAATACTTAAATCTTAAGTGTTTTATTCTCCATTATTGAAACTGAAACTATTGTTCTGCTAAATGCTCAGAGTCGCGGCAGAAGCTTTATAATCTTGTTTCCAATTGTGTTTTAGAAGGATTCTAATTTCAAACTTTTGTTACTTTTATTTTATGATGGTATATTAACAATTGGTGACTGACACAAACTCACAATATGCATAATAATAACTATGGCACCTTGTAAATAATCTTGCCAAACAAAATAAAACCATAAAACGTTTACAAAACATAAAAACCCGACATTTCTTGAGACAATCTAATATAAGTACCACTGGGATGGAATGCAATAGTTGTGTTTTGTGTTTTAATACAATGCCAGGGAAAGAAAAAGGCCATGAAAAAATCTAAGATGCAAGAAATAAACATGGAATAAAAGGAATTAATTTTAAAAATCACACTATATCAACAGAAATGGTAGGTAACACATATTCAAAACATGCCTGATACAGGAATTGCAGAGAAAATGTTAAATTACAAATCACAAGAGCAAAGGAATAAAAAGTTCATATCTAAAAAGTTAGAAGAATCAATTAGAAAATCAAATCTCGTAACCGGAACAGACACCTACACAACTTGCAGTAGATTTATTATTATTATTATTATTATTATTATTATTATTATTATTATTATTATTATTATTATTATTATTATTATTATTATTATAATTATTATTATTATTATTATTATTATTATTATTATTATTTTAAGCTGAATGTACTCAGGATTACTACATCTAAACGGGTAGAATAATAGTTGGGTTTATTTTAGGGAACGAAGACCTATTCCGAGTTACAGACAGACCAACTTTCAACAATGTAACTGTTATCTACTGTTAAAAAGGTGCACCCTCACACATTTTTATCAGAAACCGAATGCTGCTCAAGAGTAATTTATCATCCATGAACAAATGATGGTTAAATAAATGTTTATTCCTCTTTTAGGCTTAGTGAAATAGTTTAATTTCAATTTGAAGTTTGTAAAAGCATAAAAGTGCGAAAACTAAATAAGAAGGACTATGGGTGATAAGCATGTGACAATTACGATAATTCTCAGATATGCATTGAAAACAATGGTAAACGATCATATAACTTGTTTCTTATTTTTATTAATATTCGGTCAATTGATCTGTGACTCAATCTGTATTTTAGAAACTGTCCCAGAAATCAACGATTCAACACACTAGAAAAACATCTACACCTATTTTATAAGATTGTAATTGCAGCACTCTTTATGGGCATATGCACAGACATAAAAGTCTGCAAATCTTGAACGAGGCAGTGATTTTCTTTAACTTCTTTCCAGTGTTGTCTAACATTTTCTAGGTTAAAATTGTTTTGGTGTAGAAAGGGAACAGTATCGATACATGAACGCGAACGAGACATTTGGGAATAACGTCAATCCAACATTCCAAGAGAAACATTTTTTCAGCGCGACACAGCAGAAGAAACATAAACTGCTTAATGTTAATGACTGGAGTAACGCCTCCTTTCACGAATGGCAGCGGAGAAAACCGAGCTCAACTCAAATTAATTAATGTAGGTGGATAACTACTATGATCTGCATGTCCGCCTAGTGGCTCAGAGCGTCATATTACCAACGGGAATATAGTGGGTTCGCACCCACCATGGGCTAACGGTTTCATTTTTATTTCTTTTAATTTTGCGTTTTTTTTAATCTTCATAATTTGTCTACACTTTTCTTACTATGATAAAGGTTATCTTTTTTAGGGAGGACAATGTATAGGTTGCAATTTTACTTTTGTTTCACATACGCTGCAAATTTAGGTTTAAAAATTTGCAAAAGTTATCTTAGGTTTAAAAAAAATACAAAAGTTAAACTGTTAACGCATAACGTGCAAATTTTGGTTTGGTCAGATTAGGTTAAGATAAAAAAAATCCACTTTTAAAAGAGTGAGTCTTTTCCGGTATGAATTATTTCCTTTACGTTTTACATGGCTACATTACAGTTTCCCATTTAATTTCGCTGTATAATGAATATGATTAACTATTAAAATGCATCCTAAACACTTCATTTTTGGTATTGTATTGTTTGTTTCTGTGCGTTACGATTGTATTTATCGAAGTCACGCTACAACTTATCCGCATCGGTGGTCATTCCTCGGTTTTCTCCTAAATCATTCGTGAAAGGAAGCGTGCGTGACTCCTGCGCCAGAGCAATTCAGAAAGTACTGGTAAGTGAAATTAACTCACGTCACCGTCCGGCAATGTTGAATGTATACAGTTATATAATTAAGACTATTGAATAATAAAAACTGACAAGCAGATAACACATTTACAAGTAAAACATAACTTTACATTTATATACGGCTATAGCTGTATAGCTGAAGTATTTCGTGAAGTTTCAAGAGCTTATAAATATACTTTCAATTTAATAATGAATCTGGAATTTTAACAGATGCCCCGTAGTCCCTGTAGAAAACATACAAAATGCTAGAAATTTCTGGAAACTTACCTCATATATGAACCTTGCATAACGATATGAAGAGTGGTATATTTTCAACCTACGTTCACCTCTCGTGCGGCATGGTTCCTAACTAGGCTCTTGTTAATATAACAGGTAGAGGGGTATAAAGGGGAGTGAGAGTGAGGGAGACCTCTGCCTTGCTGTAATGAAACGAAAATAGCCTCAGGTTATCTAATCTGTCCACCAGCTCTTGTATTATTTCCCTTCCCTGTAATAACTTTTTCTTCTTCTCTCCCTTTTTTCCAAGAGCTTTTACCTTGCTCTTAGGTTGAGTGGCATTACTCCCGTTTGTTCTTAATCACGTAGCTTAATGTGCAGCATTTCTTCTTCTCCTTTGAGCTAAGTGTTTTTAGTTCTGCAGGGAAAAAGTACTTGTTATTCTTCTTAATGAAATCTGGAATCAGCTGCTGAAGCAAGTGTTTGCTCTGAATAAATTGCATAAAATGAGTAACAAGCAGGCTCATAATAGCAACCTTTTTAAACAGTAGTGGTAGTGATGATGCATTTGAAGACCTGTTTTAACAATGTAATAAGGTTAAACGGAGGTTGGCAAAACCAAATTTGGTTAATAGTACTTCAAGAACTCTTGGAAATAAAGAATCTTATACCGAGAACAGATTATATTATCATTTTACAAATGTCAATCTTTCAGTAACAATTCACAAGAAAAAGAATGGATTATGATAGGTGTTAATTTACAAAATAAAGTTTGTACATGTTACAGTGACCCTTTAACTTTCCTGTCTACTAGATACTCCTAGTGATGGTCGATATCAACTGAAATGTTCGTTTAAGTTTATTAACATTTTCTAGCGAACTTCAACATTCAATAACACACCTCAGTAAAATCTGAATATGGTTGACGATTGGTTTCAGCTATTTTGAGTGTAAGAAGAGGCGTGTAATGTACACCTTCCTTTTGATTCTGGCACGTATCTGGCGCGTCAGATAAAATCAAAGAGTTCGTGCTTTATATCGTTACTGCTAGAAACCTTCTTTTTATTGTTATTTCTTCCTAGACTTCTTGTATTGGATCAACTTGCATTTCTTGATAAATGGATAGAGATTATAATATGTATTATGAGAAAGTAAGGATAGACAGCAAATCCTCCTACATAGTGTTTCTATGAACAAATACATATATGAAACTATTGAAGACAATTGTTCCAAAGGTAGAAAAGCAATCATTACATTTTTTCTGGGACGATATATTGTACTTGAGCCAAATGATGTTAAATATTTTGTTTATGATTAGGAATTGCATAAGGTTTTGCACGATGCCATTATTACATAAAATAGTATTCATTATTTTCGATTTTAATGTCATAGGTCAACGCATGTCTTGCATTCGACGGTCCGTGAATTAGTAACTTACTCTGTGACATCCGAAGAAGAATTCTCTTCTTAGCTACTCTAGTAATAGGAGTAGCCAAAAAGTTCTAGGGGAATGCGGTTAATATCAGCTTTACTAAGAAAATTAGTGAAGCATTTGGATTTTTGGTGGCCCACGTTTGTTGTTGGCTGTTTTAAATTTGATTTATGTAACTATATAATCTTAATTGTAAATTTTAAAACAAGTTTTTTCTGGAGGAATTATTCCATTTAGCTATTTTTTTGTTTACTGGGCTTTAATGTTTCAAGGAATTTGTTTCAGATAAATGTTTGTATTAATTGAAAGTTATTTTTATCCCTATTATATGTAATTTTACCTGGTACTAGGCGTGCGTAAATTTAGATAATCCAATCTTGACAGGTTTCTTTGGGTCCAATTTAGACAACTTTCTATTAATTTAGTAAAACTGCTTTTAAATTTAATTGAACATCTCTGTTTTCGCTTTAATGTTATACAAATACTTATGTAGAATTTCAGCAAGTATTAGGCTGCAGCGTACATCTTATTTGTCTCAAGTTATAGACAAGACATTTTTGTTGATTTTGGCTTTTTCAACCATTAATTGTTTGTAGTAAAATGAGTATTAAACTGATATTTTATTTCTTAAAAATGTTGTTAAAGCTCTTATCTCCTTTTAACAAAATACACATTTCTATATATCCTCTAGAGCCCCAGTATTTTCTTTCAAAATGTACTTTAAAGTATAATACCAAAAGTGAGTTACAACATCAGCGGTTTGCAAAGCATTATTGAAGAACGAACATTACTATGACGCAACATAACTAGCTAGAGCCTAGTTGCTCAAAATACATCGCAAAGGAGTTCATCATCATTAAAACGCTACGGCCTATATTTGCACTGGACACGTAGAAGAATCTTTGCAATTCCTTTCTCCTCCATTCTTTGCATATGTGTTTACCATTTGATATTCTTTGCTTACAGTATTTAAATTAAAGTTAAATATGTTCAGGATGCCGGAGTTTCTGTTTGTTCAATAGTCCCAGAATACTTCTTCTCCGCTGATCACCTCTATTTAACATCAAGTTTCAAACTATAATAAAACTGAGATAGCGCCTTAGTCTTACAAAATTTTGTCTCTCCCTTCTAATTTTGTTTCTAGGGATCTTTTAATGGCAAACAACTCTTATGCTAAATTTATTTAATTTGTTTACCTACTTTCTTTTATCTTATACTATTTTAATCTGTTGAAAATTTTAATTTATTACCTTATCTTATTATTAACCACAAACATTGCTAGATCTATACTACATAACAAGTTTCAGACTTTGCATCTGAAACTGCCAGAATACAAGACAACATTATGTTTTGCAGTTAAGTAGCTTTTTAAACTCAATTTCAGTCACTTAAAATTACCTGATAGTCTACAAACAATAATGATTTTATTTGCATTTAATATATTGTAATGCCTTTAAAGTCAGAATTCAGCACTTAGTTAGAGCCTCTTTTATATATGAACTAAAAAGTGCTAGTGATAGCGGACAGCCCTGTTTAACTTCTTTATTTACAGATTCACACTTGTTATTCCCGCTTTTATAAGCGTCAATAATAATCATTGTTATACGTCTCTTTATCGCTTTCACTAGATGTCCCGAAATTCCATTATTAATGAGGATTTATTCCTGAGCACATTATCAAAGGCTTTTACATAATGAACAAAATGTGTACATATGTTTGCAGATTAAATTCTCTTTGTTTCTGAACTAAATGTTTCATTATAAATATGGGATCAGTGTATAATCGTTTTATTCTAAATCCACATTGTTCTCCTCTAAGTTTTGTTTCATTAATTATGTTTAGTCTTCTAAATATTAATTTCGCATTTGAAATAACGTGGTGACAATAACTGTTATAACTTCCTCAGAATATTTAATATCAACAGTGTTTCATTCCAGCCTGAAAAACTATACATTCAAATGAACGTACCACTCATAAAATTAATGAACAAAAGATGCGTATATTTTATTATAGGTATATGTATGACTCTGTATTGCACTACATTGTACCCAAAACCATGTAAAACATGTATAGAATACACATATCAAATATGTATAGAATATACGAGGGTAGGTTCATAGCTTTGCGGCCTATTTTCTAGATATGATAAAGGCAAAAAATATATTTCACTTTTCAATATAGTTACCCTTTATTACAATACACTTCTGACATCTTTGAATTAACATTTCAACGCCCCCCCCCCCCCAATAAAGTCAGAAGTCTTCTGCAAAATGGGCATAAGCAGTATCCATCACTTCTTCATCACACTTAAATTTCGTTCCTCGAAGGTCCTTTTTCAGTTTTGAGAAGAGGAAACAGTCACCGGGAGCTAATCTGGGCTCTAGGGTGGAGGGTTGATCTCCTTGAAAGCACATTTCTTCACAGCTTCTTTTGCAACAAGAGCACAGGCGTGTTGTCATGAAGAAGGTGCACACCGCCATTCACCTTTCCTCGCCTTTTCTCTTTGATAGAAGCACGTAGTCTGAGCAGTAGGCCAGCATAGTACTCCCCACTTTGTGTGATGTTGCTCTCCTTGAAATCAATCAAGAGTATTCCTTCACAGTCGCAAAGAATTGTGGCAATGATCTTCTTGGTCGACTGAGTGACCTTGGCCTTTAGAGGCGGTGCTTCGTCAGGTTTACGCCAATCCATCGATTGTCTTTTGGACAAGGAATCATAGTAGAGAACCACAGTTTCATCTCCTGTAACAATGGTTTGCAGAACTTCTCTCTCGTTGCCAAGGCAGAGCTCCAAACACGCCTGACAATACGATAACTCGTTGCCGCTTTTGGACTGAGGAAAGAGTATAGGCATCCATCTTGCATAACCTTATTCATGTTTAAATGTTCATGAATAATTCGAAGGACTGTTGTTTTAGAAAGGCCCAACCTTGCTGCTATTTCTGTAACTTTGAGCCGCCCGTCTTCCATAATTTCTTCTTCCACAAGAGCGATGTTTTCAGAAGTGAGCACCTCCAAGGGCCGACCTGCACACTCTTCGTCTTCAATGCTTTCTCGACTCATTCGAAAAAGTTTGGCCCATTCTTTTATGGTAGAATATGAGAGGGATGCTTCCCCAAATACACCGTCCAATCGCGGTTTAATTTCATTTGGAGTAAGTCCCCATGTATTTTGTGAAGAACTTAATAACAGCTCGAAACTCCATTGAACATGTCACAATCTTCTACAAATAATCTGAACAGCAAAACACAGCTGCAATTATTTACTTAACAGATAAGGTGAGACACCAGATAAGGGTTTTGAGAAGGCAATAATCCTTATCGACGAGGCCGGAAATTTATGAACCTACTCTAGTACATTTAGCTTAAATGATCCCTCATTATAACTTACCTTTCCTTCATGCAGAAAAACACTTTATTTACATAGGAATCCGGTTAATAACAGTAGAGAATTAATAGTTCCCTCAAAATTGCAGCGAATATCAAGCCATTTCCAAATTATGCAGCAAGATTCATGCCGACTGCCTTTCAGCAACATCATTTATGCCCTATCATAGGGCATTTAAAGAGCCGTGTGTCACTGAAATTAACACACTCAATTTCGCCTACTTGTATACTCTCTAGAACGAGTAATTTTAGCCATCTTTTTCCCGAATAGATTTTTAAATACCCCCCCCCCCAAAAAAAAACAGCTAGTAAAATTTTTTAAGTTGATTTCAACGGTAAGCATTTCCTTGACTGTTTCACAACAGATTTTAATGTTTTCAATTTGTTCATCGTGGCACACAAAAAGCTTTGATTTGCAGATATTAACGACCAATGATGTTTAAAATAATTCTTTCGTAAATCTTGGAAATAGCTCGGTAGACATCTAGAATATAATGAACGCCAAACTTTCAAAATACTTCTCATAGTACTAAAGGCATTCGGCCATGTGCCCCAGCTTATGAGAGGAGTGGAATCGGGGGTTTTCTGTTTGAAGATGCCATTGCTAAATGATTTAAGAAATTCTTTTTTTTTTTTTCCTCATTTAATATAAACCTATTCATGCACATGTGCGCATCTACAAAATATTTCTACAATGACAGCGTAGTTTATTCCGGATAAAGTAAAAATGCCTTAACATAATAAAATGTATAAGTAAAATTACACAGACGTTTTGTATTTATTTAAAATGTTCGGAAAACATACGTGGTTTACGTTAGGTAAACTTTTGCATTCACGCAGGTGTTTTTTCGCTTGGAATTTTAAACTAGTTCACGAACATTAATCTTCATGCAAAAAAAAAAAAAAAAAATAAATAAAAAAAAAAAATAATAATAATAATAATAATAATAATTATAATAATAATATTTGCATCAGAATCTCGTTCTCTGCTCATCTCGCAGTTGGCCAGCAGTGGTCTGTGAAGACGAGTGCCATTCCGAAGCTTGCGATACAAGCACCTGCACTGTCTCGGTTGGCGAAGCGGAGGGCGTGCGATGAATAACTAAGCGGGATACTCTAGTGAGAAACTGCGGCATTTTACAGAAGAAAAAAAAACTTAAGTAGTTCATAAATGCATTTTGGTCGGTTTTATTTCCCCGAATCCAAGGTTTTTCATAAGGGCTTTCATCCCATAGTTTTGGTCCAAATCAAAGGGATCAAGTACATCTTTAAACTGTATTCTTATGGAATCCAAATGCGTCTACGAACAATTCCACTTTAGACTTCGAAGAAACATTTTTTGAGTAATGAACGAATGAATGAATACTGCAGAAAGCTGACTCAATAATGGATCAGCTACACAATCAATATATATGTATATGAGGTTCGCTTGAAAAGTCTCGTAAATTTTCATGTTTGGGGGCGAAATTTTGTTAAGTGGCATCGTTATCGACAAGCACGAATATTTAACGGCCTATGACAAAGTATGAGCCAGTGCGACGCGCAGTAACGTTTGCTTTGTCATCCTTTTGGATCGACTAATGTAGCACTTGCCATAAATATGAGTTGGGAAAAAATAAATAGACAATCTTATTTTAAGAAGCCGTGGAAATCAACGTCGAGCTGGATGAAGTTCGTGAAGATCTGCACAACATGGAAAACTGTAAATGAATTTAAACGCGGCCAAATATACATCAAAGATGGAGCGAATTCCGGAGGCCTAGTTATCACCTAGAAAAAAATCAATGGTACCATAATAAAAACGCCCTTTTAAACGAGCGCTAGATGTCCTAGAATGCAGCATATCAACAGAAAAGCGCACAATGTTTGCAGGAAAACTGCACATGAGAAAGATGTGTGCGCAATTGATGCGGCCGGCTCATGAGCAATGCTGAAGTACTGAAAGCTTCTCATCCTTCCAAATCTAGCCAATGAATCTCAACCCTATAATTTTCCACATAGCGGTAAAAAGTTGTTATAAATACAATTTTGGAAATATATTTTTTATAAAGTGGATTCCGCTTTAAAAACCCGGAGTGCAATAACATCGTTAAACCCTATTGGCTGTCCGGTTATGGAACTCTTTGTCCCTGGGCAAGTAATCACTGAACAAAGGTCTCCAATCAGACACTATCAAATGTCACAGAAAATGAAGCACAACGTCAAATGCAGATACACGACGGTCTACACTATCAAAAAAAAAAAAAAAAAAAAAAAAACAGACCTCTTTACATCAAAGTATAAAAGGAATTATTAATTACTACTTTAACGTTTTTCATCTTATAAAGTATATATTATAGTTCATGGAAATTTTTTCTAAATACTTTACATTTAGAGCGATTTTTTGTGTTAACAGAGAAAGGGATATAAACGGAAATTACTTGGGTATCTTTCAGAAATTCTCCCGACAGGAGAAAATAAACTGAGATTTAAAGACTGAAAGACGAAGTACTGCATAATAGATGATGTAATGGATTAGTGAAGAACCTGGAAGTGGAATATCGAAGGAACACTTAAGAAGAAGAAGAAAAAAAAAACACTCACGAAGCATAATTTTATTCCTTTTAGGAGCCTTCTGCTCTTTAAACACTTTGACGATTGTTTGGCAGCTTAGAAACAGAAATGGAGTGTGTTGATATGTAACATTTGTGATTAATAGAATGCTAGTGTTTGTATATACGTTTTATAAAATATAAATGTATGTGATATGTAATCATCAATAAATATTCCGATTTAGACCATATGCCCCTAGTGACTTATGCGAACATATAATATCTCTCTCACACATAATTTCTCTATATTGTCACTTTTTTGATTACAAGTGAATCCAGCCACGGACCTTGTTTTATATATGAAATGGAATGTCCTAAATAGTTGAAACTCGTTAATTTTTTTCACCGTAAACAGTTTATTCCTAACAACCCCAGAGTTTTGCTTTTTATAACAGTTATTTTAAAAGTATGAGTTTTAAATGTCTTTTTCTAGTTAATAAAGACCTTTCTGTGATTCGTTTTCTGAGTCGCTCACAAGCAGCTAACCATCGCAAATAATAGCTATAGCTCTTGTTTCTAATAATACTTATTCCCTTAAGTTTTATTTTAATTCAGATGTTAATGACATAATTTATTTATAAATAAAAAGTTTAACAAAAGGAGACATCCCTGTTTAGCTCCTTTTTCACTTTTCGTACTTTTCCCCTCGATAATGTCCACTTGTAATTTTATTAACATCATATACAGAATGCCACATGTCTCTTTTTCACCTAAAATAAAAATTTTTAATATGTCAAATGGAAAATTGTTTTAAAAAGACTTTTAACTCCATAAGTTACATTGATTAAGAAAGATCAATGGGGCATCCTGTATATAATAATAATAATAATAATAATAATAATAATAACAAAAATTTTTAATTATTAGCGATGCCTTGTGTTTTTATTAAGTCCAAATTTCATTAATATTCTATTAATATTAAATAATACACTTATTAGCGCTTAAAGAAAAGAGACTTTTAATCGAAGAAAACTATAGATGACTGTGTTGCTACAACTATAGACCGAAGGTTAAATATCGGTTTTAAAGAGCGGTATTTGTGATAAATAAAGTTATCGTTTTAGGATTTTCTTGTAGTTTTCCCATTTTCCATTTCATTCTACTGTTCCATTTATCTATGACTGATTATCATTCCGGTGAAGATCTCAAGAATACTGCACGTCCATCTTTAAATTCTGACTTCTCCTTATCATCTTGAAGAATCTAGTCTCTGAACCCGGGGTGATAACTGGGATGCTTCAACATCAAAGTTGATCATGGGGTTAGCTCTCCCTGATTGAATTTCGAAGCGAATGCATTCACTAGAAGCGCCTAGTAGTGAATATATGAGCGCCTGGCAAATGGGGTTTGTGACGCCGTAGGGTTCCTTCCTCCTAACATGCCTGTGCTCAATAAGATTTCATATAAGCTGCTGCACTTCAAGAGTTGCACCCAATTCTCCTCAATGCGCTCCTTATCCTTATTCCTGAAGTGTAGTACTTGCAAAGCATTAGCGTTACAATGGTTATTACTTATGCTGCAAGATAAATCCTATTAGTTCTTTAACGATAGACTGGATGTTGATCATATTATCATGAAGTTTCTGAATTACTCAGAGAACTATAATTGAAAGTTTTTGTACATATCAATATTTAATAATAAAAGTATTATTTTGATCATCTACGGGTGGCAACAATGCCGTATTTAGAAAAACAATTTTCTGAAACAGCATCTGATACAGTATCTCAATTATAAATATTAAACATATTATATTACATTTCGAAATTAATGGAAGAAACATATTTAAAGCAGAAACATTTATATCTCAAATTAGTCAGAATGCAGATTTTTTCCCCAATAAAATTAGGATTTAGATACGCTAAAGTCATTCTTATCTACATCTGTGATTTAAAAATTGCATAATGACGCTATTAGATGCATGTCTAAATCCCATATAGCTATTGCAGAAGAAATAATTCGTGACCTATTGCCTACTTATTAATACTAATATCAAAGATGTTTGCCGTTATTGCACCTATTTCCACCTTTCCACCTATCATAGTCATGTGATTGGCTAACTAGCATTTTGTTCCTATTGTTCTGTATGGATCGACGCTCGAGACGCAACTGTCTGTTTCCTTGTGAAAGAGTCGAGTTGGCTTTAAAATGCTGGGGTGATCAGACGTTTCGGCCTTCAATTCAAAAATGTTAGATAAGAAGCCTTCTCTCTCAGCTCACATTTATTAACCCCGGTAGTATGGGGCTGTCTCGTTTTGTTATAGTTCTTTTTATTAATGCACGTCTAGTACCGATTTAAATTTTTCTGTAGTAGTTTTGTAATGTAGTAAGGAAACTTGCATTGCATTCCCACTGTGTTAAATTTATTGTAATAAAAGAGTGACAATAAAGTTGAACTAATTACCTAACGGAAGAGTATATAAAATGTTAGCGCACTCTTAAATATTTGCTAGGGATTTAATGAATCGTTTATCTCAAGTGTGGCATTAGATTTTCTTTGTTGTGTAAATTGCGTGTTTTGGTATATTTTGAATGTTATTTTGCTATATTAAACTATCACACAACTTATTTCAAAGGCGAACTTCATTTAACACATAAACTATACATTATTATATTGTTGAATAAAATAGATTGCAATTAATTTATAAACAACTCTTCTCTCGTATATTAGAAAGTTACCTTTCCTCGGCCACATCCTGGGATTCTATCTTTCAGTTAAAACTCATCTGGGCAGGCAAAAATGTATGCCTCAGTTGCAGACCAGTGACAGATCTCAGAATAAATGTGCTTGGATGCTTTCCTACAATGTTTCACGCAGCTGCGTGTCCAAGGAAACTTGACCACAGTGGCGAGCGGTGCAACTGCTGTAAGACAGCAAAGCGGTGACCACGTAACAGGGGGACAGTAAAGATCAAACTCCAGGGAAGGTATCCACTTAGGAGCTAATGAGAGGGGATGAAGCTGAGGTTAGACGTGCCTGATTCTACCTGTATCATGCTAATAATGGGGAAGCAGCGAAGGAGTTAGACAGCGGTCGGCTCGGTGTGAGACCCTATGCTTAGTTAAATAGGCGGTGTTTGTTTATGCTGGGGGCAAATGGCCCCCCTCCCCATGCTGCCCTGTTTAACTTGCATTCTCTAATTGGAGTCGCTAATTGAAGTTCCTGGCTACTAGACCGGACGGTAGGGCGGAGTGCTGCTTGGCTACACTCACCCGGCCATGCTCCCATGCCAGTCTGTTTGATCTGATTCAGACAGACTTACTTGTAAACAAAGTCCTAAATGGTCAAACTTTTATTAGTCTACGGAAACAAAGCTGCGCTATTAGACCGCTTAAGATCACCAAAAAATATAAACCAATAGAGTAAAACTGGAATTGGTTTAGGTACATCTCAAAACATTCCATCTATAAATTCACTTTATGAAAAATAAAATTGTACAGGCTTATTTTAATGTTAAACTTCATTAAAACAAAAATTTAAGGAAAGTGACTTAAACACAGTCATAAAATATCTTTCTTAGAGGTGGAACGAACGTCATTGGAACTTTTATAATTTATTCGGGAAAGGCAGTACACTGTTCATGAACAGCTGGCTAGACTTATATGTAAAAGAACAATGTAAACCGAAATTAAGCCTAATAATACCTTTGTTAAAAATAAAAGATTACATTTTATTGAGAAAGCGCTTATACATACCCAGATAAAAACAGAAACAGTTACACAACATTTCTATATTTTATACATTTTTGCTTCCCTAGTTATTGTTATTTAAACTACATTGTTTTAAAATATACTTTATTTTTATTATATGATCATATTTATTCGGACTTTACCTTCAGTCATTTTAAATGATACAATGCCACTATTAGAGAACGAGTTTTTATAAGTATAACCAGTTAATCTAGTTCTGATAATTCACTATGAAGCGTAAGAGTGAGTCTCAGAGAGGGAGAGATAGTCTTAGTTATGGTCAGTGAGTTTACAAAATGCGGTCGTGTTAGTTCCCCAATCAATCGCTAGGTTGTGAAGCATCGTAATCTGGAAGCGGATACCTTCAAGGGTAGGTACGCTAACTGTCATCTTTCAAACTAACTTGCCGTTGAACACCTAGTGATTCCTTTCATCCTGTACATTGGGAAGATGTGCAATCCTGGCTTTTTACAGACTGTCCCGTAAACACTGTTACCTGCGTCTTATCGATTTTGGCTGAATTAGCTTCTACTGTTGCACTGTGCGCGCGCTGGACAGATACTGAAGTACACCGTTTTTGTTTTCTGGCACGAAAGAAGAAATAATGCTTATTAAGTGATAATAATAGTGTTAAATTGTAATTATGTAAATTTCAATTAATACACAAATTACTATAAGAATGTGCTTTATTGAACATAATAAGTAAATGCGAATAACTTAACATTCGTGTGAAAGAACAAAAGTAAGACATTGGATGATGTTACTCTTTAAAGACATTCGTACATACAAAAGAAAGACAAAAAAGTGGTTCTGGAGTGATGTGTACATAGTAGATAAAAAATATGAATGTTGCTGTGACCGAAGCATGTGCTTAAAATTATTAAATCATTACCTTTTCAGAAGTTATCATAACTTTTAAAATGGAGTATAATGTCAGTTTTCTATGAAAACCTGTAGTTTTTCGAGCTGTAATTCGCTGAACAAGGTTACAGTATTTCCTCATTTCTTTCATAATATAAATAAAATATGCATAAATAAATATATTACGTTTTTAAACTAATTATAATTTAAAAGAAGCTCGCCGGACAAAACGTAGATACCGTAATTTTTAAATACTATTTAACGCACGTTTTTGCTACTCAGGCACCACAGACACTGATGATGCATGTCAAGATGAAATGATAAATTGGGAAAGGATATTTTTTAAAGGAAGGAAGCACTCCAGGTCTACATTTATAGTATTTCCCCGGCATTTGCTATTTATGAGGACTGAGGAAAACCTGCAAAAAAAAACCTCAGCCAGGGAAGGTGGTTATGGCGGGAATCGAACCTCCCACTCACGAATCCGTGCCTTAACGACTTTGGCCACTCCTGTCGATGCCACCTGGATAGGGGAGTATAGCATGTAATACCACCACATGGTCGGATAGCGAAACTAAAATAAAAAACAAGAAAAGTTTAAGATTTCGTGAATTATCCGTGCGTTAATTTTTTTTTCTCCATTTTTAGCCACTAAAGAATTCTAAAGGGAATCATTGTTAAACTTAATTTTTTTACATTGTTTAAAACCTAAGTTGTAAAAAAGCTGCAATACAAAACCATTGGTCAATACACTCTAGTTTTAGAAAGGAAACAGCAAAGAGCGCGACAAGCATCTTAACCACGCTGTATGTATAAAGTAATTTCACCAGAGGATCAAAGCGATTATTAACAAAATGATAATATATGGGTAACATATTGTGACAGTGGCATTAAGCTGTAATGAACACCAGCCTATTGCGCCACTGTCACCGACTAGAGCGGTTGCATCCCCTTCTAAGTCGTGTTATTCCTGCCATGCCGCGCTGAAGCGACCAGCAGACAAACGCGAGAGAAACACAGGAAGAGAGACGCCAATTGCCTGGCCTGGAAGCGAGTGTTCTTGTAACCTGGTGCTCATAGGGTGCATTTTACAGCTTCTTCTTCTTCTTCTTCTTCTTCTTCTTCTTCTTCTTCTTCTTGTTATTGTTATTATTATTATTATTATTATTATTATTATTATTATTATTATTATTATTATTATTATTATTATTGGAGGTAATTTATTTGGCAATTCTAAATTTAGAAAAAATACTTTTGGCATGGAAATATTTCTCACTCCAGTTAGAGACTGCGAAAAGTGTTATAGTGAGAGGCCTCCCTGATATTAATAATATATCTATCTCATGTATGGCTTTAATTTAGGGCTGGGAGGAAATAAGTTTGCTTTAATGCCTCACTTAAGTAGCGGTCACCCTTTCATTAAGATAATACTGGTTTTAAATGTTCCATTTCAAGTAATTTCTGGCTTTGAACGTTAATGCATAATGTTAGTGTTTACACGCTATTTAACTATTCCAGCGGAATGCCACACTTCTTGGAAATATAAATAAATTTTGTTAAATGCTGATATATCTCCTATACATTTTTTAAGGTACCATTTTCCCCCTTCATATACAACAATTATGGCCTCTAGTGTTATGGGACACTTCCATGAGCGGTCGGGCATTGTTAAAAATCGACACTCTAATGGGAGAGTAACTACGCAAAACGGGCGAAGAGATGTGGCTAAGAAACTCATGAAGAAAAGAGCATAAAATAGGGCAAAAATGGCATTTAATAGTTATGTAAAGTGTTTGATAGTGTGACTAGAATAAAATAAAATAATGTAATAATTTTAAAATATTAATCCCGATATATCTAATAAAAACGATTTCATTTGTATAAAATCATTTAAAATATGTTATATTTAAACTACAAAAGGTATTAAACAGATGCAGCATTTATCATATTCATTTAATATAGTAGAATGAGGTAATTTTAAACAGGAATGAAAGAAGTAACAAACAACTAAAAGTTAATTATACAACCTTATCTTACAATATTACTATATAAATAACAAATACCTACTGTGGACGAATTGCAAAGGAATGTTTTAAAATTATGCCAACAAAATAGATAGATCACACTGTAAGAAAAGCAACAAATTAAATCCAAAGTAGTAATAGAAAACAAAAAATAATTAAACAAGCAGCTATTTAATTACAACTCATTTGTATATGATTTTAGACATAATAAATAGCAAAGTTTATGTTATCTGTGAAACAATAAACTAAATATAAAAAAGAAAGAATTACATTTGTATAATAATCGCGATAAGAAATAGTACAAGGAGAGTTGCAGCCCTTGAAAGAGGTCAGATTATACTCAGACTAATTGTGATCTCGCGTGTGTATGAGAATGAATGAAAACTATGGCGCAACATTTCCATACTTCAGGCATCTGGTAAATCTATACGGTAGCAACTGGACGTGTAACTTGAAAGTAAAGAGTCTGTATGGAAAATAATTATATTTACAGCAAGTAAAAATAAACTGTAAGCTTGTCGACAGGATAACAGGACAGAGAAAAGGCAAGCCAACAGTAAGTGAATGATGAGCTATTAAAGTCTACCTTGCCGGTTCGTCTGCAAACCGAACCTAGGCACTGACTAATTCTGAATTCTGACCGGACAGCTCAAGAAAGCACCACTGCAGAAGTTCTCTTGACGTCCTGCATACATTATTTTAATGCTAATTAATCACCCCAAAGTCAAAATGTGGGTAACTTTCATGTACATTCTTCTAGTTACGTCGTTTTTTATTTGGTGTACTTATGGACACTATTCTTTCAGGCTTGAGGTTCTTTTACGTGCCGTAACTCAGAGACATGAGACCCACGACTTCATTTTCCTTCCGAAAGAAGCTAAACTTAGGACTTTTATGCACAAAAAGTAAAAGCCATCGACCCTGGCAGGGATTGAACTGTGATCTTGGGTCTACGAGGCAAGTGGTGGTTACCATTCGACCACCAGAACCGACTTCTAGTACGTGCTTGAAGAATGCTGAAGAATCATTATGAACATTGCACAATTTAACGAGCTACAATGTTAACATAAATTTTTCGTAATTAAATTAGTTGCACCATTCTGACTTCTATCTTACTGTACACATTTTAAACCTCGCTTTGAAAACTAGGTAGCAACTGCCTGTCGCGCACTTGTCTAATCAGTTTTATAATTATAACCGCAGATCAAAAAGAAAACGGAATTAATTAATGACAATATGAACAGTGTAGAGTGGTCCGATGTTTTCTGCACGGTCACTACTACAATCACACTTTCGGAAGGAGTAAACACCCGGTACACTGATTGGCACTGCGCTAATACTCGGGAGAGTATGCCCTGAGGACGTGATGATGACACACGGCAAGAGGAATTTTACACCATTAAATAAATTAGCTGGAGCTTGTGACGCCATACACACCCAACGCACATATACAGGCACGCACTTAGATAGAAACGTGTATTGCGTCACTCGTGACCTTTAGCATCAACCGTCAGCTCTTCCCATAACATACATGCGAAAATTTATAACAAAGGCTTTAGCTCTCCTCCGCTTTCAACCCATACGTCAGACAAACACTGATGCTCCTTTTCTCTTTGCACTGCGGTTTTCGAAATGCTATAGAGGAGATGGGTTATCAGCTGCGACCGCTTGCGGTTAGACTGTCAGTACATATAGGTACATTCAAATGGTTACGTGGTCGGGACAGTTGCTGGTGAATTGAACTGGCGTTCTAAACACTGCTGCTCTTTTGTCTGTCCGCTTGCACTTACTCCTTTGTTAACAACAGATTACTAAAGCGGCTTCAGAAAACTATATTCTAGCGAAGGGGTAATCTCAGCTCAAATGTGCATACGTGGTTTCAAATATGTTGCAAAGTTCTTACCATATCCATTAAAATGTATTGCATTCAGTTTAATCTTTGTGCATGTGACGAAGATTTTGCTATAATTGTACAAGTGGTTTTTGAGTTTTGCGAGTCTGATTTTGCTATAATAGTACAAGTGGTTTTTGAGTTTTGCGAGTCTTAACATAGAATTATGGAAAACATAATAATACATTATGGTAGTCCCGATATAAAGTTTAGTCAATCCGCGGTTAGACCCCGCGTTACAGCCGGTATCACCGTGCATAGACTCGCGGCGCTTCACAATTTTAAAACTTACATGCAACACATTGTGGCAGTTCTAAGCATAATGCGTTGACAATGCATACACAGTAATTGTTTATGTACTGTCGAGCATTGTCAATGCATTATTGCAAGATATTGTTTGCCAAGATAAAGTGCAGTTCATTAGATAAGATAAGCAAGGACAGGGGTGGGAGGTCAGAAAGACCGTTAAGGAGAGAAGTAGCTTAGATAACATAGCGTCAGTAAGAAAAAGAAGATTGCAAGCAGAAACATGCAGCTCCTTATCTGCCCCAGTAACTCAAGATACAAAGGCTAAAAGCATTGATAAAATAAGTTACACTTTTCTATGTGAGCTATTTTGAAACAATAAATTACATTTAGTATATTTCAAATTTTAATGTGAATTTTTTGTTAAATGAGATCTCAGTAGTTCCATTATTTCCGTGATTGAATAGAGTCCCCCCCCCCCGATGTATTTTCAGTAGGATCTTAGTAGCACGCGGCCCCGCCCCCAGGTCAGATTATGTTTTTATAAGTTTTATTCTTAGTAGAGGACCTGGGGTGCGACATAAGTTGGTAGCATTGTAAATATATACACTTCAATATGCCCTGAGAGGGGTCATTAAGATTGGTATTAAGAAATGCACGAATAGAGGGGAACGGTAGGGCATGCGTGGCAAGACATGGCGCGATAGTTTTGCAAGAAAAACTGACTTCCTTCTCCTTTTTTGAGTTTTTTATTTGTTTATTTAAAGACACTCTTTAACATCTCAGGTCATCAGCGTCTCATTCTATTCGGGGAGTGAAACGGCCGACAAATTTTGCGCAGAGGCCTCTTCTTTCAGGATTGAGGTTCTTTATCGTGCCGTAAATGTATGACATGAAACCCACGGCTTTACTCCCTTCCGAAGGAAGCCATACTTATGATTTTTACGCCCGAAAAATTCCGTCGATCCTGGCCGGGTTTGAACTCGCGACCTTGGGTTTAGAAGGCAAGTATGGTTACCACTACACCACCAGGACCGACTTTTTTGAGGTGTGGAGATGTCCAGACGTGTCCCAGTCCCGTAAGGTCATCATGGATAGGATGTGGATTATTAGTTCGGATATGTAAGCGGGTATTATAAATTATAAATAACTTTATTATAAGCCTGCTATTTGTAAATAACTTATATATATATTGGCTTATAACAATAGTTAGTTTTTAATTGTTTTCTTTTGTTATTTAATAGTTGATTTTAAAAAAGATATGAAGGATTAGAATGGTTTAAGGTCTGAATACACCCCCCAAAGTCGCATTATTAAAGCAATTGAATTTAGGGAGTGAGCGAGTGCTCTTTAAATTAAAATTAATTAGCAACATAATTGGTGAACTCGCCGAAGATTATTTAATAGTGTAACAATATTATTTAACAGAATTTGCTACTCACCCGGCTTTGATGCTGAAAATGTTGCCTATTTTCCCTGACACACAATCCACACACCTTCTTAGGAAATAATAAATGTCACGCATCGGTTCTTTTGGATGTTTATTTAAAATTCCTCCAGTGAGTTAGGTAAGGAGAATTGAACAAAATCTCAATTTTCAACTCTTCCGAATATAAAAATCACATACTGTAAGATCTGTGGAACGAAGAGTCCATAAACCAGGGTCAATAATTTTGAGACTAAATCTACGGCGCGATTCTGTCAGGCATAGATGAGCAGTCTTAATTCAATTTTTGTACTAACACTAATATTCTAACATCGTTTGTACCTGGCGTATGCCTTAAAGATGAACATTACTTGCGGTGAGTGTCTCCTTTGTATAACACTACTGCACTATTTAATGAATTTGCACTCACTGCACAACACAACTGCCCAACTCTTGTCCTGCTCGCAGCTAACTGTAACAGAAAACAGTACCTCGCATGCCTTGTGGGGAATCTTAGCGATTGGAGTGGGATAGGACCGCTGGTTGGCCGACCTATTGCTGAAGCAGTATGTGACTCTATTTATCTTAATATTTTGCAGAACATAGATGTAAATTATTGAAAGTTTACAGATAGTCTCAGATATTAAAAGATGTCTGGTGGACATTATGCAATAGAAAATGTGATAATTGCGTGAGGCACGAGATGAATAATTCCTAAAGCGAAATAAACCCGGAGAAAAAATGCAGTCCAAATAACGCGGTTTGTAGACGTAAGCTTGTATAATTGATATGCTGCATAGAACCAGAAATGCTTAGCTGTACACTGAGCAGAGCTGAGTAGTCTGTTTGGCAAGACAGTATTTGTTCATATCGGCATGAAATACTGGAAACCTCCAGCACTATCGAGAGTTCATTTCGATAAATCTTTGAGAGCCCACAGCGCACGGAAAAAAATAACACACTTTTTAACTGAACGTTTTTATTGGATGTGAATGCAGTTAAAAATTATCCCCAAAGGTTTTAGTTCGAAGATTCAAATGATGATAAAAGGGCGAAAATCCGCGGGTTGGACGATTCAAATGTTCCAGCTCTAATTTTTCTTAATTTTGAAATGTTAATCGTTATCTGAGGTTTGTAACTTTCAATGCAGGTATAAACACACACAAAAAACGTTTGAAATTTTCAATTTGCAGCACACCTTTAATGCACCTTGCTGTTTCACTGACACCTCCGCAGAGCAAGAGCAATTTTTCCCTCACAAGCTGTTTCTAATTTATTGACAGCTACTTCGCAAGGTGAGTTAAACGTTATTAACTTTTTCTGTCAGAGTTGCAACGTAGTTTGGTAAAGTGACACGCTTTGGCCTGATGGAAAAGGACCGCAGAAAGGGCATGAATATTCAAGTTTGCTAGTGACGTGAGTTGAAAATCAGGTCCTACGGGGTCTCTAAGATTCGAAAGTACACCAGGCATTTGTGGTTTAATAAACGGAAGTAAATTATAAATTATTGGTTTTTAAGTAGCATTATTTCACTTCAATGAGTGTACAAACTTCAGAGAAACATATTTTTGTTGCGAAAGTTTATATCTTTATCTAACCAAAAAGGGGAGGGGGGCTTCCTCATCTTCTCCTCTCCCTTGGACCGTAAGTACGGATAAAAACTTGGAAATTTCTTCTGTTGTTTTGTGGTACTTTTAGGATTTGTCTTGGGGCTGTTAAGAACTTCTATCCTTGTGCTGGAGGGTGTAGAGAAGTAAGCAGCCCCTGATGCTGGAGGAGGGGGTGCTATGCAGGGTTAACTTGGCGTACAAAGTGAAGCTGTTTTCCTTCTTTAAAAATTGTTAAATATTAAATCCACCCTACCCTCTACTTTACATTTTCTTGGAGATTTTTTGAGAGTTAGACGTTGGAAACCTTTCCTTGCCCCTTCAACGTCCTCCACTTCAAAAAGAATGCTGGAGGATCAGTCGTTATTGTTGGCATGTCGTTTGGGACCCGAATCCATCCCAAAGGATCAATTTTGCAGGGACGAAAGGGATAGAGTGCTTTTGTTTTTAAAATCGCTGTCCAGGGAGATGCAGGAATGCAAAAACTTTCTGTTTCAAAAACAATTTTAAGATTCAAAACATTGCTGTAGTATGAGTAAAGAGAGCACAAGATGATACTCCGAGGAAAAATAAAGGAAAGCATTTAATAAAATTTTAAGCTTACAAGCCTCCTTGAAACTGCTACGTGGTTTTAGGATGGGCTACATAAGCATATTGTATTACGCATTAGAACAGGGCTTGCTTTACATCTTGAGGTTGGCAGTGCAATCGTAGTTTATTTCACTGGACAATACACAGGCCTACAAAGTCTCTGGCTCATAAATAACATCAAATATTGTAAAGTTTATCATCTTTATGCAATGCAATAGTATTATGCACTAACGTTTTACATTTTGCTCAGTTCCGTTGAGATTCCATAATAGTTTCTGGCTCTAAATGTACTTAAACCGGATGTTAAAACGGAAGGTGATAGGGAAACCTATGATATACAGATACGTATATTATGTATAAAATGCAAATTGTGGCTTTCAGAAAAACCAGAATATATGTTACCGTTTTTTATAGCTGTTAATCAGCAGTAAAGGATTTTTGATTAGGATTATAGTGCAGAAAAGATCCCTAGGGCTTAAATGCAAGAGTGCACATATGTATTCTAATGCCAATCAAATCAAATCACCATATCAGCCCAAAGCAGTAGTACTTTCTATAGAATAATTCAATTGTATTCAATGTATTCCATCAGCTTGGCAACGTTATCAGAAGTAGACTAGAAACGGCTATACATAAAACACGCATACACTCTAAAAAAAAGTTCATGTTAAACTGTGAACATGTTTAAAAAAAGATGCGGAAAGTGGCCACCTTTTCTGCGAGGCAGACGGTATAAAGTTATTTTTATTCACAAATTACTACACTGCTTACGAAATATCAGCTATTTCTTCTTCTCGTATGTTGTTTTTCAGTTTGCCTAATGTTCAAGGGATTGGATTACAGGCTCTGCTTTTCAAGTTTCCCATAAATAAAATTAAATCTGGGTCGAGAAGGCAACAACCCTTAATTATATAGTGCTTTTAACTCAGGCTTCTAGTTTAACCCACGGTCTTTACTCGTAGCATTACCAGTCGCCTCTTAAAGAATGAATGTTTCACAGCAGAGAGAACCTTAGGTAGGTTTGCGAGATATAAAGAATCAGATGGGAGAGTTTGGATACAATAATACAGTTAGTTAGACCAATAGCACGTAGGGTTGAAAATCCGTTGCTCGAATCCCTGCCGTGACCCAAAACTTTCAAATCTGGTTCTTCCTTTCCAATCTTTAACTAAAAACTCTCTCATCAGAAATATCAGCAATTGCAGCGCAGAGGTATATGAGGTTTAGCCCAATCTTGCTAGAACGCTACAAATATCCATTCTACCAGTTCATTGAGAAAAATGTGTTTCAAAATAAAAACAAAGTAGGTGAACATTCACTGCTTCAAGGTATAAATGTTTTGAATCTGCTTACTTTGTTTTATTATTAAATCTCTAAATTGTGACTTAAATAACATACAGTTGTTTCGTTATTGCACTAGTCCTGTATTTCAAATTCCTCCGTATCCTTCCTTTTCTCTGTATACGTCAAGTAATTCGCCAATTAACGTTTTGTTCCTATGAGCTAGAATAGGCATCGAATGTTCCTCATTGATCGGAGATAATGACTTAACTATTTTTACTTGTTCTGTCTTGTCTTCTTATGAGAGCGTGGAGTTGGCTTTGGAACTTTGTGGTAATTAGACGACCCGGCTTAAATTCAAAAAATTTTAGGCCCGTGGCCTTCTCCATTAGCTTTAGTGACCCAGGTAGTATGAGGCTTTGTCCCGTTTTGTTTAATTTTCTATAAAAATACGCCTAGTATACTGATTTAAAGTTCCTTTTGTAGTTTTGTAACAAAGTAAGAACAAATTATTGTATTGTTATTGTGTTAAATTTATTGCAATTCAAATGTGGTATTAAAACTCTATTAATTTCCTTAACGGTAGAGTTTATAAAATATTTGTGCTCTTTTACTATTTATTAATGATTTAATGAATGATTGAATTTTGAATGCTATATTGTTGCATTGCATTCTCTATATAGGCTTCTTATTCCAAAGATAAATTTCATCAAAATGTAAATTATAGATTGTTATATTGTCGAATATAATGTGTTATATTTATTTATAAATCATTCTTCTTCGTATATTGGAAAGTTGCCTTTCCTAGACCACATCCCGGAGGTTTTCTCTCAGTAAAAAATACTGTCTGGGCATTAGCGGAAGGATACCTAGTTAATATAATTCATTTGAAGACCCGCGAAACACTGAGGAGGGAAACTGAACACTACATGCAATGTAACGACTTAAAAGATTCCATGAATGTTTCGGGTTGTCGAGCTGGTCAAATTGGCGAGCCTGTAGTTACCTATTGTCGACCAAGTACTTCGCAATACTCAGATCGTCATTAAGTATTTGCCAAAATTGTTCAGTTCTGACAGTCAGAACTTAAATGCTAATTAGCTTTAATTAACCTGAACTTTCTCTTTTAATTTTATTATCCGTTAATTATTGTTTTTTGATTTTTTAAATGTTATTGATAAGTGCTCTTTTTATTTTGGGTATGAAATAATTGGGGCAAGGATTTATTATGTCATTTTTTCAGGCTCGTTAAAATGTGTTATAAAATGTTCTAAGGTTTTAATAACAAGAAAACCTATGTGTAATGGTTTGATGGTTTTTGTAGTATTCCTCTAGATAATGCTGAAGGAAGAGGTGCGTTGTAGCCATGCGCAAAAGAGAACCGTTCTGTTTGCTCTCGTAATGGAAATTGCCCTTTTAATACATCGTGTTTGTTCAGGTCGCTCGCTCTCTACTCTTTTTCATTGAGCAATCAACCGACACTCTTCTGTCACGTCTCATTTCCCAAACTGAAAGCCCTTTTTACACCCTCGGCACACAATCTCTTTTACTCCCACCCCTCGCTCTTTTTGCACTTCATTCTTTGTCATCCAAAGAGAGAATGTTTAAATGACGTGCCGTATGCGAAGTTTCAATATGACATACAGCGAGTAGGATCAATATAAACAAATACTGGAGTTATCAATGTGCACGTATCCGTTTACCTATTAACAGCATTTTCATCTTTGGAATGCATTTTCGTCATTCTAAATTACCTTTCATTCCTAATTGTACATTACTTCAATACCAGAGGGATTAATTATTTTATCTTATGATTATTTAATTTCAAATAAAGCTCTCGTTATAGCTTTGTTTCCTGATCTTACTTCACAGCATTTATTATTTTTTTCTAGACAATACTGACTGTTTATTCCTTCGCGGGACCGTCGTTACAAAACTTGAAATTTGACACGGAAGCCGGAGGGGAGGTCAATACGAGTTTAATTCTAGGAATGTACGGACACTTTCTTATGTGTTGTGAGGCAGTATATAAAGTATTTATTAGTCGGCGTATTGCAGTGTATTAATTACGTTAATATGGCTCAATTCAGGTATTCGGTTCCCCAAAGAGTATTTATTTACAATTAATACATGCGTACAGAATAGGCTCGTTATGTACGGAGATTGTTTCAAGAGGATTTCAACTTCCAAGTCGAAGTTCGATTAGATTGATAAATACATTTCGTAAAACTGGAAGTATTCTTTATATATACGGCGATAGGTACATACGTTTCTGGCCTAACCATTTTCTAGGTATGATAAAGGCAAAAACTAAATTTCCCTTTTCAATACAGTTATCCTTTATTGCAATATACTTTCACATATTTGGGGTTTACATTTCAATCCTCCCCCCTAAAAAGTCAGAGGCCTTGTCTGAAAATGGGCATAAACGGCATCCACCACTCCTTCGTCACACTTAAATTTCCTTCCTCGAAGGTACTTCTTGAGTTTTGAGAAGAGGCAATGGAGTGTGTACAAAACAGAACCGTTCTCCGGATCTAACTCCTTTAGACTTCTAACTATGGTGAACTCTTAAGGATGTTATATACCATAGAAAACCAGCTATACTGGCAGCCCTTCGGGAACAAATTGAAACGGCATGTGTTCCAATCGCTGAGGACACTTTCGCAAACGTTACTCAATTAGTAGTTCAACGTACTCAGAAGTGTGTCGACGCCGATGATGGGCATTTTGAGCAACTGTTGTAAATGTAAAAGTCTAAGATGATTAGTACTCATCATTTTCTGTTTGTGTGAATTCGGCTTTGTTGTGCTAACACAGTTTTTTCTTTCCTTGAAGGGCGTATGCATTTTTGGCTCCCTCTGAATATACAGAATATTTAAGATCATTTATTTCAGTATTAAATTTCAAATTTTATATTCAAATACTGAGGTTTCCCATAATGCTTTCCAAGATAAATCAGAGATAGTATGTTTTGAGATCCGAAATTTTTAAATCTGCTTGTTCATTTCCAACTTGTTTCATATAGAGGGCTTACGTGAATGAACAATTTCCATTCATAAATTAACTCCTATATATTTGGTGGTTAAACTAGAAGCCTGCATTGTGTGTACTCGTAGCACTACGAGTCGCCTCTTGAGGAAGTCATCTCTCATAGTAGAGAAACCTTAGGAAGGTCTCCGAGATACACAGAATCAAATGAGAGATTCGTGGTTCTGTGCTTGGAAGAGGGCTGGGTAGCTCAATTGGTAGAGGGTCAGCCCGGAAGTCTGAAGTTCCGTGGTTTGAATATAAAACGTAAACCTACTCTTCTATTTCTTTTACCCTTGCAACCACAGCTTCCGGCCATTAGATGCTTGAGGCACACCTTACACCAAAGAATTAGCCACAAAATAAACTTAACCAAAAATTGGCAACAATACATCACACTAACGCGGCAAGTAGACGCCTGGATGACAACAGTCATCCAGATCAAGAAACATTAAATATCGCATGAACAAATACCAATCCCTAACAAAGTATAAAAATACCCTACTGAGAAGTTCACAATTGTTGACAACAAAGTAAAAAAACAAAACAAAACAAAACAAAAACAAAAATTGGCGGCTACCGGAGGGCTAAAAGTCAACCCTGGATATGAAGTGGCTACTGAAGTGAGAACATTTGCATTTTAATCAATATTTCATCAGAAACTGTTGACTAATAATTTTATTTACCACTATGCAATGTTTGATTAAAATGATTACATTAGATAAATGCCCATCATTTAGATAAAATTGTGTAACTATTTCATAGGGTACATTTAGGCTACTCATTAACAATGAGGAGCAGAGTCCGGAAGTTTAGGCATTTATTTAGGTTAAAATAGGCAGACAAAAATGCACTTAGATACTGAAAATAGGCAGTAGTATTTAAAATTGGAATATTAAAAGTGAAAACAAAGTAATGAGTAATATCGCTCATTATTAATGAAAATGGGTATTAAAGACACTTAATAATTTCTTTATCACACAATTAAAGTACTTAAGCTTACTTTTCTTGGTTACAAGCAAAAGGGCGTTTTTTTCAAATATCAACTGTCATAGTCAGCCATTTGTCACAGAGAACATTTCTTTATCTGGTGAAAGTACGTTTCTGTTTCCACTGAAGTGATTGGAGTATATTTAAAAGAAATTATTTCGGAACGACCAGCTAGCTAACAGAGCATTCACCTTTCAGGACATCATGGAAATTTTGATCAAGATAAAGTAAAATAGTTTTGAATAGAGTTGGCCAATGAACGAAAGATGTGTAGTGGTTTCTGGTCCAGTTTATTTTCTGTTTATGTGTTTATCAGGTTAATATCTCTCTTACTGAACACATTGTAGGGACGGTTTATTGCTCAGTTGTACCGCTATTATCTTTCTCGCTTGCAATTATTTGTTACATTTGTGCAGCTGAGAAGTTATCTCTACAAATTTCCTAGAATTGACTCGCCCAGATCGATACAATCATTCGCTAGGATATTGAAATTACAGCACTTCTTTCTATTTCCTGGTATTCGTATGCCCAAGGTAACCGTGCGTTCCTTCCACTAATGAAAGTTCTGCTATTTAAAGAGGTTGCGTGAATGGATTGGGGAGAAAGTTTTTTACTGGTTGAAAACAAATAAGTGTATTAACAAGATTCATAATAGATATTTTTATGAGCTGAACAGGCCATTTAATTTTTATAATTTTTTTTTTTCACTTCGATACATTACAATTCTTTGTGTGCTTCTAAAATGCGTAAATACCGACTCCAAATGTACGGAAACATGTTCATTTCAATCTGACTCTTAAATATATCCATCCAAGCGGAAAAGGTACTTTGCCTAACTTCCGAGAAATTTCTAGCTTTCTCGAAAGGTTATGAAACAGACGCCTGTTATCAACACTGACAGAAAACAAATACTTTTCTTGCAATACATACGAAACAGTTCTTTAAGAAGCTACACGCACTAGCTAGCTTATTTTAATCACCTGACGGTGGGAGGAAAACCGATACTAGGGCCGTGCTGCCCGCGGCGATTTGAGGTTTAGTGAAGCTGACGACTACAGCCTTTGTTTTGTTTACTTTCACTCTGAAGCGGTTTGTTTGCGCGGAAAACTACAGTATAGGTTTCTCCCAAGACTTGATGTAGCTGTCGCGTTTCCACAAATCGATTTCTCTCCCATTCTCCTTCCTCTTATTTGCAGTCCACGAGAAAGGTCAATCCAACTAGAACACTTTATTTTCTTTCTGATCTCGTCAACTAATGTGTAATACTTAGATACCATCAATTGTACCTTCAAACTAATTAATCAGCAAGGCAAAAATTATCACATACCATGCCCTTTGATCCTGGTATCGGCAAAGTGGAATCTGTGTTTTTAAGTTTTCGGTTTTATTCTTAAGGTTCTATCGTTTTCTTATTCATCTTTAACTTTCTTCAAGACCATTTGTCGGCATCTGGAATAGTTCACATGGGTTACGTGGTAAATGTATTCAAGTTCATTTTGCAGATGCAATGTGGATACTTTCTGAGCCACTATCTGATTGCAAAATTGTTTTAAATAAACATGATAAAACATAATATATTTGATGCGCTCGAAGCAGGTTCGTTCAATTACAGGCCGGCAGAGAGAAGGTACTAGCAGCTTGTAGTTAACTTGCTGGAGGCCTTGTCAGCCAATTGTGCGTTTGTATTTTACCCGGGTCTTTCATTGTGTGTAAATTGTGTGCTAAGTGTTCTTCGCTTGTTATGCCACTACATTAATATAACCTTGTGAAAAGGGATTTTATGAACTTACATATGTGGAAACGGATTTTTGCAGAGAATTGATAAGGCGATTCTTAAGAAAATGTCCTGAGAATCGTGTTAAGGTACAGAAACTGTTCGCCAATTTGTTAAAATATTACAAGAGTCAGGATCTGTCAGTGACAAGAAGCGCCTTGGTCTTGCGGAAGGCAATAGATGAAATGCAGGAATTTCCTATGCAAATGTTGGCAATGTACTGCCGCTGAGGGGCATTGTTTTAAACGTTGCTTATAATACTGGTTAGCGATTATTATAATTATTATTATTATTATTAGTTTTTCGTATAAAGTATCATACTATGCTCTCAATCAACAAATAAACATTAAGAAATACTAACTTCACGCACGACACTATCTTCCTTTTTACGGCTGCGGAGGCTATATTTCCATGCCTGTATTTCCATTGTAAGGAACCGCGCTCTGGCGGCCCGTAACTCAAATAATCTTGTGCACATCCTGACAGAAGATGACTCAGATATTAGCAACCGTCACTTAGTCATAAATTTATATCCTTTATCCAATTAATGCTGGCACTCTTTTTTCAGCAATAAGACGCTAACCTACTTCAAGATGGATTGCGTAATTCTAATGAGTTGTACTTTCTCAATAAATAAATAAATAAAGTAAGAAGAAGAAGTTTCAGCGAAAGATACGCTTACTTATAATATATCTTACACAATATAATTATAGGAGAGATAGAGTGATATCTATAATTATTTATATTATTACCATCGGAGCATTAAAAATGACTGCTTTTAACGTACTGAATAAATTATTTTTTCTGCACTTGAATACAAGTTTAAGAAATTAATGGTTATATTTTTTATGAATTTAGATTATATAATGTTATCCTAATTACGAGTATAAAATTATTTTGTTAAAACATTTTATCAAAGATTTTTATAAGGTAATACTGGCATTAAAATACAAGACAAAGATTAAATAATAAATTTTGTAGAAAAATCTTAAAGGAAGGATTTTTTACTATATTGAGTAAAACAAGAGAACCTGGGCAACTTGTGATACACAAAAGGACAAACTATGTACATACATCAAACTTCACAGATCGTCTGTGGCGCCTCAGTAGTAAAAAAGGGCGTTAAACACTATTAAAAAAATCACCAAACGTTATTGAAGTTACAAAAGTAGGCGAAACATGTGCTTGTACAAATAAATAAAGAGGAAGTAAATGGAGATACAATTGAGGGCAGTGGCTTAAGTGGTAAGGCTTTAGTCTCGCATTCGGGAGGTCTCGGGTTCAAACACTTTGGGGCCAGCAATCCTGTTGTCTTATTGGGGAGTATTCCTTCCATTTTCTTAGGCGAATGTTGGCATGGATCTTTGCTTTCTTGAATTTTCCGCTGTCTTGTTTCTGGTTGCTTCTATTACAGGATCGAAAGTTCCAAGGCGAAGAAGGCTTTTGTGAGGTAGTATTGAAATGGTTTCTCCCCCGATTTCTGGTAAGGAAGCGGCCCTTTTGAGAGGCTGGAACTCCTTGGGGGCTCCGCTGATGTTGAGGTGTTCAATCTGAAAACAGTCTACGAACGTGCATCCTCGTTTATGGAGCTTAGTCACTTGATGTCTCCCTCACCTCATTCTTTCCTCTCGGCCACACCTTGAGCAAGGTTGAAGTATTCTCCTCCATGCCTAACAATCTAATCAAGTAGAGATGCATAATATATTTTCAGTTCCTTTTATAATATAGGTGACCAAAAACACTTTATCTTATAAAACAAGGACTGCAAAACTAAAATGAAGTTACATAAAAAGTGGGCCATCTAGGAGGAATTTCACTTCATTGTACTTTGTGAAAGTAGATAGTATCACAATATTTATTAGTGAGAACTGTTTATATGAAAGAAAATATTTAACAAAGTAGCGAATAGACGTTCTGACAGTTTTAGTCTGCATAGGATTTAAGATTCTTTCCGGGAATCCACAATCATTATTATGTACTTTTTTTAAAACATTCAAAATTATTTTCGGAGGATTCCGTTTGACATTTTCCTCAGTTAACAAGTTTGTACCGGGGTTTCTGAACAGTTGGGATGAATTTAATAACTTCACACAGATTAAATGTTCTGTAACCTGCCATTGACTATGGTTTTATTATCCCAATTTTGTCCAAATCGATATAATGGAGTCCCTTGAGAAGAACGAATGAAACAAGTTGGCTTAACACAATAAGCCTGGTTACTTATTTGGTTTGTAAACAGAAGAATTTAAGTTCAACAGATTAATCTCAACAATGGCAATAACTTGTGGGATTATGATCAGACTGTATAGATCTAGCATACGGTTCTTTGCCTCCCTCTTTACTAAGCCTTGGGTCGATGATGAAGATCTACCCATATCGGTAACCATCTGCTTTAGTGGATGGAGGGGCATGGGAACACTTCATGAACAAAGAGGCACGTTCGGTGGCCCTATGATGATCGGACAAAGTAAACTGGCAGTGATCATATAAGCGATCCGAAAATTTACATTCGAATTTATTCATCTAATGGCATTGATATCTTACACATACCAAAACTATCCATATTGTTCCAAAATGGTCATTCTGCTTACAGCCTTTATATTTATATAATGTAGGAGAGGTCCTCCGTTTGGACCACAGAGCACCGTGCTTCAGTCGCTTAGAAAAAGAAATCTCTTTGTCATCATTAGGGATCGGGATCAAAAAACTGTTTTTACTATTGATATTATGACGAGGCAGAATTGACTTTCATATCCCTCTACTTGGATCATGAGCTGGATGATGCCTTTGGGTTCCTCACTTTTTTCTTACACATCTTGACAACATATGAAGATTCATAATGCTCTGAAAGGCCCAATGTTCTTTTTATGCTACAATAATATTAATGAAGGCTTCCTTAAAACGTCAATGTTTTATTCTGTCAATTATACTCTAGACATATGCTGTTTTCAACTGTCACTGCACTTAGCATTAATCCAACTAGAATTCAAATATGGACACATTGCATTTGCTGATTTCAGTTTTCCGTGCTTCGGCCGTGCTGAAAGGTTGACTGTTTGTGCTTACACCTCTAAGCAGACATATTCGAGAGGAAAGGATGAAGCGAGGGGGATACCGGTAAGAATCTAGGGGCGGTTAAGTTTGAACATATACGGAGTCGCCAACATCCTAACACCGGCAGACTCCTCCTACAAGTAGTTTGAGCCCCTTAGCAGAGGTACTTTCACATCAGAGCCGGAGCGGAAAAACTTTTCAAAGCGAAAGTCACGCCGCACTTAGCACCATCCCATCTAGCCTGGAACACAACCAACAAAACAAAGTGAGGTAGAACGGAAAGGAAAGATCGATCTTAACAGTCACTTAAGCGACCAAATACACAGCCGGCCCTAAGGGACTAAAACTGGAACTTTCCGATTGTGAGTCCCAAGCTTTTCCTGATCCGTACAATTAGAGAACTTTTTGAAATAAAAAATTAACAAAATACTAAAATATAACAAAGTTCTACATAAAGAATGAATATCAAATGCATTATGTAAGAAGTAAGAAAATAAGTAAACACGGAAAGGGGAATAAGAAGTCAAATGCTCCACTTTATCTTTTATCAATTTCTTATGTCTACAGTCTTCTGAAAGTATGATACTTTTGCAATAAAAAATGTATTCATATTTGTAAAGTATGATAGATTGTTTTGTATCACTTTGAACGATTTGAACACTCGCTTTTTCCAATTTCTTGTGCCTACAATCTTCTAAAAGTTTGATACTTTTGCAATAAAAAATGTATTCTTGTTTGAAAAGTATGATCGATTGTTTGATATTGCTTTGAACGATTGGAACACTTGCTAGAAGCTGAAACAGATCTTAGACCTATATCGAGCAGTTATTTATGGTGCTGGAGTGTAATTTTAACTGTCAGCTTCTAGTTTACACGTAACACAATTTTAATTAAATTTGCCTGTTATATTATGCATCTGATTCTGTGATGTAATTACGTATGACTTTTTCTACTTGTAATTATAAAAAAACAGTAGTTGGTTCCCATATTATGCTGGAAGGTAAAATGGATATAATTATATCCGAGATATAATTAGATAGCTATATAGCAAAATGTAATTAAATCATCAATGGCTCTTTCCTTTGGATGAACTACCACGAACCGAGGCAATTTCTGTTTTAAATTTAAAGAAATGGGTAGTTACTCTTTATATTATATAAACATTCACACTCTATTTATTATCCATGCACAAGATGCTTAGAAACACATTTTCTTCGTAAGAATAATTGGACACCGTTACTACACAATTCAGCATTAACTTTTGCACAGTACTGTTTGTGCACAAAATCCCAATACTTCTATTTTCACATCAAACTAACATAACCGCTGGTTCTACAAGTCACATAAATTATATCTAACTGATCAACTATTGGGTAATCACACAACTGGGAGACGCAGGAATCTGAATAATGTTTGGTTTCAACATGATGGGGCGCCGTCCCACTTAGCATTGGCCATTGGATATCGTCTGAACGCAGTCTTGAAGAATCACTGGATCGGTTGAGATTATTCCTTGGCCTCTAGGAAGCCCTGATTTGACGATACCACAATGGAGTTTCATTAAATAGGAGGTTATTGCATTCAGTAAATGATGCCGTTAAAACTGGGATGCTTACAATCTTTCAGAAAATGATACTAAGAAAGTTAATTAATAGAACAAATAACATTTGGCGACGCCTTTTTAATAAGCAAACATTTCGAGGGAGGCAGATAAAAAAGTATTTAGGTTTTATTTCACTATGTTTACAATGATAAAAATAATGCTCATACATTTTTTGGCCACTCGAGCACAATTCTTTCTAAAAATAAATGGAAATAAAACAGCCTGGGAAGATGACTGCTTTAGTAAGAGAGAAGAGAGCAAATTTAATACATGAAGTGACGTTTTCTCGGTGTACCACACACTTTCAGCAGTCATTAGTTTGAAACATTTACACAGCAATAGTGGTAAGCAACAAAACGTGTGCTAAATATCAAACACTTCTAATAACTTCTGCTTTATCACGGATATTGCAATGTTCACACACATTCCTGAAGCAAGAAACAGTAGTGTTTTAAAAACTCCCTTCTTTTCTTTCTGCTAATCCAGCCAAAAGCTATCCATACTGATGTAGCGTAATGATTCATAAATTCATATTTAGGGTATAATGAAAGTAATTTTTAAATCGAGCGCCTCTGTCGGTTTGTTAGGTTGCCGGACCTGAAATTTAACAGACTCATCTTTATTGCGATTAACAAATACTTGAGTGTATCATTATCAGCTAAAATGGAGTGATACAGGAAGGATCACGCGTCCAGATTCTGAAAAATGTATTATAAGTATAATTAATGTTATGCAGAGATTGTTCAGAGACTTCGTGTAATTTTTGGTAGACGAAAAGCGTGTCTACAGTGCAGTGCATAGACTGGTAAGGAAACAGGATCGACAGAGAACATCAAATCACCTGAACATCCTAATTCTCGTCGATCCGTAGAGAAAGTTGCCCTGGTCAGACAGAACGGTTACTACGGCCCCAGTAAAGTCGAATGGTCGCCATTTTCAACAATTAAGCATTTCGATTACAGCATATTTAAACCTTATGTTTATGTGGACAATCACGAACCATTCCTCGAATCAAGGCAGAAATTAGACGTGCATGGGTGAAACTCAGCAGAAACTTTGCTTTAAAGTCCCTGAACATTTTACCAACATATTGAAAGTGTGCCAACGAATCGTGGAGGACATTTGCCTGATGTTTTTGTTTCGTATTTAATGGCAGAGTTTTTGCTTCATATTGAAGTAATAATTTCAAACAAATGCGTTTTACTATTAAAACAAAAGCTACGTTCATTATGGGGGACCTTATATTTCGCCTACTATTTACATCTCCTCTGAAAGAGTACTATTTTTAAGATCATGTATGCGAAATTTTTCATTATTTCAAATATTTTGCCTGCTGAATTCCTTCTCCCTTCCTGACACTACTATTTTCACGAACGTCAAATGATGCTACAATAAATAAAAGCATTTTTCCAACAACGATAAAAACTGTACCTATTGCACAAACACCACACACACAGCAGTTTACAACCTTGTTGCTTTCAATGTATGCCTGCAATTATTACTGCTACGCTATTGCGTTAATGTATACCTCATAGCAACTTTAGAAGTATATACGATATTCTCCTGTTTTCCCCTAAGGAAATTGCTCTCGAGTTGTAAAACATTTGCATATAGAAAAGACAAATTTTATATTATGACAAAAGTTAATATTTTTCTGCCTCAACACAATGTTTGCTTGTAACCAGAAACCATGGAGGGTCGCGAACGGATATCCACATGTGAGTGTTTCCCCCCTCCTTTATATATCTATTAGTTCATTCGAAAAATACTGGCCCACGTAAAGTTGATGATAAACTCAAGAAAATTGTTGAAGCCAATACATAAAGAACTGCTCCGGAACTTGCTAAAATCATTCTTACAACTTCAATTGTTTGTCATTCTGAAAATAAGAAAAGTTATATTAGTGGATCCCACAAAAATCAAATGCATTAAAAATCCCCCCATGTTTGAAATCCTTTTTGTGTATTTTTGCAACAACTAATACTCACTTTTATGATCATGTTATGATGAAAAGCACAACCTCTACAACCGCAAAAGATCGGCACACTACTGAATCTGATATAGTGCCGAAAACTTCAAAATCCTAATTACATCGAAAATGCTTATGGTGACTATGTCGATATTTGCATTAGTGATTCAATACACTGCCTACGTCTACAAATCTACGAAAGACCGAGGAAAAGGTTTTATAATTTTTTTTCATTGTCTTTATCAAGATATATTTCTGGTTCAAAGGATGACACATATGCCGCTTCTACCCGGTATTTGCTCATGTATCGCATTGTTTATCATTGGTTTGCAGCATAGTACAAGCTCGGAGGTAAAAGCTATAATAAGAGCAAATGAAATTATGTGAAACAAACATCACCCAAAACTGATATAAACAATAATCTTGAAAGTTATTATAAAAAGGTGTGTTTGTTTTATTTTTCACAGGTTTTTGTTATTACTCATTTCGAAAATAAATCTGGAAACAAAAAATGGGTCTTTTAAGGATTTCTTAGAGAAAAAAAAATCCACGCTTTCCTTATCCATAATGATTTCCTTATTATAATTTGCATAAATTATAAAAATATCTCCTTTAATTCCTTAGCGGGAGCTGAAGTATATTCGCTAAACCAGAGCAGTAAACCTAGGTTGTACATCTGTAGATTCCACGGTAACAACGAACTATTTCCAAATGTGATAAAAGGATGGAACTAATAATGATGGTGATGGTTTTCGCTGTTATGTATGTGATTCACTATTTGTAGCGCCAAGGACCGGAAGAATCGATTTAAGTAAAATCGATTGTTGCTGTAGCCAAGCGGGGATCAGGGCATGGAGGTAACAAATTGCCTCCATTGTGTTGAACAAGGTTCTGTACCGAAACCACCATCACCACCCACACTTTGCTTTTCCTGAGAGCAGCATTGCTCCTGCTGCTGTAATTCGCGATTAATTGCCTGCGTTAGTCACTGCCATCAGCTTCTATATATCAGAAGATTACATTTTAAAACTTTTTCATTCCTTCTCTCTCCCTCTTTCTCCCCTCTTTGCTCTTCCTTTCTAGGATGGCGCATCTTCTATTCTTGCTTGGTGCATCCATGCATAAAAGCACTAAAAGCACTTTAGTATATTATTTATGTTGTTAAAGAATATCTTCAAAGAAGAAATTATCAGAGGTATATTTATGGAAAAATATTAAATTAGCGCATTATCCACCAATGAAACATGAGCAAATTTATCTTACCCAAAAGAATATCTCAACAATTATTTTCCAATTAGTACATTGTCAAATATTTACAAAACAAAATACCATCAATTAGTTGCTAACAATATGTCAAGATTTTCAACCTAAAATTATATTCGTAGACTTCTTGCATGGGCTTTTGTTTGTTAAGAGGAATATGAAAAGCCTATCCTTGTGATGTTACATTTTCCAACTTAAGTTCCCTTTTTTCAAGCTGATTAAATAAAACTTTTACAGCACACAGATACACATAGTTGAAATTTGCTTATCTATTATCTCTACTACCATGAATCTGAAGCAAATTATAAATTACTTTCAATTGTTTGCTTTTATATATATATATTTCACGTTTTATTTTTTTGCGTTGTCACATTTTGTTCCAGATCTACCATAATAAATCCACATCATCACAATAATATAATGAACAATTGGTAAAAGTTTCATAGTTACAACTTATACATATCCTTAAAAATAGGGAAATAATGCGAAAAAATGCAGTTTTTCAATAACTGCAGCCAAAAATGTTTTTACCGAAAAACTAACTTTTTGAAGGAAACACCAGCTAAAACCCTCCAACACCGCAGCCTTTTAGAGTAAATAGTTCCTGAGATATATAATTTTAACTGAACAAGTGCTCGTGAAATAATAATAATAATAATAATAATAATAATAATAATAATAATTCTTACGCAGTGACGTAATTAAAATTTATTAAGCATTCTTATATTTAAGGAACATTAATGAAAATAATATCAAAATAAACAGAAAATTCCAAATATTAAAATGGTACAAAAACAAAAATATGATTTTTGGCCCCCCTTCCATATAATACTTCCCTTAAAACAATATTTTAATTTATAAATTATTATTAAAATGTATAAAAAACGTTCCATGCCCCGATGGCAATTTTTATTAAGGTGTTTCTCATATTTTTATCAAGTTCTATCCCTGGCTATTAATAACATGCATTTTTACACTCGAAAGCGTTTGAACAATATTAAAGAAAAAATCGGCGAAGTTAACAGATGAAACAACTAACTTAACCAATTCGAGACGAAAATTAAAAGTCGGTCCTGGTGTCTAGTGGTATCTATATTGCCTCATAGACCCAAGATCGCGGGTTCAAACCCGGCCAGCCGTGGATCCCGTGATTTACGGCACGAAAAAGAACCTCAAGCCTGCAGAAGATGTCTTTTAGCAAAATTTATGGCCCTTTCAAAGTTTGAATTGAATGGGACGCTGATATTGAAGAGTATCGGTATATAAACCAAATTAAAAATTAACAACGAAAATTAAAAGAAACCATTTTCGCAACAAAAGTCACATAACCTATGAATTTGTATATTTAGTCTTTATATGTGAGTTTGTTAGGCACAAATATAAGCTATACAAAGGTTTTGGCTTAAAAGTATCTTCACTTTAAGCACAGTACTGTACATACCATTTTTGACAGCAGCGCTTCTAATTTCATTGTAATAACAGCTTTACCAGTGAACCCTTAAAGTTGGAAAATGCATGCTTTTATATATAATATAACGTTATTGATTCACTCAATTGTATTCCTTTAGTTTGTAAAAGAAGTGGAACGTCTCCAAAAAATAATTTTAACATAAATGCTTCCCGTGACATTCATTCAACTTGTTTTTGCAATATTGAAATTCACGATAGAGACAATGTCTTTATAATTTAGTAATAAGCGAACTCTTTTTAATGAATAGCTACTCAAGTAAATGTTTATGGATTGGTAACATATGGATATTACCCGCATGTTTAGTCATATGATACATTTCCATTTCTTTGGCTAATTTTGACTTACTTTTTTCCATTTCAAGAACGGAATTAAACGGTGATAGATGAAGATACTCAACAAGCGAAATGCGTCAAAAATGTTAACATTTAAAGAACAATTATCTAGAAACGAAGACATTGCCATCGTCATCTATACCCCTTCCTAAAGGAGACTCGATTGCTTTAAAATTCTCCAATAATGTGTAGCCTTTTCTTAACACGAATTTATTAAACGTACAGCACATAATAAATCTTTTGTTCAATCCTTTTCTCTGTCAAATTGAATTTATTTAGTAAAATATTATTATTCTGAAAAAGATAAAACATAAAAATAATAAAATTATATTGCACTGCACCTAATCAGATCAGTACACAAAACACGTTGATTTCTTTCTTTAAGCTTAGAAAGGTAACACATCACAATTAAACTGACATGTTTCAGATTACGTTGCTTAGCCCGTTGGTCATAAGAGACAGAAGGCAGTGGGAGATAACTGTCAATACTAAGATGCATTTTACACTCGTCCGTGCCATATTAAAATAACCTTTTATTTTAGTACAATAACAATCCATTTACAATAAGCATTGTATTTAAATAATTATAAAAATATAAAAGATTCTAAAGAGGTATAACTATCTCGCAACCGTAGAATTATGAAACGCTAAAACTAAAGTTATTTGCTTGCCTTATAGAAAAAATAAAACAGCAAACTCAAATTGGGAATTACGAATAACTTAGTACTTTTAAAACTTCAGTAAAAGAAGTAGGAATTCAAAAAGATAATCACTGTTGATTAAATTGGGTACATAATTTCGCTCCTGAGAGAAAACAACGAAGCTTTGTGTGAACATCTCCATAATCACACACCTCTCCCCCCCAAAAAGTTTGCTCCTGCTGGGGAAAGTTGTGGTCATCTCATTTTTCGATGTACAAGGACTGTAACTGGGAGATATTAAACTGATTTCCTGAAAACTCTGCAAGATCATATCACACACAAAAGGCCGCACTTGTGTGCAACAAGCTCGATGCTGCCCCATAATATTGCAAAGACGCATATCGCAAATATTATTACTGAAAATCTCACAAAAATGAAGTCCAGATTTAGCTCTGTATAACTTTTTTCTTTCCCCCAAATTGAATAAACACCTTTGTGGAAGACATTTTCCATCCCAGAAGCAGGAGTGAAGTTTGCGGGGGCGATTTAAAATCATGTCTTTAAAGACGGCAGATATGTTGTGATAGGTGCATTGCATCCAACAGGGGGTAATTTGTTATTAAAATTAGCTTCAATTTCTAAAGCTGAACATGTGAATTATATATCATTATTGTTGAATAAGATATTACAATTATAAACTTTTCTTCTCCCATATTGGAAGGCTTCCTTTCTCCGGCCTTATTTTGTCTGGCCGTCGAAGTGAGACTATCGAATTTATATAATTCAAGAACGGAAATAAAATGGAACTGGTGTAATATTGGTAATTTTAAGTGTATTTTAATTATTTTGCAGCAAAATAAAATGTTCATTTCAAGTTTTCAAACATTATCTATATAGTATTTGAGAATCACGTTTTTAACCTCCATGCTTTCAAAACTATATATGATATTATACCCATCAAACTTCTTAACGTACACACCATATCATATTTTTATATTGCAGAAAATTATGGACATTACATTAATAGATATATGAGCATTTTTTCCATATTATTGATTGACATTGTAAAAAATTTAAGATAACAAATGTCTAAAGAGCTTTCTATTTGACTTTCTTACTACTGCGTGATCTTACCAGGAGATGTAGACATATGGTTAACAGTACCTAATGGCAAACATGGTATCACAAGATCACAATCACGGATACAACGAAATTAAACGGTGTAGTCAAGAGATTTAACGGCCACATATAACTGCATTAGAGTGGGAATCCCCCAGCTGAACGCGGTGAGTCTGCCGTTGCCAGAGAACAAGATGCTTTGGTAATAGTGATGTTAATTCCGCTCTTAATGAAAACGAGGTACACAGTTAACTCTGAGGTGTCTCACGAGATGTCAGAGTTTACTGTGTTAACAAGACTAAATGCGAATGACGTAATCACAAATGTATAGGATGGGTGTGAACAACCTTCATCAATAACAGTAGAGCGACTTTTATTGATGAGCTCATTGCATCTATATTTGCGTTTGCACAATTTGTCTTAACTGCATCTTCTAATAGAAAACTAAAAGTAACGCATATCTTTCAAAATTACTGGGGCCTTCGAGCATTTAACACACGCTTTTTCTTATTTTCTTTACGATTAGAATATGGACTAATAAGTTCCTTATGTCACACTCCCTCTCATATGAGCTGAGGCTTAAAGCCACCATAAACATAATTATGTTCTATACTTACTTTCAGAGGCTCTGGAATATCCTATGCCTCCAGTGTTAAAATAGTGCTTATAAAATGCAAGTTTTCTCGGAATCTATGAGTCTCACATAGGAATTTTTATGTATCCAAAATTTGTTAAACTATTTTTATGTAATGAGCAGGGCACGTAAGTTAGGCAAAATGCTTTTACTATCCTGGTGGATTATTTAAGAGTCAAATAGCAATGAACATATTTCCGTACATTTACGATCGGCAGGGCAGTTTTTATCTTGCCCTTTTTTGCCTTCTGTTACCTATTTTAAGATTTAAAATCATTTTTTACCTGTTTTGAATCGTTGTAAAATTTTCTGCTATTATTTATTCGTTTTAAAAAGTACTAAAATTCTCAATATATTGAATTAAAAAGTTATAAAAATTAAATAGCACATTCACCTTAAAATATCTATTGAGAATCTGGTTATATGCTTATTTCCTTTCAAGCAGTCAAGAAATTTCTCCTCAACCCCTTTCCCTTAAGCTCTTTAAATAACAAAACCTTCATTAGTGAAAGGAATGTCCTGTTGCATCGAGTATACGAATACCAGGAAAGAGAGTAGTAGTTTTGAATAGTCTTGGCGAATGACCTTGAGTCAATTTCACGAAATTTGTGGTGGAGATAATTATTCAGCGCATAAATGTAAATTACTTTACTTTGTCTTGATCAACATTTTCCCAATGTCCTGAAAGGTGAGTGATCTATTGTAAGGTATATCGGTATGAAATAGCTTGTTTTAAATATATTTCATTCACTTCAGTGGAAATAAAATGCTCTTTTTCCATAATGAAAAATGTTCTCTCTGTAAAGCGGCTGACTATGGCGAAAGATATCTTGTTGCTGCTTGTAACCAAGTGTAAGCTTAGGACTTTGTGTGATAAAGAAAGTATTAAGTATATTAAATACCTATTTTAATTATATTACTGTCTATTTTCAGTATTTAAATGTCCTTTTGCCTGGGCTCTTGTAATAAGTTTACACTTTCGTGTAACTTTCTGCCAGGTTACATTACACAGAACTAATTGTTAAACATAGCCTGCAAAATGAAAGAAAATTAATTTATGGTAAACACATACCATTATTTCACTCATGTCACATTGAGTCGCTACTTGAACAGCAAAGGGGACGGATGGTTTCTTGGTGTCCAGTGCGGGAATGGAGACAGTTAAAAAGTTAATTGAGCAGTTGAGGAAGGAGTAGCGCGGGTTCGAAAAATTCTCCCCGAAGAAACTAGAGGAAGAAATGGGAGATCTGGTGCAACATATCAGCTCATGAATTATTTGGAAAATTAATTGTAGCGCAACAATATTGTGATATACGGTGTACAAGAGGAAGAGAGTGACAGCCGGGGTACGAGTGAGGATATTGGGCGTAGAGGGGATTGCCCAAATAGGCATCGAACTAAAGAGCTTTGACATTGAAAGAACACACCGAATGGGAAGATGCGGCGGAGGAAAAAGGCAAATGCTGTGCAAATTGGTCCACTACAAATTGAAGGTGGACACACTACGAGATGCTAGATTTCTCCGGGGCACAGGAATCAGCATTGTAAAAGATTTCAGCCGAGGATGAGCGCAACTTCTTGAAACGACACTTATTTCAGGCAAGAAGACAAGGATGTCATGCAGTGCTTCGCTTCCATAAATTAATTATCGACGGGAGAGTTTGGAGCCGGAACGATCTGGAGAGAATGGAGCAGTCGGCAGAAGTCGAACCCAGCAGGAGCAAGGAGAGCCAACCACAGAATGCAATGATGGAGGGAGGAGGGAATGAGCCAATAACTGAGGAATTCCAGCAACAAGGAGAAGGACAGTCACTGGAGCAGGGCATTAGGGTGAGTGGTGGAAAAGGGGCTGGCAGTCCGCAGCCTTCCTTTATGGAAGGATCAGCAGCCAACAAACAGCAGAATAGAGAGGTAAGACTGCTTCCGGGGGGGGGGGGGGAACGAAGGTCTTCGCAGCGGCTTGCAACAGCAGGAAGAGGTGGGCAAAGAAATGGCAGAAGGAATTAACAGGTGAGAACCCCTCTCACAACAGGAATATGGAGGGCCTGGATAGAAAACTTAGCACTGCAGGCTTCTTAAGTTGTGTAAATGCATATGGTACGTTATATCTGTTAGAGACTTGGTTTAGTCGTAACCATCAGTTAGCCATTATGAACTTTCACTGTTTTAATAAGAGTAGTAGGGTTAGAGGAATGAGGGGAAGATGGCCAGGGGGATTATGAATATTAATTAAGAAAGAAACAGGGAGAGGTGTCAAGGAAGTTGATGTACACATGAAGGGAGCGCTTTGCTGCTATTTGTTATAGAAAGGTTACTACTTTTAATTTTAAGTACCTATCTATACTGCACCAACGGCTTCCAAATATTGTAATAAGTCTTTTCTTGAGGACATAACAGAAAGAATGGTGAACTTGTCAGAAACATCCCACTGCCATGGTGGTAATAGTAGGTGATTTCAACGCAAGAATAAGGGAGGAAAATATTTCACTAGTACATTAGGAGAGGGGGGAGGAGAAATCTGAGGACAACAGAAAGGCCTGCAGAATAAGTTAAGATAAAGCAATAAATGCTGAAGGTATTGCATTTTGTGATGCACTTGGTCTGGAAATTTTGAATGGCAGATACGGACAGGATCAAAATGGGGATTTAACATTTATAAACGCCAAAGGGGGAAGTGTAGTGGACTATATAATTTGCACTTCTAATTTGATACCATATATTATGAATTTCTGGGACAGGGGACAGGGCAGATTCATGTCATTTTCCTTTGGGTTTACGAATAGCAGTAAGTAAAGAGGCAGGGGACGCTACAACTAGAACAGATGTGGGAAGGTTAATACCGCATTACAGGTGGAGGATAGAGGAACGAGATAACTGCAGCAACGACTTACTGAGAGATTGGGAGCCATTAAAAATTGAAATTATGAATCGTGACATTACGATAGGGGAAGTAATTAAAACAATAAAAACCTTAAAGAACACAAAGCACCTGGACTCGGCGGACTGCCGTCAGAACCATTTAAGGAGGGTTTAAGATGTCTGAAGATAACGAATGGGAGGGCATATCCAGAGGAATGAACATTGGCAATTATGTGTCCAATATTTAAAAAAGGGAACCCAAAAGTGCCGGATAATTATAGGGAGGTGGCACTTCTTCCGGTAAAGGGAAAAAGTATTGCAAATTTTTATATGAGAAAATTAGAAAATGGGTAGTAGAATACACCACACTTTCAAAATTCCAAGCAGGGTTTAGGGAAACATACAGCATGGTGGACAATACTTTTGTATTAGACACCCTGAGCGTACAACAAACACAGAAAAAAGGAGGAAAACTGCATTGTGCTTTCATATATTTTCGAAAATATTTTGATTTCGTGGAAAGACAAGCGTTATGAAGGAAATTATGGACGAAAGAGGTCTCGGGTAAAATCATCAAGGCATTAGAATCAATATATAGTTCTGTGTAAAAGATAGTAGCGATAAAGTTCACACAGAGGTGTGAGGCAAGGCTGTATCCTATCACCCTTCCTTTTCACTTTGTAGATGGCATATTGGAGAAAAGGTGTGTTGCAGAACCTGATGTCCCGAATATAGAGGGCATATTTATACCAGCTCTCCTTTATGCGGATGATTTAAATTCGATATCGATAACAAATGACGGTTTGTAAAGAGGACAAAACTGCTTAGAGGCGTATTGCCAGGAATGGAGAGTGGCAGTTAAAGAAGAGAAGACCAAAACAATGACATTCAAGAACGGTGTACAACAGTAAAGAGAGGTGGGAATGCAGGTCAGGCACTGGAAAATATTAAGAAATGCATATACTTGGGAGTCACTTTAGCTATGAATGGGAACTGGACAAGACACAGGCAACACAAAACGCAAGTTCTTAATTAAAATATAGAGGCATTAAAGATCTTAGTAAAAATGCCGAGAACTCACCTAGAATAACTGAGTTGGTTTACAGGGCGGTTATGGCGTATTCAGATTGGAATAGGCAAATAACCGGGAGGTGGGACAAGGGAACATGAGTCACAGTATTTTTTGGGGAGAGGGGAATATTTGGACATATATGTGAGGGAGTATAAGTTATTTACCTTTTTCTGTTTTCTGTTGTTTGTTTTATGTGCTTAAAACTACTTTTTTCTGTTATTATACAGAGTGGCGGAAAAATAACTATGCTCTTACTGAATTTCAGTTAACAAATGATTTCATTTCTTTTTATTTTCAAAAGTGACTACACACTCAGCGAATTTTAGTTAACAAAGAATTTCACTTCGTTTTATGTTCAAACTATTTTTCTTCTGCATTAATGCACCACTGAAGTCTAACTGGAACACCCTGACATACATATAAACAAAAGTGAATGTTGTTGTTTAGATTTTGGAAGGCGTTCGCATGTAAACAATCAGTTCTTTAACAGTTTGTGGTTTCCTTCCATACACTGCGTCTTTAACCATACTCCAAATGAAGAAATCCATTGCGAGTAAGATCAGGGGATCATAGTGGAAATTCAATAGCTATACATGTCCAAGAACTCATATATTGAAAACCTTATCAGCGTATGACCGAACAACTGCATCATAATGCCCAGGAGCTTCATCATGCGGGAAGTAGAGTTGATAATGCTGTCCAAATACATGATGATTCCTGGTGTAACCTCTTGAAGCGAAGCCTAGCATTTGCTACCATCGAGATTTCCCTCAATAAAGCGGAGTCCAATTACATTTCATGCTGATATTGCCAAGTTGATATGGCGCTTTCTCGAAAACAACACGGTGCTCTTCCGTGTACCAATAAGCACAGTTATGTCGGTTTACATGTCCCGATAATTAAAGGGGGCATCAACCCAACACACAACGTTGTGAAAGAAACTGGATCCTCTCATAAAATTGTAGCCTACTGTCTGGATCATCTTCCAACAAATCAAGCGTCAACGTGGAGCTTCTACAATATCCTTTGGATTGATCGATGTCATTGCTGGAAATTCTACCGCTAGTTGCTTGTGGACTTCTTTAGATTAACCGTGACAGTCAGACAGATATTGGGTTTATTTTCATCCTAGAAGATCGTCCACTATGAGGTGAATTAAAAACATAGCCTTCCATTTATAATTTGTGAATTACATTGTAAACAACCCTACGTGATGGGGGATCTGGCTCGAAATGTTCTCTCCATTACTTTAGTTCTACACTTAAACCTGATTGGTAACCGATCTTTATAGCAAAAATTCTTTCCTTTTTCGTTAACATTTTCAACTGTTACTGACAATTCATTTCCTGTTCTCTGCTTTTCTCGCTGACAATATTATTTACTTAGGAACATGTGCACGGTACAATTAAAAACAAATTACGAAGGAAAACCTCTTAAATATAACACACAAAGAAGTGAAATAATATGTTAACTAAGTTTAATAAGTGTGTAGTTACTTTTGCGCCACCCTTTATTTTTTATTTTTTCATTTATTTCATTATATATATCGTCTTTTAAGAGTTACACATTGCTTTGAGCATTTTCAATGTATTCCCTAGTGAATTGAAAAACTCGTACGGTCCCAAGATCCATGTGACATGAATGAGCTAGAGTTGTAACAAATACATTTTGTAAATAAGTACGCCACTCCTACTACTAATAAAAATAGCTGATTTTAGGTTTCACGATGCACGTTTATTGTAGCCCTCATTAATAAATTTAATTTGAATCGAAATATTTGTGTGCATAAAATTGATTATTTTTCGAGTAATATAAGTAGCAAATAGAAGCTCAGGTAGAATCGAAACCACATCGCCAATGAAGCTCTTCGCGCAAACACACACAGAATTCAGCAGATTCTAGTCACGTCTTAGCGGAACGGTAGCATTTTGGAAGAAGTAAAAGCAGAAACAGTAGCAGAAGAGGAATAAGAAGAAGACCACCGGCTTTCTCCATGGAGAGGTTCGGCTACATGCGCAGACTAAAGCAAACAAGCCCATACAATGCAAATCAGTCAGCAGGTGCAGAGAATGTGGCGACCAACGAGCATTAGCCATTCTAACGCGCAAGCGCAAAGACTGTCGCGGAGAATTGAAATGCAAGGCCTCCTTGATATGCGAAGATTGTATGTTATTGGAACAAGAGGTCGTGATGGTATGGAACAGGTTTCGTCGAGACAGTTTGGTTTCCAATCAATCCTTCAGAAGAAGAGCAAACTTTCTCTCCCTCTTCTATTCTTTTTTCGTTGTTCTTTGATGGGGTTGAATTTAGAGTTTGCTGCTCCTGCGATTCCTTTATAGTTTACGTGAATAAAAATCTTATGAGATAGTTCTTGACTTTCGATTTCTTTCTCCTTTCTTTTCCCCTCCTCCACCCCCACTTCCAGTCCCAGGGCAGTGAGAAATCACATTTATTTCTTAGTACAGAAGACAAATATTTTCTTTCTTACTCAAGCGAGGACAAGAGGTATAAATTTGTTGAAAGCATCGCAGTAACGACCCGAAATATAAGAAAATCCTTCAATTGTTATAGCTACCCAGGGACTAATTTTCCATTCGTAAAATGTTGGTAATCGTAAAAAGGCGAAGTGGTTTGTATCTAAAGTATAGGTTATGCATGCAAACGAGGCTAGGCAAACTTCTCCATAAAAGTTTTCACACCAGATTTTCTCCAGCGTACATGAACATGAAATGAAAGAATTCTTTGCATTTTCTTTTTTGATTGACTTCAACCTTGTTGTCTTGCCAACGCTGAGGTTCCACAACCGATAGGTGGCTAGATCCAGCACATGGTATTATCACCACCTACTTCACGTAGGCCCGTTACATCTCCAACAAAGACTGGTCCAACCATCTCTTCTTCGGCCTACCTAAATTACTCTTTCATGTTGGTTTATAGTAATAACTTATTTTGGCATCCTAGTATTATTCACTCATATGTTCCATTTACTATTATGCCGTGTAAAGCACCGCACGGATGGCCAGGACGTTAAGTTACGGACTATTAAACAGGAGGTCCGGAGTTCGATTCACACCAAGGTTTTTTCCGGGTTTTCATCAATCCTTGTAAGTGGAACATGCCGAAGATATACTCTAAATTTAGACCTATAACGTTTCCTTCCTTTAAAAAGGATTGAAACGTTTCTTTCATCATTCATCATTTATCATTTCATCTCATTTATCACATTTACCAGTGTTCACCGCCTGTGATGCCTCAAAGGCTTTAAAACTATTAAAACCTTTAAAGCTCTTAACTCTTTATTTATAAATCGTTCAGTTCTTCGTACACCTGCCACATTGTTCATAAATTTAATTTCTTCTATTTAGAGTCTTCTTTCATCTTCTACTTTAATAGTAAAAAAGCTGTTCCTTTTAACCTTATAGTATGAAGTGCTATAGGTTTATATACTTATATTTTGTTTCTTTTTGGCCTTATTTTTAAATTTCTATTAATAGAAATGTTGATTCATTTTATGAAGTTTTTATGTATAACATATCAGGACTATAGAGTACTTCATAGCCAATAAAGCTAATGGATACAACTTGTCCAATAAGTTTATTTTAAAAAACATTGTTAAATTATTAGATTTCAGATTTTTTTTCCGAATTCGAGTATAACGAGTCCTATATACTACTCTATTTATTCTTAAACCGGCCATTGTTTAATAACACTTTTAAAATTTCTACATTTTAACCATTATATTCTGCTTCTTTTATATTTTTGCTTTCCATTAAGGTGACTTCTTACTATGAAACTTGAATTGAATATATTTCTGGTAATGTAATTGCTCCATATTCTTTAATATTGATATTGCTTTCATATTCCCAGGACTTTGTATGAAGTTTTCATATTTATATGGACGAGATTCACTCTCAATGTATATTTTTTTTAGGAAGATGTTTGTTTACTTTATAAATATAGATCATCGTCCTTTTATATTTTCTTCTTAACCCAAGGGCTTCCATTTTTGCTTTTATTATTCAATATCTATATTGTTTCCAATGTTCATAATGTTTTTCTTTTTCACTAGTACTTGTATATTCTGACTTACTATTGACAGAATTAATAGAATCTGCAAATTCCTGTAACTGAGAAACGCCGTAAACTGAAGTGTGTGCCCGCTCCCATTCTTTGGGTACATATTGATCCATTTCAATTTATACCTTTTCAGTCGATTGAACTTTCCCATTAAAGCACACAAAAGTAATTATAACCTATAGTAGCTATAGATATTCAGACAATTCATAAATTATGTTAGAAGTATTCTGTATTTTCATCAAAACACAACTGTACATTATGTGAAGCTTATGACTGTCAATATTGTTTACTTTATTCTTAATGTATTCTTGAAACTGAGTTCAACGTACATTCTGTCATTCTCGTAGTCCCAGAGGAAAAAAAAAAAAGTCTTGCCCGGTTGGGTCCAGTGATCTGAGAGACCAATTTTTCTTTGAAAATACCGGTCAATAATTAAGATTTCGTTTGATGGACAGTTTGTAACATTATGTTAATAAATTAACCTGTTAAATCAATTTAGGAAACATTTTTGAGGCAATCTGGTAAATTAAAGATGTCAGCTGGGAAGATTATGGTAATATCAGCTATATCGACAGCACTGATATTTACTCGGTTCCTGCAGTTCATAAATTTAATGTATTTTCTACTCCCTTATCTTTGTTTTCTTGCCTGTTCTCTAAAATGCGCCATACCTTACTTATATGATTCTGAGGAGTGAGCCAGCTTCTTCCATCCTCCAGCGACAAAATTGACTTAATCCATCAAATTATCTTCGAAATGCCGTTTGCGTTTCATCATATCAGCTAAGCTTAAATAAAACAAAATCTGCCTAACGGAGTCCAGCTAACTCATTACTATAGTAACTTTTCAACAACCGACTGCTTCTGTTGTTCATTTCAGCCACGATCATCTGTCCGATTCTCCCAGGGCTACAGAAGCAATAAATCCGTTATCAAGAATATGCTAACTACCAAATCCCAAAGTTAATTGGTTCATCTAGATAAATGGTTAAATATTTGCTGAGCAGGTGAATTTTTTTTAAAGTACATGATATGTGGATTTTCGTTCTTTTAAAAGCAGAAGCTTTAATCGTGGAAAGCATTAATAAATTGGAGTAGCAGTTCTGAAACTTCCCTTGATTGCAGAATTGCCTTTAAAGATCTGTTGCTGACACATCCTTTAACTGAACTTTTAAAAGACTAATTTTTAACTCTACATTTATTTTAAAATTGTTCATCGTCGATTTACAAAATTAGAATATATTAACAAATAAATAAAAGTATATTTTTTACAGCATTTACATTTTCATTGTAGTATACTACTACCCAATAGTAACAACTATAACAATAAAATTACACTCAAGAAATCATATTGATGTATAATATATGATTATGAACAATAGTAAATAATTACTAACAATATGATTGTATAATATTACTCCTTAATGACAGGGATGGTACTGAATTCTACTTAAAAGAGGTGATATATCAGGTCGAATTATGCTATATATATATATAATCTGATTCTACGTTTTTAATATTTTATACTTGATTTTAGATAAATGAGTGCATAAAAGCAGTTTTCACATAAGTTGTAATGAAAGACACCAATATTTTCATGACCTTCTTTGATATTCCGGAAAAATCTGAAGCTTGGCTATTTGAAAGCTCCCTCAAATTAATTGATTTTATTTGATTCTAATTTACTTTACCGCAATAAATACATATTGTAAATTTGAATCATGTGTATAGTGTTTCTCTTCTAGTAATTCATTGTTTACATCTTTACATTCAAGAATGAATGCTGTTAACAATATTCTAATGCTTTGTGGATACCCTAGCAAGGCCTCGTGGACCGCTAACCACAGTTTGACAATCGCTAGATTAGAAGAATGTTGTTTGGTAGTAAAACAATTTAGTTATTTTTGCATGCATCAAGACGCATTCTATTTAAGCCAATAAACGCTTCAAATTATTAACGCTAAGATCCACTTAGATCTAACATACTAGTTATGATATGTATGACAAAATAAAACAAACACCTTTCAAACAATTTTTGGAACACGTGAGACACTACAGAGATTAGAAATAGGTTTTTATGAGATTATATTTATAGTAGGGTAGTATTAATGCAGCACTGATTGTCAACATTTCATGCCAGATGATGTAGGTTATCAGCTAGAAGCTGTAACCGGAACCTATGGGCAGTAAAAGTGTGCGAGGATTGAAGAAAATCCCTTGGGGTCAAAATGGTAATGAGGAATAAAAACAATAGGCGGAGAACTTACTGAGTGGCATATGGTCATTAAATTGAACTGGGGAAAACAATTCTTATTTTAAAAGAAATAAGAAAGACTGGAAGGCCCATAAAGTTATAATATTAATAAGATTTTATATATATATATATATATATATATATATATATATATATATATATATTGGATAAATACACTCAATTTAAAGCAACTGAAAAAATAACCATTCCTGATAAGTTTATAACCCAAATACAGACTAATTAGCACGAAGGGAATTGTTTTCAGACCAGATCATTACATTATTAATAACATTTTTTCTGGAAAAAGGGCACAACACAATCGAATGTTACTATTGGCCCACGTCCGTAGCTGAACGCAACACGCTGAGTAGATCATACTAGTGGCCTGTTACAGTAATAGTGGCAAATGGTTGCTCATAGGCAATTAGTCGCAGTTTGCTGTTTCTAACTCTGATTTCTTATAATACTTTGATATGCGGTTAAGAAATATGTATAATCAAGCATTTTAAAAGATATTACTTCTTATTACAGGCTATTCGGCGCCAGGGTTATTATTTGTAGGTATTACAACATTTTAAAATGGTGTATTAAATTGAATACACTTTACATATATACAGAAAGAAACCCTGTACTGCAAAGGAGTTGGAAAAATTTTGGAACCAAGTACATTGAAATTTCATCAAAAGATGTCGTAAATCTACAGACGGACATCCCTTTGAACTCCTTTAACACAGGTTAGAACCTTTTATTAAATAAATATAATACTTGTTCATACTATTACATATTGATCAAAGTTCTGCGACCACTACGGTGGCCGAGGTCGTTAAGGCTCGGACTCGTGAGCGGGAGGTCTGGAGTTCGAATTCCACCCGAACCGTCCTCTCTGACAGAGGTTTTTTCCAGGTTTTCTCAGTCCTCATAAATGGCAAATGCCGGGCAGGTACCCTAAACTTAGGTCTGGAACGCCCTCTTTCTTAACAAAAATTCCTTTTCCAATTTATCATTTCATCTCATGTTACATCCGTGTCCACCGTATATGGTGCCTCGGTAGTTAAAATGGCGTTAAACACCATTAAAAAATGTTCTGTGAATAGAATGCGAGAAAAACCTATCCGGCAATTGGAGCAAGTTTGGTCCCGATGCGCTGGCTTGTGTTTAATTTGGACGCAAAAGTAAATATTCTTCATTGCCGATATAAAGTGCCCATGAACTTTCGCTTTGGATCTTAAAATAAAACTGTTGACCTAATGCAAACAGCTCTGCTTCTTTCTCAGTGTGTTATTACTTAAATGTTTACGCTATTTCATGGAACCTTACCAGACTTTAAAAAAAAATACCTCATATTTAAAAATATCGTTCGTCTTTTTTAAGAACCTACACTATTTTATTTTTGCAATAAGTTCAAAAATAAAAATTTACATATACTTTTCATTTTAGACTTTGTTTTGTGGGATATCCACATTTTTAAATGGAATTCTCTTTCAGAATTATAATTATCACATAAAAAAGTAACTTTTACACCAATACATTACTTTAGTAATATTTAATGCACACGGAAATCTCACACTTGAAAATTTTAACAGATATTTGCTAACTTTTTATTAACCAAAGAAACACCTGTAACTTTGTATAAATTTTCCGCACCGTTTTTTTTAAAGCATATAATAATATTGGAAAATCTCAAGCATCTCTTCAAGGTATACAATAAACGTGGGGTGCTTATATCTTCCCTTTTCGCTAAAAGTTACCAGGAGAAAGGAACTGTCACGAACTTTGCTAGCAGGTTTTACGATCCAATTTTGTTACTTTGTAGCAGCAGAATTGGGTTGACGACTGCACGTGATACAGTACGGTAGTATGCTTTAGATTTATGTGTTTTTTTTTATTTCGTTTAAAACTCTTAATATTTTACACCCAAGAATTGCAACAGAATTGTTGGGTGTCGGTTGCGTATCACGTAACTATACGATTTATGCAAATAATGGAAATTACCGCAGTGTATAACGAAACAGATTACCACGCTTATAACTACCAGTGTGTTTGCCCAAATATACCTTAAAGTCATGGCAAGACATTAAACGTTGATTAGAAATGGAGGCGCGCACGCTTCAAAAATTTGTGTATAAATTGATGGGAAAACAGCTGATTTATATTTGCTTAAATTATAAAGATATTTTTGTATACCGGATGGTAAAAAACATGTTTCAATTTGATGTGTGTGGCATTGAAACCGTGCTGAATAACATACGCATTTAATGCATACAATATTAAATAGAGGTTTGGAAGTAATAATATGAATACCGATAGAGGTACCCCATTCCCTTTATTTATTTATTTATTTATTTATTCTTGTATCTTGATTTATCCCCGCTGCTACCGGTCTGAACTACCAGTAAACCTGTGAACGTCATCGTGTTGTGTTGATATATTATTATGCTAAGCCTTACAGGCTTCCAAAAAGGGCAAATTTTGGTTCCCAATTAACTGGAGCAATCGCAACAACTGTTGCAAAAGCTAGTAGGAATATCTAGGGCTACTGTAATTATCGTCATGACAGCATGCAAAGATCCTGAGATAATTCTAACAATATATTTACAGGAGTATTGTTGCATCCCAGAAGAAGACCATTGTCACTAAAGTGACTATTGAATTCAATTTGTCTCTACAGAACACAGTGTCAACTAAAACAATTTGTAGAGAACTGCGTAAACAAAATATTCATGGTAGAGCTGCTAATGCTAAACTTTTTGTAACGCAGGAGAATGAAAAAAGAAGAATTCAGTGGTGCAAGAAGCACAAAAGCTGAACTACAGACCAATGGAAACATGTAATGTGATCTGAAAAATCGACGCTTACACTATTCCCCACCGCTGTACGTGTGAAGCATAGAAACCAGACTGTCATCCTCCGTCATGGTGAAAGTTCAGTCATAGTTCGGGCGGTCATGCATTTTTCAGTGGGTCCTTGTTATAGTAGTCAGCTATCAAGGTCTATGAAATCGTTTTAGGTGACCATATCCACTCAATAATACCGATACTGTCTGCGGGGATATCACCTTCCAAGTTGATAATTTCCCCTTTCATACATGCAGTTTATTTTTCGGAACATAAGGACGAAATAATACTTCTTCCCTTCACTGCGAATGCCTGATTTGAATATTATCGATCTAATGCAATCCTCCAGCAAATATAAAAAAATTGTAGTAATTTCTTTTTGAGGAATTGCATGTAATCCCACTTACTATCATCCAATATCTGTAAGCATCAGTTCCCAGGAGAAACGAGGCTGTTATAACATAAAGTTGGTACAACAGCATAATAAGTGGGTGTTCATTTTATTTTGTTCAACCCCTGTACGTTGTTATATAAGGCCGGTATGATACCGGTTTAAATTATTATGCTCTGGACATGTTATGTCATGACAACTATCTGACAATGTTCCATTTTTACACCAGCTGTAAACGCTCTTAACGATCTATGAAGTTAGAGAGTGACTTTTTGGAATTGGTAGGCTCACCCCAAGTCGGAGTTCTGAGATTTTTTGAGTAGTGTTTAACGCTCGTTTTTACTAATGAGGCTCCACAGGCGATAGACACTGATGATACATGAAATGAAATTATATATCGGTAAAAGATTTTTTAAGGAAGGAAACGTTCCAGACCTAAGTTTAGGGTACGTCCCCAACATTAGCCATTTATGAGGACTGAGGAAAACCAGGAAAAAACTTCAGTCAGGGAGGACGTTCTTGATAGGAATCGAACCAGATCTCCCGCTCACGAGTCCGCACCTTAACGACCTAAGGCACCCGTGGAGGTGGAGTTCAGAGATGGTAGAAGATGGAAAATAATGAAAAGAGAACACGAAAAACTTAAAAGTTTCCTAATTGAAGTGAATAATCGACAAGAAAGAGATTGGGAGAATGATTGGGAAATTAAAAACCATAACACCTATTTATATGCAAGCTCCAAAATAGGTAATTGGTGATTATATCAAGAATATTTAAGGCTTACAAGATCAGCAACGTCTTATAAACTGCAAAGATTATCTTAACTTTTATATTGTTCCTTTATTATGTGCCATGGGCATTGCCTTCTATCATGCCAGCTCTGTTGGAAACAAAATTAATGAATCAACTGTACTTTTCACTGCTTTTCGCTGAATATCACGCAATGAAGTCAATTGTAGATTTCGTGTTTGCATTTCATGTATGCGCTAACGTTTATTTAAATAGAAAATAAAGCTGAAGTGGGCGTTCTTTTCTGAACGCCACAGTAAAAGTTTCATATTTTTTATCTCAAAGGTTTTCGAGTAAGTGAACTGTGAAAAATAAAACAGCATCGCATTATGAGTGTCTTAAGAGAGCATTCCTGGACAACGAGTTCTTCAAAGTACTCAATTTAACAGCTTGAATGAACACACATCTCTTTGATTTCATTGCAAACCTTTTACGATTACAAACAAGTTTATCATGGAGCGAACTCAATCAACCTTTTGTTGTACATATTGCTTCTCAAGTTAGTTCTGTAGCGTTTAAAGTGAACGGCTGGTGTACATGACACAGTGCTTTACACGAGTATTTATGAAGTTTCTTTCGTGCTATAACATTTTTGTATGTATAATTATTTTATATTTTCATTTGCGATGGCTTTTAACCTCTAAACTCACAATGTGCCATAGTGTGAAAAACAATGTTGCCACTACATAAACATATGCTGCGCAGATAGTGCAATGGAATATCCAACAGATTTGATGGTGAATAACTTTATAGTGGAAAGGAATAAATTGCCTCAGAGGATGGAATAAGAGCTAGAGCGATGAACGCTGGGCGAAATGACGCAAGCTTTTCTTTGATGAGTTCTTTAGAACTTGTTCATTGAGTTATGTTTGGCTATAATTTATATATATATATATATATATATATATATATATATATATATATATATATATAAAAGCACAGACATTTTAAGAGACATACTGTTTAGTATCCTAACAGAGCGCGATCCATATAAACCTTTAGCATTTTACGAAAGTTATTATAAACTTTAAATTGAATATTATGATCTCAGTGACTCTGAAAGAATTTATATAGGTATCGTTACCTATGTTGAGTTAACTTAACTCGTATGTGGTGATTAATTCGGATCACAAACATGCTGCAAATCCTCCCTTTGGAGGTATTTTTGTACTTAAAACGCACTGAAAATCAGATTTCCTGGTTCAAACCCAACCGGCTTTTTGAAGAGAATTTGGCTTATGCCATGTTCCAAGCTAGTCAAATATTTTGCTGATAGAAAGAAAGAAATAAAACTGAAGACAACTGTCTCGTTCCTTAGCGAGAGGAAACGCAGATCTGCCATGCTTTGTGTTTGTGTTCATGTGTTAAAAAGTTTACTTATTTCGCCAGAAGACAGACTACCCATATATTACATGTCAGAGAGCAGCAAATAAATCGAGCTTAAGATCGTGCACAGGATATGTAATGCAACAATGCAAGGAACCAGGCGTGAGGCCATTGAATTATTGCCAACGGTCCCAGGCTCTTTTTTCTGTAAACTCCGGTATTCTCTCCATAAAAACGAGGCGAGGTTCCAACTAGTAAGCTACATCAACATACGAAACAGCATATTGCTGAGAATTCCAATATTATCCATGAAACATCATTGCACAGGTACGCAGGTCTACTTTCAGAACTGTTGGCCCCATTTTTTTCCATGGAATGGTAAACACTGAGGTATACGGAGGCATCTTCAATGACTTAGTGGAACAACTCGACGATATCGAGTTAAGGAAAGGCCACTTCCAACAAGATGGTGCAACATATCATATGTCTAAAGAATCCAGAACAACTTCTTCGCTGACTGTTAATCTCAAAGAATCCAACATACTTCTATCTACCTTAAGGACAGAGTGTACAGGAAGATACTGGGACATTTACTGAACCATCAAGAATGAAGCCTAGACATTGACACTTACACAATGACAAGATACACTTCATAGAACTACACAGAATACGATGCTAGTGAACAGTTGCCTTTAAATATACCGAATGTAACCAAAAAGGTGTGGCCCAACTTTCAAGACACTTTCCTTACACATAAAAGAAGACACGTGATATATGGACATGGATGCAGAAACGTCTTATTTCCATGTTAGAACTCATTTTCTGCAACTATTCAGAGCACATTAATCATGGGAAACACACAGGAACAGAACATACCAGCATATACATGAAACTATTTCTTACATGAAATGTTTAAAATGCCCTCCGCTAGCATTGATATATGCATTAACATTATCTTCGTTCAAATGGAACACAAAACACTGGCGGTGAACCTAAGAATTACAACTTAAGTAGACGTAACCAGGAGGGCATTTTGATCAATGTGCTGATACGTTCTGTTCCTGTATGTTTCCCATGATTAATGTACTATGAAGAGTTGCAGAAAACGAATTCTAAAATGGAAATAAGGCGTTTCCGGATTCATGTCCATGTAACATACTTTCTTTACGTAAGTGTACGGAATGTGTCCTGTGGCTGTAACTTATTGTTACATCCTGTATGTGGAAGACAGTCCCAAAAGTTACTGTGACAGAATCATTTGCTGACGATTGCTCTATAATTCCGCACTGCTTGCACATGCTTTGTATTGTTGCTTCAAAAGCCATTATCATTAATTTTTTAAAAGGTTTATATGGATCGCTATGTATACTTTTGGATAACATATCAATGTTGGCATTAACTCAGATAAATACCTCCATATTTGTGTGATGACGGTCGGAGCACATCCTTGGGGTTTGTTCGTAAATCTGAAACAAAAACAGAAAGAAAACGAATGAAGCATGTAAAGCGTAAACGTTCAAAGCGTATTGTTGTTTCACTACATAGCTCTAAAAGACAATTATGAGAGTAAATGGCAAACAGATCAGCTTTAGTTTGAGTATTGGTCTGTACCAGCTACGAATACCTAGAAAAAAAAGGGTTGAATTTCCGATGCTTAAAGTAACCTGTTTGATTTTTTTATCAGCTCAAAGCTTTTATTCCTTTACAAAGAACGAGTGTTTGCACGTGAAGTATTTGTCCTTTTCCATTGCGATTAAGCATAAAAGGATAAATACAACGAAAATGAATATTCTGATACCCTTGCAATTGTAAAAATTGCAAACTGAATTCCTTAATTAAATTGAAAAGTAAACTCTGCACAAGTAGACCACCTTTGATATCTTGAAAGTCTTCTACACGAAAAATACTTCCACTTTCATCAAAGGAACCTTGTCATTTCAGGTAAAACATGTGTTTATCCCACCTCTGCTCTAATTTTATACGTTAATAACACTTGGCAGAACATTTAGTGACATGTTTTACTACACCCGCCACATAAACTTTTAGTACAGCCCATATACATCTCGTTCGATATCGAATATACAAAAACTGCATTAAAACTGATTTAGCTGACCACAAACGCTGTGCGCTAATTCAGTTGTAACACATTTGGCAAAAACGAGTTATTACCTTCATATTCATCAAACTTTAAAATCTGCGCAACCAGAAAAGTGTCCGTAAAGCAATACAACGAAAACGTGATTTGATCACTTTTTTATTTTGTTTTCCATGCGATTGTGTTCGATACATCGATAACAATACATGAAGTATTAGAGCGTTCAGAGGCACAAAAGCGAAAGCGGATTTGAGAATAAAACCCGCCAGTCGAAAAGCGATCGATGCAGTCCAGGCTGTGTGACAAATGCAATGAAAACGTCATCGTAATTGTTAACACACCAGATAAGCTCGCGTTAAAACCCAATTTGTGTCCGTAAACACTTTGAGGTCATCTGACATAAAAACGTGACAATAACCGTGAATTATGGGAGAACTAAGTTTACCATCATCTTCAAACATTTGCACGCAAATGACAGAATAACACACACTTAATACCCTCAATGAGGTTTACCCAAAGTGTTCCCTCAGTTTAAAACTGATAGAGCATTGATAAGCAAAAGACAATCATAAAAATCAATTTATAATTTAAAATTATTTTAATTATATATCTGAAAGACACAACAAGGAGCCAAAGGGTCTAAATATCTCAATAGCAAATTCTTTCTTCTGATATATTACGAGGGGGGCTGCCTTTAAAGTTATTACAAAAACTAGGGAAGAAAAACTATTTTTGGAACAAATATTTTTATTGTTTTTCAAATTATTTGTTTTAAGATTTATACACTTTTACATACCTTCAAACCAATTTTGCAAACATTTTTTCCACTCTGAAGTCGGTATCTCAAAAACATGGTTTTAAAGACTTCAACAGCTTCTTGAGGTGGTGAAAATCGCTATCATTACGTTTTTGTGTGTCATTCAAGAACAAAAAGAAGTCATTAGGCAATAAATTGTCATAATGAAGAATGATGCGATTTTTTCGGTTGATTTCGTCGATGACTCCTGGCAAACAAATTGTTGTATACCATTCAGCAGCAACTGTTATTCGATTCTCTGCAGGAATGCTTGCAACATGTCTAGTACAATCGAAGAACCAAACGATCATTTTCTTGAAGGGCTTCGTGAACGAAAAAATTTTGTGGGATATGGTTCATTTTGGAACAACCAGTAGATTGTTGCTTAGTATGCGGTTCATACGAACAAATGCACGTTTTGTCACCTGGTACGATGATTATGCGAATTTTGCAGTTCCTCGATGGAATTTTTTGAACATTTTATTGCACCAATTAAGTTTCAGCTTCGGTCAAATTATGCAGAATCCATCGGGAACAGGTCGGTCCTGGTGGTGTAGTGGTTACCATACTTGCCTCCTACGCCCAAAACGCGGGTTCGAACCCGGCTAGGACCGATGGATTTTTTCGGGCGTAAAAATCCTAAGTATGGCTTCCTTCGGAAGGGAAGTAAAGCCGTGGGTCCCGTGTCGTACATTTACGGCACGATAAAGAACCTCAAGCCTGAAAGAGAGGCCTCTGAGCAAAATTTGTCGGCCGTTTCACGCCCTGAAGTTGAATGGGACGCTGATGACCTGAGATGTTAAAGAGCGTCCATAAATAAATCAATCAAAAAAAAAAAATCATCGGGAACAGATTATTTTCACAGCTAAATAATCATGCAAAACTGAATGTACTGCAGTCTTCGATATACTTAAGGATGCCTTTATCTCACTGTAAGTTGCATGCCGATCTTCTTCAATCACGTTGCACACAGCATCGATATTTTTAGATGTTATTTTTAGTATTTTATACAATGGTGTTTTATACTAAAAGTTGAACGAAGAGATTCTATGCATTGCTGTTGGGTTAGGCTATTATTAGAGTCTTGAAAAATCATCCAACAAAAACCTTGAAATGAAATTTTCTTAACTATTCGATCAATATTTAATCTGCAATCGTTTTCACAATAACAAATATCAATTGTTGCGAAAATAGTAATGCCATGTCTCAATAACGCCATCTGGTGGTCTTTGTAACAACTTAAAAGGTAACCCTCGTATGATGTACCGAAGTCATGATTACTGCAACTTCATTAGCAAAAACAACACAATCTTCTAAAATATGTTCAAATTACGAGGAGTGTTCAATAATTTATTTACCTGAGCATGAAAGGGATTTATGAGCATGTTGAAACAAGAATATGGTTTGTGACATGTTTCAAGGTTACACAAGCACAGTCTCAACACGGTGCAAGTCTAACATTATGTCTGAAGAGTCCTCATGTAAACGTTGCAAAAAGCATTGTGATTTCCAACACCGTTCGGTGATAAAATTTCTCACAAAGAAGAGATACAGCGGAAGGAGATTCTTGAACGCAGGGCGCAGTTTATGGCAAATCTGCATCATCACACAATAATTATATTATAGAGCAAACAGTTTAAGTGTAGTACAGTTCGTTGAGACGACTCTCTCACGGAGGAACTTCCAGAGAAATTTGAGGATTTAATTTTGACAGACAGACAAATTAAGACCTTCTGAATAGCAGAAAAATGAACATTTCAGCAGATACAGTTTGGAAACAATTCACAGAAATTTAGTTAAGTTTAATATTAGTGTAAGATGAGCTCAAGATACACGCCAGGCTGTCATACAAGAATGATAAGTGTCAGCAGTTGAATTATACACTCTATAGTCCTAACTTGGCCCCTCTTCCGAGTTTTGAAGAACTTTCTTCTGCACAGCGGTTTCCAAGTGATAAGATGGCAACGCAGCTGTAAATTCCTAGTTTTTAGGCCACCTAGAATATTGTTTTTTTCTAAGCGCCTACAGTCATTACAGAAAATTGGACGAAGTGTACTTAGTTGTCAGCATACTATATTGAAAATTAAAACTAAATTAAGTTTTGTAATTCTTTACCTTCATGCTCAGGTAGGTAGATAGAATTCACTCCATAGTTCACCTTTAGCCTTGCTGCTAGGCTAGGTAAATGTTAAAAAGTATCCAGTAAAATTTGCTCACATCAGTAATCAATATGTGAGCTTAGCAGAGATTTTGTTGCATTATAATATGCAGTTATCTTAATAATATATTTTTTTAAAATAAAAACAAGCAATTATCAAAAGCAATAAAAGTATTAGCACAGAATAAAAATAAAAAAAAAAACACAAAGAACAATAACTATTCATCAAGTATATTTCTCTCTTAAGACTCTATTATGTAGAAACTAGACTCTTTATAACAATTACCATACAACGTTGAAACAGACTATTATTGTCATTGCAGGCAATAGGCTTTCATAAGTCCTAAGACGCAAGAAATGTATCATACTTTTCTCCTTAGTTCTCATATCTCTTTATAATATAGACCCCTTATTGGCACAATGAGATGGCCTGAATTCTGTTAAGTTTAGCGGTTATGGCACATACTTAATTATTACTTGAGATAATTACATTGTGTTAGTCGGTCCTGGTGGTGTAGAGGCAACCATACTTGCCTCTTAAACCTAGATGGTGGATTCGTTTCCGGCCAGGACCAATGAATTTTTTCGGGTGTAAATATACTAAGTATGGCTTCCTAGGTTCCCTTTCGTATATTTGCAGCGCGATAAAGAACCTCAAGCCTGAAAAACGCAGCCTCTGAGCAAAATTTTTCGTTTCACGCCCTGAATTGAATGGGACGTTGATGACCTGAGATGTTAAAGATAGTCCGTTAATAAACCAAATTATTTTATTTATAATCAGTTTGTTCGCAGTCTTGGCATAAGGTGTGCAAAAAATTTATCACGGAATCAAATATTATCCATCATAACAATGCATCTAGCCACAGAGCAGTAAAACGGTTGATTTTTAAAAGGCTTCGGAGAGTAAAAAACTGGCGTATCCTCCTTATAGCTCTGATCTCATATCATGAGGTTTTATTTCCTAAAATTAAGCATCAAAACTGCGAGGAGTAGCATTTTGTATTCCAGAGGAAGTTAACGCCTTTTAAAGATGCATTTGATATGCCTAAGGATATTTTCAAAAATTGTCGAAAGAATGGGAAAGTGTACAAAATTTAATGCAGAATATTTTAAAAAGATAATCAATATATAAATTTCTTTAAGTTTTTCTAAAAACTGTTGGTACTATCATTGCAAGAGGAGGTAAATCTTGGATCTCGGTCTATTCCTCTACTTTAGGTAAGGCGAAAAGTATTGTAGTAGCTGTTTTAACCAAAATATCTTTCAGTAGCTATTACTTTCTAATAGAAACCACACCCTCGGCTTACTCTAGCAACAGAGCTCACATTGAAGAGTTGAGATGTTCATTCTTGACATTGAAAATAAAACTAATATCCTAACTTTATAGTATTTTATGGTGACACACATTAAATAATTAGTAAAGTCGTACAGTTGCCTACACATGTTTTTTCAGTGTGCAAGTATATGGTTTGTGTAACATTTCTCTGTAACTAACCCTTCAGTAGTAGATTATTTTATGGCATCCCTGGAAAAAAAAAACAACCCCATGACAGTAAAATATTCAAGGCATGAGGATCAAGAAAAGGGCTCTTTCTCGCACACACATACTTTCTCTTCTTCCTTCTCTCTCTTGCTCTCTCTCCTGGCTTAGATTTATTACTTATGCGGTGTGGGGTGGTCTTATCTACGCCGTATAAACTGTCACCAAAACATTTTCCGTTTTATATTACTCAAATAAAAATCCCGTTTGTATGGAAGTATGAGTTATAGGGGGATAATTTTGAAATGTCTCCCCCTGTAGCATGTCCACCCTCTTATCGAATATAGAGGCAGCTAGATATGTAACGAATGAGAGAGAGAGAGAGAGAGAGAGAGAGAGAGGAACAGGAAGTGCTTTGAGTGTTCGGACACATGCAATTGAAAATATGTTTTCTTGGGTTTGTTATTCCATCTAATGGACTATGTGTTGATAAAGTTATAATATATATGTATATATAACTCCTAGAAAAGGAGCCCAGATATGAAAACGCTATAAAGTAATTGCAGTAGAAGCGCGATATAACGCAGTTAACGGGGACATTCCGCTCCCGCGTTATATGGGAATATGACCACAGAAAGCTACAGTGGGCCGCATGAATATATGAGCCTATGCACTGTTATATATATATATATATATATATATATATATATATATATATAAACATTTAGATTGTAGTTCAAAATAAAAATAACAATACCGATTATGCAATTTATTCCATAAAACTTAAAATACAGATAACTATAGTACGCCTAATTTGCTGCCTTAAAAGTTCGTGCATTATGTAACAAGATGAATGACATAAATAATTTGTTTTTCCATTCCAGAATTCACAAGCTCCATAATTTTCAGTTTATCGCTTTTTTTCCGTATCAGTCCACAATTTTTCTATTTCAAAAATAAACACCCAGGAAGTGAGATACAGGCAGATTTTCGGAAAGTAGAAGCAGCATTTTTAACAGTGTATTGAGGACGTGTTGGGCACGATTTCACTCTCGTTAGTTCCCAGAAATCAGTTATACAACCATGAAACAAACTGTGAGTTGCGAGCTGCCGCATGATAACTCTGCACTTGCAGTACGTTATTATAGGAGAGAGAGAGAGAGAGAGAGAGAGAGAGAGAGAGAGAGAGAGAGAGATGCGCACAACCTTCTTCTGAAGCAGATATATTTCTAAGAAAACATTCGTTCTGTGCTTTAGAGATAAAAGTACACGAGTGACAACAAGTAACTGAAAGTGTTTATATGCCATCTTTAGGTTATGTAACTAGCCGTTTTTAACATAACAAGCATCAAATAGTACACTAGAATGTGATATGCAGCTTCGTTTAGATGATGTTTCGAGTAGCCATTGTAATAACAGCAGATAGTAAAAAAACCGTCTCCGCCTGTGTATCGTACGCTGAGTGCAAAGTTATCCACCTGACTACTAGTGATAAATTTTACTGCAGAAACGCTCTTTACGGCGACTGTACATGTCTGAAATTTAAATAAATAAAAAAACAATTGCTCTAATATTAATATTTTTATTTGTTTTCTCCTGCATTAAATACGAATTTGCAGCAGATTGGGCTTCTACCGTATTAAAACACTCCAGCTGCATACGCTGACTTACAGATATTACGGAAACACCTAAATTAGACAGTCATCATTTGTTATTTCGAGAAAATTAGTTGTGTGCCTAGAAAATGCCATAACAACTATACCTAAATTTTAAAAGTTTTAATGAAGAATTTTCTTTAACTATGCATTACTTTTGTAATTTCTTTATCGTTGCATTTAAAGCAATATTTTAGTGCTCATAAAACTAAAAGCAGTTCCCTACTTGTTCATTCTTGCGAACAGAGCAAACTCAAAGCAGTATGCGCTTAAGATATACTCAAAAGTGTTTATTCTCGTCCCTTAGCAGATATGCATGCCGCAAATAATGGCATTTCGATGCAATACTCTGGAAACTCATTAATGAGTTATATGAGGATGAAGTGGTAATTAAGCACACGCAATGGTTCGATTTCAGTGGTCGGATGCGGAATGTGCGGTCATTCATTGCGCCAGTATTCCAGTCCATCCCGAAGAATTCGGTAACAGACATTAATGGCTATAAAACCACAGGTTGTCATTCACTAGTGTTCGGTAGAGGACAAATAAATTAATTAAGCTGTAAGGAAATGACAGTTGCATGCTATTTTAACATACTTTATTATTTCAAATGGACTATGATGTTTTATTTTTAACGTTACAACTGTAACTGTATTCAGGGACATATGCTAACATGACGTATTGTTGACATGTTATACGGTGTTATAATGTGCGATCGTTGTCGAAACACATGCATAAATGTTTGGAAATAATCGTTTTACTAGTTAATTCTAATGTCAGTAGTGCTTCTGTGACACCATATTTTAAATATTCTGCAGTAGATTGGGTTTGTTTTATTCATTTGTACGTTAAATTAAGTATCTTTGTGCAAACTTTCCTCAGAAATTACCAGAGTATCTGCTTACTCTACTAAATGTCTCACAGTCCTTCAACTCTGCTATCAAAAATGTACACGTAAAGCTATCTTATGTACTATGTTAAAATTTAAATGGGAGTTCTTTTTTTAAATTATACCTCGAAGTACAGATAAATGACTAGGCACTTTGATGCCATTTATTTCTAGGTGAGATGGAGATAATAAAAGGAAAAAAAAATCTTTTTATTCTGCAATGCTTAATATCCTGATAACTTGACTCTTTATCAGGATATAATTAATTTTATTTATTCCTCTTACGTTATCAATACAATTTAAATTTTACAGGTTTTAAACTCTGTAGTACTAATACTATAACTAAACAAAACTAAAACTTCAAAGAACTAAAGCGGTTTCCAGCACTACGGCTATTTTAACTATAACTTACAATCAAAGCAACAATTGCGTAATAATTACATTTACAATGAATTAATTTAAATTTTTATATAATTTAATATCTGCACTCCTTATTTCTGCTGACGCTCGGTATCTGGACTGCTTCCCACCGGAATCCCAGGCAACAGGAGCTGGACATCAATGAGGTTGCTGCCCGTCTCAAGCAGCAGCAGCAGCAGCAGCAGCAGCAGCAGCAGCTATAGTCATGGTACGTTGACAGCGCAGTTTCCCTCTCTACTCTTTTTCCTTCATTTTCTTCTACTTTTCATCTCTTATCTGTGCCTTATATTTTCCTCCGTTTGTTCTCGGTCTTCCTTTCCGCCCGAAGACTACCGTTATTCTCTTCTTCTCTCAATCCTGCTACCTTCTTCTGATTCAATTTGAGTGTTATCTTCATCTTCTTGTTTTTGAACTGACTCTTCTTTAATACATCTTTCTTGCCTTTCTCTGATTCTCTGGGATCTTCTAGGGGAATATAGGTTTTCTCTTTTATTTGATTTTAGTTCTTTATATACTCTTTGGGCTTTTACATGATCTTTTATTTGTTAAATCATTCTAAATCATCTTGATCTCTCACGATGTTCCAAATGTATTTCCCTGCAAGTATAATTGACTAGCATTTAGGACATTCGAATGAAACATGTTCCGGTGTATCAATCACGTTACAAACCGTGCATGTATTGTTTGCTTGTAATTTAAATCTTTGCAAATATGGACAATATGCCCCTGTACATCTTAATAAAATTTTCTTTTGTAGCTCCTTAAAGTGTGTATAAAATATATCTCACGTGCCCCCCCCCCATCTCCTCCTTCTCCATAGTTTAATATGGCTCCAAAGATGCTATTATGATAGATTTTTATGTCATTAGAATAATTGCATCAAATAAACAATATCGTATGTCAAAAAAGGCATTTATGTATGTCTTGAGGTTAAACTGACTACGTAATAATTTAAAAAGGAAGCGTCATTTAAAATTGAACGTGGTTAAAATATTCGTCCTACTAAGGCTAAACAGACACTGAATCGAGAAAACACATTTTAATTGACACCATTAAGTTCGGCTAACGTTTCTGATTTATTTGTTCATATTCTGAAACCATATACTCGTATGTTATGATAATTTTGGGGAGTTATTTGTAGGTAAACTTTCAAAATTTGCGTCAGTTTCTTTAAATTCTTTTCCGTAAAACTTGTGCATTGTTGCTCGCATTTGTAATTTTTCAATGAGCTCATAGATTCAATATTGTGCACAATATCTCGAGTTGCAATTATGAAAGCAGCTCATCTGGAAAATTCTGAATTCAAATGGCTAGATTCAAATGTATACTAACGTGGGACCGGCAAGGATTAGGCTCAAGGACATAACGAAGGGGGGAAGGAAAACTGAGGTATTGGCGTCGCCGGATGCGGTATGCCTAGTTGCCGAGACGTGAGTAGACAAGATTTGTAATTAAAACACTTTTAAGAGCACACAATATATTGCCTATTTCTCATAATTTATTATTCTAAATGGTTCCTTTATATGCAGAAAACAATTCACTTTATTATTTTTCAAAATTACTATAAGTTGGTACAATGTTTACATTAAGCAAAAATAAAAATATTTAATTTCAAAGAATGCATTTCATGCATGCATACTATGATGTTATACATTTGCTTTTACCTCTTCATATCTGCAGCTCTAATACTTTCTTAAAGAAAAAAGTAGGTATGTACTGAACTTTGATTATTAATCGGAATTTTAACAAAAACAGCGACAACGAGATATCAAAACGTCTGCATAGGAGTATTGGCGGTCTACTGCAGATTAACCTACGGTATATCAACTTTTGGATTTCAGCACGGCTCTTTCTGGCTGTTGCCTTTGGCTTTATGTACGTGACACTTCTGTCAATCGTCTACGGCCATTACACTGCAGTTTTTAAATTCTGTGGCCAGAAATACATTCTTCAGATTTTCACCATATATTCCATCTTGTTGAATAATCTTGAATACTTAGGTATTTTGCCATGTAGACACGTTTTAATAAGCCTAGATTAGCAACATTCTGTATATGGGCTTTATATACTCTATTATTATCAATGGCATCGTCATTATCATAATCACCACTTTTAAGATTAACACCATTCTGTCTCCAAGGTTTTTTAAAAGTTTAAAATGTGTCCTTTCATCTGTTCTTCAGTTGTCCTCTGATTCGCTTGCCTACAGTTACAGATATACTGTTATTCATTGTTTCAACATTCAACATACAGTGATCTTGAATTCTTCCAATAAGTATTTGCATATAACTTCTGTCATCTTATTTCGAATTTGTGTTATCCATATCTACTGATACTAAAAAATGTTTCAAAATGTTATATTCGAATATCAAACACAGTTCATGAATTGAAGTTGCGCAAATGTTCTTATTCTCTCTCTCTATTTGACTGTCTCTGTCTCTTTCACCATAATAACAAACTCAGTCATTTTCTGCAAAAAGGAAATTCATAATTGCTTTTTTATTATATTTAAAAAATAAGCTATTATTTCATTTACAAATGAAATTGTCAATATTGTAATTTTTATGTTGATAAATGACACCATTTATCTCACACTTTTATTAACAGCTATTTTCTTACTTTTGAGACCCTCTATTTCTAACACAATATTTGTCTCGCAATAGCAACTTCTTATAGTTTTTATTAAAACTGCGCTATCCCTTTCTTTCCCATGAAACTATGCAGAATTTTTTTTTCAAAATAAAAAAAGAATACATGTATATTTATTAAGTTTTTTGTGTCTTTCAATTGACTGACACATACTTAAGATGCAGTAGTACAAGAGTTTCCTTTCTGAAATCTTTTTGACCATTTAACTCTTGACATGAAACATGTTGCTAATATTTTAGCGCAGAGATTATTTACATGTTGATGAACAATATCATCACTTTTGTGTGATTTTCTATTTTTCTGTATTGTACTATATGTCTAGTAGCAGTGAACAGAGAGTAGACCTACAAGTTTCATCTTTTAAGATGAACTACTGCTCTTACAGACGAATGCCTTAGTCTAACAAGTTGCCACTGTTTAGCGAAGGCTAGAGAGAGGAATACGCTATGCAAGCATTTTCTAACGTCCACAATTATGTTCATCCACGCTAGTGCCGAGAAAAATAAACAGCGTTGTCAGATAATCGCCCATGATTAGAAGCCCAGAGGCGTGCAAGTGAGTCTGAGAGGTCCTGATTTATGTGGCAGCACATACACGTTTGCAGACATACAGTTCAAGGCCCCCCCCCACCCTCGTAATTCACCCCACACTTGCCTTCTTCTGGTAGCCAGACAGTACTTGGAATGTATCTGTTGGATTAATTCGAAAAAAAAAAAAAATGATTTTCGTATGAATGAGATAGCCGCAACCAAACAAATCATTACATTCGAAAGTACAGGTTAAATGTGATCTAAAATAAAGAGAAAAATATAAAAATTGCACATAGTAATGTTTAGTTTCTTTTAGAGAAGAATTAACATGATGCATATATAATAACACGTTAAGTTGGAATTTGTGCACTTTTGTAAATCGCTTGGACAGTTCAGCCTCTCTTTGTCAGTAAACTAATTTTGAAACAGAATGGTCTATTGTGTAATTAAAGCCAATATGAACACGTGTCTGAACTGACAAAACAAGCGTAAAAATATAGCTGTGAGTGTGTGTAATGATTAACGGACATTTTTCTTTTCATCCCCTCGCAATAACGGGTTCTGACTCAGAAAACCGCCCTACAGACAAAAATATCGCTCGCAAGGAATGATGCATACCTAATACGCAAGTTCTCGGCTTGATTTAAAAGTTTTGCTATATGGTCCTGTAACCACAGTCTTTCCCCGGACATATTTTTTTGAGAGAGAAAAAAGCACACTCCCCTTCGGTGCCTTTCCCTCGTATTCCCCCATCCCACCTCTACATTGGGACAAAAAATGGTGTGAATTTGCTGTTGAATTACTATAGACATGACGCGAGTAAAATCTGATTTGGCATTGGTTTCCTCCAGCAGCAAGCAGTTCACCCCTCCCTACGCAAAGGGACGAGACCGTTGTAAAGCCCCCTCTATCGCGTGCCATCAGCGGGCTGTGTTGACAAGGGGAATCTATTAGAGCAACCACTAGAATTTGACTGTGGCAACTTACGGCTGATCTACCGAGCTTAGGTGCATTTAACATTTGTGCTACCTCATCCAAGTATTTTGATTGTTACAAGTAAGGTTACCACTAGACCAGTGATTCCCAACTTTTTTGCTTTCATGGCACCCTTGGCAATGAGATTAGAAAGTCGAGGTACTCCTGGTGCATTTTTTTTTAAATATGAACATATTAAATTATTTAAAAAGTTTAACTTTCACTATGAAACATTGTGTTAAACTATGTTTGATAAACACTCCATAACAAACATAAGAATATAATTCGTTTTTAATAACTTAACATATAATTTATCCTGCCGTTTGAATTTTTTTTAATGATTTATTTATGGACGCTCTTTAACAGTTCAGGTCATCCGCGTCCCATTCAACTCAGGGCGTGAAACGGCCGACAAATTTTGCTCAGAGGCTTCTTCTTTCAGGCTTGAGGTTCATTTTCGTGCTGTAAATGTACGACACGGGACCCACGGCTTTACTTCCCTTCCGAAGGAAGCCATTCTTAGGGTTTTTATGCCCCGAAAAAATCCATTGGTCCTAGCCGGGTTCGAACCCGCGATCTCCTGCCGTTTGGGCAAAATATACTATACAAATGTTTAATATACACTGACTATGAATTATTAAATTAAATATCTACAATTCCAAAAGTAGAGGACTACACTGTAATTGTAAACCATAAAAACAAAAATTTGTCTTATTAATGTAAGATTTGTGATTGATACTGAGAACACAAATGTTTGATATCAGGCCTAGCAGTCGATGACACACGCATATCGCCCTCATGGCTAAGCAGTTCATTTCTTGCTTTGGATTTAGTTGTCTTTGTTCGAGTTCGCGTGGTACGAGTGATTTCATTGTTGCCGTGTTTTCAACGTATTAAAACTAGTTATTATTTGTATTATTGTACAATATAATTTAAATAAGTCAGTGTGTTCATATTTGGGTGTAATAATAACTCTGGTCTTGATCATATGGGTAGAATACCTGAGATAAAACTTATTCCTGCTAATGATTCATCTTTATCTTCCTCATCTTCATCATCATCCTCAATATCAGCAATTTATATACTGTAAATTAATATATTTGTTTTAAGTAGTTATTAATATTTTTGTTCATTCCCAAAATATCTCGCGGCACCCCAAGATGCCGCGGCACACCGGTTGGGAATCCCTGCACTATAGGCCATCAAGACTTCTACGGTCTATTGGCCTTTCCACAGAGTAAACAAGAATTCCTTAGTATGAGAACCAAGATATACATATATGATCTCGTTTATCTCTTCAGTAGGTAAAATGGAAATTAGTGGGTGAATTGATCGAAACTTCAAGGGCTAAACTTTCTGTATGGTTTAACTGATTTTATGAGCTTGGCATGACCATTTATTGACTTGAAATCAGGCTTCTGAAAGTAATTTTATTTTTTATGCACCACATAATGCTCAAGTATCACTAAAGTTTGGAAGACACATTTTAGTAAACAAATTAAATAAATAATTAAATTAAATTCCGAACCACAAAAGGGCATTTTAGCACCTCTAGATGCTTATACTTTATTAACCTGTGTAGTCATAAAGTCCACATGAGATAAGATATTCATTGCTCTGAACTAACCAGGTGTAAACTGATATAACGTAGTTGCGATGGTTGCAAAGAATGGTCTCTTGCCATGAACTGACGGAGTTGCTGATGGCCCCTTGGTTGTTACACAGTACTAACCAATAGGGAGGTATAGCGAGAAGGAAGGTCTACAGATCTGTTACACGACACTGTAGAGTTACTAAACATTACAACAACTAATTCTAGAGGTTGCAGTGTTTATGTAGGCTAATATCAGCAGTATCTTCCCGGAGAATACCCCCTGCTTGTGCACGACCCATGTTCAGTGTTACTTCATCATCAAGATATCTTATAAATTATGGTAATCGTATGCTATTGCAACGAACCCTCTCTTTTAGTAACTTTTAAGTAAAACATTTATTGCCTGCTTGATATTATTGCCTCTTGATATAAACAACTAAAATATATAAATTCAAGAGCCACGGGTTTCTCCTCATCCAAAATGTTTTGTTTCATTCGAGATAATCTTTATGTATTACATAAATTTACACAGATATAGAACTTGCTTCAGCTTGCTAGTACAGCAAAAACGATCTGGTGAACTTGGATTTAACCATTTTCGTTCTCATCTTCTTTTCACGGCCCCTCTCCCACCCTCTTTTCTTCCTCTTTTGCTTCGTCCCACCCCTTTGTTCCTTATTAATTCAACAAGAAATTCCCAGGGAAAACTAGCTCTGCTACGCAGCTATCTGTCTTGATTAGAGGTCCTTACAAGGCTCTTATTATTTCAACTGGTAAAGGTACTGGCAGCAACCAGTATTTTCAACACAATGGAGCGGCACACTTGAAAATCTCTTTCTTCCTCGTCGTCTTCTTCTTCTTCGTCTTCTTATCCCCATTCTTTTTTTTTTCCTTCCCTTCCCTGGTGGAGGGATATTGTGACGGTGGAGGCTGTGTGGTCCTGAATGCTTAATAATCTCGTTCCCGTCCCCTTAGAAAGCTTTATATACTGCCAGTCTTTACTCCCGAGCATACGGAATGTTTCAGTGCTTTCTATAGTGATACTGTGGCAACTGGCTTTGTTCATTTTTTAATTTTGAGCCTTTTCCTTACGCTTGTGTTTTATTAGGTTTTCTCTTCACTATATGCTTCTATTACTTATCACTGCTGTTGAAACTTTACATGGAAATACGAGAAATGTGCACACCATCTTAGTGCCACTTTACACAGCCATTCTCTCAATTGAAACAAATGAGCAATAGTATTAAGTTAAGGAAAACTGAAAAAAAAAAAAACTTTCAAACTGAACCAATAAGGCGTAGGTTAGGAATATATAATCAGATAAGGTGGAAACTCCAAGCATGGATCTTCCGCTTTCCATATACTGTAACGCTGTTCGCTCAATCACTTTACGAATCCTCCAAATTTCTTAACCGAGTATAATCCTAAAGGTGACTTTAATTTTTAATACTTACAACACTTATCATTATTATATTTATAGTCCGCATCTGAACGCTAGCTGCACGGGGGCAATGTTGCACCATCGCCGGGTAAGTCAGTGGTCAAGTTTCCCTACAAGTTCCATTCGCACAACTTTTATCAATAATAACAGGCACGGCAATATTAATATTAGATAAACCTCTAGATAAACCTCTTCAGGTATCAAATTCTGGATGTAGTTTTTATAGTGTGTGACACAAAGTCGCTTGATATATGTGAATAGTAACTCTATTAAATACAACGAAATGAATTACATCACTTATTTCTTTAATTATATATCAGTACTTGAAAGATAACGAAACTTACTTTCAACACGTTTTCATATAAAACTGTTTATACACTTTCGAAAATGTTCAAAATGTATTCCATTTATTTGAAGGCAGTATCTCATTCGACTTTGACCTTTTCCTCTTAAATATAAAGAGCTGCTGGTGGAATGTGATGAATAATCTGTGATTCAGTTAAAGGCATCCTATCTCTGTTTTGAAAATGTGATATTTAACATATTCCCGAGATAAAATCAAGAGGAGTCAGATCTGGTGATGTGGGAGCTATAGCTGAGGTCCACTTCTTCCAATCCAATACACACCAAACATCCGAAAATGAATAAAATGTGCTGTGCTTCATCTTGTTGAAACTACATTTTGTTGTATATTAAGTGGCATATAATCAGTCATACAATTCACCTTAAGTGTTCAGATTTACATAGCTATCTAAATCATAGCCCCATATCCATATCACTCAATATGTCACACCTCAACATTACTTTTGGAAAACCAGGATTGTTGATTTCTCGCATGTACCTTGACTTTTCTGTGGGCCGATATTCTGCATTTTGGTTATGAATATGCCCATCCAGGAAGAATTAGCATTCGTCACTAAACAGAACATCCTAAAGGAATGATTGGTCATTTTGCAAATGCAAATGTGAATAAGTTGTGTGCTAATCTGCTATGTGTGTGTATTTCCTGCATTGTGTGCCCATGCTGTTTCTTAGGAGAGGAAACGAGCCGATTTCAATATTTGCTTACATATTCCCTACTGATCTCACTCTCTCGAGATATATGGCTTAATGATCTTATAGGCTGATAGTCATCTTTGTAATCATATCTCTGAGCGGTTCTTATCAGTAGCAGATTGGACGACTACTTTCTTAATAAAGTTTGGCATGATGCTTTACAGATATCAGGGCGGGCGTCGACAATGAAATATGTTTGCAGTTTCTCTTGTTGATCTGTGCTTTTTCTCATGGAGTAATATTGACTCAACTTGATGTCAAGAGTTAAGATGATAGATTCCAATGTCATTCAATAACTTCTCATAAAAATGAGAAATGGTTGTCACAGGTGGCCGAGATCTTTTGAGGTTTGGACTCGTGAGTGGGACGTGTGGGTTTGGATTCCCGTCTGAACCATTCTCCGACAGGTTTTATTTTTTTTTCTTCCCAGATTTTTAGCAATCCTTATAAATGGCAAATGCCGGGGAGGTGTACCCTAAACTTAAGTGTGGAACACTTTCTTTATAATTATATCTAATTTATCATTACAGTGCCAACAGCCTATGATGCCCCAAGCAGTAAAACATGTATTAAATACTATTAAAAAAGAAGAAAAAAAAATAGCTTAGTAGTAGCTCTTTTGTTTTCATGCCCTGCCCCTTTACTTACATTAAAAAAATTAACAATTGAGGAAACAAAACATAGTTTAGTTGTTATTCTCTTTTTTATTTTTTTTTTCCATGTTCTACCTCATTGTTTGCATTAAAAATTAACATTTGAAGGAAACAACAATTGTAGCTCTTTGTTTTCATGACCTAAATTATGGTTTACTTTTTAAAAATTAGCATTTTGAACATTTGGGATAGAGTACAAGAGTTTTAACATGTATTTTGATAAAACCGTGGATAATAATACGTACCTAACATTGGTGAAAAAATTGAAAATGAAAGAAAAATGCAATTTTAAAATGTTGTGTACCTCTGAAAAATTTCACCATGCACGTCCTCCTTAGCTGCAAGAATTTTAAATTAACTTAAGTAAAATGTAAGGGGAAAAATATGTCAAGAGACAATTTTTCCAGTTGTGCCAGGAGACATTTGAAAAGGTTCTGTTTCTTTCTCAGGTGTATGTTTTCTAAGGGAAACGCAAAATTAATGCGATTTTACTTTTTATATATTGGAAAAATGATTCAGTATATACTTTTTTCAGTTTGTTCGAATTTTAATGGATGTTTCTAAAACATTATATGCTTTAAACACTGTTCAGGGAATTACTGGGCCGAAAGTGCTTGCTGGTTCTTGTAACACAAACAAGGCAGTGGAGTTCCATTCAAACATACTAATGGCAAGCATTATACATAAGTATAGGAAAATGGTAGGGATCCAAGTTTTCTTTTCTCCAATACATTATAATGTTCGTTTCCTCTCATTTTTTTTCAAACCCGCTCTGCCATGTCGTAAATAACAGTAGGCGAACAATCGGCAAGTCTGTTTCATGTTATAGTTAGACTATAGTTAGACTGCTGTTTTCCTTAGTTATCATTCAGAATGTGGAACTAATATTTTCCTATTTCTATTTTACATTTAAAATTTCTGATTATTACATGCACTCGTTATCGATAGAGTTTTATAAATTACAAAGGCCCAAAATTTGAACCTTCATGGCTAATGCTTTGTGAAAAAAATGCGAAAATATTTATTTATGCAATAAAATCTGAACTATGTCATAGTTGTGATTTTCAAAGGTAAAAACTGACATCGAAAAAGTTTTCGAACTGTGTCTAGTTGGCTTTTCACACTATATTCGTTCAGTCAACATTGTAATGTTCTTCTTTTGTAATCATGACCCACATTTCCTTCACTATTTTCAGCGGGCTTGGTTCATATTTTGAGCAAAGCGATATCACTCGAGCAAATAGTCTTGTTTCCACAGGTGAGAAAACAAATGCAAAATGGCTATCATTAATTTAATCATTTTTAGATTCAGTTTCATCATGCTGTCATTATCAACAAGAACTAAAAACAGATTCAACAGTGAGGTTTGTACCTAAAGAATGTTTCTGTAAAAGATATATAGTCTACTCTGCCACACTTTCTTCCTCACAAATTTCATAAAGAAATATTATTTTCATTAAAATAGTTCGTCGCGATTTACAAAATATTTAATGAATTGAACATTTATCAGAACATAAGTAAACACTTCCAGTACTAAAATATTAACACACGCCCTTCACTGTAGCTTTACGAGATGAGAATTCTGCAGCTGCTTAATTCACTCTTTTATTTTCGGGCCCTTGCAGTTCGATATGCCAAGCAATATTTTTAAATGTTTTCTGCAGTGCAGAAGTTTCGGAGGAGGGATTGGCATGAGTTAGTTGTACTTCCCTTGTTAGGTGTGTTTATGTAATTAAGTGCCAAAATATTGTGTCATACACATTGTGTAAATCCGGGGTGCTCAATCTGTGGTACGTGAGCTACTGCCGGGTTGTACGTAAGTATTTTAGTAAATAAGATAAATTAACATTTGATTTTAAACAAATGTTTAACAATTTTACTATAAATAACGGAAACAATAGTTTTCACATTATCATGCGACTTTTGTGTTATACTTTACAAAAACAATACGGAAGTTGAATTTCAGTCCTACGATAGTGGCAGACAGCAATTTGAATATATTTGATCAGAAGAATGAGATATATGTTATCTGTTTAGCTGCGAGACGTATTTACAGTTAAGAAAGCAGTGGACTTACATTATTGTTGCTGAAAGCGACGTTTTATTTGTTAAATTATCAGATTTGTATGTAGTTTGTGCCACATTCAGAAGTAAACCAGAATATGGATAAGCGGTTAATTAAAGGACTCTGCTCGAAAAGCTCAAAGAGAGAAATGAGTGTAAGCGGGTAAATAATTCCACCCTGCCAGAATGCCTCTAATGCTAAGCATCCAACAGAGGACATCACTGTACAAGAAAGCAACAAGAAGCCCCAGACATAAGCAATACGTAAGCATTTTTATCATATGGTTTTTTCACATATATTAGAGATTGAGAGAAAACCATCCCAATATTGCAGTGCGTGATTTGTCAAGAAACACTTTCAAACCATTCGATGACACCTTCCTTTTTGAAACGTCATTTTGACAACAAGATGGTGCTTTGAAAGACAAACCAGTGGAATAATTTCAGAGAAAAACTATCAGAATTGTCATCAAAGAAAAACAAATAACTTCATTTGCAGGATCTAACAAGGAGGCATTTTATAAAGTCAGTTTAAGGGTAGCTAAGGCGCTAAAACCTTACAAGATCGGAAAGAGATTAACATTACCAGCAGCTATAGATATGGTTAAAATAATGTTGAGGGACAAGGCAGTTTGCGACTGTTTGCCTTTGTGGGTGTGACTTTTCTTGTCTAATTTTGAAGCTGTCTCTGGCTTCCCGTCAATTATGGAGCAATTGAAATAATTAATTTTTGTAATATTTAAGAAATAATGTGTAAAAATGTAACCAGGTAGGGGAAAACTCTCTTCTTTATCCAAACGCAGAAAGACTTGGCAAAAGTAAGACAATGCAAGGTAATCCCTTCTGGTATGCGGCTAGGATTGAAAATGCCCCCGCCTCAGGGCAGAAGCCGATCTGTTGGTGACAAAGTTAAACGTGTCCGAGTAAAAGAGTAGTTGACAGTAACGTATGAAATCTGCATCTTATTGACGAATAGCAAAGCATTTGGCTTCACAAAACTGTCCAGCGAATAGAAATAAAATTCAGTGAGGTATGAGACACGTTAACACAAAATTAGCGGTAGTATTTTGCACCGTTACTCATGTATAGCGTCATTTTGTGTCGGGAATAAAAAGGCTAGATTTTGCCCAAAAAAGCAGTCTCAGCATTTTCCAGGCCAAATACATGTGTCTGTCATCACCCGGAGGTCAGCGGAAGAGCGGCCTACGTACCAAGTATCAGTTCCTGCGACGAAGCTTGAGCGCCAATCACCACGTTAATTGCCGATATATCATTCAGCTGCATTAAGAATTCAGTTAAAGTAACAATTTCTTTGATCAGCGCAATGCATGTATGCGTTTGTCAAGATTACTTTGCCGTGGTTTGACGAGAGATGTGAGTTCGCTCGAATATCCATGTTACGAGAACAAACTATATAAGCAAAGTAAATAGCGAAGCGTTATTTGTCGTCACCTTCGGAGTCCCGTTCTACTCACAGCCGCCAAAATACAGCGAAACGCCCTCGAGTGAGTCTCATCGAAGAAGAGTCGGGGTGTTCTACAGCAACCGTGGCGAAACCTGGATCAGAGGGCAGGAATTATTTACCGCAGCACCCATACAGCCCTATTCCCAACTCCCACCATAAAATATTTCAATTTATATAAAAAACAAGTACAGAAATAAGTATTTTTTTATTCCGATTTAAGACTAAAGTTAAGCCAGTTGAAACTAAACATTAAATATAATTCTAAATATAAGAAATAATTAAATAAACCATTAGTATTGTTGCAAATGTAGAGAAATGCTTATTTTGGCCCTTGTACCACAAAATCACGCATTTCGCTGGTAAATTTGCATACTGGTACATGTAATATTCTGCACTAAATGTCATTGGAAAAGGTTGAAAATCCCTGGTGTAGATTATTGACAGTTTGTTAACGTAGCATTATTGGGAAAGTTGTTGCTTATTTCGAAACGACGGTTAGCAGCGTCAGGAAAAACGCTGGAAGAGAGTAGTTAATATATTAAAAAGGGAGTATTTATTTTAATATATTATGCATAGTGGTTTGATATTTTCCATTTAAGAGTAGCTCAGGAAACAGGAAAGTGCTAGTTGGACAGAAACCATAAAACAGAATAGACATATAATGCAGTTACATCCGGTGCCCATGTAGTAATTTGTATCTGTTAATTCGTTCACCCATCAGAAATGTTGTAACAATTTTTATACTGATATAGTATAAAACAAATGTTTAACTTAACAAATTCCCTTCCAGGCAGCGAATATAATAGTAATGTAACTAGTTTTTAGTTAAATGAATCTCTTAGGGTTACGTTCCCATTTTGGATGTCATAGAAAGTGATATATATTGGCAAAGGAGCCAAGTTCAATCACTTGTGCCGTCTTAATGATTATTTATTATGGACGGCTTAATGTTAGGATTTGGAATCAGAATCAGCTGGAAAAAACTCTAGGTCAAGGTTGGGACCCGAACCACAGTTCTTCGGCTTAACGTGCAGGCGCTCTTACAATGTGAGTGACCATGGCCTGTTCGACGACAACCGGACGTGATCTTGAGTTCTTTCTATCAGACTCCGATTCCAAATCTTAACCGGCTTGTGTATTTAAAAAAAAAAAAAAACGTTTATCACATTACATATTAATGTTAGGGTTTCAACCAGAATTATCGCACGAAGCTATTTGATCCATTATCAGTTGAACATAGCGAGGTTTGTTGAACACCAGTAAAGTAGAAATGGGATACAAACTAGTTACTTAATTAGAACTAAACTATCCTTCATAGGCTCCAAAGGCTCCACCATTTTGTTTCATTATCGCTGAACAATTATTGCTGGAATGTGAGTTCTGAAATAGCTTTAGCAACTAGAGGCATGCAGCGTGTGCCATTACAACACAAGGGAAGAAAATCGGGAAGGGAAATGCGTTGCACGCTATCACACCCCTTCCCAAGACCACGTGACAGAGTAATAGGACGAAGGGAAGCCGAGATTTATGAGCAGGATGCTCTTGGAAACAGCCGAGTGTCCATCCTGCGTGGATTTGTTGGACTGAGCCGACTACCACGTGCCGCTTGGCACCCCCGATTTGAAGGAAAATCTCGGAATCAGAAGTTGACACTAGGGTCATGCTAGAACTATGCGTTTTCTGTGGTAAATGAGAATATATACAGCTTTTGCAATGAAACACAGCAAAGATGCATTTAAATATGACAAAAACAGTTTATTTATAATGCAAAAAATTCATCTGAAAAAAAAACTGGATTTTTGCGTTTACATTTCATTATATGAAATTATACCAAAAGGTGCTGAAACCAAATAAGTATTTGCGCTTTTCTTTAAGAGAAGAGAGAGAGAGAGCGAGATATCAACGTACTATTTAACGTCTTCTATTTAAGTCGGTTATCGTTTATTAACGCATTTTCTGCGAACATGTTCCATTTAATTAAAATTGTCACGACCTATGACATCCAGGGATGAGGATGTAACCCCCCACATGATCGACTTAGTACATTCACTTGGTTGAAATATGAAAAGGAATTTGTTACTTAAACTCCTGAAGTTTACTGAATCACATTATAAACTTATTACATTACAAGTTAAACAAAAATAAACTATTTATCGGCCCTTGGCTGAATTTCCTTTTTCATGCTACTGAGCTATGGGAAGGAAGGTGTGGTTCAAAGTCCGTTCTGCTTGGAAGTTATTCTTCCTACTGTCTACATGGAAGTGCTCCACGTGTTTTTTTTCCCTACTTCTCTTAACATCCAATCATCTTAAGGCAAATGCCCACTACCTTCTAGAAGCTTACATGCCAGCTGGTAGCCGCCGCTTCTAAATAACGAACAATTCCCACCAATAATCTTAAGTGAACAAATAATATAAAGAATGTAATATTTCCTTAGCAAAAAGTCGCATTTGATTAATATGTTTAGTTTATTGATATTTAAAACATAGTAATTTGATATTTATTTATATATGTAATTACTGTACTTAAAATATAATAAGTTTACATGCTATAAATTATATATACTAAATTCGAAAAAATTACATACAATTGTTAAACTAGTTAACAATTACAAAATATTGCAATTCCTACTTTTCTCATTTGGCGCTAAAATTTGGGGTGAGTCTTGGCCTGCCGCGGTAGACGGCAGTATTGCAAGGGGACATATATCAACATGCCGGCACCCCACCTGTCGCTTGTCGCGCAACTTTCGTGATCGTGATCTCCGTCAGGCCAATTGTCCTCACGAGGTTGCGTGGACTCCGTTCTAGCCCTCCCTAACTTAGCAAAATTCTAAAGTAGGTACCGGAAATCCAACCCGGGCCTCCCGCTCAGCAATCAGCAACGCAAACCAATGGACCAAGGAGGTGATCAAATTGCAATATAATACGGAGTGATAAAGAATAGACTTTTAAACTGTTCCAGTTTCGGTTTCATGGCAGCTGTGAAAACAAAGGGGGATGAAGAATTGATCTTTGATACACCCAGAGAAAAAAGTACTCTTAAGGATAATAAACGAGATGACCAAGACGTTCAGAGCTTTTCCCTTTACACACAGCACCCCACTCTACAGCTTGTGCATACCATCTGCGAATTTAATTGTTGGAAGATGAATCCTCAAATTTCCTGCGGAAGTGACCCTGATCAATGATAACCAATCGACTTTGATTAATTTAACTCCTAGTCACCATTTCGCCAACGGTGGCATCCGGCAGCATAACTACTGGATGACGGGCACCAGAGCAAAATGTTGAGTTTTTCTCTATCCATCCATGCCCCACTGAATATAAATATTCACAAAACTACACAGATCAATATTAATAATTCGGTTTAATGATCCTTTGTTAGCAAACAATCAAAATCTTTAAAATAACAAAATACTCCTTTCTGAGAAAGACAAAGTATTAGGCTAACTATACAGAAGATATGAGGTACTAAATTTAATACACTCATAACTTGAAAAGTCGAATGTAATTCTAAGAGTGAGAACCATAATCCATTATTTGAAAAACATATGCCTAAAACTTAAGGAATGAAAAGAGAATGGAATAGCATGGTTTCAGGAAAATGAGAGAGAAGACGCAAGGGAGATTATTAAGAGTAATGTTCTGGAATGGATGAGACAATCAAGAGTATTACAATAATTAGAACAAAGTGAAGGAGAGACTGAGGAGGATTAAAAACAGAGCAGCGTTGACGTAGAAGAAAAAGCAAGTGCTATTTTAAGGCAAACATATTAAAATAAGGGGTGAAAGAAAAAGAGGACGGAAGTTTTTTTATAATTTCTTTGATAATACTATTTTACACAAGTGGTGGCATAACTTTCAACGTAATTAGGAAAAGAAATGTGAAAATAAAGAAAAAAAAACCAACAGCTAAATAACAAAAACAAAAAGAAAAAGAAATGTAAAAATTAATATACACAAATGAAGATAGGCTAAGTTTAAAATTGTTATTTAAAATATAATTGTTATTTGGAAGTTAAGTATTTAGTTTACTTAAATTTAGCTCTTTAAATACATTACAATATTAAAATATTTAACAGAATTCGTCTCAGCAATATAACACGGGTACAATGAACAATAACTGTTTAGTATATAAGATGTAAGCAATATTAAATTTGCTTAGTACCAAAATACGCACTCTCAGATACAGTTTGTCAGGCAGGGCACAATGTTTTACATTTTAAATGCTAATAACCTGCAAGAGATAAACTTCACATACCTTGGGAATGAAATATGAAATAAAAAGCCTTTATCCAATGTAAATTGCATATTTTATGTATTAATCACATAACATAATCACTAAACTAATTTTATTTAATAATAACGTTTATTTGCTTATTATTTTTACGGAAGATATTCACATTTTGCAAAATAAAATATGTACGCATTTTAGGATAAATTTTTGAACTTGGGTAGCTTCAATATTTTTCATCATGTACTAATTAGGAATTGTTTATTTGAGCTAGTTGTATCTATGACATCACACAACATACCGACGTGCAGCCATCTAACAGTATACGGTAAAATGTAAGCGTATGCAAAATTAAGAGCATCCAAGCAGTAAGTACATTCTAGACACAATGCAAACATCAAATGCTTCACAATCTCAAATCCCATAGCAATATACTCATGGCGATAGTGTTTACAAGAAATGTAGTGTTCCCGTGTGAATTGTGTAACTAACAATTGCAACCACAGATCAATCGTTTGCACAATTCAAAAAATATCTATTGGATTATACAATATCAATATTCCTGTAAAGGCAGCAACATGATAGAGTGTAACTTAAGTTTGAAACTAAATATATTATCATTATTAAAATTATTTTACTTTCATATAAAGGGATATAGATACCGTGAGCTACCGAGTTCATTATACAAATAGAGACAAATGAAAAAAAAAACATTTTATGATTTGAAAAAGTACCTCAATATTAATAAACAACAACAATAATAATAATAATAATAATAATAATAATGTTTCACGTCTTTCATGATTCAAATACCATCATTCATGTGGTTTAGTGATCACTGTTCCTGGCTACTACTCAGGTTCGATTCCCGAATATGCCATGAGGATTTTTCCTTGGCTAGGAAGGTTCACGGTGCCCTGGTATCTGACTAGTAAGCATGAAATCTCTCTTTGCATGCATGCGAGGTTGCTGAAGCTTCAAGCATAATGTAGGTGACGAATGTCGCATGGCAGTCCAAAATAAATGAACACTACATCGACTCGCTCACTTTCGGCATAAGCTGATATCTTGTTTATGAATGAATTGTTTCATCTCCATTGATAGGTTAGGTTTCATTGGCTTTAAGAACCCCCTGGTTCATCATAATCATCTTATTCATTTCTACCGAGTCAAAGTGGCTGCTTTTGAGGGCGGCTCGCCCTCAGAAGACAATTACCAAACCGGTAAGTCAGGGAGGATATCCTAGTTCCCAGGTAACGGGGCCGGCATTAGAAAATGACAAAATACGGGATGATTATGACATGAAATATTGGTAGATGTTATAGAAAGCAGATCGTAGGCATATTTTGTTTCCTTTGTTTTCTTTCTTAGGCGCTTCCTTTTGACACAGTTTATAATTTATAATTTTTGTTTTACTCAATGATGCAAACCCAAATAAATTTCAGAAAACGGAATAGAAGAGAAATAAAAGAAAAACCAAAGAACCAAGTAGCTAAAGCAAAGCAACGATATGAAGAAAAGGAATGTAGCTACGCTTTTGAAAGATGCAGCAGTGAGAGTGAAGGCGAAAATAATATTGGAGAAGTTACGAACGACACAGACGTGAAAGGGGTTTTGAGTTAAGTAAGAAGAAGTAGACAGTGTCATATTTTCAGCAAGAACAAGCTACTTACGATAGAGACATATGAATAGAGAGCTCCACCGCTTTCTTGGGGATTATTATGTCAGCGAAGAAGTCAGATTTGCGAATACCAAGTGCCTCTGTCTTCCTCTCTGTTCTTCTATTCGCTTCTGAATGCAACATCGAAGAGTAAAACAATAAAACTTTTCCTAACAATGAGATCTCACGCACCCCCTTTTCGTTTTCTCAAGAATTCTATTCATGAGAAGTCCTGTAACATTCATAACGTAATACCCTCTATGTATAATACAGCACACGGATACAGTCTCCATATAAGCTGCAGAAATTTCTACTTCGTTTAAGCAATTTAGCCTTCCTCTTCACTAATATAAGAGAGGAATTATTTAGAGAAAGATATAAGACAACGTTTCCCAGAAGAGCCCATTCATTTGCAACATATTACCGCGACAACAAACTACCTACTAGTTTTACAACACACACCGGAAAAATGAATAACTTGTGCTGTGATTGCGGTTATTTCTAAATTGTTTTTCAAGAAAGAGGTTCCACGTAATTGCCTGAAATGTTTAAAATCCCCATAGAGAAAGAACGATTCCATGTGAAATCGGACGAAAAAATCATAATTCACCTCACATTTTTTAGTTTGCAATATTTTACAGTATTCAACATCGTATTTAAAGGTTGTTTTGTGATATATTGTGGCATATAGGGAGTGACAATGTGGGGGGAGGGGGGAACTAGACGTATATTGTAACATTGAATTGGTTATTATTTAGATGTAACGGTTGGGGAATTGAAGTTGGGAAAGCACAGCGCACGTGCAGAAGGGCAACGCGCAGTGCTTTTTAGTGGTTTCTAAGAATTCGAGAGCTGGAACTTGAAGAGAGTGGACTTTGCACCTTTCTGCCCTCGGATGGCCAACTTTATATCGGACAAGTCTTGTCCACCACAACTTTACGAAGGATGATAAAACTATGATTTAAAGTTGAGAAATGTTCATATTTGCATAGAATAACTCGTTCCATTAATTTCTAGTTTTCATTTCATTTTGAATAGATATATAAATGCATTTAAAGGTGACCAGGAAGTGTAAATCTAGCAAATAATGCTAACAGTATACAGTTTACACTGTAGCTCAGAAGGTTTTACAGCTATTAATGTGAAAATTTTGAGAGATATTAGGAAAACTTAACTAAAGGTGCTCAGTAAATTTTAATCTTTATAATGCACATACAAGGCTTAAAACTTTTTAAACCAAAATAAAAGTTTGTTAAAAACTGAAAACACTGTGACATAATTATATATTTTTCTTATAAACTATTGGTGAAATTGGAATTACTTTATTTTATTTATTTATTTATTTTTTACTTGAACTGTACAGGACATGCCATCCTGGGAACTAGAATAATATATCTATGCTATTTGCTTGTAAAGAGAACTAGAATAATATATCTATGTTAGTTGCAAGAAAAGAAATTAATTTTCAAATTAAAAAAAATAGAAACATTTAAAATTTTTATAGGTATTGATTTTATCAACAAATAGTGATATTTAAAAACTTATAGTTACAACACTTCATATTTGCATACATTGGTCCAGTCAATCCTGAAAAAATGCACATTTATATTAAAATTTTAAGTTATCGGGAAATAAAATTTATTTTTGTTAAAAAACTTATGTGCATTAGAAAATTAAAATTTATAGAGCGTCTTTAGTTAAGTATTCTTAATATCTCATAAAAATTTCATATTGATTGCTTTATAAATTTTTTAGACACGAGCAGTGCAAAATATACTGCTGCATTATTTGCTATATTTACTCTTGCTGGTTACTTTGAGTAATATCAGCTCGCTACGCTATGATAATGAAATGAGTACAGAATGATATTTATGCGGGTGGCTCTACAGTGAACCGCCAAATAATTTTCATACGAACATTCGCTAAAGATACAGCAAGTTTACTAAACTTCTCTTTTCTTATAAAGACCTAGCTAGTTCTCTGACTCCTTAAAAAGACAAGAGAGCATCGACACAGTAGTTGGAGGATCCACAGTTCCCCGAGTCCTGGTGGTGACCTCGAACTTTTCATATCTAATTCCAAACAGCCTAACAATGACATTTCGCATATTTTAACCTTAATGGTATGGTTAACTATGAAGTGTGAGTCATAAAAACCGCCTCTTTGGGATATAACCTCTGCAATTAAATACCTTTAAATGATGATGATTATAGTTTAAAGGGTTTTGGTTTTGGTCGGACAGAAGCTCAGATGATAAAGAGCATCGACACGGCAAGCCAAAGATCGCAGGACTCCTGGGCAAGGCCTCAATTTGTTTCCTATTAGCCTTTGATTCCAAACCTTAGCTCAACACACGGCTTGTGTGAAGAAAAAATGAATGACATTAATTTCAATAGTGGGTTAACTATGCAGTCTGGGCACTTGAGGGTAAAATCTCTTAAATGAGAAATGTCTTTGTAATATTTTAAAATTGCAACTCAGTTGATAAGATCGCTGAATTGGGTGAATTAATAATGACGCAAATGTATCGACGAAGGATATTACCTGATATTAAGATTTTCTGAGTTAGAGCAAATATAAGAAAGGATTCCATCAAGTTACTTGACAGCAATCAATCGGAATTCTAATCTAATCTGCTCAATGAGTTCATCCCTTATAAAAATATTACAGAGAGGAATTTCGAAATAAAAAATTTAAATGGGGTAGTAAAATAATACTATAGTACTGTGCCCTAACAAAGTTGTAGCGAAAACAATATTATTGTGCATGTTTTTCCTCAAGAAAATAGGCAATCTATGTTTAAACTTTTTACGTGGACTTTTAAATTAAAGAGTGCAGAATTAAAATGATAGAGCAACTATAATAATAATAATAATAATAATAATAATAATAATAATAATAATAATAATAATATAAACCTATTTCAACTTTATCCAAAGCTATTTTAAGATATTCAAACTTAAGAGACATAAACGAAGATGAGAATCATGCAAAGTAGAAGAGTGCATCCTATGATATTTGTAAGAGCAGCCATTTGTTTTCTTTGACCAAATCGCGACTTTAATTTTCTCCATGCCGCCAAAACAGGACGCGGCACTCCCGAAACTCGGCCAACTTTGCCCTAGACGACATATCAAGGGAGTATTTTAAAAAAGCAGCCGCAAACACACAAAAAACGCAACAACAAGAAAAGAAATGGCGCTGCCGAGTTTTCCTCGTGTTGTTTTCATTTAGCTGAAAGCAGACTGCAGATTTATTACCTTGAACCAAGCCAGCCGCGTGAAAGATTCTTGGCACCGTGCGAGGGAAACCACAAAACCAAACAAGAGTGAACCCCACTCCTTTCCATTGCTCTGCCCATTGTGAGGACAGATTTATTCACCCACAAGGTTAATCACTTGCTTTTGTTTAGGAACCATTCATAAGTTACAACATTATGACGTCATAAAAGGTATAGGCAAAGTTCCAATAACCTTTTATATCATACAGTCAAAAACAGATTCTTCATTCGAACTTTTCAGCTAAAACTTCTTCAAATATCAGAATAATCAGATTTTGAAACATTGTACTCCTAAATGATTTTATTTGGAGGACGTATATAAGAGAATTGACGTTCCCTGATAATAATTCTTTGCCTTAAGCACATGTGCAACATTCCCCATGTTGCAACTTACTGCATAGTACGAATTAGGTCAAGGGACGTTTATTTATAATACAATGATGATACAACTTCAAACACACCAGAGGTTTCAATGGACCAACCAGTCATTTTAACCAATACTGTCAATACAGCAATACAGTATGATATACACAACGATTTATGTAGAACTAACATATTTCTGTCTTTATTTATTTCAAAACGAATGAACTTTAGGTAGATTATCCTCGGGAGATTATTAGTCTCTATAGAAAATGGTCTCACTCCTGCAAAAGGCATAACACAAAACGGCATTCATATGCCTAGCATATTGTCATCACGTGGTTCACAGATGAAGCTTAGTCCATTTATGCAGTAATGCGAGCTCACAGAGCTCACGCTTTTGGACCTACTAAAATCCAAATGCCATTCATTCATGAAGCACTTATGCACCCAATTAAAATCGATGTTTGGTACGCAAAATCCGCGCAGAAAATAGTGGGACAAATTCTTTTTGACCAGGCTGTGGGCGCTGCAGAGCAACGCCGGAATTTCATAGGTTTTGTTGGACAACTGGACGAAGTAGAGCGGGGTCATAGATATTTTCAACAAGATGGCGCTACACGCCGTAAATCAACCCAATACCTGGCGCTAATTGAAAGTTTCTTTGACGACCTGATAACCTCCAAAAAACTTGTGGGCATCGAGATCTCCTGATTTGACAACTCCGCACTTCTTCCTACGGAGCTATTTATGATAAGAGTTTAGGCCACACGCCCCCAGATATTGGGTTTAAACCCGGCTAGGGTCGATGGATTTTTTTCGGGCGTAAAAATCCTAGGTATGGCTTCCTTCGGAAGGGAAGTAATGCCGTGAGTCCCGTGTCGTACATTTACGGCACGAAAAAGTACCTCAAGCCTGAAAGAAGAGGCCTATGAGCAAAATTGTTTGGTCATTTCACGCCCTGATTTCAATGGGACGCTGATGACCTGAGATGTTAAAGAGCGTCCATAAACAAATAAAAAAAAAAACTTAGATATTGGACGTTCTGAAGCACAACATTAACAGGAGATTAATGAATTGACAACACAGCCCTTCAATGAGCGGCCCAAATGTAATGTCGTCTTTAGATATACCTTATGCAGAAGGGAGTATATTTTCAGCATTTCCTATAAAGGTTCATAATCTCCCAAATATTTCTACATTTCAGGTATAGTAAGTTATGGCTAGCATTTATTTCGTTTCGAAATAAATAAAGAAAAAATGTGTTGGTTCAATATAAATCATTCTGTATTACACAGAATTTACAACACCAAAAGTAGGATTTCGAATATTTCGAGAGGGAATATTAAACTTCGTCTCACAATGGGATTAGTTTATATTTGTTTTTCCTCTCACGCGGACCGAGCAGTCAGCCGGGAGCTCGCAGCGCAGTTACCCACACCCAGTCTGGCGCGCGATCGGCAAAGTACTGAAAACGTGGTAACCCCCCCCCCTTTTTTTTTTACCGAAAAATGAAATTTCTCTTTCCCGAGTCGGTGGACTGTAACGCTTGCACCTCAATAACCTTGTGGGGATGAAATTTTAGCAATTTTATAGCAGAATGTGCTGGTATACGGCTGGCCCCAGCTTTTGTGTTTACTTGTGGCGATCTAACAGATCAGCGATATCATCCAGTTTTTTCTCTGCTGCAACATGAGGTTTGTGTCTTATTTTCTTGTATAGTACTGATCTTGTTGTTCAGAATTTAAGCACTATTTTATGAATTAGATCTCTCAGGCGGATGAAATCCCAGAAAATGTTCTTGAAATTCTGCTTGACACTTGATTCATTTCTTCAAAAGTTATTGCAAATGAAAATGCGTTGTTCTGTATTAAGTAGTAGTTGCTCACAATTGCGAACCTAAACACACCCTTAATCGGCTTATCAACAGTAATACCCTCCTTGAGCAGATGTGACCTGTCAGATTCGGAACCGTCCGCATGCGGGGAAAAATAAAACAGAGACCGGATTTATGTCTTTTTATCTCTCTCTAATTTCTTCTGGAATCAGAATTACGTGTACAAAATTTCAATGTTTATAAAAACTGAATTTGCACCCGAGTACGAGGTTTTGTTCTTTCGGTTTGTAACCAACTTTTTGTAATCGTCTGTTTTATATATATAGTTAAATAAATATTATATATATATACCATAAGATATTATTTAGTGATATACTATTGTTGATTGATTGCGCAAGCAAGACTTTTCCAGAAAGGGAAAAAGAAAGTTAGAAAATGGAAGTTGAAATGGCATACTTGCACCTAAAGCGCTATTAAGTATATGTGTGAAATATGTAAACTCCTGACTGGTCCGCACTGTACTCAGTTCATATGATGTTCATGTTTATTTCGCCAAAGTTGCTCTGTAAATATGAGGAGGAGAAAGAGAAACCTAGCAAAGTTTTGAGGAAAAGCTCTTTACTGTACGCCGTGGGCATTCCGCGAATTAGCTGTAAAGCTGCTCTCATGTTCGAGCTGGATATCGACACGCTGTCTATGGAATGTAATACTTTGGCGAAGGTTAGATCATTTGCCTTAAGCGCTAAGAGCGCAATTTCTTATGGCTCTGAACTATACAGTATGTTGCATGTTTTTATATTATGTTATTAATTCTATATCTCAAGCTCAAAGGAACGCTGCAGCTTGAGAGATCAATACAGCTTACATTTAAGTGAAAAGCAAAATTTTAAGTTCCTTCTAAAATTTACTATACGGAGCTATGAAAGCCTATTTAAATAAATTTTGTTCTATTCAATTTTCAAGTATACTTTGAGGTACATAAAGACAATTTCCCGATACTGGCTAAAGGTTAATGAAAATTTGAAACTACAACCACGCATTCTGAAAGCTATCCCGCTCAGCCTTTATACATACGGTCATCCTCCAGAACCAAATCATTGTCCGATGTTAATATTAATAATAACAATAAAGCATAAACAAAAATAATTTCTATAAAATCTATGACGAAAAATACTTGTAAGCTATTACAGCATATTCTGCGCTTCAAAATCGCCCCCCCCCCCCTCACCAAAAGGAACAGATTAAAATCACAGGTGCCAGGTCAGGAATAAGGAGGATGGATGGCAAGTTACACACGGGTTCTCTTCAGGTACTTAAGTGTCGCATTGGCGCTGAGGTAACTGTTCTCTGCACATCAAGGTGAATTGTTGACACATGAGCACTAATGGAGAAGATCGTCAGCACAATTTCTTTCCCTGGACTCCTTTCTCTTTTGACTTAAGTTGGAGTGTGTCGTCTGGGAAGAGCTTAACCGATGAATGACGCCTTATTCCAGATCATATTGTTTCATCGCCTGATATAATTACAGAAACATAGAAAATTCCAAGTATTGTAAGTGTCTTTGGAGTACTTTATGACACTATATAGTCGGTCCTGGTGGTGTAGTGGTAACCATACTTGTCTCCTAAACCCAAGATCGCGGCTTCAGTCCCGGCCAGGACTGATGAATTTTTTCGAGTATGGCTTCCTTCGAAAAGGAAGTAAAGCCGTGGGTCCCGTGTCGTACATTTACGGCACGATAAAGAACCTCAAGCCAGAAAGAAGAGGCCTCTGAGCAAAATTTGTCGGCCGTTTCACGCCCTGAATTTAATGAGATATTAAAGAATGTCCGTAAATAAACCAAATCAATCAAAGACACCATATTACTCAAGAGACCTTCTGCCCTTTACTGAGGTTTTAGGATATCCGACAAAAAGATTTTTTCCTAGTCGTTAAATATAATCATGTAACATTTTTGAAACTCTTTCCTATCTAATATTAAGGGATGCTTCTAGATTCCTCTAAATGGTCCCGATCGTAAGCGATAAACCTCAAAAGGTTTCATAATTGTATAGAAACTGTCAATGCAGTGGGAATAGGTCGTTGTGAGAACATAAGGTAAAAAGAACTAGAAGAAATAAGCAATTTAGCTAGGACTTTTGGATAAATTTAATTCATATAACGCAAAAGATATTAATTATAAAAATATAAGTAAAAAATAGGTTCTTGTGGAAAAATTGTCATCATTGACACAACTTCGAATAAAACAAGAGGGGAATAACACACAGACAATTTTCTAATACCAGTTGAAAGACGAAATTGTTAAACCTTTGATAACAATTTTACATCAGAAGTTGTTAGTGATCATAGAAATAGGAACTTAGTTCCATAACACATTCTTACAATGGAAATAACTAACAACAAACAAAACTAGACAAAACATTCTTTTATTATTTGAAAAATAATTTTTGATCTTATTCTGTTTTCTGTTGGTGTTTCAGAATACGGCAGCAACAGCACAAAAGCTTTTTCTAAATGAAATATCGTTTTTATAATATTGTGTGGAAAACATGGATTATTTTGTCTTTAATTATACATAGGATTGTTCTAAAATAAGTTCCCGGTTTGAAATGACCATATCTTATTAGAGTTTGGTTCTATACGCATACCATTGATTCAGAGGTTCTTTCTCGTATATTTATTTAACTTTCGTTGAAATGGAAAGTGCCACGCTTGTAAAAACAATTGAAGTTAACAATTTTGCAGCAATACTTTTCAATATAGTTTGTCTTTACTAGTTTCTTTGGTCTCATTTAGTGATATTATGAATGAAATATATAATATCCCAGTGAACTGATAAGATTTCCAACGCTACATTGACTGAAAAATAAAACCTGCTCTGGAAATAATTTCCTAAGCTAGTGAACAAATTTAAAGAAACTGTTGCAGTTACCAGTGATCGGGAAACCGACTTTAATAAAAAATGAAATGAAAATTCTGCATATAATGTTTCTAACGCGAATCAAGTTACAAAGTGTTTGGAGATGAGTTATTCAACAGTTTGGCGATTTCTTAGAAGACATCGTTGGTTCTGTCCCTATAAAAAGAAAATGCATTTTGAACATAGATAATAACGAATAGATTCACGTCACTTCCACTTTGAAAATGGAACAGAAAAAAAAACAATTAAAGTCCACTTTTTACTTTTTTACAGGAATGTAATTTGAAATTTAAAAACGCTACCAAATTAAGCACACTGAATGTATAGAATTTTTTTTTGAGATAATACTTAAGGCAGTTCTCTAACATACCCTTCTTTTGAAATTAGTGTCATGTTTTATTTGCTCATGTTAATTAACAATAAAAAAATCAAAGCAAACATACTTGTGTATAAAACGATCAAAGTCCACTAACTTTATTATTTTTTTTTTTTTGAGTAGTGTTTAACGCCCGTTTTTACTACTGAGACACCAAAGGCGGTGGACACTGGTGATACATGAGATGAAATGATAAACTGGGAAAGGATATATATATATATATATATATATATATATATACTATTAATAGAGTAATAAGAACTTCTAAAAAGCATAAAAACTCATAAAAACACCCAGAGTGCAATATAAAAAGGTTCACATAAAATTTCACACTAAAAACCGTAAAATTGAACACTAAAATCACACTATATTTCGAGCTTGGCTCTTGGTCACGTGATGAAAATGAACTGAGCTCTGGCAGGCAGCGTCTGTCGTTGTGAGGCATAGGGATGTGACGTGGCAGCAAAACTGCCAACTCTAGCTGAACAAAGTAGTTTGGCAAACCTGGCAGTATTACAGGGAGATGTTGAGGCCTGGAGGAATACGGGCTTTATGTAAAACTATTGCTGCCATCTCCATCTCATCAATAGTTTTACATAAAGCCCGTATTCCTCCAGGCCTCAACATCTCCCTGTAATACTGCCAGGTTTGCCAAACTACTTTGTTCAGCTAGAGTTGGCAGTTTTGCTGCCACGTCACATCCCTATGCCTCACAACGACAGACGCTGCCTGCCAGAGCTCAGTTCATTTTCATCACGTGACCAAGAGCCAAGCTCGAAATATAGTGTGATTTTAGTGTTCAATTTTACGGGTTTTAGTGTGAAATTTTATGTGAACCTTTATATATTGCACTCTGAGTGTTTTATGAGTATATATATATATAATATTAATGAAACATAAAAATAAATACTATTAACAATGTAACAAATTAACACTAATAATAAAAGTAGGTAAAGATAAAACACAGAGAAAGAGTCACACTTGAAATGCAATTTCAAGTGTGACTCTTTCTCTGTGTTTTATCTTTATCTACTTTTATTATTAGTGTTAATTTATATATATATATATATTTCTAAGGAAGGAAGCGTTCCAGGCCTAAGTGTAAGTACCTCCCCGGCATTTGCCAGTTATGAAGACTGAGGAAAACCTGGAAAAAAACCCAGTCAGGGAGGACGGTCCTGGCGGGATTCGAACCGCAGACCTCCCGCTCACGAGTCCGTGCCTTAACGACCTCGGCCACTCGTGGCGGTCTACTAACTTTATTATGGATTGTACTAAATTAAACATAGATATTTGCTGAGGAAAATATAAAAATTAGTGAAACACTATTGAAAATAATAATTCTCTCAAATTATTCATTGTCTATTGCAGGTAGCCTTGAAAAATAGAGCTGAGCATTTTCGGAACAGAATCTCTTCTGGCATTGTAGGTCATCATATTTTGTCTTGGAAAGTTGAAAGTGGAATTAAATTTAAAAAGAAAGGGGCAGGCACATTCTATCAACAATAGCATGGGAATCCCTGGAGTCAGTAGGCTATTCTACTGGTTATAGTTCTAGAAGAGATTTTGTCAGTTACTGTTTCTCTTATCTTCGTTGGACATATATAAATGAATACCACGATTTAAAAATATCGTGGGAACACCCAATAATATTGAAGGGAGATGATTTCACGCGGCATTTTCTGGTGTGCTCATTCTAATCGTTGGGTGTTTCAGCATGAGTTTTTTTTTTTTAATTTATACAACTGATATCTTTGTCACATTCCAGAACTAAGGCCTCTGATGGAAAAAGACACTTTTACTGATTCAAATCTGTTTTACTTATGAACTATAGCATGAAGGAAGTGAATAATGGTGTATTTTGGCTGGGGCACGAATCACAAAAAAATTTGCAATTTAGAATTGATGGCTGTGTACTCTTGCCTATTTCGTATGTCTATGTCGTAAGTAAATTTAATTCACGGATTAATAAATTGCATTCCTGTTATAAAACTTTCACGAAACCTCATTTTCTACATTTGCAATCTTCATCGGAAATGTGACGCTAATGCGTTTGTTAGCAGCACTAAGTCTACCATGTTTAGATCTTTTCTATAGTCTACTTTGATGAACTTAAATATTTTCATCACTTGTTGAAATTTACACTGCCTGTCAACACAGGTAACACAGCCTTGCGTGAACAACAATGAAGCCAAATAGCAGCTCTAAAATATGTCACAACAATGAATAAGTAGATTAATAATAAAAACATTAAATCAGTCTTCTGAGGTAATGACAAATTACATCGTTTAATGAATGTGAACTCTGATTGTTTTTTTTCCATTTTACTCCTGGACACTTATATTTTCTATGCTGACTTTTATGGACTACATGTGTTTTTCCTGTATGAGTGTGTTGTAATGTAGTACTACATACCTACAATTCATTGGCACAAAAATCTCAAATGCAACAAAAGTGAACTTTTGATTGTTTTCCCCTTTGCCCTTCAAATGCAGGAAGAAATTTAGAATAACGTTGAATGGTTAGACAGTTCTGTAGGCAGAAGAGGAAAATTTCGAATTAAATGGAGGTGTTAACACGCTCAACTGCAGGATATAGACGGAAAATAATACAAACACAACTGTTCATCAAGGATTGCATGTAATAGAACGTTGTTTCTAAGTAAAATGAAAAATGCAAATGAAAATATCAGCAATATTTTGGAATGATTTAGCCATTCAGAAAGTAAGTCTCAATCGCGCCTGGAGATGAAACCACTTGTCGGATAGGAATGCGCATGCGCAGGAGTAGAGAGGAAGTATGTGGGAATAATGCAGTAAAGTTTCAGCCTTGTGACGGCCGTGGTTACCGCGCTGTGCTAGGAGAAAATGGCTGCTCTGATATTGTCTCCCGCCAACTGCGAGGTTCGTGCAGTCATCCGAGGTTTGCTCGCTCAAAAGCAAAGTCCAGCAGAGATCCATCGCCAATTGTGTCAAGTGTATGGACACGACATTATGGTAAGACGATGGTGCAGGCAGTTCACTGAAGGACGAACCAATATTCACGACGACGACCGTAGTGGCCGACCGTCCCTGGTGACGGCAGAAGTGTTGGAAAGTGTGCGGCAACCAATTGAGCAGAACTGGCGCTTCACAATTACAGAACTCTCTTGTCAATTCCCCAGATGTCTCGCTCCCTTGTGCACGAAATTGTCTCCCGGAAGCTTGACACAATTGGCGATGGATCTCTGCTGGACTTTGCTTTTGAGCGTACAAACCTCGGATGACTGCACGAACCTCGCAGTTGGCGGGAGACAATATCAGAGCAGCCATTTTCTCCTAGCACAGCGCGGTAACCACGGCCGTCACAAGGCTGAAACTTTACTGCATTATTCCCACATACTTCCTCTCTACTCCTGCGCATGCGCATTCCTATCCGACTAGCGGTGCCATCTCTAGGCGCGATTGGGACTTACTTTCTGGATGCCGTAATAATACCAGAATTACAGAATATGATATTGATAACATTTTCATGCCAGACGACACTCCATCTCAGACATAAAATATGAAATAAAAACACCACTACCTCCTAGGTCACCAGTTATGGATCCAAATCACTATTCGTTATGATGTTGCCTCAAAGAAAGGGCAATTCTTAGTAGACCCTATTACTCATGAGAAACTTAAACAGTCGATGCCGGATATCATTGAAAATATTGCTAGGGATGCACTTAATAATGCCATTTATAGAATAAATAATAGAAGAACGCATATTTCTTACTAAACTGCACATATTTGATTTTTTATTGTTTGTAACGACAAAATATTTGGTAATTATTCTTGTTACAATAAAATTACAATTTTATGTGGTTTTATTTTTTCAGAATCTAAATATTTGTCAAAACTATGCTCATTTTAAACTGGGAGCTGACTTTAGAATAACCTGGTATATTCTTCTGCTAGACTTTTTTCATATCTTGAAATTAGCTGACACAGATTGCACTTACGGGCAAACAGACCTCGCGCAGGCAAATTTAAACTCTCTTAAATTCAATGATTTCATCTGAAGTGCATTCAGAAATCTCTGCAAACATTGCACCACATGTTATAGTTGTATATTGGAAATAACATTTCATGCAACATAATTTTATTGGACATTACTCGCCTTTTGCCATCCAAAGATAGTAATATGCACTTTGACATTGTGCGGGCCGCTAACAGGGAACATTTTCGGCAAATTAGAATTGCGGAGAAGCTGAATCGCGCTTTCCTACTCTTCTCATGCAAATGTAATGAACAAGTGTGCGGTTCTGCATACACCACATACGATAAGGATTGGGCTATGCCAGCCGTTGCCATCATCACATTCTAGCGAGCATTAAGCAGACTTAAGTCTTGAAAGGTGCAATCCGCCACTTGATAGCAGGGGAGCTTCTTCATTAATGCTGCGGTTCATATTCAACGGCAGATATCACATGCTACAAGGTAGAATCCGCATTCCATCGACCGCAATCAATGAAAGACCCAAGTGAGAAAATCGGGAAACCCCACTTGCCAAGATCCAGTTTGATGTAATTAGTCACAAACACACTGGATTCCTTTGCACTGTATCGGATTGAAATGCAAAATGTTGTTCTGGAAAGAATCCCTTCCGTATATGTTTATGAATTGTTGCAACCAATTATGAATTAAATAATTACTATTGAAGATAACAGATAAGTTGTGATTTTCAAACCATTTATTATAACTGCTGCTGTATAATTATACCGAGCGAGTGTTCTCTTCCTGCAAAGAGGTAACTAGTCAATCGATGGGAAATGCAGGTGCTCCCAAATGCCCCGCCGCATTCATCAGACCTCCTATAAGTGAGCGTACATTTATTTACTGTGCACATATTGCTCCACACCTACTACTATTGTTTTTCCTTCTTTTGAATCTAATAATATCATCAATGCCGTATGTTTTTTAATTCACATTAATTTTAAGTAATTTTAATTTATGATCAATAAAGCAAATTCTTATAGTAATTTGTGATTTAATTAAAATGTACATAATTAGAATTTTTACATTAATAAATATAACACAATAATCATCATTTCACTCTTATGTGCCAGAAAAAAAAAAACAAAAAGGCATGCTTTCATGGGCCAGTATTTGAACCTGGACCTTCGCCGCTAAAGTCCAGCGTGCGCGCAGTGTAAAAGATTCAGAACACGCCGAGAGACACTTAGAAGTCAACGACCGAATCAATGCGACGCAGGAGACAATGTTTACGGGATAGTCTGTAAAACGCCGGGATTGTATAGCTCCCCAATCCCAAGATGATTCGCTCGGTATAAATGATAAAAATTTTATGTTGAATATATGTAATACATTTTGAAAAAATAAAACTTTGTGCACTAAATGTTCCACAATATGTAGAATTTATAATTATGACAAAATAAAATATTAAACATATTAATTTAATATTGAGAACCATCTACATAGAGATTTTTCATGCTTCTCTGTTTGTCTCAGAAAAAACCCTAATCTGTTCAATGCTACATTTATCAAATGATTTACTGTATATTTTGAGTAGCATACACATGTTCTGAAAGTGATAAGGCAAATTTTCAACGTTTTATTTGTTGTCTAGGTATTTTTGGTTAAAATTGGTACATAGCTCAAGTTGGTTAAATCACCGCTGTTTGGTTTATACTGGTATAATCGTCATTTCCTAAGGTTTAATGTTTCAAAGGGAAAAATATTTCAAGGATAACACTACGTACTGCTATACTTTCAATTACAGCCTAAGGCAGTTCGATAAGAACACACATTTAGGAATAGCGACCACAAAAGCTTTTATTTGTGTAACACTTCGTTTAGTTGATATAGCCCACTATACTTTTTCAAAAATGTATATGAGGGTTCTCTATGATATGCACGAAACAGCTTGGAGTAGAGCAAATGGCCACAACACGAGGAAAACAATATCTGAATAGTCTTTTATAATGCCACGTGAATTACATTTTGAAGCGAGAACATGCCCCGAATCCACAAAACTGACTGCCAGGAATACTGAAAGGGCGATGTACGGGAGCAGAAAGCTGGTTAATGAACTCAGAATGCATGCTCATTATAAACATTAAAACACTCGATTTCCCATTTTAAATTCGGGAGCATCAACCAGAAATCTTATGTAATGTAGTTTTTATTACATGTATTTTGTATTTTATAAAGAAATGAACATAACAATCTGAATATATTACATTTTATGAATCCTGATGAACATTGCTGACGAGGTGCATTGACTTATATCAGCCAAACTAAGTGTTACACATGTTTTTTATGAGCTTCATGAGATTCTGTACAGCTTTTAAATCGAAATTTCCTGTTCACGCGCTAAGAACCTTCTCTTGTTAACAGTGTCGGTCATAATAATAATAATAATAATAATAATAATAATAATAATAATACTATCTGCGCGACTTCAGTGACTTACCAGTGCCAGTTTTCGTTAAATATCCTAGGTGATCAAAGTTTAACAAACTTACCAGAACCAGCATGAATGGACTGCTAGTCAGCATATCTTGGCTTGACGGGTATCGCTTCGAGAGTACGACACTGTCCAACTTAACGAGTGGTTAAGGTACAATACGACCGCATTTAGTAAATCAAACTGACATAGCAAAGACGCAACAATAGCTTTTCTCTTTCCCTCTCCGAGATGCACTCCTGCCCTCCAAAGTGAATTCTCGGAGCTTGATCAAGTAATTACAGGGATAGAAACTTGCTTCGCCATAGTAACGTATTTCATTTCAAATTACTCGCGATAAACTTCGAATAAATTTGATCACCCAGTATATTCCATTTAGACGCATAAGCCTAAAATATTTTTTTTTTAAAAAAGAAAAACAACTTATATCAAATTTGTACTAGATATGCTACAAGTAGAAGCTATAGTACAGGCTTCGTTATAAGAATACTTTTTTTTATCATTTATGGTTTCAGCGCTACCATCCCCAAAGCTTAGTGTTTTGGATCACCAGATATATTTGTGTATTTTGCAAAATGCCAAATATAAAGCCCTCCAATAATATTGCATTTTTGCCAAAAGACTGACATACAGAATGGGATACTTCTTTCTCTGTTTTGTTATTTCTTGCGTAGCGACTACAGGTTTGTGTGCGTAGCATTCTGATACCCGGATTCCCCTAGCGCTGTAAATGACAATGGCAGTATCATGGAGAGCGTCACGAGCCGTTGAGTTCAAGCAAAGCAACGGAGCGAAGAGGGGGGGGATAGGAGGAGGGTGTTCTCCTCCATTTACCGCACCTCCTCCCACCCAAAGTCTATTGAAGTCCGCTATCTTACCCCCTCAAGGGTCACACACAAGGATATCTCGATATGCGATACATGGAGGAGTAAGGTGTTGTACCGCGAGAGAATCGATTGTCGATCTATCGGCTCATTCCAAGCCGTGGACACATCATCTCCAGATGGAATGGCATCACACGATGTTTCGGAAAATGCAAGGCATCAGTTTTGGTAAGCCTTTCAGATATTTCAGGCCGACAGAGGTATTCTTTCCTTATAGCCAGCCTTAGACAAGTTTTTTGATACCCTCGCCACATTGGAGTTAAAAAACTGCGTGGGCACGTTTGAGCTCGGTGTTTATGGAAGTTGTGATTCAGAATAAAAAACACGCACTCATTTATAGGCGTGTATTGGAGGTAGAGCAACCAAAAAGAACAACACGAAAGCACTTTTAAAGACATTTATGTTAATATTTAAATTAACCACCTACATACTGTCTCTGTTAAACAGACTAGCATATCTAGGCAACGCTAAGCGAAGGATTTGGACTTAAACAGAGGATTAAGTGTTGGTAAATGTTCTTAAAACTCCAAATTGGCAATTCAAACGAAACTAACAAAATTTAATAAAGAAATACGCCAATGATGGCGAGAACAAAATCAATGCTGAACTTTGAATATCAATATGCGTTAGGTTGAATTATTAAAGCTGCAATTTCTAATTTATTTCTATTTTCTACGCGGTTGATGTGCGTTATTCCGATGAAAACTCAAAAAAGCCTGTTGAATTCCCCCTCTGGAAATACGGGAAATCTACTACGAGTTCAATCAAGCTAAATATGCCTTAGCTGCTCACTGTAGAAGTAATTCTTCCTGATAACGCCCATCCCCTACACTGCATCCATATCTACGAGAAATTGAATATTGAATATCATAGTACAATAGTAATAACGTACTATTTAAGCTGCTTTAACTTATTTTGATAATAAGCTTTCATTTGAATGAATCATTTAAATTGTTGTTACTATGTACTCACCACGCGTTAGCCTTATTGAATAACTTTTGCCCTTTTAACATTAAAAACCTCACCCGTTACTGGTCAGCAAACAACGTCTGCATCGTAACTCTCACCACTCCTACTGATAATGTAGTCAGTGAAAGTTTTGGTTTTTAAATTTTTTTTAAACCAACGACCACGAGAAAATAGCTCGGTAATGACAAATTTTGATAATAAATCACGCTAGAGCTTTTATTTCATATCTAGTACTAATCTCTAGATTTATACTATTTTGGTTCATGTTCTTTATTAAAACATTTAAAGAAACAAATAAGCAGATAGGTGCAAGAAGACTCATAATGCAAAGAGAAAAAGCCACTTAAGTAAATACCTTTTTAAAAAGGATTGATAGTCATAACGATTTATAATTTCAGATTGTAGTAAGTGTTTACTGCAAATTTATATAAGGATTAAATTTTCTTCACATATCATAAGCTTATTCGTAATGTTAATGATACAGTTATAAATAAATAGCTGACAACACAATTTTAAAATAATACTCTCCCCATTTTGGATATATCTTTTAAACACAAATATAAATTCTTTGAAGCATATGTATTTTATTAGAGCAAATTTAAAACAAAATTATACATCATGCAAATAACATTTTAAATAAAGCGGTAGTAGTTGGTTATCTTGGTTGTTATAAAATTCTATACACACATTACAAATATATTTTATACATGGGTTATCATTATACGTACTTAAATAGAAAAGGAAAAAAAAACAATAAAAATATAAAGGAATAATAATTTTTATATATGTTTTTAAAAAAAATGGGAAGAAGGAAAAACGAGTGGAAACAACTTACATATTAGTTAATTCTAGCCAGAAAATAAATTGCTTCTAGCTTTGTGCACTTTGCTAGGAAAATGTCCATGTTCAACCAATTAGTGTAAGCCGCAAATAGATTCCAGCATGTCAGTTGATATCTAATTGCTTCAACTTTTTCTTTTCTGAAAAAGGCGTTCTCTCAGTTGTTCCCAGAGGGTACATTTGGCCAGAGTATGTACCCATTACTCATCTTCTCCACAAAATGGGTAGATTCTCCTGCCTGAACTATTCATTATACTTTGAACCTTTCAACCTCCCAGTTTAAATTAGGCCATTCCTGATCTTGCCTTTCTCCTTAGAATGAGCATATATACCTGTTTACTCCAGGTTATTTTAATTTCATTTGATAGGCTCAAGGAGACGTTTGTGTTACATTCTGTCTTGATTTCCTTCTTGCTTCTAGTCTTGGTCTAACCTTCTTCCATGCATTTTTATTATTTTCATTGCCTCATTGTCATATTGAATCCAGCGCAATTCCTTTTAGTCCTCTTTCCACCTCTGCAGCCCAAAACGTATGTGTTATATTTTGCATCTAGTGTCTATAGCATTTAGCGAAGTGTGGACTGAACTCCCTGCGTTAGTCTAAGCCAGTATTTCACAGTCCTCGTTAATGCCATGGGTAGCCAAGGTCGTTAAGGCGCGGACTCGTGAACGGGAGTTCTGGGGTTCGAATGCCGCCAGGACCGTCCTCCCTGACTGAGTTTTTTTTTCGGTTTTCCACGGTCCTCATTAATGGCAAATGCCGGGGAGGTACCCGAAACTTAGGCCTGGAATATTTCCTTCCTTAAAAATAATCCTTTCCCAATATATCATTTTGTTTCATGTATTATACGTGTCCATCGCCTGCGGTGTCAGCAGTAAAAACGGGCGTTAAACACTGCTCAAAAAAAAAAGTCCTTGTTTTATTCTTAACCATATCTTTATAGCAATCCAACTCCCTCATGACCCCACAGCACAGTTTGACATTCATCTGGAGAGCCCGAGAACCCTTTTCCAAAAATCAACTTGAATAAAATACCATCCTTCTCATTTAGGAATAAAAAAGTTATGCCATCATATATTGTTACGTATCATATGCTTTTTATTTTTATAATTTTATTATTTGCAATAGGTTCCTGGACAAAATTATAATTCCCGTCCAAGTAATACCTGAGCGTCACACTAGATGGCACTTGATGCGATGGGCTTACCACCTATCCACTTGACATCTATTAATGGTTGTTATAACTAAGTTCGAATGATTCATTTGGTCCGTCAGGAAAGGGAAGGGAAATTCCTAGGATTACACGTCGGTAATCTAAGAGTAACATGCTCTCTTCAAACACGACAGAGATCGGTAGGTCCTCTGGGAGGGACTTAAAGACATGTCTCTCGTGTCGTCAGGTCTGTCTTGTAACTCTTGACAATATACTTTAATGTAATATTGTTGTTATGAATGAATTAGCATTATATAACGATATACTACAGTAAAAAGTAAATATCTTTTTAAAATATGTATTTATTTGTTTGCATTTATACAATTCGTAAAATAGCAATGAAAAACTTTAATAAACATATAGGATGAAAAATTAGGATTTTAAACTATGGGTTAAATTTTAAGGATCCGCAAAGATAAAGGTCTTTAGAGTGAGCGGCCAAGGAACATTTGAGAATAGCCGAAGTAGAAAATAAAATAAACAAACAATGTTCACAGTACATTAATTTTTCTCGTCTGCTCAATCCCATATTGTTTGTGTTTAAATGAGCAATGCGTTTATCAAATACATTTTATTTTAAACAAAATATAAAACCTGTTGCTAAGAGGCATGAGCTTATAAAGCTATGAAATGTAATATGATATTTTAAAATGTATAGCATACCACCTAAAAGTGTGTTTACACATTTTAAGATATTTCGGTCTTCTCTCTGCAACCGGAAAGTGCCGCGTAGGCCTTTTCCTCTTGTAATCAGTTAAAATGTTAAGAGGAAAGTAACGCATTGCTCCTCTTCTCTGTTAGTTTCTACTTCCGCACGGTAATGTTCCCTAGGGGTAGATTACCCCTCCTCACCCTCACACACGCTCACTCTCTCTCTAGAAAAACAACTAAATCTCTCCACTTTCTTGTCCAAAGGAAACGTCAGATGTGAAGCCATTTCCCGCCAGTTCATCTTTTAATTTTTTTTTCTTTCTCTGTGTTCAAACACAGCATCCTTATTTTCTTAAATTTTCTGATCTCGGAGGAATTTTGATGCTCACTGGGTTAAAGCAATGGTCAACGTCGAATGTAAATTCAGTAGGATATGTTTTGAATCTTAACTGCGTTATTTCGTTCTTCGGCATGTAATCTGAAATTCGTTGTTAAATACTCTTAAAAACCCAATTAACATTTTCTCCGAGTTTTAAGCACATCATATTTTATTCATTATCATCCACTTACGCACTTGCTTAGGTCATTAACGTCCCACACATTATTTTAGTTTTTCATGAAAATAATTCTGTTCATATAATGTGTTAAGAAATAGCGACTGCATTTAAGCATATTTGAATCACAAAATCACAGTAACATCAATTTTAATCTATGAAGCAAAAGAAATAAACGGAAAATTGGCAAAGATGCTGGTGTTAGCATGTAAAAGTTATTTGACGCCCTGTGAAGCGACCCTTATGTTCTAAAGCACTGAGTTTCTATTTGATCAAACAAGTACATTTTTGCATGCAATGGAACCTTTAAAAATGGCAGAATATTAACCGTTTCTTAAAATGGCTTTAACACCAACAAATATTTTTAAAAAATATAATGTTTAATGGAGGTACATTAACAACAATAATAAGTGCATTGCCGATTGAAAATCCGGTCATTTGAGTGATGATCCGCTTAAGGGATGCCGAAAAGAGAAACGACTGAACACCCTATTTACAGTATTATTGATATTGTCCTTTTAAAGAGTTTAAAACATCAGAAGTTCAGGCATCTCAAATGCAAGTCTATGCGACTTAATAGAAGATGCAGTGTGAAAATTTGAGCTACCGAAAATAGGGAGATAAGAGTCACCGCACGTAATTTTAGTATTTATATTTTCACTGAAAACAAAAATGATATTGTATTTAAAACTGGTGATAATAAACACTAAGTTGTATTATAAGAGATAGTGAAAATGATGCCCCTCAGCGGTAATGCATTGCCCTCGCCTGCGTAGAAAATTCTTTCATTTCATGCAGCCTTTCTTCTTTTAGTAAAAGAACATGTGACTCGGTACATGATTCTTGTCGTTGAGAGAACCAGTTTCCCGTAACTTTTTAACAAGTTGGCATACTTCCTGAAGCGCTATTGCCAGAATATTTTCTTGAGAATCGCCCTACTGCTTCTCTACATGATTTCGTTGCCATATATATTGTACATAAACCCATTTCGTGATAACTAACGAAGAACAATTAGCATATAATTTACGCAAAATGAAAGCGCCGAGTAATAAACGAAAGCACAACCACTCGTTGACATAGCCTCCTAAAAACTAAAGTACAACCTGGTACCTGAGCATGCATTTTATGATGGTCTTGACGATTGATTTCTTTCAATATATAGCCGTGCTCTGCCAGTTCGCAAATCAATTAATCTTACTGTATAAGCAAAGCATGAAAAAGCTTTTGGTAATACGGGTGTTGTTTACTAATAATCGTAGAGCATCCAATGAAAATTCTCCAGTTGTTATTCAGAGACATATAACTTTTTTATCCTGTAATTTGCGAGTACATTTGAAAGTTAAGCTCCCTATTACACACTTAAAATCTAAACGGCTGTCAAAACTTTTAAATACTAGAAACCAAACAAGACAAATATAGTTTTATCACGAGTAACATTACAAGAAGGTCTGAGATAAATTTATGGACGTAGTGAGTGAATTTATTTGGAAAGCTGAGACCCTGGAGTGATTTTTATTAGGACTATTTCACGAATAAAATAAGAATGTAAATGTAATTCCGGTAAATTTGACTTACAATATGGTAATAATTGTACATTTATATTAAAAATACTTAACATTTTCAAGCCATCCAGCAACAGAAGAACATCGATTGTTAGCAATGCCAATAGAGAAGAGCTAAACGCGGGTTCGGAATTATTTCATGAATAGGATAACCGCCTGTGGTGTCTCAGTAGTAAAAACGGGCGTTAAACACTAATAAAAAAATTGAATAGTATATGAATAAAAGTAATATACATTTGAAATTCGCGTACAGAATATTAATAATTGTATAAATGGTTACACTTGCTTATAAGTACCTACCTATTCAGAAACCGTGAGATTGAAATAGACGAAAATCCACTATTACAATCAGTATCGTTCGATTTACTAATACCAACTGAGAACAAAATAGAAAAAAAAAAAAAAAAACATTTTACCATTCTGAACAACGTGTTTATTAAGATATATGTTTGCTTAGGCAAATATTGTTACATCATTTACAAAATGATTTCAGACTGTTTGACTGAATACGCAAAAACAATTGCTTGAGTGAATTCACATTAAGTTAGTTAGATGTACAATTCATGAAAAAACATAAAAGTGGTTAGTTATGCGTGTTCAGGAATTATATGTACCTATAGTGGAGGTATAGAGTTGACTACACTGATCACAAGGTAAATGCACGTTGAGTGATACAACGAATTTGATAAAACGTTGCGATAATTTCACTGCGATTGGTATAAATTGATTCCCCCCCCCCCCGTTTCAAGGGTCAATTTTATGATGGCGTCACATAAGTGAAACAGTCATCAAAAAAAAAAAAAACCAAAAAAACTCAACTTTTATGGCATTCTAACCGAAAATTACTGAAAAAATATCTGAATTACTGCCTCATCTTTAATCATGAGATTTAGTCTTGTTTAACTTTTATTTCCTACCAGAGTTTAATTTATTCTCTGGGGTTGAACGGTTTTGTCAAAAAAGAACAGCTGGCAGAAGCAAAAAAACCTATTTTGAAAACTTTCAAGGAGCACATTTTGTGGATGGCATTGAAGCGTCCATGAACGAGACAAAATAAATCTATTATAATAGCCATGTTGTAACCATTTTATTGTGAACATCATAGGATCGCAGTGCAGTGCAATTTGTCCTTAAGAGTCAGCAATTACTGACAAAGTCTGCCTTGCAATCTTATTTTGGTTAACCTGATTAAAATTAAAGACCAGAAAATGTGTGGAAACGGTGGGAAATGGTGAAAATTAAATACATGCATCCTTGAAATCACCACACTTTTATTGCACCCTTGCTTACCAGTTTGTAACTGCAATGCAGAAACTTTTACCAGTCGAATTTTAAGACTGTAGCATTGCCATGCGGCGAAGTGTAGACCAAGATAAAGAGAACTATGGAGAATTCCGAATTTGCGCTTCTAGGGCGTACCAATAATTGCCTAGGTAAAAGAGAGTATCATTTCATTTGCAGTGGCGCAGCCATTATCCAGCAGCATAATGTAACTTACACGTTGTTAATTTGATAAACTCCGGCGGGACCATGCAAAGTTTCTGACCCCCCTCTTCTCACGCTCCAGTTCTCACAGCCTAGAAGGAAATAGTCTGTGGGATGCTCTGCTCTGACTTCCGTATTACGGCAAAGGGTAACTGTCCTAGTTCGGGACCTATAATGTCTCTTCTCACCAATATGGACCTTTTTCAGTTCTGGACCTGAAAAGCGAGTATTGATGACTTTTCTTTATATTGTAGTTCTGCAATTCATAAATTATACTTTTGAACTTTAGATACACTCGTATACATATCTTACGAATTTTGTTAAGAGTTGCTCTTAATATCAGAAAAAGCATTACCAGAGATCAGCACTAAGGTTTAACGTTTCCAAACCTGAAGCTTTTTATTAGTTAACAACTTTTAACTAGCATTAGTTTGTCTAGTAATTCCTTTCACATATTATTTCACAAAATTTAGGCGACTCTTCCAGTGAAGACCCACACAAAATAATGTGGTTACAATATTAAATCTTGGTTTAGTTCTCTTCAATCGTTTAACATTTTCTGCATTTGTGACGTAGAACTATTTTCTGATATCTCTTTGCAGTTTTTTTTTATTTCTTCCCCAACGAGTCAATCTTGTATATGGTTATTGCGCACACATGCTGCATTAACCATTGTTGTAAGATTTTATTTTGAAAGCTTTGTATATACTTAATATTTGTCTTCCTGAATAGCCCCAAAAGTCCAGCCCATAGGTCTATATTGGTTTGAGTACTTGTTTGTATATCAGTAACCTGTTACATAAGTCAATGTTTTCATGAATAGCCCCAAAAGTCCAGCCCATGGGTCTATATTGGTTTGAGTACTTGTTTGTATATCAGCAACCTGTTACATAAGTCAATTTTTTAATTTCTTCTAATGAGTCAATAAAGTTTCTTATAGCTGATGTTTAATTCTTGACTGTTTTTTTAATATGCTTTTTCAAATTTAACTTCAATTACACGGCCATATTTAAGGATTTCATTGTTTGAACTTATTAAATGTTATTGGTAGTGTCTTTCTTTATATTTAGGTTTGTAAAGTTGATATGCGCTGCTTTATTCTTATTTAATTTAACACGTCATTTCTTCTCCAAACTGATTTTATTTATAGCTTTTTGGAGTTACATATAAATTCATATACATTCCTCTATTGTATCTTTTACTGCTATTATTCCTGATCACCGGTAAAACTAGCCATAGTTGTAGTTTTTTTTCTGTGGGATATCCCTAGCAAATAAGAGGCACAAAATTACCTAATACATTTTCTTGAGGCACTCCAACAGCCATATTCAGTTCTATGTTTAACTCTGAAGTATCTGCTGAAGCGGTATTGCTGGCTTCACCCCCTCATCCTAATTATTAACATTTTCCGTATTCTTATTGTAATTATTGCAATTAACATTACTATTCTATAACAATTGTTACCGATATTAATATTATTGTCAGCATTATAATTCTTTCTATTATCTTCATTGGTAACGAATGTATTTATGTGTATGATGTGTAACAATCATTAATGGTATAATAATTTGTATTACTGTATATATTTAAGATAGACAAGCTTTTTTTAACTTAAGAAGTGCCTGACGCCGTTTACCATACTTGCCTCCTATACCCAAGATCGTGGGTTCGAACCCGGCCAGGACCGATGGATTTTTTCGGGCGTAAAAATCCTAAGTATGCCTTCCTTTGGAAGGGAAATAAAGCCATGGGTCCCGTGTCATACATTTACGGCACGATAAAGAACCTCAAGCCTGAAAGAAGAGGCACCTGAGCAAAATTTATCGGCCGTTTCACGCTCTGATTTGAATGGGACGCTGATGACCCGAGATGTTAAAGAGCGTCCATAAATAAATCAACCAAAAAAAAAAAAAAAACTGACGCCGTTTGCACATAGCAACCGGGTGAAAAATATGGTTTTCTTTGTAGAGATGAGGTCGCTGTGCTATAGTTCTCCTTTTAAAGAAATGTGTTGTTAAGGTAGAAGCTACCGTTTTAAGAAAGTTGTGAATATGTAGGAGTTAAAAACCGCGTTTAGGGGTGAAGCATCCAAACCATTAGAATATTTAAAAAAAACTCGTTAAAGGAAGACGTTCTTTAAGACTTGCTAAAGAACGAATCAGAACAGCCATCAGGGAGCTGGGTTAAAACTTAGATTTTTAAAAGTGACGTTTATTTAAAGTGAGAGGGACATGAGCGTCCCAGCTTAACAGATTCAAATTCTGTATATACAGATCATCTGCAGCCGCGAGCTTCAGCGGTAGGACGTGTTACATTCACTTCAAGTCTACAGTGATAGGCCGTGTTATGTTCACTTCAAGTTTAACTTTGGCAGCAGTAGGACGTGTTAAATTCATTATAAGGTTTTACTCAGCTTATTCAGCATTTGATTCAGTGCAACTAAGTATTGCAAATTTTCAGTGTAATCTACACATATTCTTCGCTCCCATGGTAAACGATACGGCACTTAGGTATTTTAAAGAATTTACTCAATAAATTGTGAACTCAATCAACTTTTCCCACGCAACCTTCTTCCTGTCCCATTGACCTAGTGTCAACAAAATAGGCAGAATACCCTGAGATATCTATTACTCCTAATTAGGACGGGAGTAGTAAATGAACTTCGGCAGCTGAGGCATCACAACGACGAGAACGCAGCAGAAGGCAACATCAGCACTGCGGGAATACTAATACAGTTGGCCCAACTGACCACGGTCCACACCTAAATCGTAAGTGTGATATATAAATCAAAAGACGTCGCTTCCCACATAAGACAGGATCGCCCTCAGCAGATTAGCATATCTGTTCCACTCCCTACTATGTAAGATTTTAGTATTTGACAAACTTGAGTGGGAAGATCCCTAAAATAAGCAGTGTTACTTAATTATTTATTTGTTATTTGTGTCCTATGTCAAACCGCTGCATGGGTTCTAAGCATGCAAAGGAGATGCAAAGCCTAACGGCTTATAAAGGGAGAGCAGGCTGGATCCAATCATAGTAATATTTGCCTCGCTGTGTTGTTATGGTGCATTCTTGTTATGTGTACCAATTGACATTGGTAAACATGTTATTTAGATATTATTTAGATGTTTGTGAGGAACTACGGCTATTTGGTAAACAGCTGTAATTAAATTATTAGCATATGATGCAGCAAGTGCACGGCAACACAGCACCTTACCTTTTTAAAACTAGGGTGCTACAAATAAAATATATGATTTCCGTACTTCTTATAAAATGTTAGAAGCGTTGCCCATTTTGTACGATACACAATTTACATCTTCTTAACAAACTACAATTTATATTCGTCAGTTCTGCAATAATTAACCTAATTAGGTTTTTCTTCTTCCAGCATCTACTGTGAGAAGAGTGAGTACAGAATTAATTAATTTTATTTGTAACACCCAAGCTTTATAAAGGTCAAGTGTTGCAGTGTCGTGAGTTCGTGGCACCAAATAATACTGACTACGGAGTGGGGGGAGGTTCGCACCAGTGATCGGCCGATTTGCAAAATGACGGTTTTAAAAGTGGCTCACTGTGTTTACTACAAGGAAATTCGTAGGATGACGTTCCTTTCTTCTTTCTCATGGAAAATGGATTGCAGCAACAAACCATGTTGCATATTCAACTAATTTCGCATACGTTATACACTGCTAGATTTAAATTTATAGCAGGATATCCCAGAAAATGAACGCATTAAAGTATTCAGAACAATTTTATAAAATGACCGAAGATTGTGAACAACACAAATGCAAATGTACTGTTAGTATGAAATTCTAATGCACGCATAGGCAACTCCTCTATTAAAAAAACAAATGTCAACATACGGGAAAAATAATAATGGATAATGCTTAATAGATTTTTTTCCCTTTTGACGGTTTATAAGTAATACATTTTATCCACATATAAAGATACAAAGAATACATGGAGGAACAGAGATTTACAATCAATAATAGATTAAGTACTAGTAAATTCTAAATTATCCAATCTCAAAGAGACACTGAATATTTAGAGAAGTTATGTTGGATCCGACCACTTCCTATATATAATTTATATCTCTCCTAAATTTAGAAAAAGTAATAAAATAATAAATACTACAACACAGCTTTCTTTCAAAGCATATCTATTTCACAAAAGATAACAAGCTGCTATTGTGCTAAAATAGGCTAATTCAGCGAAATATTCAAAAAGTCGAAAGCAAAAATGTAAATCAATACTGGACAAACATTAAAAACACAATAAAACGGACAGTAAACACGTCGAAATCTTCGAATATGAATGAAGAAATTGCTAATATCATTGATGACAGAAACTTCGTAAACTGTAAAAACAAGAACTCTATATCTCTTTTTCTTTTTTCTTTTATAAATTTATTTAATGCCCATTTCTAATAAAATAAAATAGAATACTGCATTATAAGAAATCCAGGGGAAGGTTGATGATGTTTAAACCTGTCTAGAAAAGAAACACTTGTTTAAAAATATTCCTTTTTTTTTTTAAGCAGTAAAGTGGTTACACGTTCCTTTTTCTCTTCCTGCTTCCGTAAAAGATTTAAAACTGTATTTAACATTCCTTCTCTTTTATATTTGTTTTATCCGATAAATCGTTCCCGAGTCGATTTATGATTAGGTCATTTTACGCAATGTCCTTCTATTTTTTAATCTTTCGTCATTTTGACGATAATATCAAACTTTTTACGATTGCCTCAATGAGTTCAATGTTTTTCGGTCACAAAACCATCTGACAAGTTTTCATATTAAACATTCCGGGACAGAACCTCACTTGGGCATGTTGGAGAGATCGGCCCGCATTTTGATAGACACCTCTGCAGCCTGGTGTTCTTGTATACATTTTGTGCATTATACATGGCGTCCCAGAATCGCTTTATAATTTTTCAAAATATCATTCCATATTACGCATAAAGATTGGACAAAGCAGCAACTGATTTAACAACACCCTGAGTACTGGCAGCATATTACTGATACTTCGTATATATTTTTCTTTGAACATGTCTATCTTTGGTTTGTAGGCTTTCACGGTGCAAATACTTTACCCACGTGAACTAACAATAAATTCAGTTAACGGTTTAAAAAAAATATATATATATATATATATATATATATATATATATATATATATACACATCGTAGCGAATAGACCATTGGCAATGCTACATAGTATTGTGCATGTGGCGTATTGTCAATGCATTATTACCATACATTGTTAGCCTACACAGTTGGGCAGGCAGGGAAAGCAGAGTTTGTTTGAAAAGATAGGTAAGGAGATAGTCAGAAAATAATAAACGACATTTAGTTATAATTCTCAATATGTGTTATTTGTGATTTCGATCCCCGAAGCTCCCTGTATGATATGATGTTGATTTAGGATTTAAGTGGAAAATAGACGATAAACAGACCTGAATGGCTTATACCTATACAGAACGTTACATTTAATACTTTTTTACGGGACTGTGAAAATATTTAATAATTGATTTTCTCGTAATTTTCTCACACTGTTATATTCCCTGTCATTAGCTTTCCTACATGAATGTTATCATAGCGCAATGAACTTGCGGTAAATTTACATTTATTTATTTTCATTCCATTGCTGGTGAAGTTTAGTACTTAGAAGTTTTAGTGACAAACCCAAATTTGAGCTTTTTCGTGTCCAACGAGAAAATGCATAATTTTAGTTTTTGAATCCGCGAAATGCGACATTACTTTTTAACAAAATACTTCAGCCACCCAGTACCAAAAACTGTTATTAATTTCTCTTTTCAAATTTGATTATCAAGTATATCTTCTTCAAACATATTCACCACACCTGTTTGTGTTCCAAATTTCATTTTACGACCACTTCTTGTTAAGGTTTTCTGATTTTTTTTCAAAGCCTTATTTCACTAAAAATATGATTTTTAATGTTTTAATATGGTAATTGCAATGATCCAAACTCGCTTTCTTTAAAGGGCAACTTATATGTGAAAGAGTACTTTTACATAAAACTATTATAAAAATGAAACATACGTTGTCGATATCTTACACGGGTTGAATACTGAAAACTTGTTAAATGAATAAGGAAGTTTTGAAACTTAATGTCTCTAACTCATTAACCCAAATAACTAATGAAAAATTTAATAGTTCAGTTTAATGAACATATTAAAATATATAACGGTAGAAAACAAGGTAAAAATAAACGCCAATACTAATCAAATTATAGATGAATTGTTTGATTCAAGAGCAGTTAGCTAATTAAAGAATATTGTTTAAAATTTTCTATTAACTAGAAAACACAATATTTCATGTTTATCAGGCAGAATCAAATAGCTGTTCAATCATTCAAATTCCTTCTATAAATACATTACGATGTATGTAGGAATTTGTGATTTACCAGTACGCAAACGAGGTGTTTATCATTCGCTATATACTCGTAGACCAACAGATAGCGTAAATGATGAGAATTCTTTAAAAAAAAATGCAACATAATAGCAATATAACAATTTGACAACGTAAAACGTTTCTCTATGCTAGTTCTAAAATGTTAAAATAAACCATTTTATTGTTTAATACAGGTATGACAAAAAGGTATGTTAAAACTTTGGGTAAACATTCCTTGTATATAGAGGGTACAAATGTGTCATATGAACATGGGTACGGAAATGTTCTATGTCCTTGTTAAAGCCCTTTGTCTACAACTCAGCTTACACGGTGTGATATAAAGCTAGAATGCCAGGATAGCTGTCTACTGGCATTAACTCAACAGAACAGTTCCTTAATACATATGGTAGGAAAACGCTCACCTTAATCTTTGATTAAATGGGGGTTTGGGTGTTGTAACTACTCTTAGTTCCTAGGTTCACCGTTCTTGTAGTCCGTTTCACTTTACTGTTTGACGCAGCACCGAGCTCGTAGTGTCAGATCTATGTGTTTACAGATTTCGTTCCAGGTACAGTAAAACAGGATATTCAAATGCGGAGTTGGCCATATGATGCCCATATGATCCATGGATTAGTCAAAGGTGTAGAGAGTCTTCATACTCATATTCTGCAAGGCTACCAGACAACACGATATACTCCAGGCATACATCAGTGCATCAGAGTTAATGTATCCGTGCTAACAGAGGACATTTTGAACATTTCATATGATTTTCTGTTTCTCACATTTCTGTTTTTGAATATTCTGCTATGTAGTACAGGTGTAGAAAAGAACTGAAACAAGGAAATTAAGCAATTTCGGACCTATATTCATGTTCCTTTTTTTTTTCTTTATGTGTGGAGAAAGTTTCTCCAATCTTTTTGTTACACCCTGTATATAACATATCATGACTTATTGCATTAATATATTGACAGTTTTTTCATGTCTTTTAAACATTCACTTTAATATAATTTAATTGTTAACATTTTAAATTGTTTTCGGAGAATTAAGCATTTCATTTGTTTCTCATTTAATTTTATTACGTACTTTTGAACTGAATATTTCAGCTGCTAAACTAGTTATATACATTTGGTTTGTCAGCAGACACGAGTTCAAAATCATATAGAAAAAAGTAAAATCGAATTGAAATTTGAATACATTACGAACGCTGTTTGAAAATTAGTGAACAGGAGTTGTCGCAGTGGAACAAACTTGGCGCCACTTTGAAGCCTCACCCGTCACAAGTAATTCCCAACTCTGCCGTTATGTAGAGGCAGCAGCACTGCGCACGTTTATTCGAAATGGCAACGTCGTTCCTCAATGTGGCATGGGTTTCCATTGACAGTCTCGACAGTAATCTCAGTTTCAAGGAAAAAATAGGGCAATCAAGACTGCGTTATACTAGATGCCTATTATGATAATTATATGATTTTAGAAATAATATTAGAAGAAAATTTACACCAAAATTTTATATTTTGACCCCAAAAGTACTAAAATGCTGAATTACTGCAAATTGCATTATTATCCAATATTTCTTTTTCGATGTTTCCTATTTATATAACATTGTAACAAACTTTATTTTATGGTACTAATGAAACATTATAAATTAAGAAAAGAGAAAAAAAACAGGTTTGCAATATGAAAACTTATTTAAAAAACTGTAACGTTTGTCTTATTTCTTCCGAAGTATGTATCCTCTGTTTTAACCTTTTGAAATGATGAATTATGCAACAAAATGTTAATGCTTTTAACATTACTTTAACCACTAACATTTAAATGTACAATTAATCTGAAATAGTCATAGTCTTTCAAACTATAAAATTGTTTAAGATTCAAATAATGCGGCCAAAGAAAAAATTACAATTGAAGCAAGAAACATGTGTATAATATTTTACAAAATATCTTAGCAGAATAGCCCAAAATTTAACAAGTCTTCCATCGCATTTTCCCGAAAACATTTTGTGCCAAAACTTTACAGCATCACGAGTGTACAAAAGTGTACGCTTTACTTAATATGCCGTTAATATTATGGCATACGCATTGTTTACATTGTTGCACTTCGTTCTTTAATTATTTGCGAAAGATTGTCCATTAACAATAGCCGTTGGTGGCGATTGGTTGTCACAAAATTCCAGAAGGAAGTCTTTGTTTTAATTTGATTATTACCTCCACGGGTGGCCGAGGTCGTTAAGGCATATGCGGGAGGTCTGGGGTTCGATTCCCACCAGGACCGTCCTCCCTGACTCAGGTTTTTTCCAGGTTTTCCTCAGTCCTCATAAATGGTAAATGCCGGGGAGGTACCCTAAACTTAGGCCTGGAACGTTTCCTTCCTTAAAAATAAATCCTTTCCCAATATATCATTTCATCTCATGTATAATCAGTGTCCATTGCATGTGGTGCCTCAGTAGTAAAAACGGGTGTTAATCACCATTCATTCTGTGTAACGTTAAAAGTGTTCTTCCTTCTTTGTACAAGTTGTGGGGAACATTAGAAAAGAGTAGTTAGGAACAGACCACTGAGCGGGCAGGACGTATCATGGTCAAATCTTTCCCCCAGCCCAGAAACGTGCACAGATGAACTTAATATTGTAAAATCAGGTATATATAATAAACGTAACACTCACCATTGATAACCTAAAAGATTGAAATAAATATTATCTTATGTGGTAATATAAAAACAGAGTCATAATTAAACAAATTCCTTATCTTACTTGTTGCCAAGTTGACAGTTCTTATTTATGTAAACCCCATAGGGCAGCGTTTTCACAATGTTACTAAAGTAATATTTGTAGACAATGCAATCAAGGGTCATGACATTTTATGAGAGTCGCTGAGTAGTTGTGGAATGTCACAATATATAATAAAAATTGCTTTATACTGTATACTGGATGAGTCAACCAAGCATCGACCATTCCGCGGTCGATAAAGACAAGCTTGTTGAGTATATAACAAGCAAAATAACGTCAGTTACAAGATATTCGGCAGGTAGGTTGAAAGTGCGTGACTATAAATTAGCAAGTCATCGGATAATCTGATGGCTGATAAGCCAACGCTCACGACTAGCCGGGTAAAACTAGCATTGGAAAGCAACACAAGAATCGGTGGTTGAAAATCTAAATAGACAGTTATTTATTTGGTTTATTTACGGGCGGTCTTTAACATATCGGGCATCAGCGTACCATTCAATTCAGTGCGTGAAACGGCCAAAAAACTTTGCCCAGAGGCCTCTTCTTTCAGGTTTTAAGGCTCTTTTACGTCCCATAAGAGTTTAATTCCCTTCCGAAGGAAACCATAGTTAGGATTCTTACGCCCGAAAAAAAAAACCATGTTCTTAGGTCTACGAGACAAATATGGCTACCACTAGATCACCTGGATTGACTAGAGTAACAATGTAATTCATTCTAATGCAAGTAAAACGTTATGTATTCCCCATGTCGCACAAGATGATGCTGAACCTCCCTGCTATTTCTACACATTTCTGGAATATGCTTATGAACTTATTCATTGCCGTTCTTAATTTTCCATACATCAAATTAAGACTTGGAATTCTAACAGCTGGGAAGAGTTCTTCAAATAATCCCCTGATAGCAAGAAGAGACTTAGAACGGATATGTGTGTGTGTGTGTGTGTGTGTGTGTGTGTGTGTGTGTGTGTGTGTGTGTGTGTGTTTTGGAACGGATTAGGTCTAGTATTTGGTATTTAATATTCTTAGCAGACTATATTTTAGCATTGGACATGTGTTGTTTCTTTCGCTATTAAAACGACACTTTAAGTGGCGTAAGAATGAAGGCGACCATAGCAGTTCGACAAACTCCCGTCTTGACTCTCCTTGATTGACGACTTAACGGCCGATGCAATCCCATCAGCACCGGGCCAGTCATTAGATAATTGGATGTTATTGATCAACATATATTTTCCATTACAAAATGAGTGTTTATCTACAATTCACATATGTACCAAAGGGGGAAAAAAAAAGAAAATAAACAGTGCTGATATTCTCTAAGAAACAGACTCCTTAAGAGTATTTACTTTGTTGCTCAGCTATTGCTGCAAACCTAGAGAAACACGCCTGGAATAGTTACCTCAGTTGACGCACTGATTGCCGTCTCAGTCCTTTCCTCTCTGTGTGTGTGCGGGCACACACACACAGAGGAGCTTTTAATTGCATTACGTCTCGCCGGTGCAACTTCTGTCCCCATCTCTTTCTCTCTCTTCCTTCTCATTATCCCCGTAGTTCTGAACTGCATTGTTTGGGTTTACCTTGTGACCTGCCCCTAGCCCCTTTGCCCACTTCCTATTCTGTGTTGGGGGGAAAAATCTTGACGTATCACGCGACAACAGTAACTACCCCAGAAGTTACCTCGTTAGCAAGGTACTAACTTAGTACAGAGTCGCACTTCAACAAACAAAACTTTGTCCTGCATGTACGCATACTCCTGTTTCTGCATATGAATAAAATAACTTTTAGGGAGAAGGAAGCTGTGTTTGATTTTCGGGGAAACGACACATTTTTTTCTTTTAAAATACCTCGAAGTTATTGCTTTCATAAAGTTTCTGAAGTTTGGTTTTCGTAATTATTGCATTCTTTATGTTGGTTTTAAAATAACAATTCATGATACAAATGCTAAAAATTTAGACAGCCATAATATTTATAAATAAATTAGCAATTATAAATTAACTTTATTCTAGTTGTTCCGAACCGTTCCTTGTTTCAAAGAAACGGTTCGCGTATTTCTCTATGGGAGAAGAGAGACACCTTACCTAAATCTCTGGACTGTTAACAATTCACAGCGGTGATATTTGCGATTTTTAAAGGTGATTTCGCTGAATAACATTAAGGATTAAACGTTTTATTATTATTTACATTACTGTTATTAGAACATTTTATATATTACACTAAATAGTTGTTTAAATTTAAAGCATTTTCCCCTCCTGAGCATTTATAGGGTGGGATGAACTGTTAATTACGAGGGCGGTTCGGAAACTAACCGCAGATTGGCTATAAATAATAAGACCAACAATACAAATAGTTTATTATGTACATCTGAAAACTACAGTTTTCCACTGTTTTTCAACATAATCGCTATTTAAATTTCTGCGCTTGTCTTAGCGTCTCAGCAATTTGAAAATTCCCTATATATAAAAATCTAGGAATGTAGTCAACCTGTCATAGCATTTCGAAGATCTTCATTGTCATCGAAGAGCTGGGCCCCAAACCACTTCTTCATGTGAGTGAAGAGATGAAAACCAGATGGAGTCAATTTGGGGCTGTACGAGGGATGATCTAAAACGTCCAATTTGAATTGCCTCAAAAGCATTGTGATGGCGAGCGTTGTCATGCGAGAACACAACGCCAGATATCAGCAGACATTCTATTCTGGATGGCTCTTCTCAGTTCTTTTGAAGTCTCACAGTACATTTCAGAAGTGATTGTCGTACCAGTTAACTGAATTCCACAAGCAAGATTCCCATAGCATGCAAAAAACACGGTGGCCATAAACTTGCTAGCTGATAACCTTTGACGGACTTTCTTCGGCTTACTTGGAGATTAAGTATGACCCCATGCATTAGACTGTTATTTTTTCTCAGTTTCACTTACGTCACCTAAGTCTCGTGCCAGTCACCGTTCTTTTCAAAAACATTCTCCTTGAGAGAAATTTTAAAGAAGATCTCATTCATTTGGTTTTATGGATTTCCGTTAGAATTTTCGATACTCACCGGGCACAATTTCGTTAGCTTTATGGTTTGGCGACCACCTCGTACAAATCAGTCCGAGAAATAGCGGAAATTTTCTTGGCAAGATCATCACTAATCTCAGAAGGCCCACCACTCATCAGTTCATCGTAAACATTTGTTCTTCCATCTTTAAAAAATCGCAACCACTGACGTACATCCTCTTCACTGATAATATTTGGGCTCCGCTGCTGACATGTTTTGCACAGAGAAATCTTATCACACCAATCAACTAGCAAAGCTAGAAGCAAGGTTACGTTGATGTTACACTATTACTGGCGCTACGGAACAACGGCAATTAGTTTCTGAACCGCCCTCATATTTTCCTCCAGCCAGATTTGATTCCAGGTGAGTCAACGAGGTTACTTATGCGCAATTTCTTTGACAACAATACTAGTGTTACCTTTTTATGCTGCCTGCAGTATATTGTCTGGTTTGCAGAAATCTCCAGAATTTGTATTTGCCGCCAATGTCAATTAATCTAATAGAACTTGCAATTTAACTCAAGGAGTTAAAAGTCACTTTTCTGTGACTTTTGAAAACAAACATATGTAATATCAATAATTGTATTATAGTCTGGTTTCGAAACCACCTTGAGTATCAAAACTAAGAGTAGGTACACAAGGTTACACATCTATACTTGCCTCGTAAACCCAAGATTGTAGGTTCAATTACGGCCAGGGCCAATGGATTTTTTCGGGCGTAAAACTAAAGTATGGCTTCATTCGGAAGGGAAGTAAAGCCGTGGGTCCCGTGTCGTACATTTACGGCACGAAAAAGAACCTCAAGCCTGAAAAAAGAGGCCTCTGAGCAAAATTTGTCAGCCGTTTCACGCCCTGAATTGAATGGGACGCCGATGACCTGAGATGTTAAAGAGCGTCCGTAAATAAACCAAATAAATCAATTAATCAATCAATCAGTTACACATCCTCAGATCACAAACATCTGATGGCTGTTTGCCGCTACTCTACGGCGCAAACAGCTACGGACACTAAGCAGGTGTCTCGTCTATTGGGCAATTCTAACACTTTCTCTAAGAATGCACCTTCCTTGCCCCGGAGGTTGAAATCTCTAGGATGTGTGCTTTATGAATTCCAGTAAATTTCCCTTACTTTTTAAAATCATCTCGTATTTATCTCTACTAAGGATAGTGAAATTGTAGACACCAAAAATGTCAAGGTTATTTTGTACCTACTAGTAAAATGAAATAAAGGTTCGTGACAAGTATTATAAATAGTTTGATGTTATGTTAAATGTGACTTAGCTAAGATTTAGAATTAGCGTCTAAAAAGTAAAACTTGCAATGGCAGGATTCGCACCACACATTTTCGGTTTACGTTGCTGATGGCCTCAAGGCTATCTGCTGTACTGAGTTTTTATACCCTGGAAACCTTGGAGGTTATTCCGTTGTAGAGTGGTGATTTGAACCTTCCAATATTTATGAGGCTTTATACAGAGTGATTATCTACCAATCACGCCTTCTTACTTTTTATTCAAACAAGAATACTTTGCAAGGCCCGTTTTACATTCAATTTGAATAGGAGCTCTAGAGATGGCACAGGTGTTCAGATTCATAAGTTGGCAACTGTTTCCCCTATATTATGTTACTCGCTATGAAATGCAATACAAACTACAGCAATGGCTCTTCCCTGTGAAGAACTACTGGATCAAAAGTTGACTAAGGCTACACAAATGACATGCCAGAGGGAATTTGGTTTTCGCAGTGCTTCCGACAAGAACACAATACTAGCGCTGGTATGCAACTGTAGCTCTTGTGAACGAAACCGGCAAGTATCATTTATCTGCTTTGCCGACGTTGCCGAGGAGCTCAAAACTTGAAGGAAGGGCTAGCCTGTGTGTCATTAAAACAACTATCGCAGGAGACCAGTGCTTGAAAACACTAAGCGGCATCGCCAAGACTATTCACAGAGCTCAGAGAGCTATTGCTAATTGATTCCTGTGTTCAGTTCAAAGACTATGTCTGTTCATTTGAAGTTACAACCTTTTAAGGCTCTGATCATCCCAAAAATGCCGTACGCCTGCGAAATCTGGGGCATTACTGCTCAAAGGGTGCACAATAGAGGACTCAGAGTCATCTATTTTTTACCGCTGCTTTCCTGCTAGACTTCTGCATGAAAACCGGCTTCCTCCCTACATGGAGGGCGAAACATTTTTACGTCAAATTACCCTTTCGTGAGAGTGCTCTCGTACATTCTAGCCTAACTAGATCAAAGCCATGCTTAGCATGCGGCTGTCTTGAATAATATTAATTCTCAACCAAGCAACAGCAATTTATTCCTAAATATTACAAGTTGCAACATAGCATAAAATAGGACAGTTGGCAGTGTGGGTATGCTGATAACAAATTCAAGGTATTAGGACATGCGCATATTCAGATTCACCCAGGATATCAAATCCATCCATAATTTTTCACTATCTCTTATCAATCCACATCCTCAACTATAGTTTCAACATACAAACTTTTCCTTTCCTGCGGTTAAACCAAGCTCTGGTTTAATTTTTTTGACTTGGTCTGGTCTGCCTGTAAACAACGTGTTAAAAGAGGTGCGAAGCAAAACCTCACCTAAAGTCACATAGAACTATGGTTGCCTAACAGTTGCAGCAAATAGACGGTCATTTGCGCAAAACCTGGCATACTGTAAGTGGTAGCCACTCTTTGAGTCTACGAGCTGTAGCCTACTATCTAATTCAAAAACACATTTTTTTTAAAGTTTTAGTTCTATAAATAAATAGAACAATATTTGAGATCATATTTTATAACTAAAAACGTTGAGCAGCAGCTGCGATTGGTTAACCGCTTGTACTGCGCTTGTTCCAATATAGCGAGCGCAGTAGAAAGTATTAAAAAGTTCTTCTTTTTTTTTAATTTTGGAGGAGAAAGTACTACTCCATATCTAAACTGCACTAAAAGCTGTAAGTGGAGGAAAGAGAAGTACATGATAAGACATTTTAAGAAAAGTACGAAAAGAGTTGAGTATACGAATATTAAATCAGAAAAGAGATTATTTCTTTGCAATACAACGTTAAAACAACGGGGGTTAATGAACAACAGTATGGTTGTCAATACAGGATTTAACTTCAGAGTTATTGATAAATTCTGCAACAGAAAACATCGACGTTTTCATTTTATGTTTCGACAATGAATAGGTACTATGTTCATATCTTCTGTAAACGTGTTTGCTTTCATTTTACCTTTTTGGATGATTGGCAGCTCACATTTGATTTCTTACACGAATCGCCACTACATAGTTCACAGACGATGCATGGATCTATCTATGTAGTTATCAACTCAAAGAATACATGCATTTGGGCCGCTCAAAAGAAGCTCCTATGAACCTAGTGAAAATCGGAGTTTGAAGCGCAACATCTGCACAAAGGACAATTAGTGCTCCCCCAACCGGACTGTGAACACTACATGTTTATGTTGAGCGACTAGATTATGTAGACGACATTGTATGCCATACATTTCATGGAGTCCATAGGCCTGATTGAGAGTTTCTTTAACGACCGAATAATTTACGGGAACCTGTGGTCACTGAGATTTGACAACACTGGACTTTACTTACGGGTTTAGTTGAAAGACAGATGTACGCCACAGTCACCTGTATGCAGAACGATTTGAACTGGATGGTGTTGACAACGAAATCCTCCAATAAGTGGTCGTGTATAGTTGTGTCATCAGAAGTACATTTACATAGATATTGGTGATCTCCCAGGGATACTATACATTTGACGTGAGAAATATGTTAGTCATTCTTGTTTAAATAAAGATATGTATGCGTATATTAATACATTCTGTAAATAACATACTATTACGGTTAATATTACTCGCTTTCCTTTAGAAACGTTTTTATTGACAATGAATGAATGCGTATATTTATTTACACAGAATACTGAGAGGTATTAGCATTACTCTCAACCTGGGCTAAAACAACACGGGCGAAGATGATGTCGGGGTTGCAATGAGTACTAAGAGCAAACCTGTGTTTGCCATGGGTGGCTGAGGTCGTTAGTGCGCGGAGTCGTGAGGGGGAGTTCTGGGGTTCGATTTCCACCAGGACCGTCCACCCTAACCAAAGTTTTTTTTACATGTTTTTCTCAGTACTCATAAATGACAAATGCCGGGGAGGTACCCTAAAATTAGGCCTGGAGCGCTTCTTTTCTTAAAATAAATTCTTTTTCAATTTACCATTTCATTTCGCGTATCACCGGTGTCCATTGCCTGTGGTGCCTCAGTCGAAAAACCCAATTAAAAAAAAAAGAATCACTGTAGTTATGACCTCTGTTTCCACATGTGAGGTGGTTTGTAGCAGTTCTTAAGATTCAATCACAAAGTCATAATTCATTTGCTCCGCAGGAACATCTTCAAAGGCTTTCACAACTATGTATAGTTACAAGTTCATCTACTGTGGGTGTGCGTTGATGTTGGAGTGGTTGTGTGAAGAATTTCTCAGCAGGCCTTTGTTTATCAGATCTTTAGTTGCAAGAGAGAATTTTCGCTGACACGAAGCAACTGATCATCTCCAGTATTCTTAATTTCCCCTTTCATTGAATACTGCGCATTTCATTCACAAACTGCATAATAGTACTCGGATATACGTCAACAAAACCTTTAAATTCATGAAATAGCCACTGCACAAACCTAACATAATGGATAAGACCCCCTTTACTGTTTCATATGCTCTGTGCATACTTGGTTCTTCGCTTTCGTTTCTAGAGCGAAAAAGGAAATGAGACTTATTTGTGACAGATGTACATTAAACATGATTTTGTTATGACTTCCCTGTGTTAGATTAAGATTTTAAATCAGAGAGAGATTCGGCGCTTTTGGCCGGACAGGGCACAGTAGTTCAAGTGGAAGAGCATTGGCACAAATCCGAATATCCGCGATTCGATTTCCGGCAATGACTTCAAATTTTCCCTATACGGTTCTGATTTACATTTGTTTGACAGTCTATCATAGGGTTTACATGGATGCCTATGTAATACCCTTTCGTTGCAAAAGGCACCGATGAAAGAAATGAAGATAATTTTAGTACAAAAAGTACTGTCTTTGTATCCTTGTAAACATAATGAACTGTAAATGAAACTATTTATGATATGCGCCAAGAAAGCATTAAGCATTTAACTCACAGGTAAATAGATCAGCGAAAGCTGTCACATGTCAGCGATTTGATCAATCTGGGTAAACAAAATCAGTCATGGAGATATTTTTAACATCTAGTTGCTCATTTTGTAGTTAGTTCAACAAATGTTAGAAAAATAGATGAAAATTCCATCAGGCTTTACTTAGACCATATGGATTCTTATCTACATTACTAGCAAAAGTTTTGAATACGTTTAGATTGATCATGGGGGAAGATACTTTTTCCGCAAAAGGTTGCAAATGTGAAGTTTCTAGCACATTCGGTAACAAAAAATAATAAGTAAATAAACCCAAATAAACTGTGTTTATAGGGTGGATAAATAAAAAGGCAACAGAAACGTGGATGAAAGAAGAAAATATCATTGCAACCAATTTTGTACTTGCTCCTTTGATCAAGAGAAGCATTTACTTCATGTAGTTCAAAAAGCAATTTCCGATACTTCAATGCGCTTTCTCTTTCCCTGCTTAATTTTTTTTCTTTAATCCTTCCATTTTCCTTGTGAACGAAATAAATCATCCAAAGTATATTCCTGAAAGTGTAAGAACTAAGTACTTTTATCGGTGAAAGGAACGTGGACAAAGTAAGTTTTTTTTTTTTTTCTTATTTCCCTCTTTCTTTCTCCACTTCGCTTTTCTCCCTTTATCCTTAGGTTCCGTTCCTTTTTCCTACACTAATTTAATTTTTTAATTTTTTCTTGGAGTTTTATTTCTTCTTTACAATTTTTCTTTCATTCTCTGCTCTTTATTTTCTGCACAGCTCTCTTTTCTAACTCAAGACCATCCATCCGTATCTCATAAAGTGTTCTCAGCATTCAGATGTTTATCTTTAGCTCATTATAAAAAAGAAAATCTTACGTATTCTTTAGCAAAAATGGGCTCATTAATAATTACCGAATTCATGCATTAATAAGTTTTATCGATTTACTCATATCCTGTTATACTTTCGTTGCATGATTTAGTTTTAACAACGCGAACAGAAAAAAGAAAAAATAAAACTTTGCAAGAAATGTTTCTCATAGATTCCTCGATTACTTTAACGTGAGATTTGCGTTATTATTCTGCTATATCTACACTCATAAACGCAAAGGTTGACAAGGTAAATAAAATAATGATCTCAAGACGTTTTGTCGTCTCATCATTCGATAACCACCATCGATAAAGCATTTATTTACGACGTTTTTAACAGTCAATATGTATTTAACATATAACACAAATCATGGAATGGTACAGTAAAATTGTACATTTATACCAGGAAGAAAGCACAAGTGTTGCCATCACTGGACTGACCTTTTAGTTTCATCAGTGGGCATAATGGGACACTTCTAAACATCCAGGTGGTAATGACTAGACACCGAAATTCTTAAGCACTTAACATCGAGTAGGTACATTCAAAACAGGCCACAGGCTATGAGCCACCCTGACACATTAAACAAAAAAACTCATTACGATAAGCGTAAGAGGTGAGGGTGGCATATACGAGGGTAGACCATAAGTTTCCGGCCTGGCCGATAAGCATTATCGTCTTCACAAAACCATTATCTGGTGTCATACATCTGTTATGTAAATAATTGCAGCTGCAACTTCCGATCCGCGGTGTTCAGTTGTTCCAATATAGTTGCATACTGAAGGCCATGTGTAGAATATTGTTACATGTTAAAAATGGAGTTTCGAGCTGTTATTGATTTCTTCACAAAAAAAAAAAAAAAAAAAAAGACTTGCTCCAGATGAAATTAAACAGCGATTGGCCGGTGTATGTGGGCAATCATTCCCCTCATATTCTACCGTAAAAGAATGGGCCAAACTTTTTCGAATGGGTCAAGAAAGCATAGAAGACGAAGAGCGGCAGGTCAGCCCTTGGAGGTGCTCACTCCTGAAATCATCGCTCTTGTGGAAGAAGGAATTATGGAAGACCGTCGGTTCAAAGTTATCAGAAATAGCAGCAAGGTTGGACCTTTCTAAAACAACAGTCCTTCGAAGAATTACTCATGAATATTTAAACATGAATAAGGTTAGAGCCTAGTCTTCTTTCCTCTGTCCAAAAGCAGCAACGAGTTATCTGTTGTCAGGCATTTTTGGAAATCTACTGTGGCAACGAGAAAGAAGTTCTGCTAACCATTGTTACAGGAGATAAAACTATGGTCCACTACTATGATCCGTATTCAAAAGAGAATCAATGAAATGGCATAAACCTGGCGAAGAACCACCTCAAAGGACAAGATCATTCAGTCAACCAAGAAGATGATGGCCACACAGTCTTTTGGGACTGTGAAGGAATACTCTTCATTGACTTCAAGGAGAGGAACACCACAGTAAATGGGTAGTACTATGCTGGCCTATTGCACAGACTACGTGCTTGCATCAAAGAGAAAAGGAGAGGAAAGCTGAGTGGTGGTGTGCACCTTCTTCACGACAACACGCCTGTGCACACAGCTCTTGTTGCAAAGGAAGCTGTGAGTGAAGAAATGTGGCTTCAAGGAGAATCCACCCTACAGTCCAGATCTAGCTCCCAGTGACTATTTCCTCTTCTCAAAACTGAAGAAGGACCTTCGAGAAAGGAAATTTATGTGTGGCGGAGAAATTATAGATGCTGTTTATGCCCATTTTGCGTATAATACTTCTGGCTATTGAAACATTAATTCAAAGATGTGCGAAGTGTGTTGTAATAAAGGATAACTATATTGAATAGTGAAATATAGTTTTAGTCTTTATCATCTAGAAAATGGTTAGGTCGGAAACGTATGGACCTACACTCGTATCTCGTGACCTGTTGTACTCCACCTACCTATTGCATACAGTGCATCAACGTAACTTCATTTCACTTTATTTTGGTTTTAGAGCTTAGCAATCTTCATACTTAGTCATTACTGAACTGATACTCAGTGGGATGAACTTTTGCAATGCCAAAACACGCATTTCAACAGTGCAATTGTGTCAAATGGACTATTTCTGCTTCTACAGCCATTCTTCCTTCTCCTGCGATAATGGGTGCCATTTCTAACCCGCACACACAATATTGCACGACAATGCCCGTTACCACACTTGAGGAATTTACTGATGCCGTTCTGGTGGGAGGCAGTCGAACGTGCTCCATATACGCCAAACATGATTTCGTGTTTCTTGCACCTCATCTCAAGACTAGCTAGAGGAAATTTTACCCATACAAGAGAAGCAATCTTTGAAGCATTAGGGTACTCGTTTGCTGATATCGACAAAAACAGTTTTCTGCTACTGGTATTTAGCTTTCTAGAAGTATGAGGAAGTATAAAGCACTTGGAAGAGGATTATACGTAACAGTATACTGGCTCTAAAATAAATAGTTTTTCAGATACAGATGTGTTGCAAAAAATTTTTCCATGCTATAAATTATTAAACACACTTCAGCATAAAATCCACCGTGAAACCCCTAAGAGCCAAAACAGCTGTTCAAAAGTTTTCGCCGGAAAAAGTAAATTACTTTAATATTTAAGTAGTGACGCAGATCTCCATAAACGAGAAAGAAAACAATCGGAGCCTGTATGGCTAAAATATAACATAGGGGTAAGTAGACAATTAAAGGAACTTAAGTGTCACATGCTACATAGTTCCCAAAGGGAACTGTCCTTATTCCTATGTAATCGGAGTTACATACACTAGTGGAAACCGGTTGACCTTCAGTGGACGCACGATTTCCGATAAGACCGGAGTTAAAGATGCGCTGCAGCAGGCAATTGAGCTAGTGCAGCCACGTTTGTTGCGCCCTGTTTTTAAGTGTACCTAGTTGAACATTCTACTGTGTATTTGGGTATTGTGGAGTATGCCGAGAGTAAGATATACTGTAGAACAAAAGCGAAGAATATTTATTATTTTATATACTAAAGAAATCGTACAAGTACTGTAACAGAGAATTTCATGCTAACATTTTACAAATAATATCTCCACCGGGAAGCGCACTTTCCAGATTGTTAAACGAAGTTCAAATCTAAGGCATTTTCATTGAAGAAGTCAAAATCGAAAAACCGGGTTTTAACAGAGAAGAAGCTTGAGGACACAGAAAGTTTTCCTCTAAAGTCTTTAACACAGTAAGCTCAGCAATCGGTGTATCTGTCAGCAGTGCGTATAAAGTCATTCAGCTGTTGCATATTCATCCATATAAAATTAATGCTGTATATGAAATAACATCCGCGAAAGCGCTGAAACAAAATACTCGGGAGGCAGTTTACAAATTCGGGAGGATAATTTCGACAAGAGTCTCAAAGGATTTAGGTATGTCTCACAGCAAAGGGTAAGCACTTCGCGCATCTTCTGTGACTGTGAGTACAATATTAATTAATATTTGCATCTAAAAATTACGAAAGAAATAAAAAAGCGTCCTTTGCGTCCCCGGGGTCCAATCACATGGGAGTGTGTCATCCAGGCTGAAATCTTGATCTTGACCTACATCAATAATGAACTTTTACGATTTTATATTCTCACAATATTGCTGATTAGCTCCGTAGTGTTCAGTGAGAAAATTATAAATTGCCCGCTCCTTTTTTGTGGCTGTTGCCCTGGGAGTTGTCAAGTTACTTGGCGCTTTCATCGGCGGAGTTCTCACTGGAGTTCTCATGTTTGTTTTATTACACCTTCTTGAACAATTATCTTTCCTTTCTTGTTTCTAGTACGGATTACTTTTTTATTGTTCTTAATGTTGCAGGCTTTAAAACTATTTCCTTAGCTGCCTTTCAGTCACTTCCTAACTTAAGCACATTTCAGTGTTTCTCAATACACAGGTCAGGATCATAAATCAACCTAACTTTTGTATTTTTCTACCACGCCAAAAACAAGATCAATGGGCAGGAAACTATAGCCAGTGACCGGAAAATAGTCACAGGGGATTTTGCTAGCCAACGACGTACCATTGTTATAAGAATCATATTCTTATTTTGCTCCCACAGAATTGTACTGCACTGGCTCAGATCGATTTCATTGAAGCAATTTCGTTACCACCTTCGTAACTCATCTTCAATCCAGGCATAGAACGTTACATTTTCAGATGGCAATTACTTTATGGAGTGATCTGACAATATAATAAAGTTATTGAAATAAATTTGACTGTTGTGCGTTGCTTTATCTGGCAACTTTGGAATAGGCGATTTTTCTGAAAATCAATAGCTGGGGTTTGTCATTTTTCAACACCTGATAAAATGCTTTAACCCACTTTAACTCAAGGTGAATATTCTCTTTTTCAGCAATAGACACACTTTATCATAAGTGTAAAAATTTGTTTAGTGAACTGTAAACATGTTGAAAAAACACCAATCTAATGTTTACTGAAAGCAAGATTTATAACTGGTATTGAAAATACCTTGAAAAAATTAATATTTGCTAGTTAATGTTGTCTTTATTATGCATTTTCTTTGTGCATAATTCACGAGACAGATATTCATTTCTGATTCAGAAGCAAAAAGTAAATTAGAGCATCTTTAAATTTAATAGTTAAATTATCCCTTTTTATGTAAAAATTTCCCGTTTCATTTGCTCTCCTTTACTACGGTAAAGACCCTTATTAATTTTTTTTTTTTTTTTTTTTTTTTGCAATAATGATGGTTTTCTTTCTAGAAACATGTAGTGACGCAAAACAAATTTTCAAACAAATTGAAACAACAATTCCGTATTTTTTAAACGAAGTAATTGGTTTTAATATTTTTAGACCTCCTCTATTATTATAAAATTTGAACTTAGAAAGAGTTGGAACCAATCCATGTGCTTACAATCATCTTAAATACTAAGGTGATATCAATTCAGTCTTCGTACTAGCGAGGACGATATTGTGCCTTTCGCACTACACTGTCTGGACGTGTCTTTTGGGTATATTAAGTACTTAACTTTGTAGAGATACGGAGTATTTTTGAAGGAAAATGAAGAAGACTCACTTTCACAATTTGACTAACATCAATAACTGTACCAGTAAAAAGTTTAAACTGCCTCTTTTGCATTTTACTTCTCAATTAACAAAATCGGCATTGTCAGCAAAATGAAAGGTGCCGACTATGATATATTGCAGCAAATGTCAAAAATCTGGACTGACCAGAGGAGGTTATTTTAATCATCTTCTCCGAAGGAGGGCAGGCTGTTCTTTCAGAGATTATACATATAAAGCAGTCTTAGTTGCATTTTTATAGCTACCATGAAACAGACAGATAGCTGGTTGAAAATCTGTTTTTTATATTAAGCATTTTTAACTAAACAACCACGAGTGTTTACGTATGTAGTTTGTTTCATTTCATCTTTTTATTTTTATATTATTCTTCTTATACTTCAAGATCAGGCTGCAAGCTGTGTCGACTCAAAATGTATCATGTAAAATTTCTTTTCAAGTTTTATTTCCTATTTGAATAGTTCGGCAAATAATAATTAAACAACTGAATTGTTCTATTGCTTTGTTATTTAAAACGTTTCAGATCTGTTTACACATTTCCCCTCAAAAGTCATTACTTTTGATTTTATGAGATTTCCAAATTGTAAGTTGATGCTGTTGGATGAAGGTCTTCTTCTGAAGCTGAAAGGGTGAGATGATCGTCGGCAAAAATCGTCCGGCTATTTTTATTTGAGTAATAGCAGTAATATTTCTCTCCCCTTGTTGGACTGTCATGTCAAAATCTCCAAGTCTTCCTATTGTTTTGTTTCAAATTAAAATATAGAATACGCATATTTTGAGTTTTCGTACATACCCAAATATTGAACATAAATCCGAATTTTCATTTTCATGGATCTATATTTTGATAATACAAAAACTTGGTTATGATAAAGCATAACCCTGTTGCAGACTGCGGGATGAAGTAGTGAGGGCAAAAGCGGTGTTAGCTATGAAATATCTCTTTAGCAAAGTGCAACTGCACGACACTTAATGCCATGCCTTGAAATTATCGTCAAAAGCTGAGTCAGGCATCTTATTACTTCTTAGCACTGCCCCATTCTCTTCATGACACTATTTTGAAGCTCTCTGTTTTAAGTCACAGAGATCGCAGCTCGCCTAATGTGATTTCCTAGTGTCTAAAATGTCTCTCTTGCTTTTTCTTAGCCAGAGCAAGAGAGTGAGAGAGATGGGGTGGGTGGTTGTTTAAATGGGCCTGGAGCGGGAGCAGTGGAGTGGGTAATAACGAAGATGAGTAGGTAGTATGCAAATTGCTCTTGACAGAAGGGAAATCTAACCACCGGCACTGCCTGTCTGCCACTCATTTACTGCTGACAGAAAGACATGACATCTCTGTTGAGAGTCGTTGCCTTCCTCGTGGATTCCTCTGCCCGCCGCTACCCCCAGGCATACCACATGCTTTGACATGAACTTTACCGACACGCAAAGCTTCGAAATAGTACCCCTCTCCATTAATGTTCCTGAATGGATAATCAAAAGGATATGGTGCAACCATTATATTTAGGTAAAGTAACAGCAACGCCTTGAAAAACTCCATTTAGCAGGCAGTGTCCCTCTCACCTGTGAAACCTGTTGCTTATGCTCCTTATGTGAATATTAACCTACCTTTCCTTTTGCGATTTCATTAGTGACTGATATAAACATAGGAAGATTTTTAGAATATCGCTTATCAATCTACTGTATTTTATTTGCAAAACAGTTATTACTAGGAATGTGCAGATAATCTCCGAAGATCAATATAATCTCCTATATCTGATCGATATCAAGACGTAAATATTTTTTATTTAAATGTTTCATTTTTATACAAGGCTATTCAAAAAGGAACAGCTTTCAAACATTTCTTTCTTCCAAATAACAAAAGGTAGAAACATAATTCCAACGTTCCTGGAGAGATAAAAAGTTTAAAATTTGAACCGTCCAGGTAGAAGTTCCAATCACGGCCGCATTGGCGCTGTTACTTGCCATGCTGATGGTTGCAACTGTAAACGGAAAAGCACGGGACGTCCACGCACATCGAATGAAAATGTCGAGCGTATTCGTACAGTTTACGAAAGGAGCCCAAACAAATCCACAGCGCGAGCAAGCAAGGAACTTTACATTCCTCAATCAACGGTATGGCGAGTTTTGAAACACCGTCTGCACCTGAAGCCGTACAAACTGCAGCATTGCAAGCATTGCATCCTGATGACTACATCAAAAGGTACGAATTTTGCATTAGCATGCTGGATGATATGGAAGAAGACAATTTTTCTGAACGAATATTTTTTTTTCCCGATGAATCCACTTTTCATCTTTCCGGTAAAGTTAATCGGCAGACGTTAGAATTGGGTAAGTGAAAAATATTATGTCAGTTATTGAACTGAAAGAGATTCACCGAAGATTAACGCCTTCTGTGCCATATCTGTGAACAAAGTTTGTGGACCTTTCTTCTTCATGGAGAACTCTGTGACAGGACTAACCTATCTATACATGCTTCAAAACTGGCCCCATTTTGAAGATGATTCAGATGACTTCATCTTCATGCAAGATGGTGCCCCGCCTCATATCTCTAAGCCGTCCGACGTTACCTGAATGACACCATTCCAGGACGTTGCATTGGAAGAAGAGGAGCAAAACATCAACTTCATCGCCGGTGGCCTCCCAGGTCTCCGATTTTTATCTGTGGGGCTGCGTAAAAGACCGTGTTTTTATCTCCACCATGCCGACACTCTTGAAAGTCTGCGGCATCGAATTGTTGAAGCTGTGAATTCGATAACAAGAGACCAGCTGATTCATTTGTGGCAAGAAATGAGTCTCCGTTTTGATATTTGTCATGTAATGCATGGTGCTCATATTGAACGCATAAAAAGTGAAAATTTCTTTTCTTTTTCCAGGAATGTTGGAACGTTGTTTGAATCTTTTGTAGTTTGGAAGAAATAAATGTTTGAAATCTGTTTCTTCGTTTTGAATATCCCTATATTTCCAAGAATGTAATTTTTTATAGTGTAAGCTGCCTTATTACATTAAAAATTCTCACAAAATCCCATGCACAAGAGCATTCCATATTGCAGATATCATATTAAAAGTTAGGTGAAAAAATGCACGAACATGTATTTGCATGCAAAGTTTTTCTGTGTAAATTTTCTACTTTAAACCAATTTTTTTTGTATGTAACACTTTGGCTCTTCCTTGATATACAGCACCAACTAATGATAAATTTAAAAGTCTCTAAATATTTTTCTGGCATTGTTTATATTAACTAATTACTATTATTATTATTATTATTATTATTATTATTATTATTATTATTATTAGACAGTTACGCTTTTCACATTATGTACCTAATATCTTTTAATCATCTTACGGATGAATATTTTCCATACGATGAAGAAAGGGAAGTGACCGCTTGATTCCGACAGCAGCCCAAAGAATTTTATGGTGCTGAGACTATGGTACAAATGGTATATTGATTATGTTGAGAAATAAAAGTATTTTAAAATTCTATATACATTTGTAACTTACTTAATAACCTATACCCGTTAAAACATTAAACTGATAGCCAACTTTGAAACGTTAAATTTCTGAGAAGATTGCAGTTTTTCCCTGTACTTTAATTATGAATATTGATATAAATATAACAAAAACTCGGGACCAGCTGATGGAATTTCTAAGCATAAAACAAGAATGAAGTTATGTAGGTACTGAATTGTAGATAATAGGTAAAAAGGGTACAACAGGGTATGAGCTACAAATCACACTCTCCCCTTAACCTTGTCACTAGTCAGTTCTTGTTTACCTACCGGGCAGTGGCTCATAACATCTTGTTCGTGCATTATTTGTATTAACCTGTAGTTTGAGTGTACCTAACTTGATATTAAGTGCTCAAAAACTCCGATGACTGCTTATAATAGATTGATAGCCCACAATTTGGTCAACAGCCAGGTGTTGGGCAATATTTACCCTAAACAGTATATATTAATTGTTAGCCCAACATACATTGCTGGAGACCACAGTGTTTATTTATAACATGAGTTGCTACGATACTGTTGGCACTGAACATTTTCTACAAAGAGATTTATTTTTCTATGTGCACGGTGTTTATACAAAAAGAACATCCACTGATGTAAAATCATGAATGTCAGATTTTAAACACAAACAAATCTACGAGCAGGTAAGCCTCCATTAACAAATAAGTGATCATCAACAGGGCATCATTGTAATACAGGGAAGGATTATTCTACACATACTGGGCAATTGTATAGGGGAGAACAATAGCCCAAAATATGAGAAAATAAACACCGCACACAGGTAAATGCCAGAAGGGATCCTTGAATGGATGAAAGAACTCGCCTTTCCACACATGAACATTATTGCATAAAGCAGGCTGCTATTCTCTTGTTTTAACAAAGCTGTGTATCAACGGTACTGTAACCACTTCAATAATTCCATACAAAGGAAGTAGCATCGCTCTGGTTTTAGCTGCAACATATCTGAGAATTTCTGCTTTGTGTATTTGTACAAGGTGTTTACACACCTTTTCCCGATGCTTAACAATGAAATTCACCAGTTTTTGTTCCCTTTGCCTGCTCTAATCTACTTTACTCATTGCATACATCCACTTGTTGGCATTAACTCGTTGTACTTTGAAATAATTAGCCAGTATTTTTCTTCATTTCATTTTATCTTGTAGCAATTGCTAAGAATTATTAAAGGCCTAGAGTATCCATGGAACCATGTGTGTTTGCTAAAAGAAAATAACTATTTATCAACATTAACATCATTTATTAAAAGAATTAATAATAAAAAAACCTGAATTCAAATTTAATGCGTTGAGTTAACTTGGTACAAAATACACTTGTGTGCTGCACACAAAATAGTTGTATTTTAATAACTGGAATACTAAACAAAGAATACAAACTGTTTGCAATTTGCTTTTAAAATCTTTAAATATTTTGTTCTATATAGGTCTCATATACTATGAAGCTGCTTCAAAACGAGAGACAAAGAAAGCTGGTCTTGCAAATTGTAAATTGCCTTATAGTAGGAAAAATAATACAGCTAAACAGATAACACGCATTTCCAGCGACACTTGACTAGATCAATCATGTAAATTCATCACATTAAAACCCAATAACTACCCAAGCAAGTTTTATTTCTCTCAAGAAAATACTTAAGTCAACGCACACTTTACATTATAAATAAATAAATTAAAAACATAACAACAAACCTGGAACATCTATATAGGCAAGAACCATACCTTGAAGAGAAAACCGAAACTAACTCCACTACCACAGTAACTTTCTGCCTACGTCCCTGCGATAGCTTAGAATAGAAGACCTATACTGTTCCCAAATGAAGTATCAATCCCCATGCGTTTAGGATCAGAAATATACTGTCCAATAGAATTAACTCGAAATACGTCACCTAGAAGGTGAATATCCAAATATCGATCTGCGAGATGTTTTCGTGTGATCACGGCAGTTTCTGCTAAAACTGATTTAGTTTTTTTTTCCTCCCCCACAGTTAAAATGAAAAATAATAAAAGTTCAGGATATTTGTGAATAAATTCTGCTTCTGATGAATTTATAAAAATTAAGGTTCTAAAAATCATGTACTTTGTTTTACCAAAACTTCAAACAAATATAATTCGTTGTAGTATTAGTATGAGTAGTAAAATTCAAATTTCCTTATAGATGCTCACTGATTATAGGGAGGTTTTAGTTCCATTATTGTTACTTAAGCAATTTGTGCACTACTTTAAACTAGTACCATGACATTCTTTGGTAGTATACAATTCACTTATTACCTGACAGATGTAACGGCCCCTTTCCATCTCGTTTTGCTATTTTGTTAGTAGCTGGCCTCAGAATATTGGTTATTTTTTTTTTGAGTAGTGTTTAACGCCCGTTTTTACTACAGAGGCACCACAGGCCGTGGACACTGATGATACATGAGATGAAATGATATATTGGGAAAGGATTTTTTTTAAGGAAGGAAGCGTTCCAGGCCTAAGTTTAGATATCTCCCCGGCATTTGCCAGTTATGAAGACTGAGGAAAACCTGGAAAAAACCCCAGTCAGGGAGGACGGTCCTGGCGGGATTCGAACCGCAGACCTCCCGCTCACGAGTCCATGCCTTAACGACCTCGGCCACCCGTGGCGGTGAGAACATTGGTTATCTCATTATATTTAAATATACAGCAGAACGCTTATTATGGAACCCAGTCATTCGAATCGTCAAAGACCAGAACATACACTTTCTCCTTTTTCTTTGAATTATAATATTATTTTTTTGAAATTACAATAGATACGTTGTTTTTCTCTTATGTGTAACTAATGAGAAAAATCTTAGCTGACAGAAAAAAATTATAAGACTTAACAAATTGCACACCTTCATTTAAATCCACTTCTATACACCCTTTTTTGGAAATTCCCAGTAAAAAGTTACTTTTTGTTACAGTCAAACATCCATCTTCGGTAAACCTGGTCAATATCGTCCCAAAGCGATACTGTATTCCTCACACATATCATGAATTACTGGTCTTTATCCACCATCTTCCATCAATAATCGGAACGCATTTTTCGGAATGAGAAAACTTAGTTGAACTGTCGTCTCCTGTTGTTTTCTGTGATAAAATGCTTGTGATTTGTGGAGAGTGGGTGTTGTATACACTTCGAGGTGTGGGGTCCTTGATTAAATAAAATCGTCCTGTGTTAACAACAAATAGAAAATTAAAACTTTTAAACTGTAGAAAAAGTAGTGAGTGAATTCTCCCCAGTAATTATATAATGTATTTTCCTTTTCATATAAGGAAAATATAAGGAAAACACATTATTCTGATAAGAAACTAAATCAAGAAACATTTTACTATATGCATCCAAACTTGACTCTGAGGGTGGTATAAAAAATACAGCATACTCACATAAAACTGATACACCTCATTGCTTTCATAATAGATGTTGGCTTCACTGCCATTCTGGCGCTAAGAATTACGCCTCATTGCGTTCATATTTAAATTTGGCTGCCCTGCGCTCCGTTTACGTTATTGTTAAGAGTTCGACAGTGGAATTTAACAGTAATTGTAGTGAATATCGTGGAAGTGTTGTGAGAGAAATGGTGCAGAAATGCTAAACACCGATTTGATATTGTGGACTTTTGCATAATGTCAGGCTCCATTAAGACGACTAAAGAAGTGTTTCAGGGAAAATATCCTGGTAACAAGCTCCCAACAGCCCGCATAATTCAATATCTGTATAAGAAGTGGAGGACTGCAGAATCCGTTGCGAATGCGAAGAGAAACGTGTCAGAGAACGAAGACGTCGGCAGTATTCGACAGAGTTTGTATGGCCATAACGAGAAGCCCCAAAAAGCTATAAGGAGATTATCTCAGAAAATGTGTGTATCCCTGACAATGCCATCATGTGCTAAGGAGCTCATATTCCGAGCATTTCATGTGAGGGTAGTGCCAGACAAACGAGTTACTTATTGCGACTGAATCTTATCTTCGATTGACGGCTATTTGGACCACCGTGCTCTTCTTTATGACAGAAGTCTGGTTCCATCTATCTGGATATGTCAACTCACAGAATTGCAGATATTGGTCGCAAGATAACCCACATATCGTGCATGAAGAACCTTTTCATTCAGGGAAAATAGGCATGTCGTGTGCAAAGTCAGGAATGCGCATTATCGGCTCATTTTTTCAATGAGAGATCAACAGCACAAGATATATTCTGATCTTGACACAGGACAGAATATAATATAATTTAGTGGCACATGCCTTTTACGCGAATGGCAGCCATACAGTGAGGTGTACCCATTTTATGTAGAACATTCTGTAGAATTTATCAGAGAAGCAAGTTGCAATTTAATGATACGGTTACCTGACAAAAATAAATATACTGTTACTTCTAGGTTCGAATATTCACTCTAGCTGGTCGGATAATGGATATCCTACCGTATAATGAAATTATGGAAGAGGCATCGAGTGAAACGGGAGTTTAAAGTTAACCCTGTTGCATTTGCTTGAAAAAATGCAATTCTTTATTGGCACCCTCCTGCTAAAGCCATAGTCTATGTACTGGAATAAGATAACCCCCAAGATATGGCCTATTCTCTTCATGAAAAAGTCTTTCACCACTGAATCTCCACAATGCAATGAGAGAAAAAAATCAGTTATTTTGCCAAATTAATTCTACTATTATTTTATAAAAGACCGCACATATTAAGCATAAAAATGTGTGTGTCACACTTTCTCAGTACTTAGATACTACTTCGCTTTCCTAGCCTGCAGCTCACCAGCAAGATAATCGTCAAGTTTGGTAGCCGCCACTGCGTTTCGCATATAGTGGATGAGTTATGAAGTTCCTGCGTGGCAGTAATACGGCTCTCCATCATACCGCTTCTGTTACGTGCAGATATTCAGTCAAGGACCGCCATATTTCTTATAAGAGGAGGGGGTGGAGAGGGAAAGCGGTGATCGAGAAAACCAACGCACAGCTGCAGCCGTGACCTGCACGACATCCTCTTCCAGTTCCCCAGAACTACTAGTACATATTTTCCTTACAGACCCCCACGAGCTGTATAGCTTGATCGGCATATGGATATCAACCATATTTACTAAGCTGGAAACAGACGGTTGCAATCATTTAACATTTGATGACAATACCATAGTAGCTCTGCTAAACAATAGCATAGAAATGTTTTAAATAGTGGTATTCCGGAAGGCAGAAGTTAACTATAGCGTGGTCCCAAAGTTTCTCACCATATACTTCATTTGCCCACGAACTTGGTCACTATTTAAAGTAAGAGTACTTTCATGCTGTTATGATGTATTAACGTTCGTAACAACTAAACCTACCATTCTTATTAAGATATTCTTGCATTGTGTGAGCAGGTCATACTTGAACTCACGTGTGAAAGAGCTTACAATTTCTAATTCTCTGAACAGTATTTTGTCATTCAGAGATAAGTCAAGTTTGAACTTTATTTCTAAACATAATGTATGGAATTCGTTAATAATTCATGAATAGCTTTACAAAATTAGAGTTTTAACATTAAGTTATTTTAAACGAAAATTGTCCCATTGGGGTGTGAAATGTTCGGTCCGTGTGATATAACTCGTGCATTCTTGCCGCGGAAAAATTATATTTGCACCATACGCACGTTGTCCACTCTTAAATGGCCTTTACTGGTCATTTTATACCCTTTCAATCGTATATCTTTGATTTTTGTGCTGTCCCTTGTTCACGGGGAAAAAATTCATGACTTATCCCTTGTATGTACTTATAGGTTGATCAAGACATCAATAAAAGTGATCAAAGGGAACATATGAAACATGAAATTTGAAAATGTGAGCATATTTTCATTTAAGATGAGCAAGGATCTCCTTGCATCACAATCCTATCCTGTGGCTTCATCACATTACACACATATCAGTCCTGGTGTTGTAGTGCTAACCATACTTGCCTCCTAAACCCAAAATCGCGGGTTCGATCCAGGCCAGGACCGATGGATTTTTAGGGCGTAAATACTTCCTTCGGAAGGGAAGTAAAGCCGTGGGTCCCGTGTTGTACATTTACGGCACGATAAAGAACCTCAAGCCCGAAAAAGAGGCCTCTGGGAAAAATTTGTCGGCATTTTCACACCCTGATTTGAATGGGACGCTAATGACCTGAGATGTTAAAGAGCGTCTGTAAATAAACCAAGTAAAAATAAAACACTTCAATATGTGCTTGATTTGAGATTTTTTTCTAAAACCCTCTGTCCCAAGCTGTATCTGCCACCGTCGGGCGTCCTTTCCTTCTTTTTTGCATTCTCGGGTATTATCCCATAGTGGCTTAGGCTCATCTGCTGTAACGCATTCTGGCTACATAAACTCCCCACCACCATTTCAGTTTAACTGTTGTTGTTGTTGCGTATTCTATGCCGTTTCCACTCCTCTGTCTGCTTTCAGCCTATCGCTTAACTTGATGTCCAGAACCTTCCTTTCTATTTTGCACTGACAAATCCTTTTATACAGCTTTGGAGCATCTCTAAGAGGGGACTTCAATGCAACCCTATCTCTTCTCGTGATTTCTTTGTACCCGCAATTTGTTCTACTCACTGTTTGTTCCAAATACATGTACTCATTATAATGTTCCACTAATGTTCCATTCACAGGTACAGATCACTCCTCGGTTTTTGGCATTTTACTTACATAACACCAAAAAGAATTCGCGATGAGAAAGAAACTTTGTTCTTTTTATGCACTTTATCCTCCTTGCATGTTAAACAAGTTGGCTGAAGAATGCTTAGGGTGTTAGGGTGTTAGGAGAGTTATCAGTAACAGTTCAAGCCAGAAGATAAATAGAATTTTGACGTCTCGGGGGAAAAAACTCCTTCTCAAACACAGAGCGTCTAGTCATTGAACAGTGTTACCAGTATCGCTTCAGCCCCAAAGCTGAAAAGTAACGTTAGAGGACATGGATTTTAAATGTTTTTTGAAGCGATTAACTATGTCGGTTACAGCGTTTGAAAACCTGAATGGATATGCTATGAGTTCAGATTTTAATATTATTATGCCAGTCGCCATTTTGACCGGAACGTAATCTCAGTATATGCTAATGGGGTATATTAAAACGTAAATATTATTTCATTTAACATTTCAGTGCCTATGTAAGAAAACGGAGCGAAATATTTAATTATTTTCAACAGTAATAAGGAAGGAACAAATCATTTTCACATCAAGAGTTTTTTTTTCTATCATTTTCATTCAGGTCTCCCCAACTGTATACATGCTGTTTGTATTTTGCGAATTTTTGAGTCCACTTAAGCCGAACAATTCTCTTCTTCGACGAAAAGTAAAACTCGCTTCAGAAATAAATTATTGGTTTAGATTGGTCTCTAAAATATACTTGATTATAAATAGTTTTATGAATAAAAAGTCTGATATTGAAGGCGAGCGATTTTAAATATCAGAACATTAAATTATTATTATTTGGTTTCCACTACAGCAAATGCGAATATGCTTTAGTCAATGTAATGAAAAACGTCCGGGTTTTAATTTACGAATGAAAATTAAAATTATAAGCATTGCTCTAGGAGTTCAAACACCTTTTCGATATTTCATACACAGATTTTCCTTCACTTCCTTAAGCTTCATGTCGGTATTTTTCACAAGAAAACTTGTAAAAAGTTTGTATTTAATTTATATTTAAACAGGTAATAAATACACATAATATGTCATTTCAGCCTGGAGTTAAGTACAGCTCTATGCACTCAATTGACGTCATCATGCATTCACTTCTCCATCTCTACTTTAGATGGTAAAAATTGTTACTGGAGTACTGGAGAAGGTAACAACAGTGTCGTTTAGTTATTTCCTGTTATCTTCTATCGCTATCACATTTTTTATGTTTTTATTTACCTTCTTTCTTCTCTTAAAAATAATTCTTCCCTCGGCCAAGCTACTAGCCATGTTGCCAACAGTGTGCCCACAACCAGGCCACGGCAAGCCAGATAATGAAGGAATAATAAATTTTCCAGAAAGGGGAAAAAAGTGTTATTGCAACCCTTAGGTAGTGGCTTTTTAAAGTATACGTCAGTACGAGGTAGTGGTTTGTGCCGTGAAAAAGTGTCTACAATTATGTCGTGCGAGACATTTCTCACAAAGAATTCAGTAGTATACCTGTGTACCGGTTCCATTAAGAAAATGCAGAAGAATTTTGCTGCCAATTTCCTGATGGTGTTCCTAAAGATTTGTTGAATAAATGACGACCAATGGAATCAATTGCGAACGCAAAAAAGCACATCCGTTCGTTTTTACATCTGATGTGTTAGCGTGTATTCAAGCAGTATGGTCAGAGACCCTACTAAGTAGACTTGAATTTGACCCAACGGGTACAATGCTCACATTTATTTACGTTATATTCGGATTAGTAATAAGCCCAAAGGCTGGTTTTCAGTAAATGGAAAAAATTAAAACAAAAGAAAAACTCGTCTCAAGCAACAAAACTGGGACTATTTACAAACATTTTAAGATATGTTGGAAACTTACTGGCGGCGATTGTTTGTGTTTTGTATTTCGAGTCACTAACAAATAGGTAAAAATTAAAGGGTTTTTATACTAGCGTCGTAAAGTAACTAATTCTAATTTTAGAACTGAAAGTCTAGCGGCACTGTAATAAACCAATTGCAACTATTTTATAAATTAAAATTGAAAGTAGCAGTCATACTATATTATGCAATTTAATGAAATAAATTTACGAATTATTCAAGCAAAGCAAATTACATGGAATAAACAGATCATAAAGTTAAAGATTTCCTTACCTTCGATTTTTCCAGAAAATACACCAACATAACATTCTCAGTAATTGTTCTGACATTTTTCTTTTTGCACCAAGCTGTGAATAAAACACGTTCTCGCTCATACTGTTTTTTAGATTTCTCAGATAGCAAATGATTTCTTATACCAGTTACCGCTGCAACCACCTCGGGTAGAGATCCTTGACATTTTTATTACTTTCGTCAAACTCCATTATACTATTAACCTTCATATCACCGAGATTCTAAATGTTTCAATAAAATGTAACAGAACACTAACACGTAACTATACAAACATGTACTAATCGATTCGATATTTCTAGTTCTTGTCATTTTTAACTTTATAAATGAAAATAAATTATAATAAATTAAAAATAAGTGACATTATGATATGATAGTATAAAAATAATGCTTATTGAAAGGCTCATTGGGATCCTTGCGTGAACGCAATCAGAGGTAAAACTCGGATGCGCAATACAATATACTACTGCATTCCTTTAGAAGCTGCCGGTGTAGAGGAAATAGATTGTTACAAAGGTAAAACATAGTGTAACCAAACGGACAGCAAAACGTACATGTTGGACAACGAAGAACGTTACTAAGGTTTTTGAGAACAACCTATTTTATGAAACGCAGAAAATATTAATTATTAAAACTATTTAAAAATTGTGCTCTTACAAAGAAATTGACACAACTGTGAGATGGAAGAAACTTTTTAAAAAAACCTCAATACCAGTGTGAAAGAGAAATTATTTAGAAAAATAAGAAGACCGTTGCACAACAGGTTGCACTTGTTCAACAACATATCTTGTCTACTATAAACAAGTGACAACCTTAAAACCAGAGAAAAAGTGTCCTAGTTGGAACTGAGATGTATGTGTTTACCATGTTCTATTGCATTTTGCTTTACATTGTTGGTATTTCAAAATTCGAAAAAAAAAACAAACAAACAAACTAGACAGTTCGTTTCGTGGAAAATTACCTTAAGGAGTAATCCTAGAGAGCGGGATTCTTTTCTTCCAACTTTCTAGTCAGATGTGTTTTAAATTAATAATGTTTTCCATCCTTAATGTTAATGTCGATATCAGAACAATAGATAATTTCTCTGAAGTTTATTTTCTCCCGTTCCTCGAGCGACCTCTTTATTTCCTCCTCAGTATGCACTGCCCGAAGCTCTCGAGAGTTCTGGTTCAGTTCTTTCTTTGTATATGCTCGTTCCAGTTTCTTTGTAAATAATTTATTCCAAAACTAGTTACACTTTCAGTTCTCCCATAATATTTTCTTTTGTTTTTAGACCCCACTTAGTGCTGCCAGCCGTCCTACGCATAAATTCCACCTCTCCAGCTGTTATCCTGTTTTTCTGTTTTCTTGGCTAGCAACCAGTTGGAAGGATATTTCACCACTCGAAAATTCTACAACCAAGAAAATTGCTACTAGCATATTCTTGGTAAACAATTCTTGTAGATAAAACAGCATTCAATTCCTATATTTGCTAAATTAGGTGCATGGTTTGCAAAATATTAATAATAAACATTTCTATGTCAAAACATATAAAGTCTCTAGTTTTTCTTAGCAAAATCATATTTAAAAAATAAGTCTTGTGTTTTACAGTTTGTTCAAGGGCATCGCCATACAAACTACGGCAGTTCAACACGTTTTAGACGTCAATAACAAGAATATTTGAGATAGTGCCCTAAAGGCAGGCGGTTCTTTAAAAGGCACTTAATAAAAAAGACCCAGCGATTTAAGGGTATGCCGCAGGTAGCATTTGGTTTTCGTTTCGTATATCTATTGAGATTTTATTCAAAGTGGGACTAATCGTGACTTAAAAACTAAACGAATGTTAGCTGAAACTTAATTTATTATTAATCTAAGTTCATTTTTGCAGCAGGAAATTTAAAATGAATGTAAAAGTAAACTCGGTTATAACATTTAATGGTTCGTAAATGTAATTCCGAATTTCAACCTGATGTCCGTATTCAGCAGTGCCTAATTTCTTTGACCGCGGCCCCCTACAATTTCATTCAAAATTTAAAACTCTAAATGTGCGTCTTATATGTTATTTTTAAAGTTGTTCAGTGTTGGTTTGTCAAATGTCAAGATATAAATACATACATGCACTCTTTTTTCAACATTTGCCTTTTTGTTGTAGTATAATCTCGCGCAATAGTAACACCGTATGATGTCACAACATTGTTCATTAATTTTAATTTGTCAATGATAGGAATAGAGCTGCATCTCACTTACAAACCGTGACATATCGAGGTTAATAGTAGAAATTGGTATTCTAAGTTCTAATTTACGCATTTTTTCAAACGGTTTCTATAGTTTTTTTTTATAGATAAATGAACCCATAGAATAATTTTAACAGAGGTTGTTACGAAAGTCATCAATACTTTTATACCCTTCTTTGAGTGCGGGAAAATCAAAGATTGGCGAGCTCCAGCCCACGCAGTACGCTGCCAGAAGTTGCATGCTGTTGCTATGAAACCATGACGGTAAACATGGCTTCGGCCACCTATTTAACAGTTCCCTCCGGAACGAAGTGACGCCTTCAATTTCTTTACCTCAAAAACACACATTGTAAAACTGTATCTTTTCGTTTCTTCGTAGTTCAATGTCTGTGTCATTCAGAAATAAATGCTCTAAACAACATCCTAATGCTTCGTAAATCCCTTGGGAGAAACCCTTGGACCACAATATGAGAACCACTAATAAATTGGTATTATAGCTTGTTTATCTTGTACAGCATATTTAAAAATTGGTGCTATGGTAGTAACAAATTATATATCTTTACATACATTATTGAGCTTTCTTCTTTGTAAAATGCGAATATATTAATTATTATAAAGGGATTGTCAATGCCCTTGTCAAATAATAGCTATAAGAATAATATATTTAATAATGTTTCATATTAATATTAATACTTTTAACAAATTATTTATTATATCAATATTAATAAGCCTTCTTTTAAACACTCTATTTTCTAAGCTGTTTTTAATCGTTTTTAAATCCCGTTTGTATTGTCGAGGCATCATAGCCGTTGGACACTGATGATACATGAAATAAAAGGATATATTTCTTTTTTTAGGTAGGAAATGCTCCAAGTCTAAGTTTAGGGTAACTCCAAGGCATTGCCATTTATAAGGACAGAGCAAAGACGGGAGAAAATCTCAGAGTGGACAGTCCTGGCGGGAATCGAAACCCAGACCTCCCGCTCACGAGTCCGCGCCTTAACGACTCGGCCCTTGTAAGCTGTGTTGCAGATAACGCACATTACTCCTGCATAAGGAAATTAAAAATACAGAATGATCTGTTTGAGATGTCAAAAAAGCAGAACTTTATAACACAGAGTTTATTGCATACATCTCTGAGCGGTTTGTTGTAATATATGCAGAAAGAATAAGTTTCGAGTGGGCGGTGTTTCCGACCTCAACCGCTAGGGTGCATGTTAGACAAAATGGTGGTCACGCTGCAACAGCGTGCTCAGTGTGTTGTGTAGTACGTACCATTTTCTAGTGTTGTTAAGGACCCAGCGAGCTTACAGACGTGAGCTACCCCTTCACATCGAGACATTGTTAAATGGTACGACATTTTCTTGGCCAATGGGCTGACATTGTCTCACACAAGCGGAACGGTACGTGATAGCAACAAAGAGTAAGCCACTCAAGCCATGTCTCAAAGCCCACGGAAGTCAAGAGCATGGTATTCCGGACACAACGTGTCAGACGACTATCAGGCAGTACCTCAAGATTCTTCCATACCACATTGACGCAGCTTAATGACGACTCCCGTATCAACTTTGCTGCCATGATGTGTGAGCAGCAGATGGAAGACGATCAGTAATTGCGTCGGTGGATGTTCACAGACGAAGCCACATTTCCTGTGAGTGGCCGAGTCAACACACGTTACTGCATCTTTTGGGGAACTGAAATTCCATACGTCTCCTATGAACTCGAACGAGCCAGCCCTAATGTGAATGTATGGTGCGGAGTGAACTGAGAGAAAGACTATGGACCGATCGTGCTGACGGTTACCTGGATAAGCTTCGGCTGTTTGTACTCCCTCAATTATAGCAAGATGGGAGGGATTCTGCACATCAATATCTTCAGCAGGTTGTCACTTCGCCACATTGGGCTCTCATAGTGCGGGATCATATTGAAATTATTCAACAATCTCTGATGCTGTCATGGTGGACGTGTCTCATGGAATGCTTGATAATAACACGCACTTTTCCCCTTCTGTTAGACAATACCTCATCTTCTATTCTAAGGTCGTTTGTTCATCTTTAGCCTTTAACTCGTCTTGTACTCATCCGACTGTATGTTTCTTTTTTTCTTTGAGTTTACAAATATTACTTTGATGGACTAGTTCGTATGCTTACTCATGAACAATGACAAATCACGTAAGATAAGTTCCAGTGATATCCTATCAGCAATAAGTTCCCTGGAACATTGCCTTTTATTTCTTACATAATTGTTCCTTATCTTTTGAAAAGTGTTTACCAGACATGGTGATGTGCCAGTTATTTTTATTGTTTCTCGAAAAGACACTCCCTGCTGGTGCAGTTTGTCCACGATCGAAGTTGGACGATACGTACAGCCTTGTTGTAACCTCCACAAACAGAGAACGATGGTACAGAACACGTCATTGTCATTCTATTGCTAATAAAGCATAAGCAAAACAAAATGACTATCACACTACTTTATTTTTTTTTTCTGAAAATTTTCAGTAATAAGTGCAACAATTAAATTGTTTAGAAAATGTATGTTCTCGTTTTCTAACAATTCTAGTTTGATTCTTTCTTCTTCTTACACTTCTTCTACATGCTTTAGATATTTGTGTATTCCATCTTCATACATCTTCCCATCTTTTAATCTCTCTTCCATTATGAATTATAATGCTAAGCCAATTTTATTTGCGTTTTGAAAGCAATTTTAAATGTTTGTTTTATAGTTATGTTAATCTTCTTTGCTGTGCCTCTCATTCTATATTTTATATTCTACAGTAAACTTTTTTGTAAGCACCCAAATATCACTGCATCACCATAACCTTTAATTTATCTATTATTTATGTACAGTGCCCCAAGCCATTTCAATATTTTATAAATTTATGTATATGCCATTTAATGCACTCTTGGCTACTCCTGAACTTCAAATGATGCATTTGTTCTAAGATTTCATTTTCCATTTATTGTATCTACGGAGACAGTCTAACTTTTGGGGATGGCCTGTTCACGCGATCTTCAGTTCTCTCTGACCCGGAGGGTAACACGGTGAATTAATCAACATTCCTAAACCACATAGACAGCAACCCCAACTAAGGCAAAAAACTCTACAGAATTCCCGCCACTCATAATTCAGTTATTAAGTTTCTTTACAGTACACAGCTGAAAGAATCGACAGGTAGACGACTTTAGAAAACGAAAAGGCAACAAATCTAATTTAATGTCACAGTTATTTTCATACTACAACATTTAAGAAGCTTTCATTACATTGCAGAACATTTTAATATCACTACAACATACAAGGCTGCCTTACATGTACAAGCTGTACCAATACAGCGGTGTCGGATACTTTGATGATCATTAGTTATTTGAAGAAACGGTGAACATATTAGACTTTCATATTGTGGCAATATAGGTAATAATTTGTTGGGGATGGTTGCATCATGAAGTCACTTGTGTATGCAGGCATCCCTGGCATATTATTACAAGATAAAAACAGGAATTTTTATTCTGCAAATTTGCACCACTTTTATATATTCATTCAATTAGTATATTTCGTGCAATATTGGTATTACCAATATATTATGAGTGGTAGGGCCTGCAGTTTTTCAGTGCGCATGCGTCATAATGGTTTTGTGGAATACATATAAAAATGACAAAGTAAGGGACCATAATTCTTTAACATTGTCACAATAGCTTAGAGCCCGGTAGTTAGGCAAAATGCCTTTTATATCTGGGTGGATATATTTAAGAGTCAAATAGAAATTAGTACATTTCCGTACATTTTGGGCAGGTAGGGCCAGATTTTATTAATTTTTTTAAATCTTTACGCATTTTAAAAAGCACGGAAAATTTGCACTATATCCCAGTGAGAAAGTTATAAAAATTAAATGTTCATCTCACAAAACATTCATTGAGAATCTTATTATATATTTCTTTTCCAGCAGTCAAAAAAGTCTCCTCAACCCATTCATTTAAGCTCTTGAAATAGTTAGTGAAAGGAATGCAAGGTTACCTCTGGTAAATGAATACCAGGAAATAAGATGAGGGAAGTACTGTAGTTTTGAATAGTCCTGGCGAATGAACTTGTCTGTATCTACGGGAGACAATTATAGGAAATTTGTGGTGTGAGTAACTTCTCAGGTGCATAAATGTAACAATTAATGATATTATTGAATTATTATTCCATCTAATAAGATGTTATTAATAAAAGTTGCTAAGAAAAATGAGAGCGATACAGCTGTGCAATAAACCATGTTTGTACGGAAGTAAGAGAGATACTGATTCTCTTACAAACGCTTAAACAGAAAATGAACTCGACCATAAACCACTGTACATCTTTGATACCTTGGGCAAACATTTTATTGCTGCTTGTAAGTAAGCTTATGTACTTTATGTGATAAGGAAATTATTAAGTATCTTAAAAATCTATTTTCATTAATAATGAGTGATTTTACGTTATAAAATTACTCTACATAAATACCTATTTTAATTATTATTATTTAATTATTCTGCCCATTTTCAATATTTAAGTGCATTTTTGTTTGGCGACTTTAACTAAAATAAATGCTTGAAATTCCGGAGTTTGTATACGTTTGCATCTACAGCAACGAAGATAAATTAAAATGCAATTTGTCTTTACAGTTGTGTGTATAATAGTTAAACGTTGCACATTCTTTTGAACTTGTGACAATATCGACAATTTGTTTGAAATATGTGAGAAGATATACATATAATTATACCTTTACGCCTTATACCCAATTTATTCAATTTTTCATTTTCCGAAACTTTAGCCATTGTATCGTCCATTTTACATTCCTTTAAGTACTGATATTGCTAACGCCATTACTTAATAAACTTTATATTATACTTTAAATGTTTCATTTTAGTACAATTGTCACTTTTGCATTCGAAATGAAAAATAGTTTAAACGTTGGTGGTGCGACAAACAATTATATTAATTCTTTGCTTGGTCGTTAGAAACTGCGTACATGGTTGCCAAATCCATATTCAATTAATCCGCTAGATGGGAGACCTAATCGCAGCTGGGATTCAAATTACATTCTTTTAATGGTGTTTAACGCCCTTTTTTACTACAGAGGCACCACAGGCGATGAACCCTGATGATACATGAGATGAAACGGTATATTGGGAAAGGTTTTTTTTTTTTTTAATATAGGAAACGCTCCAGGCTTAAGTTTAGGGTACATCCCCGGCATTTGCCATTTATGAGAACTGAGGAAAACTTGGAAAAAACCTCAGTCAGGGAGGACGGTCCTGGCGGGATTCGAACTCCAGACCTCCCGCTCAAGAGTACGTGCATTAACGACCTCGGCCACCCGTGGTGGTTTCAAATTGCATTGAGTTGGGTTTGTTATCCTCTTATTATAATGGCAAAAGTTCGCAAAGATGTTCTTTTCTATAAATATATATATATATCCTTTCATTGAATATTAACTTTAACAACGGCTTCTACAAGTTGCAATGATTTTATCACCTGACACCGCTGTAGAAGTCTGAACTTTTTAACTTCGCTTCGACAGGAACCTTGTTCAGTAAACTCTCATCTCTAACCCCTAGACTAATCGACTGTAGTATGATAGATAAGTTGAGATGTCTACTAGTGCATGTGTGGCGCCCACATTTAGCTAAAGCCCTACTTTGAAACTACCTTTACCAAGTGTCACTCACATTACTCAGTTCTGAAAAAGGATTTTTTTTTTTTTTAATAATGGTGCAATAATGTAGCAGTTTGCTGTCAAGGTGAACACAATCCATTCAATGGAACAGACAGGTTGGTTTACACACGCAAAGAAGTATGAAGTTATTGAATTTGAAATGTGATGAAATGCAACTACTTTTAAATATAAAAACTGTACGTATTTGAGACAAATAGTGTGTTTTTTCCCCGCGAATCACGTGAGTTATAACGGAAAGCGTATAACTAGACACTGATAAACAAATAGAAAGAAGATACTATTAGCTTTTGGAAATTAGTGTAACAGAATATGCATTGACCATGGCACCTCATGTTTTGTAATTAGTCATAGTTTTTAGTTTCTTTCAGATGGATCAAACTTAATTGTGTTCCTTATGCCTCCTATCCTTTCCTTTCCTTCTTGAATGTCATTGCTAAAGAAATAAATAATTCGAAAGCCTTGAGTGGAATATTTTGTTGACATATGGAACAAACTGTCGATCTGAGAAGTGTGCAATATAAATAAGCTAATGGGAATCCCAACTAATACCGCTTGACATGTCTTGGTTAGCCTTACACATATCAACAGTGTTTTAATACCCTTCCTCATTCTCGCATCTCCATTGTCCGTTTGACAAACGCTTGGCAGCTAAATTGGTTTAGACCGGCCACCCCAACAGCGAGTGTATCCCGCGAGGCTTTGTTTGTCGGAGTCCAGGAGGGGAAACCGTTATGAGGAAGACATCCGTCTAAGTTGATTAAGCGAGGAAAACCTCTAACACCCCTTCCTAAGTGATGAGTTGTGCAAAGGCTTCCATGTTTACATTGGTGTTTGAACTGACAATCTTATCTGTTGATCCTACTGTCTATTATGTTTGGGCCTCATTTTGATTGCCGCAACTCCTAAAGAAAGAAAAAGTTATCGTCAAGTATGTTAAAATAAAATCTGATTGTGAATGTATAAAATAACGAAGTGAGGCCTTTGTTTTAGGATTAGCTAATTAGCATCACATTATAGAGAAAGCATTATTTAATTCAAATGCTCAACAATTAATTCATATTATGGATGAATGAATAAATGAACGAAGTTATTTCTTCTAATTTCCAATTTACATGCAAATATAATATTTTTAACAAATAAACAGAACCAATTTCATGCAGTTTTCACAAAGAAGTAAACATGTTAAAATCAAAGCAAACAATTTCCATTTTCTTATTTTCAATGCATTTAACTTAGTATTATTAAAACTTTTAAATTTCCTATTTAATTACCCTAAATTTATGGATATATCCATACCCCATTACAATTAATACCAGGCTGAGTATGTAATGGGTATATATATATATATATATATATATATATTCCTCCTAGATAGTGTCATTGTCAACTTTGTTGTTCCCATTTGTCTTGTCCATCTTCTCGTGTATTTTCCAAGTTTCTTTATATTTTAAATTTAAAAGGAAATATTCCCTCCAAAACTTGCTTTGTTTACATTATAAAATACAACGCCAAGTAGGTGCAATCTGGTTCATCATACATTTTAAATTTCTTCTTTATATATCCATTTCTAATCCCACTTAAATATATTACGCCTGTTCTAAGTCATGGCAGTCCTTCCCTTCCTACCTTATCACAGGTTTAAACGTATCTTTCTCTTCCACAATCATTTTCAATGTACTACATAGTTTCAGAGATTTTTGACATTAAGACTAGCCAATATTTCCTGTTTTTCAACGTCCTCAATTCTTATGTTTTATCTCTTTCCAAAATCCTTTTCCCATTCTTTTCCCATCCCTCATATCATATTGATCCCATGCCCACTTATTGTAGAATATTTTGGATTTTTTATACCCAAGTTTCTCCCCCCTTAAGTTTTCATTGTGCTACCAAACTCTGTTTCACGATATTCTCCTCTTCTAGTCTCCCTGTACCAATATTTCAGTATTCTTTCTATTACCTTGCTTTTGTAGCCCAATCTTTCTAGATCCATTAGAGCAACCTCAGATTCATATTATATAAATTAACTTATTACCAAAGACTTGTGTCAGTTTAGATACTTGCAGTTTTAAATATTCAGTGTAAGAAACATTAGTGCAACTTCTATATTATTTTTTTTTTTTTTTAATAGAGTGAAGATTCAGCAATGAATTGATCACATACAAGGATGATCAAATCATCAGAGATGACTTCTTGCAATATGTAATTGGATTGGATTTCATTCATATATTAAATCCAAACTGTAGAACATCAGATATCAAACAAAACTGGTTCCATCATAGGAGGACTTTTCAATAAAAATAATACTTTTTAAATGAATAATTTTTCTGCTAAAATTTACTTTTACAATATTGTACTAGTTTAATGCGTAATGTACGCGTGGTACTGGTTTAGTTGCCACTTCCAGTTCCCGCCTGTGAGAGATGTGAAAGTTGAGACACATTCAGTTTCGGAGGTGACACACGACGAGCAATGTGCTCCTTTGAAATTCTGTTTTCGTTTCAATTAATCTTCAGCTGAGGTTTATACAATGTTACAGGAGGTATATGCAGAATTTGTTCCATTATTGCACAGTTTAAAGCTGGTTTAAAATGTTTAAGGAGGAAAGGCAAATTCAATTCTAATTAAGGTGGACCCAACGTTTCCGATTTATGCTCTAATGGAAGAAAATATTAACATAGCTGCTGTCATTGCAAGAGAGAATCGTCGAATAACATAAGAATACCTTCAGAAATTCTGAAAATTTCACTGGGTGCCACCCACACGTTGGTGACTGAAAATTTTTACATGAGACGTGTTTATGCAAGGTGGGTTCCAAGACTGCTGATTCCCGTTTTCATGTGCAGGCTTGCATGCAGTCAAAGATGATGTTACAGGAAGATGTGAGATTTCATTCAAACGTAATCACTACTGATGAAACTGGTTACATCATTTTGATTATGAAAGCAAACAGCAAAATTCTGTAAGAAAATCTTGGTCATCACCACCACCAAAACAAGCAAAAATTGTTGCTTCTGCTGGGAAATTTATGGTCATTCCATTTTTCAATATTTAAGTAAGATTTACCTGCATAGTCAATTGTAACTGCCATACTACAGAGGTATCCTGAAAATTCGGAAAGGTCATATCACGCAAAAAAAAAAAAAAAAAAAAAACCGTGTAACAAACTGGATGCTGCACTACGATAATGCACAGTCGCACATTGCCAAAGTTTTTGCTAAATGAATAACTCTCAAAAATCAAAGTGTGTCTCTCATCCTCCCTATAGTCTAAATTTAGCCCCTTTTCTTTTTCCAAATTGAAGAAATACTTTTGTGGGAGGCATTTTCTATCATTAGAAGCAGTGGTGAAGGGTGCGGCGGCAGTTCTGAAAAACCAATTTAAAAAAAAACAAAAACAAAGGTTTCCAGCATGTCTTATGACAATGAGTAAAGGTGTACTGTTAAAAATGGTTATTTTTTATTGAACGGCTCTCGTATATCGCAAATTGAGGACAACAGACTTAAAAAATGTCATGTGGGAAGATATAAACTTGGAAAGACGCCCTCTGAGATTATGAACATATCTTGAGAGATGAAGATGATGCTTTTCCAACTTTATCTCGTATATATTTTGAACTGATAGCTGGAAGAATCTCTTTTTAGAGAAAATACTTACCACAGCTTTATACACCAAATATAGGAAAGTTTATTTCTTTATAATAAACAACTTTATATGTTATGCGTAATTTCAGAATCACAGTATACTTTTAAAATAATGCAATTTCTACTTCATATACATATACTAAAATGTACATTCAAAGCTTTCAGAGCTCATTTTTTAAATGAATTTAAAAATATGTTTTACAAGACAAACCCCTATACCTTGAAACAAAATATCGGTCAGGAAATCGCCAGTATTATTCAACATGGATCACAGAGAGTGATGTTGGTTTTTAAAGAGGTGCCAACATGTATGAGCAACAACGGTGGCCAATTTCAACACCTCCTTCCATAAAATTGGTAAATAAAAGCTTTTAAAATAGGTAATAAAACGGTTGTATGCTTATGTAAGTGCCACTCCACGAAACTGCGAACGGCAGCGAGCGCTGTTTTGTTCATTCGCTCAGTTTTGTTCATAGCGCTCTGTATAAACATTGCTATTATAAACATGCCCATTTTTTTTTAATTATGCTATGCAGCAGTGGCAGATTTTCGTAAAATACTCGTACATGTATCCTTCTGCGCATTAACAGAAAAGTACTGATAGTAACTCTGGAATGATTTAATCCATTAACTGTTTGCAAGAGTAAATGTTAATTTCTTTAATACTAACCCAACAAAAGTTTCAGTAAGTAAATTATTTATAATATAAGTGAAGCCTATAGAATAGAAATTTTGTGCAATGTGTGAAAATCGTTTACACCCTGTATCTTTCGCCAATGGAAGCTAATATTTACCTTATTTTCAAATCTATTTCTGGAAATCGTAGCTGTACTTCGTTTTATTTGTTTTAATCCCATTTATTTAGTTTCAATCAATTAAGTTTCCAGTTAAAATGCCTTGTTTTGTCTCCCTAGTGATCTTTATTCCAGTGCAGAATTATATATAATTTACATTAGTTTCTATTTTTGCTCCCTTTCATTCTTTGCTTCCCTTCCCCTTTTCAGCGCTGCAAATTCTGCAGATTCCATTCCTTCTCGAACTCTCCCCCTCTTCTACCCCTTCTTCTTGCTCTTATTTCTAATTTCCATTCTTTGATATTCTCCGTCTTTCTTCCAGGCTTCGTCCTGCCTGACGTCCGTTCTTACTGAATAATGCATGGTGGGCTGCGGGCCAGAGGGAAGATGTTTTCGGTGGCCGTCCGCACTTCTTAGTTCACTCCGAGTTGTCCCTCCCTAGGCTCTTTCAGTTAAAATAAAGAAGGGAAAAAATTACCCCTCATCTACCATCAATTCCTTCAGTAGAGACGGCAGAAACACCCCTTGCAAAACTCTGACATCTGGCCCCGTGGTACTTGCCTCCCCACCAAAGCCTTTCTTCTTTGCTTCGACATTTCCCCACTTCTTACCACACTCCCCCCTCCCCCTTTTTTAACTTCCTGGACCTTCGGCATCATAAGCCCTGTACTTCTTCCCTTTCCCAACGTGAGATAGGAAAAACTTTGCATAATTCCCTTTTTGTCCATCGAGGCTTAATTACTGTCAAAGCTAATTGTCTGTAATGGCCTACACGGCATAACCTTCCTTTTTTTCAACCGCACACAGTAACTTTCATATCGGGGAGGAGCTACGTCAGCACAAAAGTTTGGATAGACTTTTCGGCAAGTTCTACACGTGTTTTTAATGAAGTAAAGGGCTTACAAACTAATGGCAGGGCTGCATTCTTTACATGCAAACCATTACCAACTACTACCACTTTTCAAAAGTCTACATTTGCAATTCTGTTGCACAAAGTACCAAAAAATAACGTCCTGCGTAAAACTAAAAGTTAGATTAGTACCATAAATAATTCACTTAGCAGAAACATGAGATTGTGCCAGATGAGGCCGAAATTGAAATGAATGTTACTAAATAATTAAAGTAATCATAAAAAGTATTTTGGGGAATGCAATGTTCATAGGGAATAAGTAGTTATTTAGTATTCTTAGAATACTTTTGCATTTGTATGTTTTAAAATATTAATTTATATATTAATTAGGTAACGTTGAAATTTTCCGCAAATGAATATGTATAACACAAATTTGATTGTCATTTTCGATAATAAATCTAATTCAGTTTTTCAGACGATCGTTTATAAATACTTTGTCGTTATTGCATACTCCTTCTCCATACTTTCCCCACCTCTCACCTACCTCTTACTTTTACCCGTCCATTACGGAGAGGTTCGCCAACTGCTTTTTTTCCCCCCCCTCCATTGATTGAAACGGGTATTGAATGTTCTAAAAGTTAGTTACATAACCCTCCTGTCTTGCTTGCTCGCTCCTCTTTCAGCGAATAACCCAAGAGATCGCTTTGGAGCTTTGGGAGGAATAGACATGTTTCGGCTATACATTCTGAATTATTAGGTCCGAAGTATTGTTTGATTGCTAGACCCAGTGACCCAGGTATTGAGGATTTTAATATTTTATTATTCTAATACGTTTAGCCTTGACTTAAATTTCCCTTTGGTAGTTTGCTAATTTAGGAAACTTGTAAAGTAAAGCCATGATGAAATAATGGCAATTTAAAGGCGGCTCTAAAATTCTTTACATATGAGCGAGAATTTATAAATTGTTTATGCTCTGTTAATTCCTTATGAAGGTTTTAATGAATTGTTGTACAACTGTGGCATTATTTTCAGGATGTATGTTTATTTAAATTGCTGCGCTCAGCCTTTTCTAAAGCGAATGTCATTTAACATGTGAATTACATACATATCATGCTGATTGTTAAATAAAAATTGCTTTTTTATTCATATTTGTTCTTCTCCCAAATTGTAAAGATACTATTATCGGACCACATAATGTTTTTCCCACCTTTCTCCCCCATCCCCTTCCAGCATATTTTCATGTTTAAACATTGTTTGGACATGTAATTTACAGTAATTACAGTACTTTGGTAGAAGAGGCGTGACAAACCAAAAACTATCTACCTAGCTGTTAGACATTTTTAAATTTAACAGTGTCTATCAAATTAATGAATTTAAGTCCACATGACTTTCAGGCTATGATTTTTATATAATTTTGATACCAAAAGAATGCATCAAACGACTTCAAAATACTTTTGGAGAGAAAGTACCGTAAGAAAGGACTGCAAATGGTTTGCTAAATTCTTGATTCAGCAACGATTTCCATATGCTCCATTTACTACAGAAACCAATGACAGAAATACCAATGCTATGGTATATAATAAAGAAGAAAATCGAAATACCTACTACGAAATTCAAGCATTTTTGGGGAAAGTTAGAGCGCAATACAGAGATTCTGCTTAATCATCTTTCTATGATGAAAATGTGCGGTTCGTGGTTTCCATATATTTTGTCTGTTGATTTGTGGAAGAAAATGCTTAAAATACTCAAAACATGCAGACCAAATTCTATGATAAAACATAGATGTAGTGTTATTGGTCGTAAAATAAATGGAAATAGTCATTTTTTCTTTTAATAAACACTTTTCCTAATTTTATTTTAACTAGCGTCTCTCATTTTATTTCTGTTCTCTTCTTTTCTTTGAAATGCGTTTTTCTAAAGATTTTTATGATTTCTACATCACTAGATATTTTCGATGATCGAATAGAGTTGTGCATTACCTCCACTGAAATTTCTGAATCTGCCTCTTAATAGTGCTGCTGCAGCAAATTCATAGTTCATGAAACGATTTTGTTCCAGTGTTCTTGAAACAGAAAATTCTTTCGGTTATGTCAGCATTTTCAAAGTCCTATAGTTGAATCGTACTATTTGATATTGGATAATTTTTATTTCCTGGATTACACTTCATTCGTTTATCAGCTGTTAAAGCCATAGTAAGCGCCAACATAAGTTGCATAAGCAAGTAGCTACAGTAACCAGTTCCAATGTTTTTGCTAGTTGTAAAACTTATATAAGATGTTTAAAACTGATATTAGAAGAACTTACATAGTTGTCCAGTAGTTTCCTTAACTTCGATGAGCACCTTTTTCGTTTGTAAATGAAAGGCGGAACGTATATTCCTACAGCAATTACACAACTTACTAACATCGTAAATATATTGTAACACTGTACCATTAATTCTTATAGTCCACACTTCACAGGCTTAAGAATAATTTTCCATCCGTACATTTGCTGGAAATCTTAACTCATTCCCCAAATTTGAACAATACAATATCGAACAATCGCATAATCTTAACACAAATAAAGAAAGTCTCACAGACTAAATTTATTAGAAGGGAGGTTCTCAGTTCAGTTTCCTTGGGACCAGCCGTTCTGACCTTGGATCTTTTCATGGATTCCGCTGGTTACTTAGGCAAATGTCATTTCCTTTCATTAATTCCATAGCTTCAATTACCGAGTCGGAAGCGTCAGACGAGGCTCACGAAAAATTCCTGCCCTAGCGTACTGTGCGCTTCCTCAGGAAACCTTCGGGCACCTCGAGAGAGACCATGGCGGACCGGAAGTGGCTCTCGAGGGACTCGCCGGCGTCTGAATTTTTTCATGTATGGAAACGTTAGGAACTCCGCCTACCTTATCGAATACCTGGCTGCCAGGTGCATCCTACATCTCTTTCCTTCCTTTCGGAGGGGCCCCTTCGGGCGCCAGTGGTGCAAAACAAAAATAATCCTATTAGAACGTAACCCACAGCACATAGACTAATGAAATACACGGCAATGTTTACAGAAATTGGAGATAGGGAATCCATATCTGCTTGTTTGAACCTCAAAGTTATGGCATTGAAGTTTTTAAAAGACCAACATGCTTATGTCCATTGAGGCTTCCATTCCTACAATAATATATGGAAGTTGTGGCGACAAGTCGTTATACTGGCGTCAAGTAAGAGCGGATCGTTCTTATCGAGTTCAAGTCTTGTTGATAATTATTTATATTTTTATATCTTATGTATGAGCACACCCAATCATAAATTTTTTAAAAAATAAATATATAATCCACTCCATAAGGAACCGTGCGTAATATCTTAACATTCAGTCTGTTGCCTTACGCAGTCCGGTAGATAGACCCCTCTAGACTAAGCTAAATAGCACAATAAATAAGTTAACGTCGTTCAGTGTCGTACTGTCCATGTTTAATCCGAGTTTCCAGAGACTTTTATAGCACCAAATCTTGAAAACGTTGATGATGAGATTATAAAAATCGGAATTTTCTTTCTCGCAAAGCAGGTTTGAAGACATTCTAAAGCAAACCTTATAATATTTCGCTTTTAGTATCTAATTTTAATGGCTTATTTTTCTTCGTGGACAAAAGATTCTCTTTCTAAAATTGCTTGTCTAAGGTTCATCTACAATCTCTGAAATTATTACGGTACATTTTGACGTCCGATGAAAAACATTAAAAAGATATATTTTATTACGAAAATGAAATTTTAGCTGTTGGAAACACAATATTATTTAAAGAAAACATTAAAAATGATATAAGTAATAAATGCTATGTTTTACAACTAGAAGTTTCTTCCGAGCTTAGGAGCCGTGATCTCTTGGAGCTAAGGAGTCAAAACGTTTCATCCTCAACTGCGGAGGACATCTTCAGTGGCGCGGTCTAAGTCTTCTGGGCGAAGGTCCTGCCACTACTGAGACCACGGCTCCTAAGCCCGGAAGAAACTTCTAGTTATAATTCTGACTCCGGCCGTGAAAGCTTCCGATTACTCAATGCTATGTTTGTCTTGAGTTCTTATATTATTTTACATTATCAAATTGCTAAACCAATTTTGCTTAGTTTAGGATTTAACATTACTATCACACGTTTTAAAAACAGTTTATGAAATGTAAATTTTATTCAAGCATTGGGTAATGCATGTAAAATAAATAAATAATAATAATAATAATAATAATAATAATACAGTTAATTTTTATGACTTCTACATTTTCAAACATTGAAAGCTGAAATTTTGCATTTTAATCACAAATATTTTGTTTATCGTTTTAATGATTTGTGGAGTGTATTATTGCACAAAACTAAATTTGTGATAAATTTTACTCATCAAACATTTAAGATGTATTTTCTTGAAAGCCTTTGGATATATTTTACTGAAATGTTTGTAAATCTTCCATATATTTCAGCTTCAAAATTCTTCTTGTTTTTCTTCTTCGTCTCATTTAGCACTACAACCCGGGATGAGCCTTGGCTTGCCGCGGCGACCACTCCATCCTCTACCTCCGTCTTACGACTTCATTGATAGAGGGCAGTATTGCAGGGGGGCATGTGTACAGCATGCCGACACCCCGCCAGTTGCCTATCATGCGGCTTTCGTGAACGAGGTCGAAGAACGCCACCTCTACCTCAGGTAACTGCCCAACAGTCCTCATGAGGCTGGGTGGACGCCATTCCAGACCTCCCTAACTTAAAAAAATTCCTAAGTAGGTACCAGTAGTCGGTAACATTAACCAGTAGACCAAGGAGGAAGTCCAGCTTCAAAATTGGTGGAACAAAATTGTGATGTTAAATAAATTACTTAACAATCGTTTTAATTTTATATTTAAAATGATTATAAATATTCACATTCCTTAACTTTACATCTATACTAATGGAGTTATTGAAAATCTGATCTAAGGACTCTACAAAGGATATTTTCCATGAAACTGCCAAGACATTTTGTTGTAGCTCAAAGATGAACGAGTATAAGTTGCTGGAAACTTGAGTTTACGGTTTCTTTCATTTCCATTAGTGCTGGCCATTTCCATAAAATCATCTTCCAGTTTCTTCCTCATGAACTAAATGTTGCCTACATCTGCAAGATCTATTCTTAAGCTTAGTGTAGCTTTTTCTTTTTTCACTGTCAGAGTTATTCAATATTTAAGTCACTACTTTAACGCCTTCAGCGGGATAATATGGCGAATTTTAATAAAATACTATCAATATTCATTTTCACCTGACTTTTGGTAACTTAAACATATTTTATATTAAGCGAATTTAATATTATAAAAGTTATAGATTTTATTCAGGGTTATAATGCTCCAAAAATCTGAGCGTAAACATGATTTCAATAGTTGCGTTTTGTCATGAGTAGAGAATGAAGTATTATAATTAATTACTTAACACTTATGGATGCAAACTAAATTAATATACATACTATCTTACTTAGGAGACTAGCTTCTGTGTGCCTTTGAACACAGTTTTATCTCTGAAGATTTTACCTGTCTTTAGAAAGCATAGCTACGTTTTATCTTCGAAAGTAACGGTTCCCTAGATAGGCAAGGTTCGGAGCTATTGCTGTATAAAAAATAAACCATTAAATACTCATATAACCAGTTACAGCCAATTTTCTGTGCCCTTAGATAACATTACACACTTGTAGCACTTTCGGAAAGTAATCACCCATGCGTCAGAATCCGTTAAAAAATAGTGAGCGTTGTATATGTGTAGTTTAAAAATTGAGTGCGCGAGAAGGTTCATTAATTCATCGATCCGTGTGGGGCTATCCCGCACCCGAGCGAGCATGAAATTCCCACCCCCTTGCAGCTTCGTGCCGGGGGTGTTAAAATGTCCTCCAGATGACGACGGACGGCATGCAGTGCGCTCCACCACTTAATTAAAACCCTGCTGTATACTGTGACGAAACAAGCGCTCGGTAAATGTCAAGGCGGTCTGCAAATCAGTTCGCCGTATGCTAATTGTTTAGCCAGGCTGGCTTCATTTCTTCTGCGTAAAGTGAGAACCTCAACAAAATTTACCTAAAGGGTAATTCAAACATTTCTGCACGTTTTATTTCTCTGCTCTATGTTGTGAAACACAACAAATTGTATTTTTCCCCATAAAACCTCTTGCTTGTAGTCTAGCCTATTGCTTCAACTTCTTAATGGTATTAGAATAACATGTATTTTCGTAGTTATGCAGCTGCATCTATTCATGCGGAAAATGTCATCCAGAATAGTAATAATAAAAACGACACTAAAGCTTAGAAAAAGATGGCGATCTTGAATTTGTTTTAAAGATGTTTAAGGTTCATTATAACTATAAAGATGTCATAAACGGCGGACATGATAATGAATGAGAAGGTTGGGAAAGTACTTTTTTTATTTGGACGAAAGCATTCCAGGCCTAATTTTAGGGCAAATCCTTAACATTTGCCACTGATGAGAACTGAGGAAACCCTGTTAATTTCTCAGTCAGAAAGAACGGCCCTGGCCTTCACGAGTTGGTGTCCAGCCGGCCTCGGCCACAGATGTGGTATCGTAAAATTGCACAAAAATGTAACGTCATTATTGAACTTGGCGATAATTTGAATGCAACTGATCGATCCTCGTGTTTAGAAAAATAAAAAGTACAGAAACGCTTGACGAAAGAATAAAAAATGGGCAGAAGGGTTCTGGAAGCTTCGCTATGGGAAATACGTCAGAACCAGAGCAACTGCCACAAAAATGTTAAACTGTTAATTATTTTGAACAAACTCGAGTTAAATGCCAAACCGTGCTAATTTGGTTGAAGTGCGAGAAAAATATGTACACCTCTGCCAGTTTGTTAGCTTGGAAACCATTCTGGTCGCCAAAATCCATACTGCTAAACAGGTATATTCTGACTTTTTTTACGGATGTCAAACATGGAACCTGATCGAAATTCAAAAAGAAAGATCGGCCATTTCGCCAAAGGAAGATGAAAGGGAGGATCCTAGAAGTGACCCACAGAGATATTTGTGAATGATTTGAACTCGATACACAATGTTTACAACAAAGTTGCGATTCTATATTTTTCCTAATGTTTCGAGATACATGTCGCCAATTAAATAACAGTTAATCCTCTTGTAGCCCTAAGATATTGCACAAGCTCTATAATAAATTAAAAATTAGAAGATTGGATAATCTTATCGGCGTTGACATCGTCTTTGCCTTGCCGCTGGAGATCAGCAGTGCCAATAATTTCTGTAATTTGTTTTCAATTAAATACTCATATAGGAAGTTACAACCAATTATTTATATAAACTTGTAGTACTTTAGGAAAGTAATCATCCAGTTTCAGCTCTGACATAAACCACTGCTTCCACAGGATGCGAGGCTGTGCGAGGTTCTGGTCACGCTCTACATAAAAATATTAGTTCATCAGCTCCAAAGACAATTGCAGTGATGTCTGATGCCAACAACCTGGAAATGAATGAAGGAAAATTATCTGTATTAAGCGATATATAAAAATAGTAATGTGGAATGTATGAGGCATTGCAAATAAATTATTAAACTTGAAAAATAAAGGAAAGAAATGAAACTAGACATTGCAATCGCAATAAGCGAGAAAAAACTAAAAAGATCCTGTGACTTAGAAAATTTAATGACCTTTAATAGTGATACTCCAAAGGAAGAGAGGGTCAGAGCAGGAATTGTTTCTACTAGTTTCTATTCTTGGTCAAAAGAATGGAAATGACAGAGGGTACCTTTTTATAGTGGGAATATATGCACCAGCAGCACGTCGATACCACGATTTAGAAAACAATTCACAATGAACTATATAAAAAGTAAAAAAGATGTAATGCAAATGACTGTCTTATCATTTCAGGAGACTTTAATACAAGTTATTATTATTATTGCAGGTACAACAGGTGAATTAGCGATAAAATTGTAAATTATTAAGAGGTTTCGTCAGCTATAACAATTTGATAAAAATTAACACAATCTTTCGTCACAAATATGTGCACATGCACACGTGACCAATCAGAAAACACAGATCCATAATTGATTGTTTCGTAGAAAATGATAACATAGTAACTTTTTGATAGTGTTCGTGTATATGGAAGCTGTGAGATTAACAGCAATCACTTTATTGTAGAAGTAAAACTATTTTTTTAACAAGATGGGCAAAATTTTTATCAACATTTCCAAACAAACGATTTATTTGAACTTACCTACCAAATGTTTCCCAATTAAACACTTATATCAAAGAAGAAGGAGAAAATTATAAACAGCATGAATAAAGTTATAATATTGAAAAATAATGGGAACAACGATTACATTTTTTTTTACAAAAATAAGCAGAAGAATGTTTAGGAAAATATACAATAATTTAAAAAGAAAGTTTATAACTAATACAAGAGCTTAAAATAGCAATAGGTGAGAAGGGAAAGCTCTATCAAAAGCGATAAGTTGTTCTGAAAATTGTTTTATCAAATATAAAATGAAAATTGACGCTAAAAACTGAAATTTGGGAAAAGTATGTCACTAATATTGCGAATGAGGTACATGGCAAATAAATGAGTCCATATAGAAATTAAAACAAAAAATAATGAACAAAAATATGTACCTGACATCTAAATAATAAAAGGCGAACAATGACTACAATATTTTAAGGAATCAAGAACAATTGGAAAACCTTCAGAAACTAATAAGGCAGGAATTCATTCTATTTACTTCGGATATAGGCCGATTTGAAACATAGGAATTCAGAAGAGGCTTTTAACAGAAGCAAAACAGAAAAAATTATGAAAATGATAATATAAACTTGAGCTTATAAAATACGCTTCAAATGAAACACTAGAGAAATGTCTAAAATGTATAAGCAAATACTAGAAGTCGCAGGCATAGCTAGCAAGAAACTCCTATTAATAAAAATGAAACGGAATATAGTGAAAACTTTATAGAGATAGGACACTAAAGTTATGCAAAATGATTACAAAAACTTTATTGCTCGTTTTCAAAGAGTAGTAGTAGTTTCTGGAGCGAACTAACGGTGTTTAATTTAAAACAACTAATTTAAACCCATTGGTACAGAGTAAAAATCTTATAAGGAGCGAAATGATGACAAAAGCCAGGACAATATGGTGTGCAAATAAATCGACTTTCATATATGGCATATAAACAAAAACAAATGAACATTAAAGACTGTTTGTAGCAACAAAAAATAATTAACATAAAATTTGCGCTGGGGAATATCGATGTACAGAAAGCTCGGCCCTGAAACTTGTCATTAAGAAGCGTAAGGTAGAGAGAAGGAAAGACAGGGAACTAGAAATTCATCACATTTAATGTGCCAGTAGACGGTGAGCCAAACACTTAAATGAACGCGTTTCATTAAGCTCGCGATGGAGAACGGGGGAAAAAATCGTTCTTGCTGTTATTTATTGACCATCCCTTTCGTTTTTTGGCGTTCGCTTTCCTCACGCCCTATATTTTTTCTCTACAGTGGCAGCAATTTTATGGAGGAAAACCCCATAGATCCTGTAAGGTCGATTTTTATGGATGATCCACTCAATGCTCCCAATATTAGTTACTTATTCTTAGAGAGACAAAATAATTATAAAAAAGAAGGGGAACAAACTCAAATAGAAATAGCAAGCTCCAAGCTTCTTATCAGTATTTCCATAAATCATGAAAATAGATTTAGAGACGAGAGATAAGCTCCGATTATATGGTTATACGGGGAAGAAGGTTATCGCTGTAGTTTCACAAGTGGCCAATGTGAGTGAGATTTACTACCGCTTAAACCAAATAGCTGAAAAGCATCACGCACCATAATAATCCCAAAAGGTTTAGGTTTATTAGCCTATTGGGGTTACGAGACTTGTTCGTATAGTCCAGTTATTACGTTTATCCTTATAATTTTGATATTTTCTTATATTTTGTTTCTCTTATCATTAATCAATTTACAACCTATTACTATTAGAAATTTCATTTCAGATGTATCACTTCTTTCTCATCTTCTGGTCAATGTTCAACATTCTGAATCGGTATACCACCCGTTAATAATGCTAATTTCACAAATGTTCTATTAATGTTGACTTTACAGTTCCACAAATTTGCCTAAAAGTTAAGTCATTTATGCCATGTTAAATCATTTGTGCCATGTTTTTCTAATTGATATTTTCCTTGTTTTAAGTATAATTTGATTTAAACATTAATATTTATATAGAATGTGTTGGTGAATTGCGTTAAATTCATTTGATCATCTAAAAATAAAAGGCTTTAATATTTTATTATCAACATAAAAGTGTTTAACTATTTCTCTCTGCAAATTTCTTATATCTCAGGAATACTTATTTCAACCCCTCACTGTATGAATAACTACATATTTAACATACATTTAATTTAGACAAAAAATCATAAATTGAGATACTGAAAGGGAAATTTAATACCAAAGTTCATTAAATTGTAGGCTTCACTCACCATTTTGTAATTTCAAATAGCACCCTTAAATTTTAATGCCTAAACAGGACGCAATTGTTACGAAGACATTTGCTTTCTATGTTTTTCTGATAACCTAGAGTGTTATAGCTGGTAGAATATGGACAAGATAAAAATAAATCGGTAGGTTGTAGGATGAAAACACTCTTTACATTAATATTACAGCAATACAACATATTTCTAAACTCCTGACTAATTGCTTACAATGTTTTGTCTGTAGTGTATACACCATTTTGAAACAACTTATTACTAACTCACTACAAATACATTAAATACAAGTACTTTTTATATTATTCTGTCCAAATTCAAACAATAAGTTTCCAAGTAAAAATAACAAGTGGTAATAGGCATAGTACATTCATTTTAAAGTTTAAGCAGAAAAAGTCATAGGTGACATTTGAAATTTCAAACTGAATAGCAGGGAGCGACGGGGTGAAACCAAAAATGTAAGGGGTTTTAAGCGTCCCTCTCAATATCTAAATTGGTGTGTTTTATGTTTACTTTAAAATTATGTTAAATAAAATAAATAGTTATTCACAACGAAAGGTACCTCTATGGGTGGCCGAGGTCGTTAAGGCGCGAACTCGTGAGCGGGAGGTATGGGGTTCGATTCCCACCAGGACCATCCTCCCCGAGATTTTCCCCACGTTTTCTTCACATAAATGGCAAATTGCTAAATTCCTAAACTGAGGCCTGGAGCGATGCCTTCCTTTAAAAAAATTCCTTTCCCAGTTTATCATTTCATGTGTCAGCAGTGTCTACCGCCTGTAATGCCTCAGTAGTTAAAAATCTGCCTTTCCAATATACCACACCTAATGGCTGGCTTATTGTACTTTTAACTGCTTTAGGTACCAAGTAATATTTTAACATATCAATAATATGACACATGAAATGAATATTTATACAATTGCGTTATATTACTCACTATATACATTTATATCGGGTGATCGGCCAGATAGATGATACCCGTTTCAAATGCCCCTCATGAGACAAATCCCTTCTGAGAGCTAAATATAACGCCCAACTGGGAACGGGACCATAATATGAAGTTATCTTTTTTTCTCAACCTCTATTTTTTCGGTTACTGTTTTGTTACTATCTAGAGCTTATTACCGTTTAGGATGCTTATGTTAACCTATTCTTGTATAATTTTTCCATAGTCAAATCTTTTAGGTGCTCAGTTTTCCATTTTAGTCATTGACCAACTGCGCTTATCTTTGAAAACGTTTGTTTGTTTGTAACGCGTATTTCACTAACTTTGTTATTTCAAACAGTTCAAGTGGTTCTGTTCTGCTTAGTTGAACAAAGTCAACAGAAGCTGATTTTGCAGCACTCAGATGTTTCATGTAGAAAATAATGATCCTTGTAGGGATGGACTGACCTCACTAATTGGTTATCAATTTTATATCCCAGTGATATTTAAGTAAACTTTTAAAACATGTAATAGCATAAATTTAAAAACTATTATGGCTAATGCGGCTAAATATGTTAATAGTGAAGCCAATACACTGGCTAGTTATAGCGAGTACCGTATCTCTGAACTCATGACTAACACACATAATGTATTTAAACTACGATTCTCATTTGGTAAAACATAATACTCAACAGCACTATAAAATAATTTCATTCAGATGTGTCAGGATTAAAATTTTAAACTTGTATCCGGTCAAAATAGGACTAAACTTACTTTTTTCTCGGTGGTTATCCCCAATCGCAAAGAAAAGTGCCCGATTGGATATTTAATTATCACTAAGCTTTTAATCTTGAGGGCCTAATACTGAGCGTTCAGGTTAATTATCGCTATGACAAAGTGCGTGTCTATAACTGAGTAGGAGGAAGCAAACAACAATAGGACACGGCTGTTCGTCACTACTACATACAGAATCTAACCCTAGTCGTCACATTATAATATACATTTAAGAAGATAGACAGATATCGGGGGATTAATGGAGTTTTAGCATCTTCCAGCACGCCAGTCTATAAGGCTTAATATGCTGCCTTCATTTGGAGGGACGCCTTCATTGTTTTCCAAAAGTTGTTCCAGTATTTTTGTTCTAATGTTGGCATCCTTCCCCAGATCTTCCTTTGTTATGGAAAGAACAAGTCTCTTTCTTTCCAGGATTGGACACTCAAACTGGATATGCGAGGCAGATTCCTCGTCTTGTTTGCACAATCTGCATGTGGATTCATCTTTACAGAGTCCCACTTTGCTTAGATGTTTCCGCAAGTAACCAATTAACCCAATTCCTTTCCTTATTCCTCTTCAATTGGAGAAGGGGCGTGGAAATTATTGCTAGGACCTAGGAAATTTCCTAGCTTGGATTTGTCCAGGATAGATTTGCCACCTAGTTTATGTTTATCTCAAATTGAAAGTAGTAATTTGATATATTTTGATGATAGAGCGTGTTCTACAATTAAGATTGTAAAAAACCTTCCAAGAGAATAATTGTATGTAATTTACAGTTCATAAAGAATAACTTTACATGTGCGTTTCCATTATATAATTAAACGTTTAGAAATATAAAATCTTCAGATGCCTGAAGCGCTGAATCTAGTGAATGAAATAAAGCAAGAAATAAATAGGACACCTATTACCAAAGTATGAAACCAAAAATAAACACAATTCTGAGAAAAAATAGTGATTATTCAAGTATATGTAAAATAAGGGATATGATACCTAGTAAATAATAAAAGAGAACTGGCAACTGCAGCCGCTGGGGTTTCTCAGATTATTTTCATTATGTTCTTGCTATTGAGATGTATTTTCCCGACTATAAGAATTTTTTTCGGGATAATAGCAGAAGATTCACGTTTGAGGACTACAGATGTATGTTTTGGTTACAAGGATCGTGAAGGAAAAGGGGAACAGAAAAATTCTGTGACAATTATTCCGAAAACAAAGCTAAGTGTTTCTGTGATGAACAGAATAAGAAAATAAAATATTTCTCTGTAATGGTATTTAGAATTTGTATTTAATTTTAGAGCGGATTGCATATTTGTATCTGCATCCTCTTTCTTCAGCACCTCAACTAACACTGAAACAAGGTCAAGTTATATACCTTGCTGAGTCAACTTTTGTAATCGGTTTCCAAGATTACAAGCCTACCTATCACTTACTCTATAAAAAGCTTTAACATTGAAGAAAAAAAAAACTGGGACAGATTATATTGGGTCAGTACGGCCATCTCTCCGACAGAAAAGTATATCAGTAACAAACATCTATGATACAACCAATGTGCCGTTTATTTACGGCACGAAAAAAAACCTCAAGCTTGAATGAAAAAACCTCTGAGAAAAATCGATCGACGTTTCACGTCCTGAATTGAATGGAACGCTAATGATCAAAGGTGTTAACAGCATTCTTAAATAAGATAAACCTAAATAGTAATGCATTCAAAGAAACAATAAATAATTCAATAAAAATAAATCACTTAAATTCACATTCCATGTTGCAGTTCTTAAAATGCAAGATAAATAAAATATTTGGAAAGACAAAAAATTACAGGAAAAAATGTAAAGTAAATATTAACAGACAGTAGCTATAAAAGACGTTTCATTCATTTTAAAGTTTTTAGTGTGCACTTTTTACGGTAATACTATCGAGTGAAGATGTAGACAGTCGTAGGTTGATTTCCTCTTGCATAAACGACCAAAATACAAATTGTTCCTATCATGCACGGATAGATTTACCTGTTAGTGTATCTTCTTGCATTCTGCTTGAAAGTGATGTCGAACTGTGATTAAGGACTTAGTCGCATGACATTACAGCACATGCCTTCTCCACTGCTATGACCACCCTTTTCACAAAATATCGACTAGTGGTCAACAGATCGAATTATGTTAATCAAAAGCAGTAGAAAGACAAATAAGTGTTTCGTGTTCCGTGGAAGATGCCAATTGAACGTTAATATTCAGAAAGTAATTTTTTTTTAAACCGTTCTGATATATTTTTACTTGTCCTGTAAATATTGAAAGGCATTTGTAGATAAATGGCCATAACGTTTAAAGCCATAAGTTATTGCTAAGTATGAGGATTTTGAACAAATTCTTGTGCAAAATGTTACAAAAAAGCTTTATTAAATGATAAAGGTTTAATCAGTTTATTTTTATTTATTTATGCAATTATTCTTTACAGACGTGACAGAACATACACTGTATATAATAAAAATAATATTTAGAGGCGTGCCTTAAAATTGTTGAGAACCGTTAGTTCGCTCCAGAAACTACTATCCTCGTTGAAAACGAGCAATAAAAGTGATTAAATGATCGCCAACTTCCAGCTTCTTACTAAATCTGGATAAAAGAAAAACAGTAGGGATATCTTTAAATTCATGTGAATACGGTTAGTGTTACTGGGTCACCATATGTCATTCTCCCCAACCAGAGACACTAATGATGCCCTCCTCATCTAGTATATGCAAGTATCTCCACCCTCTGCACTCCCGAAGTTTCATATTCGAGTCAGAAACATGCCCCACTCGGCATCTTCTTGACATATGTTTATTGCTTTGAGAAGACCATAACAATACCGCACGAGAAACTCGCTATAGAGCAGTAGAAATGTTCCCTTAAATTTCTCTGAGCCTAGAGCACAATAAAGAGATATATACACACACAACTAATGTTGCATAGAGACTAGAGGGAACTTCTATGTCGAAGAGCAGGAGGAAGAAGCAGGCTTAGCCTAAAGGCAATCGTGGAACCCGGAAAGAGAAGTAGAGAACAGAAACGTGAAGGGGATGGAGAAATGATGAGCCTCAGTACATGTTATATTGCTTGGCACTGCCATGTCAAAACTACTCAAGTGGTATTTTTCGCTGAAGCCTACACATATGTGAACAGTGCCTTCAAGCATTTAAATTAACTTAGCGAAACAAAGGGATGTTCCCAAATGAGCGCAGCCAAGCATAACAACTATGCTGTTTTGGGCGCTGAAATGCAGTAATTAATGGAAAATAAATGCTTATGCAATTCATAGCCGAAACACGCCGTGTATTCTAGAGGTACTTAACCCGATATTTACTTATATGTAAGTATATAAGTAAATATTGTTATGTATATAATATAATCACAGTCACGAGTGGCCCACGTCGTTAAGGCGCGGATTCGTGAACGGAAGGTCTAGGGTTCGATTCCCACCAGGACCGTCCCCCTGACAGGTTATTTCCAGGTTTCCTCAGTCTTCACAAATGGCAAATGCCGGAGAGATCCCCTAAACATAGGCTGGAACATTTCCTTCCTTTAAAAAAAAAAATCATCCCCCAGATTATCATTTCATCTCGTGTATCATCAGTGTCCACCGCGTGTGATGCCTCAGTAGTTAAAACGGGCTTTAACACTATTAAAAATATATAATTTAAAAAATTCATTAATATCCCTCCCTCTATTCTATGCTTTTTACAATAGTGCTTATAGAAATGAGATTTATGAAACAAAACAATATATATTTTGAAAATGAACGTATACTTCCACTTATGGAATACCAAAATAATAACGAAGAGAAGGAAAAACGCTCTTTTCGGGGCATATCTAACGTTTCACAAACTCTTAAGTGTCCCAAAATATTATCAAACAGCTTTTTAAACGAGTAAGAAATAAAAGCTGCGAAAGAAAGGCTTAAAAGTGGAAGTCTAAAGAAAACTGATATATGAACATTGTTCTTTCACACTAGCCCTCTGTATGACATGACTTCCAAATGGAGAATCAGTCTTGAAGCCGGGATTCGAACCGTGGGTCTTCAGCCTTCCGGGCGGAGCTCCATCAACTGACCTACCGTGTACTTCTCTAAGCTGGGTATCACTAACCTCTATCACCTGATTCTATGTACTCCGGAGATCTCCCAAAGATTTCTCTACAATGAGAGATTAATTCCTTAAGAGACAACTCGTAAGTCTATAAGTACTTATGATATTGGCTTCCCCCGGAGTGTTGCCTATGGACGAATGAACCGCTCGTTAGCCGGTTAGCCGGCCAACCGGGTCTCAGTGATTAGAGGGAGCGTAAAAAAATAAAACAAACCAACCTTACAGTAATTCACAAACCAATTTAAAAGGATCATTAATTATCAAATGAGGCCTTGAAACTGCCCGCCTTCACCCTGCACAAAATTTTATAATCCCTTTAGAAAATTAACCATCACTCGCCATAGTACATTTTGAGAAATCCGTACAATTTCCTGGCGGATGTTATCGTTGAGTTCTTGTATTGTGTGCTGGTTCCTCTTGTACATGACATTTTTTAATTTGCCCCAGAGATAATAATCGCCGGCTGTCGAATCGAAGGATTCGGGGATTCGGGGGATGTTGCGATATCAGAAGTGGTTGTTAACCAGTTTTTCATTGGTCATAGGCCAAAAACCTGGACTTCTATAATCCTTAATAAAGTCAAGTCCCATTAATAATCGTATATTTTAATTATATATAAAATAGTTCACTGCTTGTTTCGGAGTTCAAGGATAATTGTTTTTTGTTATGTTGCCAATAAACTACCTTAAAAGGAAATTCTGATTACAGGGAAGATATAGGTAACAGTGTACACATCACTTCTTAAACTCAGAAACAGCTCCTGTCCTCATATTTGTGGTCTAAATCATAAGACAGTTAAATTAGTTGCAAGTTATATATCCAAGCCCTTGAGACGGAATGTGCGCGCGGGAACGACAAATGTCCATTGCTAATGAAGCTAATGCAGCGTTGCAGGTCGCAACACCTACTCGTAGTTACTTTATGACGTTGATGTAAATCTTGCCTCCGCCCCTGGACGAGAAAATTCCAGGGCCCTTTTCTTCTGTTTTGTGAATGCTCTCTCACGGGGGGGGGGGGGGGGGTATTGGAGAGGAATTGTTGCACATTAATTAGCGAGGATACGGAGAATTGTTAATGCATTTATTTTGTCAATGCGTTTTGTTATGTCCTTGGGTGCTTCCGTCTAGACGACTAAGCTTACCATTTATTATCTAAATTAATGAATCCACTGAGATTGATAAATTTGCTGATGATTTATCACTTGAATTAACACTGAAAGGTAAAAATTGCTATAAAAAACAAACTAGATTACATTTCTTTTATTATTCATTCTTGATGTTATGCCAGTATTAATGATAATAAAATAGTGTATACTACTTTTTTCTCTTAATCGAATCAATAATAAATGTGCCTCAACAGAATTTCTTTGTATTCATCTTGAGGAAGGACTTGGATGGAATGCACATATAAATACTTGGTTAATAAAGTAAACATTAGAACATTTAAGTTAAGAATTCTTTGTATGTTACTAATGTACCAGCTGGGTTAATTATTAAAGAGTTCTTTGCAGGCAATGTATGGGATTTCTAAAAGGAAATTCATTTCAAATTAATGTTAAAAGTACACTATCAAGAATATGTTTAGTTATGGTTTACAATGGTCTAATAAATAGTTACCTTAGTTATGGAACTCCTCTGTGGAAAAATCATACTTAAGTTTCTCGGCTATTATTACTATAAAAATGAACTGTGAGGATTATCTGTGATGTCCCTTGTAACTCTCTGTAAACCACAATTTATAGAACTTGGAATACTTACACTGCCGCCAATGTTCATAATGGACTGTCTTTTATATGTTAAAACATACTTATTTACTCTCATCCCTTGTTCTAAGATGCATGATCATTTCACTCGGAATAGATTGAATATAACGTTAAAATGTGTAAATACAGAAATATAACAGCAGTTTTGTTTGTATCTAATATAAATTTTATAATAATCTTCCACAGTGTATAAGAAATTTATTCTACACATTATTTAAGAGACGAACCATGACCATACTGCTGATCAATACAATAGCAACGAATTTTACCAAATAAGATATGAATGTATCACATTTATAATTGATTTGTTATCTCTTGATGTGGTTTATTTAGGAACGTTCCTTAACATCTCAGGTCATCAGCATTCCATTCAATTCAGAGCGTGAAACGGCCGAAATGTTTGCTCAGAGGCCTCTTCCGTCAGGCTTGAGGTTCTTTTGCTTGCCGTAAATCTACACCACGGGACCCACGGCTTTACTTCCCTTCCGAAAAAAAGTCATACTTGGATTTTTACTCCCGAAAAAATCCACAGACCCTGGCCGAGATTGAACCCACGATATTGGGTCTACGAGGTAAGTATGGTTACCACTAGACCGCCAGGACCGACTTATTCTCTGTTTTTTCATTCTATCTGTATTTTATATGGCAAAGAGGCTACACTTTACAGTGGTTACCTACTTGTAATATACTTTCACTGCCTGAGGCTAAAGCATTTATGGGAATATTGTGCAAACATTATAAGTGTTAAGGTTCCTCTTCACGAGAACAGAGTTTTGCGATTTATAACCATGTCACAACAATTAACAGAACTGAAAACAAAATGAAGGCATGCTATCCATTATAACATTAAGTCTCATGAAAAAATGAAAAGTGTTAAACAATTTATTTTTTATTTTATTTATTTTTCTGGGTTTAACGTTCTCTACAATGTGCGATCATTTTGAACGAGGAGTGTTTTAATGATTTAATGATAGTGCAAATAAGTTCAGAGATCTAAAGAGCTATAGCTACTCGATATTTAACTCAAGAACCGAGGAAAATTCTGAACAAAGATTTCAGTCAGGAAGCTTGAGCCAATCTGGTTCGAATCCGGGTAAGCGGGTGAAAGGTAGTTACTTTATAGTCCTACACACAGCGTAGCTTAACTAGGTGTTATATGTATTTATTTTTTTTTCAGGTTCACTGACGAAATAAAGTCGTCATTAACTTCTGATTTACATATAGAGTAATTTTGCAAATATATGTATGATTCTTGAAAACTAAATGTTAGGGGACTTAAGCAGTGGATCTAGTGGCGATTTTTGTGTTGTCACAAAATGGAACTAAACTGTGCACACTCCAGCATGTACTGCTTTGCCCAGCGATTTCGCTCTCATCTTTCCGCAACATGATTCCCAGGAATGCGTGCACGAGCTTGTTCCTTTCTCCTTCCTACTCACGTACTGTGGTTGTTTGCAATTTAATCTCTAAATGACCTTTTGCGCCATGTGTAGCATGTACAGGAGTCAAGAGTGTTTACTACAACCTCTCGACAAAAACTCGCCTGTGCGAATTGTCCACGTCTTATTGTTCTCTCTGCCACATTGTGAAACAACCAGCAACAAATGTAAAAACCGGAATAAGTTCCAGTGCGTATGCACAAAAAATACCGTTGTATCTCAAAGCAATATTTCTGAATAAGAAGTCCTAAAATAATTTTCGGAACACCTCTTATAGTTTGATAACCAGAACAATTCTATAACAAATGGCTTAAAACATCAAGATTTTAATTAACAACGTTTTAACTTTTTTTTTAGTCTTTCATGGCCCACATTGTTATCATTATAATTGATCATAACCCGGATATTTTTCCGTGGTCGTTGGTTTGAATTAAATTTAAAACAAAAGTTTTCGATAGCTCTGCGGCCAGCATCAACAGTGGACTGAAAGTGTCTGGAGAGGCAGAGGGGCAGAATCATTAGATGTAGGAATAGATGGGAATGGAGGGGGGGGTTTGTTACAGACGTTGTTTGTGGACCAGTAACAGATTCTGTCCTATTTGTCTGAAAACATCTTTGTTTATATTTTCTGGGCTCTGGTTCTGGTTTTAAGACCTGTGTCCTAGCCAGACTAAAATATCGATTCTTCTTTAAATTACTCTGTTTTTTTTATTTATTATTTTTTTAGCCTGATTCGAGCGCAAATATCCCTTATGTTAATAAATGGAAGTGTATACATTGGTATGATCGGAATATCCAGTTAAAACTCAACTGGGAGAATATAACAATGTAAATAGTGTTAACATCTATACTCCCCCATAAAATACGAGAACTTTTATATTAAGTAAGAATATGCTTGGTTTCAACGTCAAAATCGCCCGTGCATGGTTTTTTACATGTGTTAAGACATGCTTCCATTAAGCAACTTTGGGAATTTTTATTGAATGCTTTAATAATGATATTTTAAAATATTTGTCTTAATTAATTCCTAAATTGAATAATATTAAGCCCATTTTCCTGTCCTGTTTAAGTTATGATAATGTTTTCATTCAATGAATCCATTATAATTAAGACTTGAAGTATTTAAAAAATGCTATCTTTGTGTAAATATTTTTCGTAAATGTTAATGTATCTAAGCAACACAACAGACCAGACATATTCGCTTATATTTACATTAGGCATTAATAGGCGGCAAGATATATACATGCCAAGAGCTTAGAACTTTCGCATCATCAGCCCGCCCTCTCAAGTGCCTATTTCATGATTCATACGCTGCGATTCGGTTGCTTTGTATTCATTTCAATTATTCTTTCGTACAGTGTAAATGTTGAAGTAAACGAGAAAAAACAGCATGTGATAAACAGGTTGCAAATTGCAGGGGAACAATATGTAAATAAAAGCAAAGATGCAGTTCCAGTTAAAAGTCATTCAAAATTCTTTTAAGCTTTAAACATACATGTAGTAAAAATATGGAACGATGAGCTGACTGAAATGTTTTCCACAAACCAGCATAAAGGACAAAATAGCAAATACCTTTATGGTTTGTCTCAACTAATCTGTCAGAAGAAAAGAAAACATTGACCAGAATTATTCCCTTTCTTAAAAATCAACAGCACAGACATTTTATGAGAAGTTGACTGCTGAATGAAGCAAAATCAGTCTAAAGTCTCTCTTCATTGTGAGAAAACTTTCAGTTCAGAGTGTGTAATGAAGGCTGTTTGTTACCTTTAAATGTTCAAAACTGAGATTTAGCATTTTTGCAAAACAAAACATAAAAACCTTACGAGTCCTACTATATGTTAGTAATTCTGGCACTTAGTTCCCTCTTTAATTTAGTATCTCTGGCATTATAGACGAATATCATTTTACCACTTTTAAAATGTTTCTATTATGCACAATTCCATTACACTTTTTGTAGTTAATGCTTTCAACGTTGAGAGGTTTCGCGTGTTTCAAAAAATAAGGAAACAAAATGTTGTTATACATTTTCAAAGGCAATTAAAACAGTGAAAAGTTTTAAGATGACATTCACATTTTCACTTATTTAAAATCTTTCAAATTTTGTTAGGTGTATAAACGGATATATAAAATATGCACACACACCACGCGGAGTTGATAATCTCGTTATGTGAGTTCCTGAGCAGACAAATATGTAAGTGCCTATCCGCTGTAAAGAGCGGTTGACCCCGCAGCCTCTGGCAATTCACGTTGACTTATCGGTTCATTTACAGCTACCCTGCAAGTTCTTAATAACATTCGCAATATCCACTTTTGTCTTCGTATTCATTCGATTCCTGTTATTCACAGTTCCGTCCTTATGTATTCGTGTTTTCATCCGTTTGGGTTTCATTTGTGACATTTGAATCTCATATCGCTATTCAGGTGGAAGACAATTATTTCTTCTGCATTCATCCAACATTAACAGCATGTTAACGTCTTGAAACCTGACATGTTTCTGATTCTATGAGAGCTAATAAGCCAACGTTGCCAAACTGTTTGTAAAATTTCAGTGGTTTTTAAACTGATAGTTACCAGAATTTTAGTATTATCCTTTATTTCAGATTCATACATGTATTAATTGCTGTTTTAAGCACAGTATAACTTCTGAAGATTTAATTTAAAAAAAAAATAGCAAAATTTATTTAATTTGTAGAGTATTTTCTAAGCGTATAAAAGTATAACATTTTTAAATTTAAACGTCTGAAGTTACCCCCCGCAGCCTCATAAGGGATCCCACATAAAATTTGCACGACCTATTATGAAGGTTTCTTCAAGTTATATATTTAGAAAAAGTCAGCATTTGGTTCTATAGCTCATTTAAGAGATAATGGCTTGTAGCGTTTTATATATTATAGTCAGATTGAAAAATGCAGTAAATGTTCATCATTAGTGGTTATTGTCAATTTTTGCTTTGTAACTACGTAAATCTAGTAAACAGAAAGAAATCATTATATATTTTCCCCACTTCCTCACATTTACTAGCGAGTGTTCACATTTACAAATGTAATGTGGTAAATGCTGGTAGATTAATTAAATCGATTCTCCTACTAAATATTTATATACTTCTGTGTTTATATAAAGATGCATTGATGTTGTTTAAATGTCATTACTATATTAAACACATTTTTTGTGGGCAGTGGTAGCATATTTAATTAACTTCTGCAATATTTTACATCTTTTAGATTATAGCAGTTTGCTAGAATACCTTAGTAAAAATTCCAAGTCAATTTTGCACAAATCAAGTTGGCTGCCAAATGTTTGTGCAAACACCAAGAAACAATTGCTGTAACAAATTTAAATTTACTGCAAAATATGCAACGGAGTTTCATAGCTTTAACCGACAACTACGCTTCTTTTGTAATACTAATAGTCATCGCAAGGAGACAAACACATAAGTTAGTAAATAAAGCAGCAAATTCTTAAGACACCCTCATCATCATATGAGCAATTACTGATAAATAAAATACTTAACTGCACAAATCCACATATAACTAAAACTGCGTGTTTTTCCGCAATCTTAAGGAATTACTCCGCGCATTCAGCATGCAGAAGAATGCAACGTATGAAACACATATGTATATATTGAATTGTTTTTATCTACAATCACTGTTTATTTCTCATCTAGTTTTTAAAAAGACATGGGATCAAGCTCAAATAACTTTGTTAAAGAGACAAAAAGTGAAATACTTTGAATCTTTTCTCGCATAATAGATCACATGGACAAGCCATGAGTACCAATATGATATTCTCAAAAACACTTAATAGTTATTAAGTGTTTCATTTCATCGGAATAGGCCAAAGTTATAAATCGTTTGCAGGAACGATGTAGCCTTGTGCTTTAGCGTATTACATCATTATACTGAGCAATTTTAATTTTTCAATGAATTACCTAGTAACTTTCCTGAACGTTGGTACCACCGAGCGAAGGGAATTTCCAGTGCGTATGCTTCTTTAGGATTTTGTAGTTTGCATTCAAGAATAAATTAAAATTCTTCACATTGTAAAATTTTCTAATCAGCTGTTCCCTCGTGGAGGTGCTAGTGCAAACAGCGTCGCTTAGTGAGAGAACATATAAGTTAAATGCGCAATGGCGTATTTTCCACTTTTACCTTATATGAATGGTAATTGTTATCCTCAAAAAGTAGTAAACTAAACATATTTCCACTATTTATGTATACGTTTGGATAACATTCACATTTATCTGCAATTGCTCACAATATTCAATTACTTTTACTTTGAATGTAACACATCTATAAGATACATATCACTTCAAATGTTATTATTATAAAACAGCAGACTTCTAACTCAGAAATTTCACCCAGTAGCAGCGCTGGAGGTTAAAAACTTAACAGAAATTCATCGCGAAACATGAAAGATGCCGAAAAAACACTCACAAAAAGCATTTTTGTTTCATTTGTAAGAGGGAGGAAACAGGAGACAGACAAGGAAAGGAAGCAGAAAGCGGAAATGGCGAGTAATGTGAGAAAGAGGTGATGAAATGGCATAAAGAACCAATTCCTGTAGACAGCTGCTGTTGCTGCTGCGTTTGTTAGGGCAGTACAGAAGGGAGAGAAAGTGAGAGAGTTGATGCTCTTAAACCCTTACCCAAAGTGAAAATGTAATGTAATTGCTACGTTTCTTTGCGCTTGGAAAAGAGCTTTCCGTGTACATTGTGAAAAGTGAACGACAAAGAGGTAAAACAAATGGGGGGAAGGGAAGCGGAGTGCGTGCTAGAAGCTGTTCTGACATGGCGTTTGTTACTACACAGCAATTCCAGTTGAAGATCCTAGGGACGAGACATGAAGAAACTAACACTCATTGCTAGTGTTCCAGACTGAAGGTTAAGCTAAATCTGAAACTTACAAGTGCTAGGAAAAAAACCATAGTTGACCTCTTGAATTTTTCATAAGCAATACAATTTAGCAACTGGACCACGCATAATGAAAATGAGGGGGAAAAAAGAAGAAAAAACCAATAATGATGTACACATATAACTCCTTCAGTTACTCAGCTTAGGAGCATATCAGATACAAAATTAGAATCTTCTTTGATTTATTTATGAATGCCTGAATATGACTTTGAGTATATTCATGTTGAATTTGATCTTCCCAATTACTATATTTAGCGCAGACAAGTTTGGAATCTTCTATACCATATTTTTCTTTTACCGTAGAGATTAAAGTCACAATGACTTAGATCAGGGGCCCGAGGGGGGGCCATTAATCATTATAACCAACTCTGTCATCCTTCTGCACCACTCAATTTCTGTCATTAAATAAGGTTACATGAGCAATGGCAGAGTCATTTCGAAAAAAAGACAAAAATCTCGCTCCCTGTCGGTTAATTCTCTAAGAAATAAGGGCAAATTGTATTCATTTACCTGCAGGCATCAATTGTTATGACTCTATAATTGTTTCTCCGTTTACGGCGCACTGAACTCTACTTTTTTCATCATAGAGGAGCACTTCTTGAACTATATCAGGTTTCTCAACGCTCCAGTAAGAATTATTTAGAAAGTTAGGTATTATACAGATTTTGGATTGTTGATTGGCCTGAAACTTTTATGCTTTCTTCAAATAATCTTTGACTCTAACTGATGGAGTTAACATATGACTCATAAACAAATACACGTGCAGTAGATAACCATACACTTCGCGATTAAAAACAGAACGCACCACTCGTAATAGCTGAAATAAACCCAACCACTATCAAACCCGCCTGACAGTCAGAAACTAGCGTGACCTTGTTCCAGTTAACGGCTGGGCCCTGTTCCACAAAAGTATGATGCAATGCCTTTGAAGTGTATGGACTTTTAACTTGTAGTTATTAGTAAAAGTCTGTTTCCCAAGGTTTCCGCTACTTACAAATGTACAAGTGATTTTTCATTGTTCTCTTAGTATTAGTATTAGCTGGGCACTGGTAATTTGTATAAATATCTCTACGGGCATAGGTATATTCGTAACCTCAAATACTAGCACAAAATGTATTAACTTTTTAACAGTTATGGGAGCCAGTGGGCCCAAATGTACATTAACAAAAGTGATGATGATACGTAGAAATATGTATAAAGAAAGAACAAATGAGTATTTGAGGTAGTGGTAAAAATTAGGTTAAGTGGAATGAAAGTGCTAATTATGACTGATATTGCCATTTCTCGTTTTAAATGCATATTTCAGACTAACATCTTATGTACATTCAAGGTTCTTGCTACATTCCAGGGAAATAATTTCTTTTCAATCTTTATTTTCTTTTAAAATCATCTCATTTGACACAATTCCATTTATTCCATATTTTGCTTATAATGAAAATGTGATTGTCAAGAAATGTTAACAAATAAACATATACGAGGTCTCTTCAAAAAGTATGGCGAATTTTGAATTTCCGCGGACTACATATATTCGATTTTCCATTGTTTTGTGGCGTTATGTTGATACTCATGTCCCTCACTTATGTTGCCAAGCTCGGCCATTTTGAATGTTCAGTTAATTATTGAGAGCTATTTTGCTTGAACGTGTTTAGGCTCGTCTTCGATTTTTGCCTATTCCAAAAAATGGAACAAAGAATCTGTATCAAATTTTGTGTGAAAAACAAAATTAAGTGCGCGGATGCATTCCAAACATTGACTGTGGCATGTGGTGAAGCTACCTACCTTGGACCAAAGCAACGTTTATCGGTAGTACAAATTGTTCTCAGAGGGTCGAGAAGATGTGAACGACGAAGAGCATTCCGGACGCCCGAACTCGTCAACAACAGACGAAAACATTGAAGTGAAGAAAATAGTATTGGCCAATCACCATTAGAGAAGTTGCTGAGGACCTAAACATATCGACTGGCTCGTGCCATTCGACTTTTACCAATGATTTGGGCATGAGACGCGTCGCCGCAAAATTCGTACCAACGTTGCTCAATTTCGACCAAAAACACCATCGCATTAACGTTACTAAGGAGCTGTTGAACTCTGTCCGCGACGACCCAAATTTGCTCCACAGGGTCATAACTGGTGACGAATCATGGGTTTATGGTTATGACGTGGAAACTAAAGCTCAATCATCCCAATGGATGCTGCCCCACGAGCCAAGACCGAAAAAAGAGCGCCAAGTTCGGTCGAATGTGAAGGTTTTGCTTACAGTTTTCTTCGATTGCAGGGGCGTGGTGCATCATGAGTTCTTGCCACAGGGTAGAACGGTAAATAAGGAATATTACCTGCAAGTTATGTGCAATTTGCACGAAGCAATCCGCCAGAAACGCCCGGATTTGTGGAAGAACAAAAATTGGCTTTTGCACCATGATAACGCCCCTGCTCACACATCGTTGCTTGTACGTGAATTTTTGGGCAAAAACAACACACTTGTAATGCCGCAGCCACCGTACTCCCCAGACCTGGCCCCCTGTGACTCCCCCCCCAAAAAAAAAAACTGAAGAGGCCCATGAAAGGACAACGCTACGCCACGATTGAGGAGATAAAGACGACATCGAAGGAGGAGCTGAACAAGATCACAAAAAACGATTTTTTAAAGTGCTTCGAGGATTGGAAAAAACGTTGGCACAAGTATATAATATCTGGCGGGGATTGCTTTGAAGAGGACAAAATATATATTCATGAATAAATAAATACTTTTTGAAAAAACACAAAATTCGGGATACTTTTTGAACAGACCTCATATGATCAAATGGACTAATAAAAACAAAGACCGAGAGCAAACGGGATACTCTACTCTTCTGCCATATCTCAACGAGTGAAATTTGTGCTTCCAAATGTAGCTATAAGGGACCATGGTCTCAAGGTGGATTATTATACTTAATTATCTATAAATGCATAATGAAGGGTTCAGATTATCATTATATATGAGAAAAAATACAACCCTCATTTATGAGGAATGAAAATATTCGCTCTGCCCATTAAAATGTTTTAAGGAGTGAAAAGTAATTTAATTCAGCTGTTCCTACACCTTCCTCTTATTTGTCCTCACTTGTAACTTTTTACTAATACTTTACACTAATACTTTGCACTTCTTTCGTGCAACGGAAAGTTACAAAACCAATCTTTTGTGGAACAGGGACCTGGAAAAATGTGTGCGCATGCTCAGTGGAAAAATATCGCAATTTGGTGGACAGCTCCGTATATTAAATGTACAAGCAATGTATTAGATGCAAGTTAGAAAAGCGCCAGAAAAAAATCTCAAGCTCACAGCCAGGACTCGAAGCACGAAACTTCGGCTTTCCCATTTTCGATACTTGATGCCAAGCCCTCGCTACTCGGGGTGGATATTTATCCGCACCCTGCATTCAGTGATATGACGGCAATATCACTATAAATAGATTCAACATTTTATATATTTTTATGAAGATATTTGACGTTCTTCTTGCGCAATGCACAATTTTCAACATATTCCGCTACTTCTGCAATGCTGGGTTATAAATAAAAAAGAAATACGTCATGTGCTGAAAAAACTCAAAAGCTGCAGAGAGGCGCATGGAAAGAATCAAGACGGAAGCGATAAACATCATCCTTATGGATAACGTTATTGCTGTTATAAGGGCGCCAAGCAGCATATTCGTCCCGCCCTTTTCCTCCCTCTTTCCAAAGACTTACAGGTAAAATGTCGCTGGTGCAATTATCCTCACGCAAAATGTTCATAAAGTGCTACCTTTTTCTAATCCTTCGCACCATCATTTTAAAGCTAAACTTAATTACTAATTTAAATACTCCAGATTGGGCATTGTGCAATTTAGTTTAAACATTGTTTGTCATGCTGTCATAGCGATAAATAAGCGTAAATAAATTATAATTAAGTTACGCCTTAAAATAAAGAAAAAATTTTAACTAAAACATTACGCTATATCCTTAATGCGCCTTGATATAGCTGTCTGTTTAGTTCAAAGGCAAAGTGCTCTGTGTATGGTGAAAGAAGGTTGAAGATACTTTTGTTAATATTTCATTTCCCATTCCATCGATTACTATGCTTTATAGTTCCTAGCGGTTATAGGAAAGGTTCTGTCCTGGGAAATCCTGGAACGTTAGCTGTACAAACCAAGTGGTAAGCTATTGATAATATTCCTTTCTTTTCTGTTAATACCAAACAAATATTTTTAATTACAAAAAGAGTCATTTGACATTTTCTTAAATCACATGAAATGACTATTGTATTTCTGTAATGTTTCTTAGCTACAGCAAATTTCCCTCCATTTTCTTACAATTAACACCAGGATAGTACCCCCTGACTGGGTTTTTTCCAGGTTTCCCTCGGTCCTCATAAATGACGGGGAGATATCCTAAACTTGGGCCTGGAACGTTTCCTTTCTTAAAAATCCTTTCTCAATATATCATTTCATCTCATGTATCATCAATGTCCACCGCCTGTGGTGCCTCAGTAGTGAAAACGGGCGTTAAGCACCATTAGAAAAAACATTACTAGAGTGCTTTCAAATGGATATTTATCCGTGAGAGACTGGCCCGTTTGGCGGCTGGAAGCATGATGTCCGCCGGCTGAGTGGGATATACATGACCCTAAATGTAAGCCTATAGATCTCTCATGCAACATTTACATAACCACACATATTTATCAAAGAGTATATTGGGAAATGTATCCTTGTGCCACATATCTCTCAATTTTTAAGAAAATGTGTAATCATATGCATTAGTTCTTGTGTAAGAGCTGCAACTTTTGTTCTTATATTTTCTTTCCATTCTCCCAACGAACGTGGATCATTTCGACACTGTTTATATTTTAAGTTCTTACATACAGTATATCGATAACTCTTGTTGGCCTAACTCTTTTATTACTGACTATTCTCAAATTGTCCTTAATTAACGGTAACGAGAGAGGAGCTGTAGGCAAATCTTGTTAAAAAAAACTGTTTACATTTAATGTCCGATAATTCTCCGAAGAATAGCATGATTACATTTTCTACGCCACACATACACCAATTCTTTGGTTATGCACTGGCATCTCGTGTGCACTACAGTACCTCTCTGTGTCCCTACTTATTCATTTAAATGGAACTATGCTTCATCCATAGGGGAGGGGGGATAATTGTAGATCAATAAAGTATTCTCAACATCATTGAAAACATAGCTGTAGAATTTTTCTATATTTACATTATTCCTTGGTTCTAATTCCTGAGAATTAGAAGCGGTTTTAACTTTAAAAGTTTTATGGCACTGCAAGCCGACGTTTGGGAAATTCGTTTCCTGTGCAAAACTTTCCAGAAATTTCTTTGAACTTCCATGGCGATTTACCTATTCTGAGAGAGTTTTATTTTCTCCCTATATGAACCATGTAGGAACACTTTGAGCACTAAAGTGCACTAATTTTTGACATTTTAACAACATTAATACAGAAATAAAGCGAAAATGAATTTATTTCATGGCTTATCCCCTTAAGATCGTCTGAACCACACGAAGACAATGCTACAACTGCTTTAGGTGGAGCCATTGAAGGTGAAAAGAACTGGTTAGCAGCACTTGCTTCTCTGCTGTTGCTAGCTGTCCATTTGAAAACACTATTATTTCCCAGAAAATATACATATAATAGACAAAGTACAAATGTACGCAACATTTTTGGTTTAAATGTAAAATGACTAAATGCGGTGCCATCATTGGGTAGCGCTTCGCTTAGAGCAGAAGGCTGTAGTTCACCGTAATATTGGCCCTCGGTAGGTCAGAATAGATCGCATTTTTATAATCGAATGAACAAACAAGGTCAGTATACTACACTATGTAATTTAATAATTATGAACATTCTAAAATTTATTCAGAGGAATTATTTTCAGTACATTTGTTTCTAAAGCTTACACAGTAAATGATGGAAGAATGAAAAAGATTATGTACCAAATTGTCATTACAAGAATGAATTTCCTTATATCCTCTTATAATTGTGCAGTCAGTAAATATTATGAATTAACACAGTGCTACTTTATTAAACTATTCATATTACACTAATATATATTTATTTCCATGAATGAAACTATTATTAATATATGCAGATCAGGAGGCGAAGCTTTCATCAAGGCTGTAGGACTAAACATACCCCAAATTTCTATGTTGTCTGGTATGTGTTACTTTTTATTGACTAACTGAAATATTTCTTTGTTATTAATGCACTCTCCGTGGCGTTGATAACCTATTACCAATAATAAAATTAAATTTAACCTTTATTTCACAAACTAACTCAATGAATTTTTCAAAAAAATAAAACTTAAATTTTCATGTTCAAAATATCCTTAGGATTTTTTGCATATTGAGAATCCACATTCTTAATGCAGTCGAAGGTTCAGTTTGAAAGTGTAGTAGCTTTATCTAAGTCACTGTCAGGAACAGGTAAAAGGTCTTTCATGGAGCTTCCGTTACTCTGTAAGCTAACATTGTCTTAGCCCACTTGATTTGCCCTCTTTTGGGATTTTGTGGAACCTGAAGCCCAACAGAAGGAACGATACTCGGACGAAACCAGTTTACAGTACTTTATTCGTCCTTTTTCATTCCATTGTGTAATATTGTCGCATTACTAAATAACTATCAGTCGCCTAAAACCATAGTAATTAATTTAAAGAACACTCGCGTATTTCTTAAAATCATTAGTAACTAATAACGCGATATTACGGGGTGTAGTTAAAGCTAAGTCTTCCTTTATTCCTTACATCCTTTTTCTATATTAACTAAAAAGTATTATAGAAAACAGTTTGACACTAATTATCGTTATAAACCTAACTATACTAATGAATTCATGATAAAGTTAGCTTACTGAAACCTGATTTACTTATCTGGCCAAATAATATGCCCCTTATCCATAGATGACCTAGAAAAATCTGAGCTGGACCGTTCTTCTTCATGTCCCAGGAAAGAAAGAGAAAGTCAGCTTAACTTTTAGAAGCTAGAGGCATATTATTTCATCAAATAAGTAAAACGGAATCAAAAAATTAACTTTGGCATGAAATGATTATTATAATTTGGTTCATAACGCTAATTGGCTTTAAACTAATTTCTTTAATACTTAATTAGTTAATTTAGAAAAATGATGCAGCGAATAAATGGAGATTTAACTCTGATTGCAGCCCCTAATGTCGCATTATTAGTTACTAATGAGTTTAGGAAATCAGCAAGTGCTCTTTAAATTAAATTATTTGGTTTTAGGCGACGGGCAGTTATTTAGTAATGCGACATATTGGAATGGTATAATTATTTTATTTAAGCAGTAAATACCCTTTCCTACTAGATTTTAAAACTCTTTCTCTATATACCTTAATTTTTTTCCCCACTGGATTGTACGGTAGGTTGGCAACTCTTCATTTATAACTGTTTTCCCTTTAATTCTGTATAACTATTAACTAAAGCAGAAAGACGCAGTATCTTACTTGGATTATAGAGGAAGGGTCAATGATATTTCAATAATTCATTGTAAGAAGTATTGTTTTATATGCATGGAAAAAGGGTCGCAAGTTTGAGCTTATATATGCACAAATAGATTTAAGGATGGATCATAGAATGTTAACTAATTTTAAAATATTGTATGTAGTTTTTAATTTATTATCTCTTCGTTAATGGTAGCCACAATGCCATAATTCTGATTGTGGAGATTTTAAAAGCATTACGGATCCATTTTTATGGCATATTTAGCTTAAACTAGATTTTCCATTAATTTCGAAACTCCATGGCTTAGTCCACTCTACACAAAACATTAATGCAGATATTTTCGGAATGTAACAGGACACTATCTGTAGTTTTCTGTAGTGCCAAAAATAAAAGTCTGGAGGATTATCTGAAATTTGTACGCATTGAGGTATTTTCGATGAAGATTAAATACTTAAGATTTATACGAAAAATCAATCTTTTCAATCTTAAATTCACAGTATCAAATCCTAATTGTGTTACATATTTTATTTGCATTTATTTTCTATCCGTTTTTTGATTCATTTCTTTATACTTAAAGCACATTAACATCTTATGGGAGGATATTCTTCCACAAACCACGCAACACCCATAAAATATATTCACCTATAAAATATATTTTCAGAAAATTTTACAAAAAACATTTATAACAAAAATAAGTAATTCATTGAATATGTTTCAATAAAGGATAGGAACATACAGAAATAATTAACCACAACACAAGAACCAAATAGAGAGAGTTAACTTTTAAGTCGTTACAAAAACTAGAAAAGAAAAAAACTATTTTATTGTTTTTCAAAATATTCGCCTTTAAGATTTATACACTTTTGCATGCGTTCAAACCAATTCTCGATACATTTTTTTCATCTCTGAAGTTGGTTGTTTTTAAAGGCTTCGACACTTCTGTCCATTTTCACAATAACAAATGTAATTTTTTTTCGAAAATAGTAATGAAATAACGCAAGAGCGCCACCTAGTGAACATTTACAACAACTTAAAAGGTAACCCTCGTAGAATAAGCCTACCAAAACGATAGACTGTAGACCTAGAAGAAAGAAAAATACAGAAAAGTGATCTAATCTAAACTGTTTCAAGCAGAAACAGTTGGTCTATTCTTAAACAATAGCCGAGAAAATAAGTCTTTTGATCGGATAGACTTGTATTTTGAATGAATGAATGAAGTCTCATATTTCATGTAATATTAGTTCATTTAGCCGCAACATTCTGCAGACAGATCTGCAAAGCACACGCGACCAGTGCGAGGGAGAAAAAAATACTGTCGATTTATAACGAATAGTACAAATAAAACCACCTTCGCCTGTGAACTAGGGATAAAAGTAATAAAGCATAGTGTGAGAGAGACAACGAGAGGATACCGTGTAAAGAGCTTTTAAGCGTGTTACAGCTACAGTCGCATGTGTACACTTTGTATACCCATGTAATGCGGATTATTTCAAAACATTAATATGACTAACAAAAGGGAACAGTTCAGGCAGAAAAGCTTCAAGCCTGAAACAGAATTAAATCCACTGCCCTCTCCCCAACACCTTACTGAACAACTTTTTCAGCACAAATGCTAATTACCATGTCTGTATGCTTTAAATCCAATCTCTGTGAGATAATTAGCTATCTGTGTGCAGAAAGACAGTTTTGCAACCTTTCAATCCGTAAGTGCAATGACAAATGTGGACAAAATCAATCAAATAGGATATCCCACAAACATATTGGGCGTTTGCATTTCAAATAATATTAATTTTATGCTTGGGAAGCAATAACAAGTATAATAATAATAATATAATAATAATAATAATAATAATAATAATAATAATCATGATGATGATGATGATGATGATGATGATGATGATGATGATGATGATGATACTTCGAGATACAACTACACCAAAATACCCAATCTCAGTTTATCAGGCAGGATTTGCACTCCTTGAATTAAAAAGATCTCCAATAGTTCTCAAGAAATTGAGACTAATTATTGATTACTAGGTATCGAATATTTAGGAAAATATCTATTTTATTTGAATGTACATATTTATGAACTTTTAGTTTATGTACACGACTGTTGAAAAAGGGAGCATTAAATTGAAGCTGTTTTGTCTTTTTGACATAAAAGCCTTTATGGAAGTATTTATGATATACCTTTTTTTCTTGCAATATATGGCATTTGCAGCTTTTATTCTTAAACTTTGTTTATAAAAATAAGTTTTTAAATTTTTCAATAATTAAATTACAGGACAGGTCAATTAAAGTTCTTTTCCAAAGACTGGACAACAAGAGTTAACGTCAAAATGTACAGAGGTAGCACAACTATGCATAGCGATATATTTCATCAGCAAATTCTCTACTTTGCCCTCGGTTAAACGCTATGTTGCAAGTCATTCCAAATGTCCGAGATTTTCTCAGCTGAACTGAAATATGCAATTGTGTAAAGATGCAAACATTTAAACTCATCAAGAGAGGGTTTTATAGGTGATGGGTAGCCATTTTACTTTTTTCAGTAGAGGCTGAGTTATGATAATACGCCACATTTGTAATAAAGCAGTATGTATGTGTGTGTATATATATATATATATATATATATATATATATACAAATACATTTTTGGTATAAGTTTTGATATTGGTTTGCAATTTGCCTTTATTTTAGGATTTATGTTAATTTTTTTTTTTAAATTTGCCACTTATTTTAGTCTTCTTTATATTTTCAATTAAACTGTATTTTAGAAGAAATAACGAATTTATAATGACAAAACTTTTGTTTAAAAAATATAGTTGCTAAAATTTGTTTCAATCTGAGTTACCCTAATGTCCATCCTTTATGCACATTTGTTTATTCTAGTATAAGAGGCGGCATTTTGTTGTTTAATTTTCATATATTTGGCATATCGAATTGATAATAGATGTATTTATTTCTTGATATATTTCAGTACAAAAGAAATACCATTTCCCTCAAAAAAAAAAAAAAAACGGCTTCCATGATGGGAATCTAAAGTGTTCACAGAGCACAGACACACACTATTTGTCATTTGTTTCCACTCAATACTACTATGATTTTATTTAGTTTACTTTATACGTGTTTCATGAAAAATTCTCCAAAAGAAGGGGGGGTGGTTGATTTTTAGGGATCTTCGAAACTGCAGTCAAGCTACACTATTACTAAACTAAGAAATAATATTAGAAACGTAAAACAAATATCTTCTTAATTGCCCTAAAAATAGGGGAAAATCGTGTTAGAAAAATAAGTTTTGTGAAACTCTGACGGTGTCGATGACAACATCACTCAAAGAAATTTCTTCCCAAAGTTTTAAGAAGAAGTATTTAGGGACTAAGTCCAGGAAATAGCGTGCATAATGAATTAGTTCTTGTGCTTTTGTTATTGCCACTGACTGTGTGAGACACTGCGTACCCTGGTGACACTAGGTTTTTGTTATTGTTTTACCGCTTCTAAATAGTTTATGAAGATTACTCCTTGGGAACTCAAAGATAAAAGGTTATCTGCAACTGACAAAACTTCATCTTCAGTGCATCTACGGCTACTTTCAAACTCAATGCCCCAGAAGTTAATAGCCTTAACTGATTCAGTATCCATATGATCTTTAACTTGGCAATTATCTGCGCATTCGTCAAAAAGATTAAATCACTGCACTAAGTCCTTATTCTTTTTCTGCATTTTTTAAGTGAGAAGGAACAGCAGTCGATTCAGGTGCCTGTCAAATGTCAACTAAGTATTGTATCTGGCTAAACATTTCTCACAGATGGTTGCAAGAATGACGCTTAATGATGCCATTTAACAATTTTTGGAGCTATTTCTTTGGAATTTACCGAATGTTCCACATGATCATATATTGTCATATCGCAAACCGTGCAATGATTGCTGTCAAACTAACTAACGGTCAGCACTTAAGAATAATCTGTATCAGGAATTCCCAAACTGTGGTTCGCGATCCTCCGGAGATCTACGAAGCGTTATAGTATTGTTAAGAGCATTTATTCTTTACAGAAAACGAAAGATTATAAATATTTAAGATGTGCATTTATTAAGGAAAGTAAATTAGAACTAAATTGAAGGCGACTTTATGTTACGGAGGGAGCTTTCAAATAAGTAAGTTGAAAACGTAGTAGTTGGGGTGCATTTATGCATGTGACACCATTGCAACCAACGGGCCGTATGTGCTTTTATACTACACCAGGTTTGTTTGATTTAATAAGGTATTAGATTGAATATAAAAAGATAGCATACTGTGCCACTTAAAGGGCAAAGCTCTCTTAACAAGAAGGGAGAGCTCGTCTTTTCCTAACGTGGTGAGTTATTCCGCGCTAGTGGTTCGTATGCTGTTTAAGACACTCTGTTTTATTCTTTGGTTCACTATTTCCCACTGCACTAGTTGCTTCCCGAGAGATTTCCATTATAATTCCTCTTGCTGTCTTGACCAATCTGGACCTGCATGTTCCTTGAAGAGGTCTCTCCTCCTTCTGGGTACGGGGGGTCCCAAGTGGAGATCTTGCAGGTCCATATATTGTCCTAAATTTTGTAACGTGATGACTGCCCCATTGCCATTTGATTATTGTGGTTAGTTGTGCGATATCTGTTGTCTGCGATAGCTGGTTTTTTAATAGTGTAGGCATTTTGTACTTCAAAGTAAATCCCAGGATCTTGCGTTGAATTTTTCTTAGGCATACTTGGATTTTGTTCTTTGAGGACCTATCTGGCACCCATAGAGTAATACAGAGCATACACAGGTTTCGAGTGTCGGGGATTTGGTTTTCTGATTGTTTGGTCTAACAGTATAAACTTTAGGGCCCAAAGTGTTCTCCAGGCTAATGAGATTCTTCTTTACTTTACCTTTTTCCGTTTTATTTTGAAAGGAAATCTGTTGTCCCATGAAGGTAGGTTCAAAAGTTTCCGGCCCCGCCGATAAGGATTATCGTCTTCACAAAACCCTTATTTGGTGTCATACCTTATCTGTAACTTTTGCTCCGTTGTGTTCAGTTGTTCAGATATAGTTGCATAAAGAAGGCTATGTGTAGAATATTATGACTTGTTCAAAATGGATTATCGAGATTTTATTAACTTTTTCACATAAGAAGGACTTACTCCAAATGAAATTAAACAGCGATATGACAGTGTATATGGGGAAGCACCGCCCTCACATTCTACCGTAAAAGAATGGGCTAAACCTTTTCGAATGGGTCGAGAAAGCATTGAAGACGAAGAGCGTGCATGTCGGCCCTTGGAATGTCCTGAAGACATCGCTCTTTGGAAGGAGAAATTATGGAAGATCGGAGGCTCACAGTTACAGAAATAGCAGCAAGGTTGAGACTTTATAATACAACAGTTCTTCGAATTATTCATGAACGTTTAAACATGAATAAGATTAGAGCAAGATGGGTGCCTGGACTTCTTTCCTCAGTCCAAAAGCAGCAACGAGTCATTTGTTGTCAGGAATTTTTGGAGCTCTGCCATGGCAACGTGAGAGAAATATGCAAACCATTGTTACATGAGATGAAACTATAGTTCTCTAGTATGATCCCTTGTTCAAAAGAGAATCCGTGGAGCGGTATAAACCTGGCGAAGCACCGCCTTAAAGGCCAAGGTCACTTAGTCAACCAAGAAGATCATGGCCACAATCTTTTGGCACTGTGAAGGAATACTCATTGTCTTCAAGGAGAGGAACCCCACAGTAAATGGGGAGTACTATGCTGGCCTACTGCACAGACTACGTGCTTCTATCTAAGAGAAAAGGCGAGGAAAGCTGAGTGGTGGTATGCGCCTTCTTCACAACGCGCCTGTACACACAGCTCTGTAGCCGAAAATAAAGGCCACACTTAATTAAATGAATACGGTTTTAAGCATATATAATTAATATAAATATGATCTGGTGCATGTATGCAGTTTGTATTAAGGGCATTGCATTCATTTAGATAGTACCTATACTAAATCTGTAGTAGGAGGTTATTATGTATTTGTGTGAAAATTTAGTTACAATACCGGACTGCTAATTAAACTATGGAATGTGCTCAATTGAAATGTTCCCCAATGGAATTTTAAACTCTTCGTCCAGGGACGAGGGTAACCTTTATCCTGGCAAGAACTTGTATCTTTTGAAAGCACTTAGGAAAACCATTTTCCAACCCGAGACACAGAATGTTCCTTTTAACTAGCGCAGAGAGAGGTATTATTTTAACAGATAATGATAGCGGTGCATAATGACAATAAGGGAAGAATTCTCTCGAGAAAGGAACACATGTCAACCTTAGCTGACAGCATATGTTTTATAGCCATTTTAACAATAACATTTAGACACGTCAACAGGTTTCTGACATGCCTTTAGAAACAAATAGATGCTTCTTATTTATTGCCGAGACGTGGTCTATCACGATCTCATTGTGGGTAAATATGAAAAGCCAGAAAAGTGAAGGGATGTCAGATCAGAAAAATTTTCGAATATTTATGGGAGGAATGTTCGTTCTTGGAATTATTACAGCGTGAGAAGATTTATTTTAGAAAATTATTCCAGCTAAACCAATAGAAATCTTCCAAAATTGAACGAATCGGAGCGAGCCTGTATGATTACAGATATTAAGGAAGAATCAATAAAGCAGTTAGAGTCGAATCGAGATCAATAATGTTTGTGGATGTTTTTTTCCCGGGGGGGGGGGAGGTTTCCAACAATACAATAAACTGTACACCGATAATAAGGTAAAAAGTAAGATGAGCAGTGATAAGTGAGCAGTCGAGGCTATGAGATATGAGGAGTCAATATTTGGAGTCGTAGGAAGGAATAGTCAGAGCTAACTGGAATAAGTAGGCGTAAGAATAGATAATCAGAATAGGAGTGCGCGAAGTCTGTAGAAAAGGAAGAGTTAGTAGTCAGTTAAATGGGTAGGCAATTGTGAACCGATAAGCATTATCTAGAAGTCAACTGAGATCTTCGAAATATTTCCAAGCCAATACGAACAGTCCGATATTCTTATAATAACAGTGAATAAATGGTGTCAACTGAGAATTTTAGTGTTTCCGTGTAGCCTGCTAGATTTCCTTCCCTTCCCTCTTATTCAAACGAGTCACAAGATTCCAGAATTTCCCTGAGATACAATATTCCTAATCCCGAAGCAAAGGGGCATCCAAACAAGAAATCAAATAATCAATTTCCTCTTCCTTACCTCACGAGTAACGACCGCATCCCACGTACGGCCCCAGCTCTTGTTGCAAAGTAAACTCAAGGGAAATGTGGCTTCAAGGATATCAACCATCCACTCTACAGTCCAGATCTAGCTCCTAGTGACTATTTCCTCCTCTCGGAACTCAAAAACGGTCTTCGAGGAAGGAAATTTAAATGTGACGAGAAATTGATGGATGCTGTTTATGCCCATTTTGCAGACAAGACTTCGGACTATTTAGGGGGGGGGTTGAAATGTTAATTCAAAGATGTGGGAAGTGTATTGCAATAAAGGGTAACTATAACGAACAGTGAAATATAGTTTTCGTCTTTATCATACCTAGAAAATGGTTAGGCCGGAAACTTATGAACCTACCCTCGTATTTGGGGGGGATATTAACTGTGACTTCAGTTTGTTTAGTAAGAACTCTGCATTTTTGCTATGCTCGCACAATTGCTGCAGCATAGCATGTAACGCTGTCGTTTTGGCGAGTAGGACCACATAGACAGCAAATTTGAGATTTGTTAGTCATTGTCGTTTATGTTGATTGCGAAATTACTGTAGCAGTTTATTTTCCTGAATATAAAGTCAATTATAGAGGAGAAGAATTTGAGGATATTAGTATGCTACATTAAAATATAAATATATATTTTACAATAAAATAAAATAAAATACAAATTAAAATTAAGATTTAAAATGTAAAAATGTTTCACAACACAGTCAATTCAATAACTTGGACCAAGTAGAACCATTATAATTTTTCAGGCAGCAGGCAGCATCTTTGGGCAGGGAACTGTATAGGCTGGGGCTCGCCTTCTCCTCCGGTGCGTGGCAGGCAAGCCCTAGACTTTCCTGATTACCAGGAAATTAATCATATTGATGCATTTCTTACAACTTGCTTGTATGAAAACTATAGAATCTGTTTAGAAAATGTAATATCTAAGCTTCGAATACACGTTTCTTCTATTAAGCCCAATGTTTCTCGACTTGCAAGTGAAATTCAGGGTAGTTTCTTCCATTTAGAATACATTACATATACTAAAAGGTCAAATAATGAAAAGGTATATTTATCTGTTTCTTTATATCTTTAACATTTGTAAATCAGCGATGAACTTTAAAATCTTTAAAAATCTTTAAAATAAACACAAATGTACACACATTATATATATATATATATATATATATATATACATACACACACACACAAATTTAGGAGTTTAAATTTCAAGTTAAATGTTAAGACTGCGTGGGAAATATGAAAAGGAAGTTCAGGGTGAAGTAAAGTTTAAAAATCGCTAGTCTATATCAATTATGTGTGGACATAAATGAAAAGTTACGCCTTTCTATAAGATATTTAAACTACTTTCATATAGGAAGAAATGGTATAGTCGAATTAATGAGAAAGCATTGTGTCTATGTGTACCAGGTTGTATTATGTTCACAATCCGCAAAATGAGCCGAATCACCCAGTAGTAGCAACATGAACATTTTCCTTTACTTCCTTCTGTACCAACTTCTTGGCACTGGAACTGCACATACGAGCTCGACGATCACTACATAGATGATACTAGCAATCCTTTGGAAGGAGTGCCTTGCGATTCAAATGGACGCAATGAGATTTATTGTTGAACCGCTGGTATTTATAGTGCCACGTTCTTGTAGTCTGTTCGCCAAAGATAGACGGCTTCAGATATCAGCACACCACTACTGGCCACATATACCGGGTAGTCAGGCAAAATATTTACGGTAAAATGTAATCTTTTCACTTGTTGACTTATGTTGAACTAGGGACATATTTGCTCACACGGTGTTTTATGTCTCGCAGGCGCCGCCTGCATTTCAACTATACTTACGTCATAGGGGATGCTGGAATTGCTCTTCCCTGGGAAAACATTGTATTGGGAGACACATTTTGAATGATAAGATTAATTCGGTCAAGAACTGTTTCTGATTCCATTGCTAATGTTTTCCTTTATATCCCGAAACTCCATATTATTGTACTAATTTCGGAGTGATTTGCCCCAATATCATTAATTTTGTTCTCTCTTACAACTAGCATTTGTGCACTATTTTTTATTTTGTTAATCAAATTTCTATAAATTTATAGCTGATAAATTCAGTTTCTTTTCATTCCGAATTATTTTATTTTATATTTGGCTAGAACCGATCTGTGCAATATATTGCAGTACTGAAAGAAGGCAATTTGTTCAGGGTATGTTCTAAATACATTTTGAACTTATTCGATGAGCTGGTTACTTTTTAGCTTTGAGATCATGTTTTTTTTTATTTAGTTCAGTTAAAATTGACTATATCTAGCAAATATGAACCTAATCTGGGCCAATATATATATATATATAACTGAAACGGTGTTAAAATCATCCTTAACAACACTATCATAATGCAGATATTATATTATATAAAATATTATTTCATTTCACATAAAATAAATGAAAACTAAATGTTAAAACATAACTATCAGTTTTGAAGCACATTGTAAGCATATTTTCAATTATTAAGCTGGTGTTTTAACGAAAAACTTTATTTATATTAATAAAGACAAGGCTTATTAGTACGTAATGAGAATTACATTATAAAAAGGGAAGCAATTATTTCTTTAAAGCATTTGTTTTATTGAATATTCCAACCGATATCAGAGAAAAAGCGTACACATTTCCTGATAATTGATATTCAGAGAAGTGTTGTAGAACGTGGTATTCCTACAATGTGTTTAATGTCCTGCCTAGCGATGGTCAAATATCCAGTCCTGATTAGAGAGAGCCTTTATGTCGTTTCCTCACAGATCCAATGACAGCGAAGCTGACAGAGCACACTGGTCGATAATCGAAAGAAAACCTTGAATTGAGTCACATTCAGGAAGACGAAACTCCTTTCCAGAGGCAAAACCTTCATGTCTATACAGCTGGAATATGACGCCTTTGTCCACGTCATTTTCCGCATATTCTGTTTCTGGCAGAACAAAGACCGGATGACGATGAAGGGGAAGAAGTCCATAACATGGGACAGCGGGTGGTCGTCCTCTTCTTGTGCTACTGTGCTTACTTCGTCTGCAGATACAACCTTCCTTTGGAACCGGTTCCCACACGGATAGAGGGTGCCTGCTTCTTTTGATCATATTCATCCAGGCTGTCACAATCTTATTCCTCTCTTTGATGAGGTACTAATGTTCACCAGATACGAAGAGCAGAAGTGAAATATCTCTTCAGATCAAATAGGCAATTTTCTTGAAACTAGACCTTCTATCATTCTGCAAGCACAAAACCAAATGCGAAAGAGCACCTGGTAATGTTGCGAGTTAGCTACATTTGTTTACTCTTGCTCCACACGAAATCTATGACGAGTTTAATATGGCCAAGAAACATTAATTAAACGATTTGAGGTAATTATTGCCAATCAATAATACGTTCTTTCAAAAATATGTTTTTATTAAAAGTAACAGAGTTATAATTATGTCATTAGATAGCATTATACCTCAAGAATACTAAGGTTGCGTTTTTAAAAATAAAACTAACTTGAAGCAATGGTGGTAAATTACCTAAAAATAAAAGAAACATCCAGTACACATACAATAGCCCAATGCTACAATAATACAAATTATAAGATTAAAACAAGAATAAAAAAGACTTAATTATTTCAGCAATTTTTATTGAATATAAAAATAATGCAAAATTAAGAATATGCGATAAAAAGAGCAATAATAACAGACGAATGTGAGATCCGGATGCTTACAAACTCAAAAAGACAAAAACTACTAGAGTTCGAAAGATCTTCTGCTGCTGCAAGGTTAGTCTTCTGAATCGAAAATATCTTCCGTTCTGGCTCTTGGTCGTTCTATCGTAAGCCGCCCTTCTGGTTTATATTTTAAAGCTTGTTTACTGACCCCCTTAATTGGTTTTTTATATTGAAATACCATAATTTCGTGTTGTTATTTTTTATTTATTTATTTATTTATTTTTCTAATTTGAATACATTCATCTCACTTGTATATGGTTGCTATGGATGTGATCTTTAAAGTGTTTAACGTGATAAATGTCTGAGAAATGCATTTTTTTTTTTGAGAGAGCTCTATTGAGTATTTATTTTCACAACAAGAGATCGCTACAACCTTATAACGTGTATTAATTATATCTTTACTTATTTTATTTTAAGGCCTTTTGGGTGATCCTATAAATATGTTGCAATTTATTCAGTTTTTGATCAACGTCATTGCCCTATTCATAGGAAATCTAGCAGCCTAGATACTTTAAACTACTGATTGTTCTATTACTTTATTATTTAGGAAGATTTTGGACCTGATTGGGAACTTTCCATCAAAGGACATAACTTTAAATTTTTATGGATATTTTTAAAGTATTGTTTTTTTTTTAATATTTCTGCCTGTCAATGTATTCTTCTTTGAAGCTCATAACCATTTGGGAGAAACATCTTAAGATAAATATGAAACAATTAAAGACAAGAGTGAAGAATGGAGAAATGAAAAATTGTACAATAAAGTAGCAAACAGAACCATTATAACTTTCATTCAGTTGCTCAGACTAAGATGTTTCGGTCATTTTATAAGATGTCAGTTGAAAGAATATTTTAAAAAATATACAAGCGAAAAACCTCTGGAAACAAGAACTATAGAAAAACCCAAAGCAGATGGACGGAAGATGTAACGAAATATCTTTATTGTAGAGAAAGCCAAAATGTTAAGTTAATGAAGTTATCGATACTAATGTGAGGAACACATATGAAAACAATTGTTACAGTTTACTTTTTTTTTTAAACAGTGCTTAACGCCCGTTTCAATCACGCAGGCATATATGTGATGGTCACTGCACATACATAAAATGAAATTATAAATTAAGAAATTAGGGTACCTCTCCGGCATTTTCCATTTATTAGGGCTGAGGAAAAATTGGAAAAAAAAAAATTCAAGGAAGACTGTTCTGGTGGAAATTGAACCCCTAGACATCGCACTGAAGAGTCTATGCCTAACGACCTAGGCCACCCGTGGCGGTTGGTTTACTTTTAAAACTGCTGATATCCACGAATACACCTTAGTATTAATAATAATAATAATAATAATAATAATAATAATAATAATAATAATTGTATTTAACTTTGATCCGTACAGTTAAAACATCAATTTTGAATGTCTACAAATAAATTATACTTTTCCATTCGAAATGGAAAATGAATCTGAGTTGGCATTACATACATTTAAAATTATTTCGCCCCCAATAACCACACGAGTGATATGAAATATCTTATTCAGAAAAAATTTCCAGAAGAAAGTTTACAGAAGATTACATAGTATAGAAAATAATAGAAAGAAAGAAAAACGAGGGAATTCTTTATATTCAAGTGAATTTTAATTAACATTGCTTGGGTTTTCAGGAAAACATTTGTGTAAAATTACACATTAAAAGTTCTTGTCAATGGTTTTAACAAGAAATTTGCAACAAGGGGATATAATCTTATCTAATTTGGAAATGTCCATCACAAACTTAGAAAAATTCACCAGAAAATAAACATAACCGCCTCCGTAGTATAATGGTAGCATTTGCAACTACTAATCCAGAGGTCCTGGTTTCCAATCCCGGTCAGGTCAATCAGTTTGGGTATTTTCTTTACTCTGAAAAGCGAATGTTATACAGCTTTAACCCGTCAAGGGCTTCGAACTCATTTGCTCATTTCATTTCATTAATGACACCTACAGTATTCAGTACACAATCTACTGACATCGCGAGAAGACCAATGAAATTAAATTGAAAAAAAAATAAATAAAACAAATGCTAGAAACATTGATATATGATTCTACTAGCATTGTACCAAGGGTGGCTGTTAGCTAAACATAATATGCTGACACAATTTGAACCTCTAGTGCAGAAACTACAGCAGTAAACTGCTAATATTGCAGAATGGATGTTACCCGATGGGATGAAAATCTCAGAAACAAGAACAAAAATGTGACAATGACGAAATACTCTTTAAAAACAAGGAAGGAAACTTCATCTTGACAGAAACTAAACTTTGTGGAGTAGCATTCAGGAACAATCCATATCCCAAATTATCCTCCCAACTTTGCTGAGAAATGTTCTTATTGAAGATAGGAACTATGTTCAAGAAAAACTTTTCGGGGTTAAACATTCCTGTAAACTGACTATTGTTTATAAAAGGCATTCATTTGCAAGTGAAGCATATAACTGGTTAGAGTGTGCTGAATACTGCTTGTAGATAGGACATTTAGACAAGATTAAATCATTTATTCGGCAAGTAAGGCATTTTAGATACATTTTTAAAATTTTACTCACATGCATTTTAAAATATTCGTATTTTCGTAAATTACCACGATTTTGTACAAAATATTATATTTAAAATATATTACATTAATCATAAATGTTTTATCTATCATTATTTTCGGACTCAATTCTGTAAATAGCAGTAAAATGTATCCACTTTTGTTAAGATCAAAAGATGAACTAGCGATGTAGGCTAAAACTTTTTAGAGAATTTTATAATCACTATTAACTTATACCGCCACGGGGGCCGAAGTCATTAAGACGCGGACTCGTAAGCGGGAGATCTGGGATTCGATTCCCACCAGGATCGATCCCCTGACTGAGGTTTTTCCAAGATTTCCTCAGTCCTCATGAATGGAAAATGCTTGGAGGTAACCTAAACTTAGGCCTAGAACGCTATTTTCCTTAAAAATAATCCTTAACCAGATTATAATTTTATTTCATCTATCATCAGAGTCCACTACCTGTAAAGCCTAGCATTAAAACACTATTTAAAAAAAATACCATTTATGGTTCACTACTAGTTATGTTTTAGACTTGTATCAGAAACACTAACTACAGGTAATAACTTCACCAAAAATGTTGTCCAACTATGATAAATCTTTCAATGATGCAAAGGCGGTTCTAGCTTAAAGCCAGCGGCTTTTATGAAATAATTTTATTGGTCATTAATTATTGTTCAATATGTTCTTAATTTATTTTATACAAAAAAGCTAGTTAATTGAATGAAGTTAATTAATTTTACATGGATTTTAAAAATATAGTTATTCTGTGTATGTTATTTTTTACATAGAGCATATTGTGATTAAAAACTGCAACCAATGAAATAAAAAGTTTAAAAGTAACATTAATTAACTTGCATTACATCCAGTAAATGAATACTACATACATCGTCCGTTACTACTAATAATGCTATCTGTATTACAAATATGGTATATCTGGCACAGGTTTTTATTTTTAATAATGTATAACGACGTTTTTACTACTGCGGCACCACAGGCGGTTAACACTGATGATGTATGAGATGAAATGATATATTGGGAAAGATTTTTTTTTTTTGGAAGGAAACGTTCCAGGCCTAAGTTTAGGGTACCTTTCCGGCATTTGCCAGTTATGAGGACTGAGGAAAACCTGGAAAAAAACCTCAGTCAGGGAGAACGGCCGTAGTGGGATTCGAACCCCAGACCTCCCGCTCACGAGCCCGCACCTTAATGACCTCGGCCACAGTGGCGTGTCGGCTACTATGACAACCATAGAAAGTATTGTATCTTTCGTATCGGTTTTCAGCAGCAAATAAATTAGTGTAGTGACACGATCATGCAAGTTGGGAGGCGCGGAAGTGAAATGTGGAAAAAAAGTAATAAAGTTCTTTTTTTTTATTTCCTCTGATAAGTGCAAGTAGCAGTGGAACTGGAAGAAAATGAGAGTATTCAGTAATCCAGTATTCAATGCTTGCATCAAATTGCATTGCCTTTTCCTATAAACATTTATCTCGACTTAAATGATGTCGTTGAGAATTCGTTTCACTTAATAAAAAGTATCTTACCGTTAGGTTCTATTTGTGTTAAGTGATCCATAACATAAAAATAAACTTCACCGATCCAAATCAACTTTAACTATCTACCTACCAGTTATTTATTGAATGCCTGGCGACCGTTTTAATGTCTTGTCCCACACATTTCAAAGTTTATCTAGCGTGAATTTGCTTTCGAATTTAATTCGCGTTTTTATGTAAATGCCACTGCAGAAAATCATTATTTACAACACTAAAGCTCTTGCTCACTGACCGGTATCGATTTCGTTTAATTATATACTCAATTTTTATTTCAATGTTTAATATTTGGTCTACAAATATTGACTTACTTTTAAGTTAATGCGAACTATTTAACTCCCACAAATGCGAAGAGAAATAAACCAGCAAAATCTATACACAGAGTGTTAATGAATTACACTGAAATAACCTTTCAATTATATGGTAATAGTGATGGTGATAAGCCAGTGTTAAAACTAAATGGGGGGAAAAGCCTGCTTCATGAGTCAGGAAATGCCGATTTTTGATTTCTCATCATTAGCGTTTTCAAGTTTTTATAACAAGCTATAAACTCGCGGTCTAACTTAATGACAAAATGACATGGTAACAGTTAACGGATTTATCGTTTTTTGTAATTTAGAGACTGTAATTCACGACCTCCATGGGGGTTACCAATATTTTGCAAGGGATTCACCAATATTTTTCTCTGCTGGCAGATTTTGTATGTGTCCCCCCCCCCTTCGTCATTGCTTTTGATTGATTTGGTTAATTTATGGACGCTCTTCAACATCTCAAGTCATCAGCGTCCGAAATGGCCGACAAATTTTTCTCAGAGGCCTCTTTCTTCAAGCTTGAGGTTCTTTTTCGTGCCGTAAATGTACGACACGGGAACCAGGCTTTACTTCCCTTCCGAAGGATTTTACGTCCGAAAAACTTCATCTGTCCTGGCCGCGATGGAACCCACCACTTTGTCATGATATTATTACAAGTTACACATAGAATATCGAACAGTGACCATAGTGTATAAGACATGTTTTAAATGCTTTGAAAATAGGCATGTGTTTACATATTTAGTGCAGGGAGTACTTTCCTTGAAAGGAGAAACTTTCATTTTTGACAAAAAGATGCATGCCGGGTGACGGAAAGGAGAAAAAGACGAACAGGTACAAAGACTATAACGAAAACTTGAAGTTTAACAGAGTAATTTAACATATTGAAACTACTATATGAAATTTAAGCCTGTATGGGTTTCTGAATCTGCATAAAATACAGTGTTCGTAAAATGATGGTGCAGTTTTGAACTCTTACAATAGCTAAACGAAACAAAATCAAAAGCTGGAACCTACGGTAAATTGAAGACCATGTCAAAAAGCTTATGAAGCACAATTTTCAATTTTATGCGCGCGCAGGTAATGACGTAACACAACAGTGAAGCGACGCACCCCATTACGCAAGATGTGGACGGAAAGTTCACTGCGTTCTGTGGCTTGCAAAATTTTAATCGGTAACACGTGCTCGAATAACGCCGCGTGTACAATGAAGAACCGTCACATAGGAATAACATTCACCGGTGAGATAAGCAGTTGAAGCTATACGAGATAGCAACCTACCGAAGAAGGCGGTGCGTACCTTGCTCGAAACCTAGGCCTGAATGAGACTACAGTTCATAAATTTTAATGAAATGTCTCCAATTTACGGGCTACAAGCTGAAGTTGTTACACTCTATCCGCCCAGCTGATAAACCCAAACGAAATGAGTTTGCTGTACCGATGCTTGATGAGATGGACTGTGATAAATGAATCTTACAGAAGATTTAGTTTAGTAATGAAACCAAAATTGTTCGCTTGTTTCTGGATATAATATTTCTCCAAAGTTGAATAGGAAGAGGTGGATGGAAGGCATGGTCACCACGATTTAGTGGACCAGCGTCTTTAGACTTTCACTTGTGCAGATATGTCAAACAATGTGTGTGCAGAGTTCGTATGAATGACATTGATCATTGAGAAAATCTGAGACACTATGCACTCTGTTATATCTGATGTCCTAAGTCGTGTGTAGAATTAATTAAAATATCGTTTAGATGTGGGTAGGGCAACAAACGGAAGCCACATCGAACTGCACTGAACAGATATGCAAATTTGGAGAGATTTTCTTTCATTTGGTGAAGGTTTCACTTTTGGATTATGGCAAACGTTTGTGCTTAGAAATATCGCATCATCCTCACATAATTGCCAGAAAATATTTAGAAATTCCGGTCCGTAAAGTACAGAACTTAATTATAAGTCGATTGTTTAACTTGACTTATAGATTTATTTTCTAAGAAATTACTTTCGCTTGCAAAATTTTTGTTAAAAGTTTTTACTAGATGCCATTTTAATTATGTTAAAGTTAACTAACTACTCACAGTTCTACATTAACAATGTTTTATACTTGATATTTATAATTTCATGGTAGAAATACATCTTAGAAAGGATGTGTGTGGGTGTGGTAGTGTGTGTGTGTGTGTGTGTGTGTGTGTGTGTGTGTGTGTGTGTGTGTGTGTGTGTGTGTGTTGCTTTCCGAATTTAGGGGAGTTGAGGAAAGATTTTTTGATTCTAAAGTTAGTAAAAGAAAATATACATACCGAAAATTAAAGAAACGTCGAAGAAACCACAGCAGAGACAGAGACAAAAACAAAACAAAAAAGAAAGAAAGAAAGAAAAAAAGAAAGAAAGAAAGAAAGAAAGAAAGAAAGAAATAGAAATAAGACACAGTTTACAGTTCATGCAAACCATGCTAACTGCTGCTTGCCATATACAGAGTGGAAGGAAATCCAGTGTCGTAAATAAACCTGGTAGTATAGCTTAATAAGGAAAACAAAATGTCTAATACCCTCTTCTCCACATCCTAAGAGTTTCCGAGAAAATAAATATTTCATCTCGAAACACTTGGCAACATTGTTTAATGTTCTACAGTTGCTGTTTCTTCTCCTTCCTCTTTGCACTAAGGGACCATATTTTACCGCGATCGGTAACTAGAGTTACGAGTGTAAATGTTACCTTTTTGGTGAGGGGAAAGAAAGCAGCATCGTATTAAGTGTGTGATTGAGAGTTACACTGCGTGTGCTACATCAAACTTTCATGTCGATAGGAAATTAATTCTTTTCAGTGTTTTTTCTTCACAAAGCATCATTCGATAATACTGTTCTTACTTTTATTCCTTGATAATAACGTGCTTAATGACTAACAGGAGTGGTCGAGGTCGTTAACGCAACTCCTGAACGTAGGTTTGGGTTAGATTCCCGCCAGGATCGTCCTCACAAAGTTTTATTTCACGTTCTTCTCAGTTCTCATGCATGGCAAATGCGTGAAATTTACCTTAAACCTAGTCCTGTAACGCTTTACTCCTTAAAAAAAAACCACAATTTACATTTTCATCTCGTGTATCATCAGTATCCATCGCATGTGGTGCCTCAGCAATGAAAAGGGACGTTAACACTATTTAGATAAAGTTAATGACTAACTTCACACTTTTACTTGCGAAAAGAAATGTTAATAGTATAATGAATGGAAACTAGTAAAATAAAAGATCCAATAACATCTTAATATTAAGCTCAGTAATTAATTATACACACCTAAAGTATTCATATATAATTATTCGGGTGAGTTTAAATCTTAATGCTTGGAGTTTCTGCTTGTATATCCATTATTGTAATCGGAATTTATGAATTTCTGTGCATCAACTATTACAATACGTAATTGATAATACAGAAATTATAAATTACAAAAATTATTTGGGTGAATTTACGTTAAAATGCTTCGATTTATAAAATAACAGTCAAGGACACTGTTTGTTCTGTTTGTCTTTCCGTTATTATAATCGGAATTTATGAGTTTCGACACGTCATCTATTTCAATACGGGAATGATAATGTAGAAATTACAATTTTTGGGCGAATAACACAGCAACGGCCAAAATTGCACTTAGAGGCAAGAAGAAAGGAGTTCTCAGCAACTCTAAATGTCATGATAGTTTGCCTTGCATAAACAAAAGCATATAATCGTAAATAGCTTTCTTATGTAGATTTCAGAGATAAATAAAATATACATGCCTTCATAAATCTAACTTTTCATACTTCTTAGGCTTTCGCGGCCGACATTATAACTAAAACAGTTAAACTTTTCCGGGTTGTTTTGTTCATCGTCCATTGATGATGCCAATCGCAGTAGTTGGTGAAAGCTATGGTGGTATATCAAACCATGGACCACGGCAAAACAGTCCGGCAGATTTCAACTATTTTAACTTAATTTTGTTTAGGGTTTCAGTTATTATATTGACAAATGTAAGCTGAGGTGCTTAAAACAGGCAACCTCAACAACACGGACATTTTTAGCAATATAAGAAAATTCTTCAAACTATAGTTACTTTATTTGAAGGTTGGCATAATGTAACATTATGGATGTGCAGGTGTCCAAGATATGTTAAAGTCAACTTTATTGTTTAAAATTAGTGCATGAATTTATTATTTATTTGTTATTTATCTTCTAACCGTGCGTTTGAAGAGGTGTACGACGATTGTATTTTGGACAGAATAACTAAGTGAAAAAGATCACCTCAAGGAACTGAGCCTGTGCATATGCAACCAACACAATACTTTACAATTGAATGTAAAGCCTCGCTGTGTGTTTCTTGTGTGTGTCTGCGGACACACACACAAAAAAAAAAAAAAAAAAAAATAAAAAAAAAAAAAAAAAAAAAAAAAAAAAACCTTTTTAAAATTATTCACAAGCTTATAATGCATTTGCAACAGTTCAGAAAACTGATATGCTTTTCATTTATGGAGAATTGAATTCTAAAAGATATTCTGGTTTGCCACATCTTTGCGATCTGTATTTGCTTGCTCTGTGATAAATCCATGACGTGCAGTTTTGTACACATAAAATCGCTTTACAGCATGTATCAATGTCCAAGATCACGATTTGGGCCACTAGTGCTTATTACTTAGTTAATTAAATGTGTGATCTGTTCATAATTCAACTTCAATCCCTTCAAATGACCCTCAAACACACGTACCGCATTTGCCTTAAAATATAAAAGATAAATAATAAAACATATTACTTTATTTTAAATGAATGAAGTTGACAAATATTTCCTCGACACCTCCAGCAATGATAAAACTAACAATATCGCACATTACATTCCCCTTCACGCCAAGCAAATTTTCTCTGAAGAATTTTCTTCTGTCACTAAAAACTATAGTGTTATTCACTTTCCTCGTTCTGTATATATTTTCTGTAGATAAAAACAAAAACTTCAAATTTGCTCCAACCAGGCAAATCGGGTGATAACTATTGTCTTATTGACGGTACATTTTAGCCCACGAGGGACATTGGTTTAATTAACACATTATGTTAATCGTCTCCCACGTGCGCCTGTGCATCTTGTACAGAGCGCTGGGAAGTCTTAACCGAGTCCTCCACCCCCTTATCCTGCAGTTAATTAGGAGAAGAGTCGTTTCACCTTCGGTGAGGGGTTAGTGAAACAGAGTTGAGATGTTGCTACACAGAAGGAGGAAACATATCTTGTCACATCGTGGGGTACTATGGTATAATAAGTTTATGCCTATGTGCACTTGTTGTTAAAATCAATTCTAAATAACTTACCAACGTTTGACGCAACGAAAAATGTCTAAGTATAGTCACGTGGGCACCTTATTGGTCTTACCCATTTTAAAGACTGGTGACAGGAAATAAAACGTTGGCACGTCACTAAATAACAATGCAAGAAGTATCAACATGAAGATTTTCCCCAGAAAAGTTAGCCACGTTGGTTTCGTGAAAAAAATAAAATCAGAGAGCTACATTTTGACTTTGGGAATTTTACAAAAGCGATTAAAAGAGTTCTGGTAGAAAAGGAAATATTTTTCTGCAAATAAAACCAGGCTACCATTTCAAATGCCATCATACAACGACATCCATTATACAGCCCAAATTTCACTCCTTGTGATTTCTATTTTTTTTTTTCTGAGACTTACAGAACATCTTAAAAGATATCTATATGCATTCTATGAAGAAGCAGAGCCGATTACAGAAAGAGACGACGAACTTGTCCCGTAATGGTTTCACTAAAACTTTTTTCATTAGTAGAACTGTATCTAGTTCTATCTCTGTCCAAGGGCACGTGTTTGCTCTAGAAACGCAAGAAGGACCAGGTATGCACAGAACATACGAAAAGTGATTGGGATGTTGGATAAATTGTTAAGGAGTCTTATCTACAAGGGACATTTTTTTAACCTCCGTTGGCGCCACCAGGTGGTCCGTGAAGCGGTAAGAGGTGAGTGTCACGCATGTAATTGGCTTCCCCCAGTTCAGCGCCACCACTCACTGCCAAGGCAAACCCGTCAGTTGAACATGGCTATAGGAGCGTAAAGATGTCGACTCCCCCACCAAGTGTGATTTGTGTGTATTATTCCATTTCTACAGGCACATGGGCATAATGCAGCAAAATGTCACCGCAGAATGGGCCGTGTGTACGGTAAAAACGATGTAATGATGGCGGAGCGCCGCAGTGGTACAGGAAATTTAGAGATTTCTGAACGAACGGAAATCTATGGCGGAAGGTCAAGTCGTGCTACATTCCGATTAAAACAAAGTTTGCCAAGAGCATAGCATTGAAAATTGAAAGCTTTGAACAATTTAATTACGAGAGAATGAATGCAATTCAGAATGGTGAGTCATAAAAATTATAAACATTCAAAGTTATACTGAACACTCGAACTTATTTTTTAAAAACCCGAGAACGCGCACGTGTTTGCAGAACTCCTTGTAGCATGTCCATAAAAATGCCAAGGTTGACGATCCTTTAAGCGGTCTCATTTAAATAAATAGTTGCAATCAATTATATTAATTAATATAAAGATTCCTTTATGAAATAGATACAATTTACTATAAGGAAAATATTGGAATATCATCTTGCAATTACTACAAATCTGTCTGGCAGGAAAAGCTGAAATCCGTTTCTCTAAACAGAGACCAATTCACACATTAAATTCTGCCCACCCAGCATTATTTCAGGTCCATTCATGGGATTCGTAATAGAGTTAAATTTCTAAAATTCAACGTCTTATGATAAGATGCTCTCTTTGGTGTTTAATTCCTTGCTGCAATATTGCTTTGACTAACTCGGCGATTTTCTAGAAATATGACGTCATTGATTCTCGCCACGAATGATTGAAAAGTGCACTTTCAGTTTTTGCTCTTTAGTAGTTTATTATGACATTAGTATATAATGGAATAATTTTCAATCCATTTTATTATACTTGTGGCGTAATTGCATTTAAAAACTAAAAGGGCTGAGTTGTCACTAATATCGAGAAATTCGTATGATACATATCAGAAGGAATGGAACAGATTCGTTAATTGGATGAACAATAAAAATATTAAGGATATTTAAGATTAAGAAACTTTAGTGTTAGCAATTAGAATTAAATCGTTTTATTTGCCCCGATACACAGTTCAGTGATTCCGCGTTGAGGCCGGCATTTTCTTGCGTTCGCTCAAACGCCTCATAGATTTAAAACTTAGGTGCAATTAAATAATAGAATTCTTCTAACTGGCTTACAGTAATGTTGCCCTTTCTCTGACACACAATCCACATCTTAGGAATTTATGATTGGCACTCACCAGTTCCCTATCACTAATGCATCTAACGTCCTTCTAAATGTTTATTTTAAGTACCTCCAGTGTTTTGGGTTAGTTGAATATGCTCCATTTTTCATTGTCTCCCAAACATAAAAATCATTAACCGTAAGATCAGATGAATGAGGAGGCAGTAGAGCTAGTCAGTAATTCTGTGACCAAATATAAGGCGCACCATGAGTAATTGTCGAGCAGTCTTCCATTTTTCCCGGCCAGTTGCAGATCCTGGTTTCAATAAACTTCTGTACTAACTTTAATAGTGTTTTCCATGTTGTAACTGGACTGCCAGGAAATTTACACATAAAGCCTGTCTCATTCTGCCACCGACTTTCTGTACATACATATATACAAATGTCCCACTCTAAAGATCCTCTTGCAACTGACTGGAAGAGCGAATGGTGGCACCACGAGTGCTGCATTAGGAATCTCAGATATTGAAGGTAAAAGGAGAAGGCGAGGATAGGTCTACCGATAGGTCGATCTATTGCGGGACTTTTAAAATGCTCTATCATTTAAAACTTATTATTATTAATAAATTGCATTACTGTATTTTGTATTACCATTGAGGAAACCGAAGAGTTGTCAGACCATTATGTAGTTGCAGATCTGCCGAAATCTGAATTTGTCCTATTGCACTTTTTAATTTTCATATTCATAATTCGGTTTATAAATTCTGTATTCTGCAATGAATATGAATTATTAATTCTATTTTAAGGGATACATAAATTATTGGCTTAATATTATCTAACATAATATGGAGTTGATAACAGCAAGTTTAGTATCTTAGCAATGAAAACAGTTAAATTACATAATTTTATGCAACTAGTGATTAATGTAGCATTTTATTAATGATTTTGAGAACAGTAAAGACTCTTTATAATTCAAAAACACATTCTTCTCACTTCTATAGTTTTCAGTAGATGAACCAATGAGGAATGTTTTTCATGACATACAACTAAGGACATAAAATGTTTTCATAAGAATTTCGATATTGAAGCGTAACTTATGGTGTCAAAAACTGTTACTGATCGGTACTACTATTTTATTATCCATGACTATCTTTGGCCACACCAATGGTAAAAGGCATTATCACGTCCGTCCATCTCAAGACAGTTCCATTTCACACGAGATTTCCATTTAATAATGGAACGGAATGAAAGCTTTGCAGTAATAACGGATTCTGCTGCACATAATGTTGTACGTGTAGGTAACAGTTTTTTTCTTTAGTTTTATTAAAATATTTTTCGTTTCAAATAAAAACAACAAATTAATTCATTTTAAAAATATAAGAATTTCAGGCTTAGTTACCTCCAATATCTTTTTCTGCTTGTTGCTATCTTCGAGATGTAAATTAAAACTTGGATTATGATTTAAATGTAAATTTTAAATTTTAATTTAATCTCTATTTACCGCAGAGGCCGTTAAGGTGCAGACTTATGAGCGGAAGGTCTGGCGTTCGATTCCCGCCAGGACCGTCCCTCCTGACTAAGGTTTTTTCCAGGATTTCCTCAGTCTTCATAAATGACAAATGCCAGGGAGATACCCTAAACTTATACCTGGTACGTTTCCTTCCTTTAAAAAAGGAAACCCTTTCCCAACATATCATTTCATCTCATGTACAAGTGTCATCAGTGTTCACCGCCTGTAGTGCCTTAGTAGATAAAAACGGGTATTAAACACTATTCAACAATAAAAACTCTGCTTTCATGCATTTGTTGAAAAAAGTTCTTCAGGGAATATTTTATAGAAATATTTATAGGTTATAAAAACAAAACTATGGATTTATTATTATTATTATTATTATTATTATTATTATTATTATTATTATTATTATTATTATTATTATTATTATTATATTCTGGGTTGCTGTGAGTTTTAGCCCTGCAACATTTCCTACATTTGCTGGATGTGCGTATGGAACACAAAGGAAGCTGCGCCCTACATTAATCTCAAAGCATCTAATAAGCTTTCAACATGGCTTTGTTTTTGCAACGGAACCATGTATTCACTTCAGTAATTACCTTACGTAAAGAGTATGTTTCTGCTGTATGGCGACCCCTTTCCCCCGAAGCAACTCACTAAGCCGAGGAACAGAGGGGGAGACTTGCATGGGGATTGGTGACCTAGCAATTTGAATAATGTGTCGCCCCCAGCATAAAATGTGATGATAGCTATTAACACTCTCATCACACCAAAGCATGAAGGAGACGTAGAAACCTGCTGCATGATGGCTTGATTCTTTATGTAACAAGTCAGCAACGAGCAAGGTAAGAAATAGATGCTTCTTCTTCTCCCCCTCAAAGGACTAGGCGAATTGCTGTTCCGGCTCTAATCTTTCCCTAAATTCCCTTTTCATTCCTTTCTTCCTCTTCCTTGTATTAAAAACCTTCTGCCTTTTTATTCAAGTTTTATTACTTAATATATATATATATTTAACACGGCCCTATGTCCTTGGTTTTCACAGAAAATTTGTATTTTACGCCTTATTATACATGTTTTAGTTCCAGAGAGGCACAAAAAGTAGTCAATCTTTCGTAAATCTTCAATTTCAATTTTCATATTGTATTTTTTATACTCAAGTTGAATTTAGATACCTTGTATGAGACGTTACTCCGCCATGCATGCATAATGTATTAAATGAAGTAGAACTTGATTTCAAAACATTTCAATTATTACAAGTAATATTACAACAGGGTCTGAAATTACCGATAAATTCACGAACGTAGAGAGAACTATTTCATGAATAAAATAAGATTTTAAATACAATCCCCCTAAACTTCGCTTACAAAATTGTAACAATTATATTTGTATTATGTCTTTTCAAGCCATCTTTCATCAAACTTATGTCGATTGTCAATAGAGAAAACCAAATACGGGTTTAGGCCTATTTCTTGAATAAAATAAGATTAAAAGTAATATATATTTTAAGACAAATTATTAACAATTGTACAAAATGTTATACTTGCTTATGAATAGCTAGCTATTCAAAAACCATGAGATTGAAATATACGAAAGTCGGCTCATATACTTATACCAACTAAGAAAAAATAAAGCAGAGACAACATCTTACTATTTTGAGAAATATGTTTATTAAAATTTATGATTACTTAGGCAGATATTGTTACATAAATTACAAACTGATTTCAAACTGTTTAGCTGCATATGCAAAAATAATTGTTTCGAGTGAATAGACATTTAGATATACCACCTGCTAGCAAAAAAGGCCAGTGAATCTTGCCCAGGAATTATAGTGGGGATGTAGAGTTAGCTACACTGACTAGAAGACAAATGCACTTCGCGTCTAAAGGGATTTGGTAAAACTTAACGACGATTTCAATGCGATGTCGGGCTGTGATTTACCAAAAATTAAAATGTTCTTTTCATTTCATTCGATTATTTGATGAAGATATCACATAAGTGAAATAGTGCTACTAAACATTTCAGTATAGTCTTCGTTGATTAAACAAACAACTGAATGACAGAATTGCCTTCAACAATAACTACAAAGATTTTAGCCGGAAATGAACACATTCAATACGAGCGTTTCCTTGAATCCATGAAAAATTGTACGCTGATAACGGTAGGATAGACGGTTCAGTGTCCATAATGTTACAGGAATAAAAATACCACCAAAACCGCTAATTAAATTCATTAATTTAATCCTAACTTAAGTGGTACGTTTTAAACTTGTGCTTGAATATGTGCGTTCCCAATAATTCTTAAATTGAACTCTTAGGCGTTCGCCAAGTTTAGTTTAAGAAAACTGTCTTAAATATACACTTGAGAGGTATCCCCAACATCACTACTTTTTCACTAATGAGCATTTCAGTGATTTCCTTTATTTTTCAAACCTATTATCTTCTTAATGACTTCGCTTTTCTCTACCATGACATAAACAGATCATGCAACAAATTGTAAATCTGTTCCAATAATCCGTGTCACAGTATGAAGTTTTTACAATGCTCCAGATAAAACATAAGGACCAATTAATGTATAGTCAAATATTCCACTTCATGCATTATTGCTAAACTTTTGTTGATGCCTTGTTTCCAAATTGCAAGCGGATTTTCCTTAGCAATTGTAGCAGCTGACATTACAAACTACAACATAGCACCAACGTGTAAAGGAAAAAAATTAAGTGACGTTATGTGCCACACTGCGAACAAGCATTTTCTTCCTTTCCGTTGTTCTTTCCTTCCGTGTATTATTCCTATTTCCAAGATATTTTCTCCAAAACAGTAATTATCACTCATTAATCAGTATATCCGTTATTGTTTGATTGCAAGAAGCAGCGTATTTCATTTTTGATTCTTTTCCACGCTCGTTTTCGAGGTATTAGTGAGTGAATCGTGGGCCAACTAGCGGAGAGCACCTTTTGGCTTTGAGACCGGATGAGCCATAATACCGGTCCTTGAATGGACTTTCATTGCATTGATTATGGTTGCGTCCCCTTGGTATCCTTATCTGTAAATGTTTTTTTTTTTGGAGGGGGGCAGCAATCAACTACTGCATTTACTACAAGTGACCATGTGTTTCAATAAGGATTTTTTTTTTTTTTTGTGAAATGGGTAAATCATAGAATCATTTATTTCTATTGTTTTTAATCCAGTTAAGTGTTAAGAAAGTAAATGAGGAATTGTTTTCGTTATGCATAAATTTTGGAATTTCTTCTTGTATATAATTACGAACTTGTATATTTTTGTACACTTTTTGAATTGTTTTAAAGGAAATTAAAAAAAAATGCCAAGTTTTAACCAATATACATTCTAAAGGGAAATATTGGTCCGTTAAGTGTTCGGGATAAATTTATTGTCTGGTTGTATTTGTGCTGTGGGTAAAATTTCAGGGCAAATCTATTTTGTAATTTTCTTTTACACAATTTACACAATTTACACTAATTGCTCAAATCTATAATACTCATATTTCAATATTCTTGCTTATTGTAATCAACAACTGAATTGAAATTGTCGAAATGAATTATCGAAGGATTGTATTTATTCAATTGTTAGTTTATAGAAACATTTTAAATAAATTATAAAATATTTAAATAAATATAATTGTATTGGAAATTGCTCCTGCTCCTTTGATTTCGGTACAAAAACTTTCTAGGACCAAACCCTAAGAGCTTATTATATCAGTGCGTTCCCTAAAGTTGAAGACATTAGTATTGTGGGGCACAGTGAGAGAGTGTCAATAATACGAACATACCGCAGCAATGTTTGTGTCTTGCTTTATCATAAAATACAAAAAACAAAAAACAAAAAAAAAAACAACAACAACAACATAAGATAACTGTATAAAATCTAAGCCAAATGACCATGTTTTTTTAAAAAATCCTCATGTGGATGTTCTATGTATTAAATAAGCTGCATTCAAATGCTTAAAAATCTGCCTCTGTAAAGAATCGTCAGAAAATTAGAAAAGAAGAAACTGCACACTTGGACGGACTTGTTTCTGTAGTGCGATATGTTCAGGAGACAAAGAGCGTTTGTGAATGAGGTTGAGTTTACAAATTGAAGCGGTGTTTGCCACATTTTGATATTTAGTGGACAACCCTGGTAGGTGATGGATTTGAATAGGAGGTGCACACTAGGCAATCTATGACAGATCGTCATTGATGGCATATCAATGGCCTCCGGACATCGCCAATTTCCAAAACTATTTACATTTTGCGTGTATTCAATTGAATTATTGTGTTTCCGCCGAATCGATAATTTGTACGTCCACACCCCGGCGGCGTCGTCAGCGTGCTCGCGGACGTGACGTCATGAATAGCTCGGTTCGATCTCGGGAGAGCCTGACGACCGCTAAACAGCTGCTCTCTGTCAGGCCGCAAGGAGAAAATGATGGACGTTTCACTCGAATTCCACAATCGTAGCGCTGAGTGAATGACGTACACTGAAAGAATGAAAAAACCGCGCGCTACATATGCCTTCCATCCCTTGGCACTCGACGATTGTAATCTGTCGCTGTATGCAAATATTCTTCTGTTGCGTTAACTAGGTCATTGTTTGTCATTGTAGTTCCTAAATCAGATTTACAAACCCATTATCAGCCATCGCTGATTCAAAGCTTGTTTTCCTCCGGTATTAGCATCCCATTGTTGACAGAAGTTTCCGTTGGGTTTGCCACAGGGAAATCAAAGCAAACAAGCGATCAACCCTTACACCTGGGGATTTCCGTGTTAAACATGCTTTTATCCTCAAGTAACATTAAATTATTGCATAACTTGGAAAATAAACTTTATGTGTATATTACTTGGAAATTAAATGGATTATAAATAAATATGGGTTAAGAGTGTCGATAATTTATTCTGCAAACATGGAAAAAAAAAAATGTAAGAGATATGGCTTCAAGAGAAGGAGCGGCTGTGGTTGGCCAATACTCGCAAAAAATGGCGCACTGCTCTAATTGTTGCAGGTGCAATAAAATGAAATTATCATCTACTGTCTACTATTCTATTATGAAAATGAGTAACAGTTTGCGGAATATCGGCGAGGCAGAAAACAACTTTGAAACACGAAACCAAAACCTGATCGGCCCATTGTTGCCGTGACCAATGAAAATGTGACAGCTGTTGCGAGCATACTTCCGGTAAATTCACGAATGTCATGCCAGCATGAAGTGAAATTCAGGCTTCACCTTCTCTATCAATGCTATCCTGTACCAACATCTCTTTGCGAGAAAGACCAGGGTGAAATAGTGTTGCTAAATAAGCAGTAGATTTGAAAATGGGATATGTAGCAGATATCCTAACATATGGTGAAAGTTGGATTCATCAGTAAAATTCAGAAACCAAACGTCAGTCGATATTTTTAATCTTTCCGGATCCAAAATTTAAGCATGCACATTGTACCGGCCGGCGACTTGTGGCATATTTCCTCCCACATATGTCCATTGTCCATTTGGAGGAGATAAACGCAGTTATTGCCGATTGGTATGTGACAGTGCCCGCCAGAAATGTTTGAGGAAATCCTTAAGAGGCAACCAAAGATGAATTCCCGCAATAATTTCGTCCACTGCTTTGCCCTAGTGTCCGGTTGGTTATTCATCTCGCTTACATCTCGATTTTTATTCTAAAAGTGACAGAGAAACTTCTAGGTCGGTGGTTACGCAGCACAGAAGAGGCTGTTGAAGAGTATCACCAAGAAGCTTCAAACATGCACGAAGAAGACTGGAGTGGTGCTATCAGGCATGATTTTGAAGAATGTAAAGCTGCAAAGACCACGAAGGGAAGTACTATGGGAAGGTGTAATCGCTATTTGGAAGATTCCATACGCGAAAATTACATCTGTGACCTTATATCTTCAGTATACAGAGAGAATTAAAGCTACAGGAACAAATTTAAGGACAGAAAAGTTACAACACGTTCACATGATCATATTTATATCCATAAATGTATGTATTCTACGATAGACAGCATACAATTCTTCATGGTACTAGTACGTCATAATACACTTTGTTTCAGTTTAAGCTTATTTTCTGTTACAGATCTCCTCCTGAGTGGGCGTGTTCAGAAATGCTATTAAATATATATATATATATATATATATATATATATATCAGGAATGTGTAGAGATGATTTGTCACCTTTGAAAATGATCGGGAAACCATTACCAAAATACTGCCCTTAAAGAGAGCAATCGAATCAGAAAATGTTTGCAACAGTATTGCGGTTTGTACGAGACGGAAAGTGTGATTGTGTCAGGTTCTTATACCTCAGTTAAAAAAACGCATTGAGGATAGCCCTTGTACAAACTCCAGGCAGTGTATCACCAGCGTGGAATGTGCTGGATATCTTCCATGAAAACCACTACTACCCAGCTGTGCACAAATTATCGCAAGTAGACTTTCGTCCAATAGAAAGAGTTTGTCTTGAAAGTTTCTGTCGTCTATCCCCTTCACAGATGAAATAGTTTTGTTACGGTTGATCATCAACCTACATTACAATCATCTCTGCTTTCACCAGTAGTCTTACCTAAATGTTGAAGTCATCAACAGCAAGGTTTAGCAACACCCACTAATCACTCACTTGGACCTTTCGTTCATCCAAAAGCCTTAATGGCAACGCTGCCGACCCTGTCTAAATGTACCATTGTTACTAAGGCATGTTACTGGTGCATGTTCTTCGCTCGCGAGTATCCAACATCTCCTCGAGGAGGTCCTTGTTGCTTGCCCCATCCATATTCGGATAATGGTTGGCTGGACATTCGAACGGGTGCTTCAGTTAGTGATGATAGTGGTCACTTGCATTGAGACACTTTGAACATCTGTTCTAAAAGTTGTCAAATAGATTGCACGGTGTCCAAAACAAAACGTAAGTTACTCTATTGTAGCCACACTGTGCATTTCCGGACAAATATTCTTATGAACTTTTTCTTTCTTTTCCAGTCAGGAACCATTTTCTGAAGTTAAGTCCGCGAAGAGAGTTAATCAATTCGGTGCAAACCTCTTAGAAGTATTCACAATATCTATTATAACGCATTCTTGGTATGTAGATTTTTTAAAAAAATAAATAAAAAATTAAAAAATGAGTCATCGCCAGATTGTACTTGTCGATCGGAGGACGAAGCGGACGCTTGTAAACGCTGTATTCACAAGCGCATGCAGCGAGTGTACACTGCAGTGGGCAACTTGCCTATATCTAATGGTCACAACCATAAGCATCTGGAAAAAGAACGTTAGGGTAGACTAGCGGTGGCCGAGCGGTTTAGAAGACATTGTTCTTCTGCGTAAGGTCCTGGGTTCAAATCCTACCGAATTGTTTTATTTTTTTTAATATTGGTTTATTAGTTTATTTATTAGTGTATATGTATATATAAAACATTGTTACCTTAATATCATATTTTATTTAAACGTATTATTTTAGTTTTGTGACATTGCATATGCATGTGCAAGTGCATATGCATATGCACACACAAAATTGAAATCACAATCTAATGTATTCTTTACAAATAACTAAATGCGGACAAGAGGCTACAACATCCCAGGCTTCTTCAATTTGTGATCTTTTGTCTTTCGTGCTTGTGTAGGAATGTGTGTGCAGTATATTGTATTTACATAGAACAAATACTGAAGGAAATATTATAATATTAATTATAAACTATATATATATATATATATATATATAATATGTTAAAGCTTGCTGTGTATGGTTTACAATATTATGAAACTAATTTATCATAATACATTACAAAGGAAAAATAATGCTTCATGCCGGAGATGAACCTGCGCTCTTAACCACGACATCACTGCACACTCTGCCACAGAGCTAACAGAACACACTAATCAGCGTCTTTAGTGCAAGTCATATAACACAACTGCTGTAGTGGCTACACAGTCTAGCTGATTACCTTGTGAACCGCGCGATGTACCGATTAGGACTTGGAAGAATTTGGCGTTCAAGAGAAAACTCTTAATTTTTTTAAAGGGTGTAGAGTATTATGTTCAAGCTCGTAGCTTGACAGATATTGTAAATCAACATACGGCGTGCTTTTGGTCCTTAACACATTGAGCCTTTAAAAATGTAGCTATTTCAAATTATGCCTTTCCGTTTACTTAACTGTGCGCACTAAAAGGAATGCAAATAGCATTGGCACATTACGGATGCCGGCATCAATACGAGGTGTTTTTAAGCGAAGCATATTCGTGTTTCACGGGTTTTCCTGATTGAGGTTACATCTACACGGATGTGGGAATGGATTGGGAAGTTTAGTCGCATTATTTACTACTAAGGAAGCCCGGTACCATCTCTCGTGAAAGGTTGAGGAAAGATCCATTAATGTTTTCGTGTCCAGCACGCCATGCGTTGTGTGTTTATATATTATGTACTGCATACTCCGCTGTAACTTAAGAATAATTAAACAGATGAATAATAAATGCTACACTGGCTTTCACACATTGTTTCAGTTGTACAGTCCTATTTTCAAAATAAAAGTACAGATGTTTTAAATGTTTTCGATAGAACTCAGATTCCTATCATTGAGGGGAACAACCTTCAGTATGAACAGGTAACCAATAGGCACTCTGGAAAAGAAAATTCTGGCGTTATCGTGGACATAACTGTTTGCATAATTACGGCAGCATATACCGCTCAAACATTCAATAATACACAGTTCTGCAAGACCTATACATACTCCTCAGAGTTCTTTCTAAAACACCTGGACAAGCTCTCAGCGCTACTTTCTCCATCTACTACAGAGCCTTCATTTGGACGTGTGATCGGCTTAACGGGAAGTTGTCTACTCGGTTTCTAACTGGTTTTGTTCCCCCTCACCGGTACTGACGAGAAGTCTTTGTGCTGTACAGGAGTTGAATATTGTGAGAAGAAGTTTCAGTGTTACAGTATGTTAGTGCTGTTAAAATGTCAAAAAGTCTGTACACTTTAGCACACAGAATCTTCATGTATGATTTCCACGTGACAACAATCTTATGTAGGTAGATGAGAGGGCGATTTATAGACAGATTCGCTGCTGCTTGTGTGCCTCACAGAGAAACTATTCATAATATTTTGAATATTAGGGAAACGGGATCTGTTGATACGAAACCTAAAGTAAAATTCCTTGTTCTTACAGAGGAAAAACTCGATGATCAGAAAAAATCCAAAGAAATCTCTGAAAAGCTTGCACAGGAATTAGGAAGCTCGCAAACCTAGGCTTGGAATGCCACTAAATTTCAAAATTAAAGCTTATAAGATGATTGTAGTTCAGAAATTGCAACCAAGAAATAATGTGAGTACAGTTAATTTATGCAATTGGGTGTTGGATAATGTTAATGTTCCATCTACTGACCATAGTTTACTGTTTTTACGGATGAAGCATGGTTTTATTTACATGGCCGTGTAGCGACACACAACAATAGATACTGGAGTGCAGAAAAAACCGATCTGGTACACGACATGCCATTGTATGACCAAAATTTTTTTACTTGGTATGCTGTAGAAACCTGTGCGCTTGAATTTAAGGGACTATGAATATCCAACCTCGCCGACAACGGCGTGCTTCCCGGTGCTAAGCAAATACCCGTTAAGTGGGCCACGCGTCCAAACGAGGACTCTGCATATGTTCCTAGCTACTACCATCTCATTGAATGAAAGCATTTCTCCTTCACAATTCTTTCGGTCCTGGAAGGAATTACAGTGCAAATTCGATACGAGTAGCCCGATGTTCGAATATTTCGGTTTGGCTCCCAGCAGCTTAGATTCGTCTTCTTATTGTTAAATGCCCCAAATGTAGATTCACGCATTTCTCAAGATTTGGATGACAAAAAGAAGTTTCTCTTTAATGGTAAACTAACCGCATCCATAACTGTGGGGGGGGGGTTGCACATCTAGATTTGCGTCGACTTCTTCTTTCTAGAATCGCTGAAAGGAATTACGAACGCAGCCCTCTCTGTCTATAATCAGTACATAGGCAATGCCATGATTACTCCCCCACGTGTTAAGAACATGCCTGCGGATGATTTCTGAACTTAATGTTCTACACACAAATACATATAATAACGTTAAATAACGTAGAAAATTTCTCTTTTTCTTTATAATACCTTCAGTATACAAAAACAAATATATCCTTTGAGACAAAGCCGGATCTGCTCACTAATAAACAATCGCTAAGCCGAAACTGGACTTCCCTGCCCACAAGCCTACAGGAAATCACTTCAACTCGAGTGTACCAGGACATTAGATATCAGGCAAAAATATTTACCCTGTTGGTTTGAAATGTAATACATTATAGCAATGGGGCGTTTTTCCATTTCCTTTTCCATTAAGAACTTCTTGTTGTTCAGCATTTTAAATAAATACCCGTCATAATGCTGTTTCAAGCCTTTATAATTAAATTCCTTTCCAATTTCTAAAGTTAACATTTTGCTGATGTAAATATGTTTCCAAACAGCAGCAAATTCAGTAATTTACTTTTTAATATCGTGTGTTTCTGCTGGAGAATTAAATCGGAAAGTTTCTTTGTAAAGTAGAAGCAGCAATAGCACATTCTTGACCCGTATGTACACTACTTAACAAGCCACGTATTAATTCTTGAGCTTTATAGAAATCTATACCTGCTGTAAACGTTTTAGATCTGTATATTATTTTTATACTCTTACCATATACCAGTTGAAGCTTATTAACGGAGAAACTATTTGTCACACTTTCAGGAACAGAGAGAGAGAGAGAGAGAGAGAGAGAGTGAAAAATAGAATTTTAAGTACTAAATTATTTAGAAATGTGCTCTAGATGCGATCGTACATAATCTCGATACTTCATTAATACGATTTTAATTAATACTGTTACGTGTAGCTCTTTTTAAATTAGTCGCAAGAAATTGGTGTCACATTAATAGACTTTAAGCAGCAGGTACCAAGAAACTGGTGCTTTTAAGCCCCAGCGCAAGTCCATAATAAAAGCAGTTCTGTGGATTGGTCTGACAATAAAAAGCATATCTAAACTTAATATATAAATAAAAATAAAGCATTGCCTAAATAAAATTGCGCTGAATTGCAGGTTCATGTAAAGAACGTGCTGTTAACATTAATTTCCAGCATGTTTTTGGCATTTCGCAGATTGGAAAGACAATCCCAGTTACAAAATAACCTTGCTCTGAGTCTAGCAAATAATTAAAGAACGTTTGGTAAGTATATCATGTGATCTATTTATTGTTTAAATCTATGTCGCTTTAGCAAGAAAGCTGATTTTATGTTACTACATAGTTATTTTGATTAGTTGTTAGTTTCAAGTTACAAAAATGATGTATTTCGTTGTCTATCCTTTTCGGATGATAGGAGTGAAATTATGAATTATTTTCAGTTGGATCCTGTAAGTAATAAGCGCACCATTTTTAAAACGTTTTTCACAGGGGGAAACAAATCTCTCAACAATAACAATAAATGTAAAGATGTTAAATTTCTCATAAAAATACACTAGATAAATAATATCTACATACTCTCAAAATAATAAAATCAGCAATTTTCATTTTATCAACTAAAAGTATCGAATATCAAAACTAAAAAAATGAAGTATCGAATATCGAAAAAATTTGGTATCGACCGTCTCTAAAATCATATTATGTATATACTCGAATACTCAGTTCGCTGTATTCAACACGGGAACGCTACTTATGTTTAGATGTTTATCGTTTGCTGTAAGTTATGAAAACCATTCGTTTTAAAATTTTAATAGTTGGCAGAGGACATGTACGGTCAAGACCGCAACATTAAGCTTTTTCACTTTCGGATTTTTAGTGGACTTTCCGAGAGTAAATAATAAATTCATTTTTAAAGTATGCTGTTGGTCAGAATGTAAATTAAACACAACTTTTCAGTATCTTCCTATGCTACAGCAACCAAGCGCGCTAGTATATTCAGAGCTACCCCAATATACTTATGAAAATTTGTCGACGATTTAATAAATACTTTAGGATCAATTCAATATAAAATATATCAATTTTAAATTAATATTGTTTGGGCAATTCTATAAAATTCTAAATCAATATTTGCTGAATGGTGTATGGCTAAAAATAATCCTATTATTATTATTATTATTATTATTATTATTATTATTATTTGAACCCCTAGGAACTGGTTCAACAATTTATCCTTCTCTTTCTGGAAGAATTACACATTCAGGATCAGATATGGTGTATTTGAAACCCTTAATTTGTTCATATTTTGTTAACATTGCATAATGAATGTGTTTCGTACCGCGTTACGAGCATGGTGATCACAAAATGTTTTCCATTTCCGATTTTCTTTCGAATCTGTAACTCGAATATTTACAGATGCTACTATCTAAACATTTTGGTTACACAGAAAAGAAAGCAACTGATAATTTTGATGTGTGTTATTTATTAAAATGTTCTACAAAATTAAGTAAACAAACGGGGGAAAATAGTTTTGTTAGATAATGAAAATATCTCACTTTTCAACAACAATCGCTTATATTGTATCTGACAGAATATAATTTACGAAATATAAATTAAATGAACTTATTACGAATCAATAATATTTCTTCTTATGTGTACAGATAAACAAAGTGTTGATTATTACTAAATACAATATGAATATATATGCAGATTTTATCTATCAATCCAGGTTGCTGAGCATTTTAACAATATCCTTATGTACGTACAGCGCTTATTAGATTTCTTTGCATTATATTAAAACCTTCTTCCATCTCATCTGATATGATTTATTGGTTGTTGTCCGAAAATATTGTTTATAAGAATGAAATGTTATTCGTATTATTTAACTTATTTTCATTCTTATTGTTATTCATATAAACTATTTCCACAAACAATTTCTTGACACGTCTAAAATTAAAGCTTTTTGTTATGCAGTGGCATGCACTATAGCAATGAAGAAAACTTGCAAAAGCACATGTTATATTAAATATTAAAAACAATGTTGGCATATTTACAGAAACCTTACAGAAACTGATGTTCTATTTAGAATACAGAAAAAAATCACTAAATATATTTGTTTTCTGTGGTTAACACAGTTCAAGAATGCTTAATAAGAAATAAATTCACTTCAGCGCAATATAAAATAATTGATCCTCAAAATTTATTTATTCTTTCTTTATATATTGAAGGGAGGGGGGGGGGGGTAGAAAGAACTTGTGAAAGGCATGGACAAAAAATGGCGAGCGCATTAAATATCTATGAAGAAAAGTTTCTGGTTTGAGTGGCGCAATATTAACGAAAGGGATATTAATTGGGCCTGAAATCAAAAAATAAATCGAGTCATAAATAATGTTTTTAGACAAATTAATTTTTAGCATGGAAATCATTTATGTGAATCACTTCCTCGACCACAAGAAGAAAATAGTGCTGGACTAATACATAATGTTCTTAAATAATTACAGGAACGTCATAGGTAAATTTCGAGACAATTAGGCTCCTGTATTAGCATTTAGATATTTTTTTTCTAAAACCTTGAGTGAAATGATTACTAAACAAGAGGAAAGCTATAATCAAAGCCTTTTGTACATTGAGTAGCGAAAGGAAAATGAGGCTCATCCATAATAACTGGCTATATTTGCTGCTTCCTATAAAGACATAATACGACACGCAAAAGAAAAAATGCGCTAAACCCGATTGTTGGCTTCAGGTGTGTAAAAGCAGGTAACCATCATATAGTGCAAAGCCTATGTTAATTATTTTGCATTAGATTAATGCTATTTCTTGCATTTTATTTTGTACAATTGCTAGTATTTTCGTCAGTGGGTAGAATACTTAGCATTATTTTGTAAATAGATTTCCTTGTAAATTGTTTATTTAAATTATATAAACATTATTGTACTTATTTGTAAATATGTATTGTAAGTATAAAATACCTATTTGCCATCGCATTACTACTTTATAAATAATAATAATAATAATAATAATAATAATAATAATAATAATAATAATAATATAAAATAATTACTACTGCAATATTTTTTAAAAGTATCTAGAATTTTTAATTTTTCTAAACTGAAATATCTGAAAATCTGAGCATGCAGTTATAAAGGAGATTACGCTTTTGGATCCAGCGTGGCATAGAGGGAGTTGTTGATTGTTCAACTGCTTGTACTATCCTTTAATTTCAACAGTGTTACTTTTTTCTTGTTTTCCTTATATTATACATATTGCAGTAACCGTTTTAGGTAAAAATGGAAAATAACATTCGATAAATTATACCTTTCAAATAAAAATAAAATCATTAATATAGTTTGTAGATGAATATACTTGCTTTCATCTACGATTTCAAAACATTTATAAACCTGAAAGCAAATCTAAATAAACTGTTTATAATAAAATATATTATTGTAGTTATGAATATTATTCGAGTTCGAAGCAATGCCAATATTTAATACAGGAAGCAACCGTTCTCAGTCAAGGCATATATTTATTCAATATTATAGCTGCGATCTTCATTCATCTCAAAAGGTATGTGCTTTAGACAAATCCTGTCAACGGAGCTCATGATTCGCTTCAGACATCATAGGTCTACTACGCCTCTACCTATAATACATCATCTTCTCTCTGCATACAAAGTAATGCAACGTGTTTAAATGCGAACTATATGGTGGCTACAAATTACGAAACTCAAGCAGGTGTGTGAGCTGATGTTCTTAAATATCAGTGATATGGTGTTTCCTCAAATTGGTATATTCTTTATATATATTGAAGTATTTTGTCGTTTACACCTTCACAGTAACATTTAAAGTTTAGTGTTTCTTCACGTGAAATTAAATCACATCAAAGTGCAGAAATGTAACATTATTACCCACGGTAGTCTCTCTTATTGTAATAAAATACCAGCATTAACACTAATGTTTATACTGTTATTCGATTCTCCAAATAATATTTATTTGTGAAGCATATACATTTATTTACCTTCATCTCGTGATTACGGAGTTTTGTTTTCACTGCAGCCAGGCCTTTGAATCATAAAATGATATAGTTTAGATTTCTATATATATAATAAACACGAGCGAACTTGGGCATCACAAATAAACACTATAATAATTAGCCCTAGTATTTTCCGTGCAGCATTCTTAATAGACCTTGCTCTAGGATTAGATAGGTTTTGTTTCATTAATTATATAAACGACCTGATTGAACGACATGAGACTCGAGGCCAACGTAGCAGTTCAGTAAACTACACAGAACGCCTATCGTAATCGGACTTGTATTGAGGGATGCCATGGCGGCCGATGTAGTCCCTCAATTAACTTCTGTGGATAACAGAGAGAAATTGATTGAAAATCTACTTTTAGCGTTTTTGTACCAGCTCGTTATTACAAGTAAATAGTTAAAACTACTTTGGTTGCATTGAACTAAATATATAAACGCAAATATAGTGTGAACAAGTTCCTAGGACAATTTGGTTTAGCCTAAAAATACAATGCTTTAAAGTTACAAAATGAATTTAAAGCATTGTGTTTATAATTAAAAGAAAGCATATTTTGTTTACTTTAATATAAGCTATCAATCAGTTTTCTACCAAAAGCTATGACTAAAACAAACTTTCTCCTTGAAACTCCGAAACAACTTTCTGGTTAGATTTTGGATTCACTTATTTGGCTCTTATTAAGATGTTAAATTAATATTGCAGCAAAGCACTTTTCACATGAACAGTGTATGTAAACTTTTTAGGAAAATCTGAGACATGAAAATTCTGGGATATGCTGGTTTTCCATGGAATAACTCAACTAGTTTATCTTTTAAGAATCTCTACATTTTCACTAATAAAAAAAAGAAAGTGGCAATCCTGTTGTGTTTTAAAAGCAACAGAGTGTAAAAAGGACGACTACCAAATAAGCGATTTCTTATATGAAATAAGCGGTAGAACTACATCAAAGTTTGTCCACAGTTTATGATTACGTATATTAGGTAAACAGCTGTTAACCCCCTCTGATATTGCTGCTCTAAGATATTTATACTCTTAACTTCAGAGACTCTTGTTAATTTCCATAAACTTAAGTGAGAAACCAGGATAGAACCGGTCTGGTACTGCTGATGTTCTCTCCAGACCACAGGTGCCGACACTGTGCAAATGTACGGCAGGAGAAACGGGGTGAGAGGAGAAGATTTGGTCTCTGTCGTGAAGAAGGCTAAGGATCATCCCGGATGCTGGGTTTGAATATTCAACACGACACCAAGCAAACAGACCTCCGGTGCCATGTTACAAGAACTTGAGGTGGGAGGGGGGTGCATGTCTATGATAATCCTTGTGACGCTCTTTGTCCAAAGTGGGGATCTCTGTGTTACTAAGATACGGACCAGATGCTGTGGACTTCCTGAAATGAGGATAGATCTTGCTCGCGCAATCTCATGAGAATTTCGCCAGAGTAATTCAGTACCTGTCAGGAGACATTAGATTTGTACAAAACTGCTACGATACCTGTGAAAGAACATACCTGGTATCCTGAAACTTTAGCCGAATCATTAGCATCAACGAAACAAATTAAATTATAAATATACATAAAAGCATTTTAAAACATTTATATTTGTTGATTATGAAAACACCAGCTTAGAATACGTTTTCTGCAAACTCGTTTTTTTTTAATTATGAAACAAAATAATTCAGAACTCGAACTTAGGTTGCTAGAACTAAGGATCTGGGTCCGAATCTAGGTGCTGCAGAGTGGATTACTGTATCGGGAAATGATATTATTTCCCACTAGTTCTTTTCACCTGTTTTTCATTCTCTTGACATTTCCAGCTGCATTGGTTTTCAAGTTATACTCCTGAACTTATGGCTGACTCTCTAAGTTGTTACCCAGAGCTGAACAGCCTCTGTAGTTTCCGAGGAGATATGAGTTCACTTTTGTCTGCCCACCATCTCAAAAGCTTGAGGAATGTAGGAAGTAGAAGCCCAGTAAACACCTTGAGAACATTGAGAGCTGCATGCACTACAAAGTTGAACATGCACTCGCCTCAAGCAAGTGGTATGGTCAAGTCTCAGAGATGAAGGACTCGCTTTCACCAGAAATAGACGAAAAGAGAAAAGAGAAGAAGAAGGGGAGGAGGAGGAAGTTACGTTGCCTCTAATGATACCACAATTATATCAATAATATTTTCTACAATATCATCACTCCTCCAAAATTCATTTTCAGTATTTCTATTATTGTAATTGATTCAGATTGAACATGTATGAAGGCTGGCGAATCACCGTGAGACTTCCACATATGCGTCCACGTTAAATTTTTTCTCTCTAGACATTTTAATTTTAATAAGTTTATAAATTACTAATTTTTGCTAGTATTTTCACACTCAACCTCTTTGTTCTGCATTCTATCATTGTGGATTTCGTTCCTGGCTTGTATACTTGTACATATAACATGGCGCATTATCTTAGACCACACCGCCTCCGTGATCTAGTGGTAGTATTTGTGACTACTAACCCGGAGGTTCTGAGTTAGAATTCCTATCACGTCAATTTGTCTAAGTAATTTATTTTTTCAGTCTTTTCGTACCCTTAGAAGGCGAATGCAGATGCTTTAAGGCGCCAAGTACTCCGCATTCATTTGGGTTATCATTAATTCATTTCATTCCCTACAGACTTATACCTATAGCTCAATTCACAACCTGTAATGTTGTGAGAAGCCCAATGTAGTTAAAGCGAATATAAATAAAACATTAAAAAGTAAATAAATCAATAATTGGGCATGACGGAAAATTTTTAAGTTAAATTTTTTCTAACCCACTTTTTAAATGTTTCTTGGTTCAATTAAATATGGTAGTAGCTTATGTTTTATCATCCCAAAGTAATCGTGTAGCCAAGTTACATTGTGAGGGTTTCAATAAGAACTATTCTTTTATTTTGTTATTTCTTCCAACTAAAACGAAACTGTGAAATCACTTTTTAAGTGAACTTCGCCAGCATGAAAAATTAACGTTTTTCTAGTACTAGAGGAAGTCACCTATTAAATGCAGGAACACATTTTTAAACAACATAAAAATACATTTACAATATTGTTTATCACCCATTTGACATAATAATTTATAATTATTACACTATACTTCTGTCTTGTTTTATGTTATAGCTAGCATAGGTTTCCACCGCTAACACTCAGTTTTCCCCCTACTTGCTTGTTCTCTTTATTGCGGTTTCAGAAACCCCTGTATAAATAGTAGATGTTGTTCTGGTTTGACTTATAGGAATTTTTAAAGATTTGACCTACTTCTTCAACGCAACATTCAATAACTTTCTTAATAATCAACCTATTCTTAAGTGAATTACTTTTATTTTCTTAAGCCCCGACAACTTATGCAGTCACTCAAAAGTCATCTACAGGGAAAGCAGAGAAGTGAATCAATTATAGCATAACCTATTTTTCGTCACCTTCTCACCCCACGGCGACTCCGATCTGATGGACAAACAGTGCTTATGCTGCAGATGGCGGGCAGATGGGGTTTATGACGCCATAGGGTTCATGCGTTTATTGTGCAATAAACATCAGCAAATGCTGACATGCCTGAAGAATTCAAACTGTTCTCAAATTCTTTTTTTTTCCCTTTATTTTTTATAAATCTGACAATATCAGATATTTCAAAGGCAAATTTTCTTTATTGTAGTCGCCAGTCGCTAAGTTTTCTGTATTGCAATGGAAGGCACTGATGCTGAAACACAACAAATTTATCTTTGATATAAGAGCTATCTTTTCAAAACCACGAAGATAACGGATAGCTTTATACGAAGCTATGCCGTCTGTTAAAATCCCATTATTGTAATTCCTGCTATGATCTTTTTCATCTTGTTACATAAAATAAGAGAAAAATGATGGGGAGGGGGCACTTTCGTTTGGAAGGGGTGAGATGAGGGAGACACGAGAGGTGATTGCACGTACTTAGAGTTCCTAATATTTTTCCAGGTAAAACACTTCGACATCGATGAAGCCCCCTCTTCCAAGGAGGGAATCCCTCAAAAGTTGCGCTTCCATACCAGGTGCTGGATCGGAAACCTTAACAAAACCGCGCCAGCACACCCTGGCACTTTCCATCGTGAAATGGAAGAAAGTACTTCCTTTCGTGAAAAGTGAGATTCGTCTCAGCATTCGTCTAATTGTCCAGGGAAGAAAAATACCAATGACTGGCTCCAAGGTATACGAACCCGGCACCTCCTGCATGTGATTTCCAAGCATTGTCGCCGAAGCCACCCAGCTGGAAATTATATACTATATATTTAAAATAAATAAACTGGAAATTAGACGGCAGAAAATATGGATTCAGCTAATCCACGTTTTACTCTGAATTTTAATTTTAATTAGGTATTTGTGATCATGAATTAGACGGTACTCAATATTGAGATAATGAAAAGTTATAAATATTTATTAAAACAAAAATATCTATAAAATATTTATCACCAAGAGTATAATCGTAAGTAAGTGTAAAATATTAAAAGTCAATAACGCAGGAACTGCGTAAACTAAGCGTATTCCTCAGCAATTTGCATAGCTTTAAAAATGAATATAAAATCCAAATTATAATCTCAATTATTTAATGAGATGAAATCAGTTATGATATTACTGTAAGGTATAAGCGAAACATAATTAGGATACTTGCAGTCTATAAGTATCACAAAAGAGAAATCACATTTTTAAAATTATTATTGAGTGATAGAAAAAGCTAAACTATATAGGTATTTTTTTTAAAAAAAAGTAACCATGTTTATGAACTACCCCTTGATATCATCTTAACATTCACTAAAACAGAGAAATAAAACAGTTTCGAGTTACATTTTATATTTAAGATGTTCATATGTTTCAATAAAACAAAAACATGTTACTATTTAAAAACTAATATAAAGCACTAAGCAAATATACACGATCAACAATATGTAATCGAACGTGCCATCAATTTTCATTAGTTTTGAAATTTAATTTAAATGTTAATGTAGAAAAACGTAATTCCAACGTTTGCTGAATATTATTACAGAGCGTTCTTACATACATTTATAAATCTAAAACACATATATTAGATTCAAAGTTCACATTTGCTATCCTCACGACGAAGCGCGTTATAAATACAGTTTATATGTTAAATTAAATTATCCTTTCATTTTAAAGCAATAGAGAGAAAATTAAAAGCAAGATCGCTTTTTAAATTTCGGTTGTCAAGCTAATCCCAAAGGTTCAATTTCCGTAATTTTCACAAATTGTTTTAGTTTTTATTATATTTAAATGGTATATACCGAGTTTTGTTGTGAAAAAGCAAATGTTGGTGCCGTTAGAGCGATTTGTACATTTCTTTAACCCCCATCACCAATGGTCCACTTTTGCTGGTTAATGAACTCAACGAATCATTTGTTAATTAATTATATGGCGAATTTCGTTCAAGAAGAAAATAATAATAATAATAATAATAATAATAATAATAATAATACGACTGCTATAGCGTTGGCACACACACACACGTGTGTGTATGTGTATTCCATTTGTCATTTTCGGTAATATAGATCGAAATTTGAAGAACTTTTTCAAAAATCGTTTTATGAGTACAACCATAATAACTACATTTCTACGAAATTCGCTAAAAGATCATAGTCATTTGTTTTTATTCCAGTCTCGAAGAGAAAATATGTCCTCAGTAAAAAGGTAGTATAGGTTTTGATTAGCCATTACAGGGAAGAGTAATAGAGATCAAGCGTTGGATGAACATAAACGCCGAATAAAATATTTTACACCATTTTTCATATTCATCATCCAAAAATGAAAGTAGGTTAAAGACATTTGAAGTAATGAATTTTTCCTACATTGGCTCTATCTTCAAAGAAACTAAAACTTTCAAACAAGCAGCTCGAACAGCATGATGGCATTCATTTCCCCCTTAGCAGTAAACTTATCGTAACCAAATTATGTTTTCTACATTTTTGCGAAAGTATTTAGCAAGTTTTTTTTCGATTCTAACGTGTTCTTTCAATCGAAATTGCGCTGTCTCTGTTTTGACAAGGGTGGGGATGATATACAAGTATAATAAATTAAAAAGTATCAATTTTCAATTAATTTTAATTTAAATGTCCTGAAATTCTGTATGCACTATTAATACTCCATAAAGACTAAAATAATTATAAGAATGAGAGAAATTATATTAGCTGCTTAGAGCATAAATGTTTCCCCAAGTGAAAAAACAATTTTTTATGAAAAAAAAAAAAACAGCAACAAAGGCAAGCAGGAACCGTCCACAAAAACCGGAAATTGCTTTCAACAGCTTTTGTTTCCATAATGGAGTACACTCACAAAAGGCAGTGAAATATTAAATGGGGAGGAAGCTTGAGAGAAAAGTAAAACCAGATATGTGCCTCCTTTAAACTTGGGGCGGTTGTAAACAGCAGAATGTATTATGTATAACTTACTGACAAGTTGAAATGTTTATTGGAAAAGACTATGAAGCTATTTCGGCTCAATTATCTCGGAATCTTCTGAAACTTGAAATTCTTTAGCATTTCACGTTGAGAAAGATATTTTAAATATACGTTAAAACCTCATGAAATCCGTCAAGAGTTCAAAGACTGCTAGGTTAAAGTAACAGAACTTTTGTTTTCTAAACGATAAGAAATGAAGCACTGATTAAAATATTTAGAGCATATTCATACTTTTCTGCTTATATGACTGTTAAATAGATCCAGATGGAAATAAAATCTGTCCCGCCTTTGGTAAATGAGTGCTCTAAGGCCAAAAGGCATCGGAATGGTTCAGTGTATACCGTTTTTATAGTATTTTAAATGTGCGACCCTTATACGTGTTGCAAAATCGGCGGCATGTACGTCTACTTGAGTTTTATGATGCGAAAACTTTTATTAGCGCTTTGATTTGAATTTTTTTCCAGGTTCATTTGTGGAACATTTATAGTTGACAAATTACACAAAGTAATCCAGCAATATTGAACATAACTTAAAACTTCCAAATTCCTGACTTATGTGCATGGTATGACAATCTCCCATAATTTAATCACGAAGTTTGTTTTATCCATGGCGGTTGGAGAGTCCTAACGCAAGACATTCAGCTCACTGAGTAGATGGAGATTGTCAATTACTTGATTTACACGTTCGGTAGAGCTTAAAGCTTTACATATTTTGTCAGAATATTTAAAGTTTTTGGTTATTCGACGTTAGCTGCTGATGCTGAAAGGATTTGTGATTCAGTTGTCGGAGGTTGACAAACTCCAACAAGCCAGAACTTGCAGCCGAAATTAAGGCTACCTTTACTAAATTAATAATTTGAGGGTGCAGAGTTATATTTACAAAAGCGTTGATTTGCTAAGGATATGTATTATGTTTATGTTATAATTAAGTAATTTAGAGATAGGTTTAACAGGGATTGTTTTATTTTTTACTTTTGGGCAATTAGAAATTGGGAGTTAACAGAGGGAGATATTGAACAGTGAGTTGTGAAAGATGGTTGGTAGAAGGTCGTGAGAAGAATAGTTAGCTAGTAATGAAGCATTAGTAAAGTCAGTAGTGATAGGAATAAAAGATTGGTGAAAGGCGTGAGAGACTAAAGTAGGAAACGCAGTATAGCAAAGTAATGGCAATTTCTTAGTCAGCAACGAGCAGTCAGGAAGTGACCACCAGTACTTTTAGATTTGAATAAACTATTTGGAAGAAATTAATTTAGTGTATCTTTTGGATGATACATTTCCTGTCCCCATGGATCTAAATTGATCCACAAAACACTCCAGAGGACCCTGAGATCTAAACCGGGTTGGCGCATTCACCATGTCAATGCCCCCCCCCCCCACGTTAGTCAAGTTGGTGTAAAACATTTAGCCAGGAAAAATAAATAAATAAAAAACATCGAATGTGTGTTTCACCCTCCATACAGTGCGTAAATAGCTCTGTTCCGGGTCTCAAAAATGAGCCTCGGATCTATCATTTTGGTTCATCAATGGTTGTTATGAAGAAGGCGGGGGTGGTTCTGAAGAAGATTCCAGAACTTACTAACACGTAAGGCCAAGGGGATACAACTCAATGGGGATTACTTCGAAAAAGACCCTACCACCCTAGTGTGTTTCCTAAGTAAAAAACCATTATCAGTTTTTATTTACTAAGCCTCGTACACTCCATTTAGAATCGAAGAGACGTTAGAAGGTTGTGGCAAAGATTAATTGTAAGTATTAATAATCGTGCACAGAAACTTTGTTTCCTAGATTATGAAAAATGTTTAGGTAAATAATTAAATATTGATTGAAATAATTAACCACACATTAGATAGTTTCTTTTTCCGAAATGTTTGTTCTATAATTCATTCAAATTGTACCGTTGATGAACAATTCTGCAAGTGCAACTTGGTTCATACAAGTTTTCTACATTAGTGTCTCTACATTGCTGGCATCCATGGTCAATTTCACACAGATTTCTCGTAGTTATAGTCCAAAAATCAAATTCTTGGGTTTTGTTGCTTACCGGCTGAAATCATTGCATTATTTGACGGTGTAGGATTATTTTATTTCCGTTTCTTGCAAAGAGCCTTCTTGCATTATGAGTGATGGTATTAAAGTTTATTTCATAACGTTAACAAGCCACACTGAAAGGGAAATTTTGTTTTGAGTGTTTCAGAAACTTTAATCCTTAATAATTTTCCTCATTATTCAAAAAAACATTTTAATAAAACTTTCTGCTAACGCTTTGTGAGGGATATGTGTAAATACTTCCCGTATTAAAATATGAGACCCAATTTCAATACAGGTTTACTTAGATATATGCACTTATGCCTCACAAAACATCAGAGAATAAAATTTAATTGAAATATACGCATGCACAGAATAGCGCAACAAACGGATTTTCTAATATTAATAGAATGTGCCACTGTTCAATAATGACTTTTATTATACACTCAAATAAATTAATGGTTTAGAGGTTAGGTCATGCAATTTCAAACTTGTAGCAACGTATAATGAACCGTCATTCATTTGTCTAATAAAATAATTACATTTTTGCTAACTGATGAACTAAAGAAAGCACATTTTCTGACACATTAGGGACGTCTCTCTTCTGTTTTATGCGTTAGCGATGGGCAGCAACAAATAAATAATTAAAACAGCTTGTTTCCTTAATTTCATTTTATCAGAATTATAGCTCTACCGAAAAATATACTACTTTACATTATGTTTGAACAACATTCTGAGAAGAGAAAAAAAAAAAAAAACATACGAACTAAAAACAACAACAACAACAACAACAAAACATATTAGCACTTCAAATGCAACTAAAACCGTTCAAATTAGCTTTCAATTTCGCTCATATCTCGGAGGCCTAACTTGCTCATCTCGCTGACATGCATGCAGAAGTTGGGAAAGATGGGACGTCAAAAGTAGCTTACGAGAGGGCGTTTGATTCATTAATTACCCATTCTCGTAAGCAGCAAAATCCGGCAACCAACTAGAAGAGAGCCCATGTTGATCGAGAAATGTATTATCTCATGTTGATTGCCCTTGTCGCTTTATGTAAGTTTCCTTTCTGTGTGGTGTTTTACAAGATATAAGCCAATTTTGCTTTGGTCACTTGTGTACTGGTTGTGAAAATTTTCCAATCCCCTTACGGAGAGGCTGCCCTCGATATATGCGATTCTCGTAGCAGCACTAGCGCACAGTCGATCTCGCATACCAGAACGAGAGAGAATAACTCAGCGTTTGACCAAATTTATATGCTACTTGTGTCTCTAATGGCGAATCTGCTATTATAGCTGTGCAATATTCTAACTGAAAATCGTATTTTTCCGTTCAAGCAATATGGTTTTTCTTTAAGTAAATAGAATTAAATTTAATAGAAGAGATTTATGAATAATCAGGCTCATTTTTTAAAATGGGCGAAATATGACTGTTATGTGGAGTGTACGAGGAGAATCTTGAAAAGAAACAAATGACACTTCATTTCTGGATATTCTTAAACACCTAAATACTGGATTACTTTGTGCATGCTATATGCTGTCACCTGTTCGCTATTTTGAGATCGCCATCTCAAAACCTTATTTATGACCAAATCAGGCGAGTACGGTGGATGGGGGACAACCGTCATGTTGTTTTCGTCAAAAAGCTCCTGCTGATTAAGGAATTGTGAAAGGGCGCATTATCGTGATGCAACAGCCAGTTCTTTTGTCACCAAACTTCGGGCCGTCTCCGCACTTTTTCACGAAGTCGTCGCCAAACGTCATAGTAGCATGTGGAATTCACTGTTTGATTTGGTGGAACAAATTCTTTGTGCACAATCCTCTTGGTATCAAAGAAAACAAGGAGCATGCCCTTGACTTTGATCTTCACTTGTCTCGCTCCCCCCCCCCCCCCCCTGGTGAGCTCCGGCTCTTTCACTGGGAGAATTGTTGTTTTGTTTAAGGGTTATAAGCGTACGTCCAGCTCTCGTCGCCGGTGATGACCCTGGACAAGAAGGTTGGGTCATCGGATACGGCCTGAAGAAGTTCTGTGAAAACTTCAACACGCTGGGCCTTCTGATCAGCAGTCAGGATCCTTGGCACAAATTTTGCGGCGACACGATGTATGCCCAATTTACCAGTTAAAATTCGTTGGCATGTTCCATAACCAATTCACACTTCATGAACAAGGTCTTCAATGGGTCGACGTCGATCCTCACAAACGAGGTGTTGAGCTTTGGCAGCAATGTCAGGCGTTGTGCAGCTGACGGTCTTACTGGTGTGAGCATCGTCTTCAATAGCTGTACGACAGGCCCTGAACCGAGCATGCCACTCAAACACACTCATGCTATGTCTCCCAATTACTTATTGAATCATTGCGAGTGTCTCCGTAGCATTTTTCCCGAGATTTGCACAGAATTTGATGCACACTCTATGTTCTAATCTTGGATCCATCGTAAAATCGCCACACACAGAGTATCATGAAAAGTACTATAGAATCTCAACATGTCTACCCAGCTGCGTCAAACTTTAAACACTCACTCATCAGATGTGCTAGTGTTGCTACCTAGCGGTACAAAACTCTACTGCAATTACTATCGAGATGGCAGCACCAGTCCCGAATATTGTGGATACCACCTCGTATAATAGAAAGTTATGGGCTTAACCGGAGGCTAGGCTGCAATACTGTTGTGTACAAAGGCTTGGTACAACTTGCCTGAAATTATGAAATACCCTCTTAGGAACATATTCTTATACAAGATAAAATTTTAGTTACAATTTGAAATAATGACAAATATTTTATATTGCCAATACTCAATTGCTTAGCTCGAAACTAATTTAAAGACAAACTTTGAAACAAACGTTTATAGTCAGCGATAACCGAAGAACATATTCGTCTGTCAAAACATTTTGATTTTTAGGCTTAAATTAAAAATGAACATAATATCTCATTATCAACTTGCGGGCATTGAAGATTGCCATCAGAGGTTCGGAAAACTGTAAGTGAAACATTGGTATATGTTTTGTTTGGAGGCAGACTAGTTCTATGTTCCTTTGAAGGGATTGACGCAACAGGGAATTTTTAATGGCTAATGCTCTCTTTTTCAATGTTCAAAGTAAAACATGTTAATCCAATTATCTGTTTTTCCTGTGTCTATAAAGTGTGTATGTGGGCGTGTGTTGTTCACAACAGTAGGTTTGATAATTAGTGATGCTTCTACATTCAACTCAAACCTAATCTGTGTCTTCCTATTTATGTTTGAAACCAAAATGACGGGGTGATGCATTCGCGGACATAAATCGGCTTTGTACCAACCAATAACAATGAATATGGGTGGTAGGTAAACATCCGTTAGTGCACAATGTTAGGAGCTATGTATATTTTCGTCTCTTTGGAAATATTAAAGAAAGGATTTTTACCTATTTGTTGTTTGCATTACTGAAATACTTTTTGTAAGCTTTTACCACATATATAATCTATTTTTCTTTACGTAAATCTGAATTTTCTGGAGAAATTAGTTTGCTTATTTAGCATTTTTCATTGTTTTATTTTGAATATTGCCCATTTATTTGTTTTTCCGATGCTCTTAAGGATGTAACAATATGCACTTACTCCAAAAAATACTTATTAATTCCTAGTTAGGAATTGCTTACATGGTCTTTTCTAAAGGGCAATGGAGAAGTCGCTCCGCAGCCATTGTGTAGCCTAGATTTCGCTAGGGAAGCGAATTCGGATGGCAACACTGACCGCACACCGAGCGTATAGTTATTGTGTTCACTTAACCATCAAGATTAGCGTGCACTTCGAGGTCCAAACCTTAACAAAGGTGGGCGGATTACCTCAAAAAATCTATTTTGAAGGAAGATTTGTCAAAAACATAGAAGCACCAACTTTCTCCTGTACGGTGCACAGGATGACCCGTTATTTTGTTAAAACATTTTGCACAAAGCATTTAGAAAATAGTTGATTTACAAGTATTTTTCGTTTTCTCAGGAATCATTCGCAACATTTCTCAAATATTTTAGAACTACATTAAATTAATATATATATATTTGCTGCCTTTTGTGATAAACACACTTTTGGAACGTTTTTTTTAATTGAAATTTTAAAATTAATTATCGCCAAACTTTATAAGCACTCTATAATTTCTTTTAATTATTATTTTTGTAACTTATTGAATTTTATTTTCGAAACTGCCATATTTAAAATTTTCAATTTTGCTTTCATGGGATCAGACAGCTTAATATAATTTATATACACTTTACAATGCTATTAGGTCTTTCCTGAGCCAAGTAGGGAATAGACATATCTGACTAACTTAACGGTGGTATTTTTAATGTTCATATAATGTTCCCGCCGAGTTCCGAGTCATCACTTTCGTCGAACAGTAGCACAAGGTCATGAGATATCTGGTAACTCTCCTTTTTAAATTTCGTACATCAAAGAATGATCAGAAACTATGAATATATGCTGTTTGTCATATTATTAAGGATATTTAATAAATATAGAGCTCGTTAATGAGTCCCAAACGATCTCTGCGCTAAATATATATTTTTTTGAATGATTTATTTATGGACGCTCTTTAACAGCTCAGGTCATCAGCGTCCCTTCAACTCAGGGCGTGAAACGGCCGACAAATTTTGCTCAGAGGCCTCTCTTTCAGGCTTGAGGTTCTTTTTCGTGCCGTAAATGTACGACACGGGACCCACGGCTTTACTTCCCTTCCGAAGGAAGCCATACTTAGGATTTTTATTCCCGAAAAGCGCTAAATATGTACTGAAAGAGTTGCAGAGACGTGAAAACGTTGTTTTTCAGAGCGAACTCTAATGCAGTGCTTTCTCACGCTTATTATATCAACATGACATACATAAACAGCTACATAGCGAAAAAAGGACATCTAGTCTTGTCTCGTACTTTACTTGATAATCGTTTTTCTGATCATCAAGCTAAGTTACTGATACAAACTTTGAAAATACTGGTAAAAATATTAAGAATGATCAACTTATTTATTTAAAATTTCACTTTGTTGATACTGTATCTAAGCCATAACCTTAAAAGCATGACATTATCTCTCTGCACCTTTTGATGTGGTATCTTCCTTTTTCACTCTGATTGAATTATTTTCCTTACCCACCTAAGAGAAGCAGCAATAAATTCCAACAAAAGGAATCAATAAACAATTTCTCTTAGAGAAATTGATAAACATGACAGCAAGTGGTACAAGTCTTGGGGAAGTAGATGGGTTCTTGTGATCGAGGGGTTTGATTTCGTATGAAAATACTCGAAATCACGCAAGCAGACTGGCAGACGGGTGTTCGTTGAAATTCAAATTAGGGAACTGCTTGCTACATCCGTTCGTTGTACGGAGCACAAGGAGGGAATGGTGTGTCGTGGTGGCACTTGGCGTCTGGATGGGAATCCAAAAAATTCGTCTTAGCGACGCTGTGCGACGTTCGCCTCGGTTTACAGGAACGCCGATAGAATTTCTGATTATACCGCTGTCTGTCTGTCGCCGTGTATGTTTATTCCTGCGGGTGTGTCGATGTGTGGACGGGCGAGCGAGAAGGCGGAATAGGATAAAGGGACTAAAAAGATAAATCCGTTTTCTATTGTTTTGGTTGCCATTTCTTCTTACTGGCGTGACTTTTGGTGATGGTTTAGCGAAATGCCAAAGAGAAGATTCGGTGGAAGCCAGTAAAATCCTCTTAGGATCAAAGGCGTCAGACGGTGTACAAAAGATTGTGCAGAATATATTCCTATTTGCCTACCACTTTCGTTAAAGAATGGTCTACTTCAAAATAATTGGGTGAAGTGAATAAAAACTAAGTACATAATAGTATTAAGTATTGTTATAATATGTTCACTGAAATATTAAAACAAACTAACCAGAAATGTGCACCACGCAGTTTTTTTTTATAAAATCGACTAATTAACAAATATAAAGTATGAAAAATTAAGAAGAAACGAGCAATTAATAAATACTCCATCCCTTTTTACAAAATCAAACAATTGTGATATATGTAAACCTTTTTCCCTATTTATAAAATATGAGTAACACTTTCTCATTATTGACAACTTTTGTAGTTTGCAAGGATATTTTTCAAGACTGTAAATAACTGCTCGCCATCACATGATGTTATTGGTCAAATGAGTTTGTTAGGTCCAAGTGTACGGTGCTGTCTATACCAAGTCTATTTTATCTTAACAGCTTCTCCAAAGGAGCCTTGTTCCTGGGAAATGGGAAATGTATGTTACAGATTCACACAATGACAATGTTTTAGTTTCTATACTATTAATGAAAACATAAAGTTTCCCAATGTTAATTTTAATATCCATCAACACTCGATCTAGTTTCTCAGGTTTTTCAAAAGTTTTTAACGGCTAGATGTTGAGAAAGTAAACATATTCAAAATGCACAATAGTTACAGTTAAGTTTTGATTTTAAACAGTAAATTCCATCGAGCTCGCTGCCCACTATAATGCGGTGTGGGACGCAATGCTACCGTCGGTGTGGGAGTTAACCATGCGTTTTCTATTTCCTACATAAGAACGGAAAACAAGGGAAAGAGCATTATGTCCCTGGGGGCTCTCACACCCCAGTTTAGGAAACCAATCGAATATGTTCTTTAAAAAGTAATCTTTTGTAATTAGGGCATTACCTGAATTATACAAGTTACTGCATAGCAGATAAGAGCTAGCTTTTCTAACTATAACAATGTTTACAGAAATAAACAACGCATACGCTACATTGCAAATTTGTTTCCCTGAAGTCTCTTGCCCAGCTACGGGGTTACCGGAATTAACCACAGTAATTAATTAATTAATTAATTTGAGCCGTCCGGGAGCACTGCCCATGATAATTTTATGTCACAGGCTAATAATAATCATAATACAAAACCAAGGGAAATCACATAAGGCAGCCTAGCTGTACCACAAATATGTTTTCGTACAATATATATAACTAAATTAGTTACCTACAATGTAATTTTACTAAATAAAATAACCTGCTCAGTGGTCTAGTGGTAACGTTTGTGACTACTAATCCGCAGGTTCAGAGTTCGAATCCCGGTCAGGTCAGGCTGTTGGAGTTTTTCCTTACCCTAAGAAGGTAAAATATCAAAATAAAAGATAGCTTTAAAATCCCAAGGAATCCGAGCTCATTTGCGCCATCGTTAATTCCTTTCATAGTATTCAGTTCACAAGGTTTGCTTTTATTTGTTTTTTTTTTATTTGTTTATTTACGAACGCTCTTTAACATCTCAGGTCATTAGCGTCCCTTCAGGGCGTGAAACGGCCGACAAAGTTTCCTCAGAGGCCTCTTCTTTCAGGCTTGAGGTTCTTTTTCGTGCCGCAAATCGACGACACGGGACCCACGGCTTTACTTCCCTTCCGAAGGAAGCCTACTTAGGATTTTTACACCCGAAAAAATCCATCGGTCCTGGCCGGGTTTGAACCCGTGATCTTGGGTTTAGAAGGCAAGTATGGTTACCACTACACAACCAGAACCGACACAGACATTACGAGAGACCAACGCAGTCAACGAGTCAATAAACAAACCATAAAAAAAAAATTTAAAAAATAACCTGGCCACTTGATGTGTCGAGTGTAACTTTAAGGCCTTTATAGGAGTCATTCAAAGGCTGGATTCCAGGGATCTATTCCAAAAAGGTATGGTCTAATTCATTACGTATGTATTAAGCATAGAGTTGTAGCTTCTGTTCTATAAAACGATGTAGACTCAACATTAGTAAATTATTAGGCTACAGGTGACATCATAAAAAACAAGATGGTGGAACAGTTGCTTGCCTTGAATTACCTTATGCGCACTGCTTAGTAATAAATTCATATTTTTTAATGTTAAAGAACTTTTTACCACTTTGCATGCAGTCAGTCAAGGATGCAAGGCTAAATGCCGCTCTGTACTATGAGAATAGTTGTGAAAATTTGAAATCCTCTATGCTTGAGTCGGGCAAACACAATGCGTCGTCATCCAAAATGCTTGAAGAATTACTAGACGATATATCAAAACACGGTTTTCTTATAATTAACGCATTTTCAGTGGCCCCATCAAAAAATTAGAAACACTTAGTAATCTATCATGAAAAACATTTAATTGGGTGCAAGTTGTTGAAAAACTATGTAACCAATGCCCTATTTCACCAAGCTCGTTATCTAGTAAAACTAGTATTATAGTATTACTTGTTTATTTTACAAGTGTGTTTCTAAAACTTGCGAGCGTAAAGTACTAGTTATTAGTCTGACAGTTTGATATTATCAGCGTGCGATTTTGTTTTATCGGTGTTCTGTTTCACAAAGTTTTAGTCTTGTAATATAGCGTTTTGTTAACTAGAAATTCCACCCATACTAGTGTACATAGCTTAGTTTAGGTATTGGTTCCAACAATTAGGCTCGATTCATTTTAATTATAAAGTGTTTTAGGGTTATTTACACAATATATGGTCTCAAATCCACCACCCATTCCCTTACTTATAAAATTATTTATTTTCACCTGAAAAAATATTCAAGACACTGAGCACTTTACACCATTATTTGTAGATAATAATATAGATGGCGAACATGAATGTAAAATAAAAGCATTTACCATTGTAGCTTTCTTGATGTGTGGCCAAAATGTGTCCTTCACATATGCGTACTCTTTCTCCCATGCAATAAATCCTAACGCTTTCACAGCTAGCGTTTTTTTTTTTCCAAATTTCGGCTTTGTATCTATTCATAATTTTGTCGAAGAATTGCCCAAATAGCGCTTATTTATGCTCATTAATTAAATGCAGCACAGTTACTTTGTTTGAATATTAGAGATTCTTTTCGGTGTTGTAAACATAAATGCTATTTCTTGACTTGAATATTTAATTTAAAAGACATTCAACGTAAATAAAATCGCATCTACAAACAGTACACGGAGTAATCAATATACCCGAAACAATCTTCTCGATGCTCGAATACAGTTGCTATACTTAGTAATTTTAACAAGTGACTAATGATAAAATTTACGATTCTATTATTGTGGAATAATAAATGTTCGTCAAACAGGTTTTATTGGCCTTGCGTGATTAAGTCTAGTTACTTGAAAACTAATTGTTTCGTAAAACAGGGCCACGATCACAGGTTCTCAAAGGTAAATTTGGAAATTTATTTGGGAAAAACGATGGATACAAAAAAAAAGTAAAGTTGTTCAATTTCTGGAGTACATACAGATGAGTGAAATTGTCAGCGACATTTCTATCTTTAAATATGCAAGATTGACATCTGTAGCGTTGACTGTTATTTTTTAAATATAAAGCGTTATTCAGACACACCGGTATGCATTCTTGATACATAATTTGGGCTGACTGGTTCACTGCAATTCTCAGGGAACAGCTAGCACTTAATTATTCAGTCGTAACTGATGAGTACCATGTTATAAACTTATAATTAGAAGAAGCACAAGTTATTCAGAAAGAATCAATTGACCGTGAGTGTAAGGAAATATTTCCAAATTTTGGTAAATATACTTCTGTGTTTAAGTACATATATGCATCAATGTTTTAAACGTTTACCACAAATACCTCGTTATTTCCAAAATTTTATTAAATTTTTTTGTGTTTTTATTACATAAAATTCAAATTTTAAAGATTTTACAGCATAAAAATCCAATCTCTAGTCGTAAGTATCATTTCATGTTATTAACGATCTCTTTGTGTAAAAGTAACATCTTATTGAAATTCCTTGCTGTTACGTTACTAATCTTAAACTTTTAAGATGATAATGGCACCGCGACCTAAAGATCTACTGAGTCAGAAGACAGATGACAACTTGACCGAAGAGTTATGACACTGTGTGATCTAAGTTTCCTAAAAAGTAACTTAAAGAACTGAGGGAAAAACCCCTGAAAAAGATCTCAGCTAAGAAAGTAACCCAACCGGAAATCGAATCTGGGCCTATCACGTACGCCCCTTGCGCTACGCCTTCTGTGACATTTATTTTATTTAAACTTAGGGAACCACTTATGTGCTTTAAATCTTGTATATAAAATACTGAAATCGATTTTAGTTTTACTACAATCTTATATACGATTATCGTTTATCGCCACATGACCCAGTACTAAGTAAGACTTCATAGATCATTAATGAAAATTAGGAAAAGACGATCTGGTGATTTCCAGCAACTCCATTTTTTATTTCACAATTTGAAAATGAAACACAATAACAATATTATGATGAATATTCCAGTACAGTGTTTTACAATGTCTCATTTCTTACTATTCAGCACTCAAAAATACAAATAAATTGTACAAGGAGTTAAAAATCCAATTCAATATTCCACCTACTAATAATGCTGAAATACGAAACCTATTATACCACAGAATTAAAAATGCACTAATTTTTTAATGTATTTTATTCCATCTAAGAAGGCGTGTTGATTAAATAAAAGCTGCTAACTTATTATTTAAGTGGTTAAAAATTCTAAAGATGCCTTGCCTTTGATTAACATGCAACATCCATTTGAGGATGCATACTCTTCTACTGCCAGCAGTAACTTTTCCCAATCTCTGTAAATATTTCTGTACCAAATTATTCTATTTGACCCGTTGGTTGGTTAAAGCAAATTAGTAAAACACGTTTAGCATACGGGAGATCAGACAAGGGAAGTTATTACGTATACAGTTCATGACACGGCGGAGTCACAATCAATACCCCCACCCTCGCTCTCTGTTTCACACGCACACACACATACATACGTCAGCGTCAATAGATGCATGCATGGGGCTTGGGTTTCGCTACTGCACGAAATACTATACTAACTGTGAATGCCAGACAAGGCTTTCAACTTTTCTTGGAACGCTGTTATAGCAGTGGTTGACAATTGCTTCCTTGCCTGTTGCTATGTAGCGTTTAGAGTAGACTTTGCATGAACTTTTAAAGCCATCTGAGTTAATGGTTGATGTTCGCGGTTAGTTTTGTCTTGACAACGATGGATAATTATAGTTTCGCCAAGATTAGTTATGTATAAAATAAACCCGTAACGCACCAGAGTTAGTTACTTTTAGCCTTGACATTCTCAAAAAAAAATTAATGTTTAACATTATTTGGTTCTACATGATAGAGTATATTATTATGGTCATGTGGATGTAACAGACACTGGTATTTTAAATTTGATGAAATACAGAGTATTCCTGTGAACACAATTGTTTTTCTGTGGGTTTAATGGAAGTTTGAGGAATATTTTCTGATCGCTTTTTTACGAAAGAAAGGAAGAGAGAGGGATTTTGTGTGTGCGTATTGTTGAGGCATACGTATAAATTTGCATTAAAGAAGCAGTTTCTTGCAAAAGAAGAATAGTTGTTTTCTAACATACCACCAACTTTAAAAACATAACACAAAATTATTACAAATAATAGCACAAGATATTCCGAGGTTGTTGAAGCATTCAGGAGCATGGCGAATTAAATTAAAACAAAAGTAATATATTTTCAAAATTCGCTCACAAAATATTATTGCATAAGAGCTTTAAATTGACCTTTATGAATATCTACATATTCAGTAATCCTAAGTCTGGAACTATGGACATTCAATATTACGATTCGAATCATTTATAATGACAATTGAGAAAAGTAAAATCGAGATTTATCAATGCTCTTTGGGAATACTGAGTTTGTCTATCATAAAAAGAGTACATTTTCATATTCAATTATTTATTTAAAGGAGTGATATTCGCAATATTATTCATATTTAGTATGTAGTATTTTAAATATTTAACTTATGTATATTAATTATCACGACTGAATTAATTTTGGTTGTTGCTGTGATTAATTAATTGTAGATCATGGATTTGTGGGGAACAAAATTGGCTACACTTAGGAATGCCTTCCAGGCGATAAAAAGATTACAATAATAAAATATTATGATAAATTTACATTAATATTTGGCTTTATGTGGTTGAAATTCAAAATAGACAGAAAATATGACGCCAAATAAGTGAAATAGTTAAATTAAAATTTAAAAGTTAATAACCTACAAACAAATTAAAAGGCGAAAATTAACTACCCTTTCAACATTTTCAGATATTGCGCCCTCTATTCTAAAATTTTCATAACGCTTCAGAGCTTATTCAGTTACCAAAGATAATCGGGTAAAAGTTCCAACATCAATAGAATTAAATTATTTTGCAAATAACGTAAGAAAATACCAAACATATGTTAACCTTGAGAAATTTAATTACTGTTCAACTTGAAGTTTATGAACTACAAAGATCAAAAAGTTATATACCATGTTATCCGATAACCCGATGACCGACGTGAAGGCGGGGAGCTGCAATGAGGAATAAACCTCGCTTAAGGTTAGCCGGACCATGCGATTTGGGACGGACGCGCTGATTTACCGAACAGGCACGTTGGTCTCAGTGTCGATTGAACAGTGAAAGAAACAACACGTTTCTAATCCTGGAACCTACAGTCTGCTAAGCACACTAAATGGCAATTACTAAGCCCAATATTCTATTTTACAGGAATGTTTATTTATGTCCGCACCGAGTCCGTTCATAAATTCAGGAGATTATATGAAAATAAATTTCGATTTGATCCAAGATACAAATCGTAATGTATTCATAAATTTGCAGTACTATGCTTTAAGATGAACTAAAGGAGAGGTATGCAATTTCTCAAAGAGAATTAAGAAGGCAATGGATAATTTCATATGCATATGCCATAAATGCATGGGGAAAGAAGGAAAACTGTTCCGGAATCTTCTTGCTTGATATTGGCGAGTACATAAATTTTAAGTGCATTAGAACTTATAGACCGTGACTATTAGTCGTGAGAAATGATTTATTATCCTACGCAATTCCCCGCCTCCGTGTTGGTAATCTGATAATTGAATGACCTATAAATGATTTAAAAACAATATAATGTCTAGGTGTGCTTTACAGAAAAAAAAAACATTGTTTAAAAAAAATTAGCTTTTGAAAATTATTTTTGCTCGAAATCCATAACTTACTACTAATTATCCTAAATGTTTCTTTTAGAAGAAGTCTATAATTCATATATTCATTTATATCCGAAAACATTTAATTTGAATGATTTCATTATACAATTTATTCAATCTAACAGTAACTTACTACTCGCGAACTATTAATTGAAAGACGAAGTAAATAAGAATGTGTTATTTTCAAATTCCTATGAAAATGAGTATTCTTTAATTATCCATTATACTGGCATATGGACATCCTGCCATTTCACTAAGAAAACTACAACAGAATATGTCTAAACTGTCACCCTTATTTCTGTTACAAATTGTTATTCCTGTAAAAACTTTATTACACATACATCTCACTCGAAGTAATAAGATTTGCAATACCAGAAATAGAACTGCCAAAAAACTAATTAATTCTACACCACGGTCCTTTTTTTAAAAAAATTAGGTATAAATATATCAATGCCAATAATGTATATATTTATAGTTGCAGGTTTAAATATAATTTAAAAGATATATCAATTAAACAATATTTTTTATATTTTAAGGAATTTTTGGAGCATTAAATAGAAATATGTGTGTAACATTTGTATATCATGCACATATAAATTATGTAAAGTAGCACTCAAGCAACCGGTTTTTCAATATGTTATATTATGTTAGGTTTATCATTGTAATGTATATTGTATCTTAATTCAATTATTGATACTGAATAATTGTATACTCGAATTAGGTATGTTACTTTTATTATATTTGCATTGACGAAGCCCTAATTCCTATATGGAAATAATGTAGCGAGTACAAATATTCGTCATAGTGATTTGGTTTCACTGAAAAACAGACTCCCTATGGGTCTTGCAGGAATGTTTTCCTTTCGTTTACATAGATGCTCTGAAATTATAAAATCTGTAATGCTGGATTAGATTACACTAGTACTTACATTTTAAGTCAGCAGGAATATTGCAGATTCTGCTATCTGTCGCATCTAACCAAGAAAATGCTGAAACCACTTATACTATAACTATCACTTTTAATGTTAAATTAAATCGCTTCTATATTTTCCTTTAGTTCTTGATGACATTATGTAAAAAGTTTTATAGTAAAAACAACGAAAATATTACACTATTTGAACGGTTAACGTACTGTTTATTCCAGCCACAAACCGAAACCAAGCGCACACACAATCACTGCAGATGCAAGTAGGAAAGAAAACAACCGGTAAACAAAACACAGACGACAGTAGTGACGTGTGACGTAACAAGCAGCTGGTTTAAAATACGCGGAAATGGGAACACGGCCGTTAAAAGTTCCCGAATCTTACTTATTACCTAAGAAGCAACTTGAACGATGTATATGTGCAAATGGTACGTCTACTATGTTTAACGCCTCTTAATATAGGTGCGGTGTTTAAGTGTATAAATAATAATAATATCTCTTCTTCTGTATTTGAGTACAATAGAACTTGAAACATAAAAGCAAAACTAAGGAATGAATGATTTATTTATGGACGCTCTTTAACAGCTCAGGTCATCAGCGTCCCATTCAACTCAGGGCGTGAAACGGCCGACAAATTTTGCTCAGAGGCCTCTCTTTCAGGCTTGAGGTTCTTTTTCGTGCCGTAAATGTACGACACGGGACCCACGGCTTTACTTCCCTTCCGAAGGAAGCCATACTTAGGATTTTTACGCCCCGAAAAAATCTATCGGTCCTGGCCGGGGCAAAACTAAGGAAAATGACAAAGACGTTATATAAGAATTTGAAGTGAATGACACTACAATTTCCTCAGTACATCTTATATAAAAACTAAGTGGATAAGTACCTTATTTCCAAATTTATTATTTTACTTCTTTATTTTACCACTATAAAAAGTACAAATAAGATCATTTTAGGGATAGAGAAGCAAAGCTAAGCGCAAAACGGTATAAATAAGGAATAATTTATATCATAAGTTCATGCTGAATATGTTCTTAACCGAAAAATGAAAGTAATTCTGAAATACCTATGAAAGGCATATAAAGATTCTGACTATACTAATTTTATTCAAAACATTAATAGGTACAAACTGAATTAACGGGTAGCAGTAATTATATATATATATTTTTTTTTATAAATTTTCTGTTAATAACATAATATAACATTTGATTGCGTTCCATGGATTCAAGTACAGAAGTGCATTGAACACAGAACATGTCAAATTTTTGCATTAAAAAGTTAACGTAAAGTGTTTACTATTAAATGAATTGCATGGTATGATTAAATGCACATATATCATACATACAACACTACAGTATATGAAATTTTAGTCATATTTAATTTGAGAAATATATTATAAATAATGACGGACATTTTCCACTATGGGCAAGAAGTCGGCTTAGTTCTCTGCAATGAAGACACAAATTCTAACCCTTTCCTAATGTCATGTACCATAACTTGCGTCAGGCTTAGCTATTGATATCTTGTTAGCTGAGGAGTTGATCTGTGTTTAATAATAATAATAATAATAATAATAATAATAATAATAATAATAATAAAGCACTCATCCGTTTATAGTAAACTTCTTATTATACCAGCACATTTATTAAATGCAGTATAAAAATGCACTGCAAACCATAGTTAATATGTTATGGAAGAAAAAAAATTGTTCATGAATAAGTTTTTCTGTAGAGTAATTGTCCTTGATATAAAGAGCGGGTCTGCATTTTTGTTCATCATGGAGGAGGATGATGATGATGATGATGATGATGATGATAGTAATAGTAGTAGTAGTAATAATAATAATAATAATAATAATAATAATAATGACGACGATGATGATGATGATGATGATGATGATGATGATAAAATGTTTGGGAAAGGACTAAATATTCTTACTCATTCATAATGGACTCTCCTTAGAAAACAAAATAAATTACCAATGGGTTTATGAAGACTTGTTTAGTATTGATATTATGAGTGTTAAATGTTCCCTTAATTTTTTTTAATATTTTAACTTAGCTTAGGTTAGGTTAGGATAGATCAACTTATTTGTGTGATCTACGGCATAGATTGTACATTTTATTGGTGGAATATAAATTGTACGACCGTTCTAGGGAAATAAAAACTTCAAATTCTTCGACTAAAAAGGAAAGAAGGAAGAAACTACTGCATTGTGTCAGATCTTTCCGCCCGGGTCTTGCTTATTCACTTCATACTTCCATTAAACATTTTTACCATTGGTGTTCGGTATGAAAACAAGACCAGGATAACATTTGTAAATGGAATGTATAACACAGTAAAGGCTTTGAAATCGCATTACATATTTTATTACGATGTAATTGTCGCTCCTGGTGGCCTAGTGGTAACCATACTTGCCTCTTAGACCCAAGATCGAGGGTTCAAACCCGACCAGGGTGGATGGATTTTTAGGGCGTATAAAATGCTATAAATATGGCTTACTTCGGAAGGGAAGTAAGCCATAGGTCCCTTGAGGGAGATTCATGGCACGTAAAAACATCTCAAGGCTAAAAAAGAGGCCTCTGAGCAAAATTTATCGTCCGTTTCAAGCCCTGAATTGAATGGGACACTGATGACATAAGATGTTACAGATCGTCTTATATAAATAAATGTGTTTAGATTTCTTAGAATGTATCAATCGTTTTCTTGAACATGGCAATTCTTATAGGCGCCGAAATTTCAGCAAAGTTACATTCACAGTTTGGATACAGCTGTCGAGTTCCTGCATATAAACTAAGAACACTATCTTATCAGATATCTGGGTCCTATAATTACTGTAGAACCTACGTGTATCAGGGATGAAGGGACGAAGCGGGTACGTCATAATGCTGCAAGGGATAACTAGTTAGAGGATAAATTCAGCAAATCCAACTTGAAGAATATCTGACAGATTACCACAATTCCTCTTGAGTATCGGAGAGTGCAAGTTAAGTTCAGATCAGTGCTGAGATCTGATTTAATCTTCAACCACAGATGGAAGGAAAACGCTTGACGAGGAGGTCTGGGAAACTTTTTTGCATAAATGATATACTTATGCACGATAATGTCTGTTCCAATGCTGCTCGGTGGATAATTGAACATCTGTAAGAAGTTGGATTTTAAATTCTGGATTAGTAGGAAAAGTTCCTATCCAGTTTTTCTGGACACGACTGAAAGTGTAATCAAGCAAAATTCTTGGTGAGGAAGATACCCCTAAGAAAATATTCTGGGTCTAATAACAGGAATGCCTTGGAGAATGCGAACAGCAATTGCAATTTGTGTATTGAATATAACCTGTTCCATCTAACAAAAATGTCTATTTCTGCTTATAGGAACTTTGAAATAATCACAATCTTCTATATAATGTAAAATAATGAGAATTGTATAAAAAATCGAATTTCTAAATTCAAAATAACTGTTTGCGGTCAACATTTATATATGTGTATTTATTTTTTTGTAGATATCCTTTTGTCATTATTTAAAACTGCTTATTTCTTATGATTTATTCCGCGAATAGCTACTTGTCATTTTTAAAAACGCAAAATTTCAACTTTAATAATATTGTACAGATGAAAGCTTTTTACATGTCCATCAAATTTAATTTCAAACAACGTTTTAAATAAAAATAAAGCGTAGGAGTATAAAAGAAAGAAATACAAGCGCAAGCTGCAACACACGCAGAGGTACCGCAATTGTTTTAATGAAAATGGGTTGCCAGTTGACGCTGATATAAAAAAAGAGAGGTTTCAGAATCACTGGTATATTTGTATTCAAAGGAAGTAGGAGATATATAACTGAAACAAGAGTTAAAACGATGGTCTTTGTTTTCCTGAACATGCTCACCTGTACACCTGAAAATTAATTTACCTTGATTTTTCATTAAAAAAAAAAAAAAAAACACTGCGGGGTATGAGGATGATATTCCCTTTAAATTCGAATCATAAATTACTACCGACTTGTCCACCTCGTTAACTACAGTGTATTTTGTCCGTATTATGGATAGCTATTGTGACAAATTTGAGAAAAGCTTCTATCAGATGAGGGTTAGAGCGCTGCAAAAACTCTAGTAAAGTGTACAGATCTGGAAGGAGGTGATGTAGAAAAATAGGCCAGATATTTGGTCCTTGGGACTTTCCTTCTTGGTGATGCTCAGGGTCCATGGGATGAACTTACACTTTCTTCTATATCTGTTATTTTCAGAGTTTTCAAATATCACAAACGTCTTTTGTTCTACAGAGTCAAATGCTATGAAATAATCAATAAGAGTCAAGCAATTTATTATTATTTTTACACATTACAAGTACAGTTTTACAGTCTTTCCTTGATTTTTGAGTATTTATTAATTCAGTATCCTTTACAACTAACAAGGTTTTTGTGTACATCTCTCTAACTATAGATATTATCAAGTGAACTTTGCAAATACTCTCCTAAAGGTGATCATCTTCTCTCACCGTTACCTTATTATTCCCTTCCTTTGCCTCGACCACTTTCCTTCACCACTTTTCTCTTACTTTCCCTACATAATTTCCAAACCGATTCAAAAATTCTTTTCTGCTAATCCCAAAAATCTTTAATGCCAGAATTTCCGCCTGCAAATTATCCCACTTCTTGTTTCATATTTCCTCTCTCCACCCTTCAGTTTCCCACATTGTAAAACTGAACCCTTTAACTCTTCTTATTGTCTGATTAATTGCACTTAATTGCTCAAGAGTACTCCAGCTATCGCAGAATTCTGCTTGATCTGTTGAGCGATACTCATCCAACTATATAAATAAATATTTTAATCACTTTCTTTTGTAAATACTCTGTATATAACTGACATATCCCTGTGGTCTAAAGCATATTTTGTAAAGAAAAAGAATAGTATTTGTTTTCTATTGTTAGCATAGTTTTTATATTTCCAATATATTATTCTGCTGTATGGGTTTTGAAGATCATATAACATCTCCACAGCACTTCAGCATACATATGTTCTGTATTATGTCTCTCGAATAAGTGAGGTTATTGTCAGTTCATCACACTCAACGTCACCAGTGAACTGCATATACAAGCATAAATAGAGTTGTAAAGTGGTGGTTTAAACTTTAACCGCCCTAAAGCGACGTTTTATATTAAAAAAAAGTGGTGTGCAGGATTAAAATTGAATTGGCAAGTTGCAGGGATTTGAGGGAATGTCACAGGCGGTGGCCCGTTGGATCTCATACTTTCGACAAGGACATGATAATGTGGAAGATGCGCAAGTCCTGTCCTAGATACGCTTTAGATTTGATTCAATCACTGGTGGAAGTAGGTTTCATGTAAACAGCGAGGGAATTAGTCGCAGAAATCGGAAAACCACACTGCATATGTTGCAGTAGAGTACTTCTCAGACTCAGTCACGTGTTCCAAAAGGGTGGACTTTGAGTTAGACATCGGGAATCTAGATTTCTGATTGGATGTGTAGATCAGTGTAGAGGCTTTTGTCACATCCAGAAATAGGAAGGTTAGGTTAGTTAGGTTAGGTTAGGTACATAAACGTAGTCAAACAGCTACTTGAGGAAGTTCCTGTTTCTTCAGCATAGCTACAGCCCCATTACCTTGCGTCTGAGTAAAGTTATTAGCAAAAATGAAAAGTGCAGGATTTTGGTCATAATTAGGTTTTTTTTTCTCAGCTCCTTGATCAAAAATATCAATCGTTCTTCATTATTCCTAAAATCGTTATGAAGATCTGAAATTTTAGGCGACAACTGCATAATATCAATGCTAAAATATTAACAAAGCTACGTTTTATGCGTCCCTAGGTTCATAAAATTGCAACTAAATTTCGACTTTATTTGTAAATTTTAACTTAACCTTTAGAAAGGTTTTTCCAAAAAAAATATTTTTCAAAAATATCAATATACAACACATATTTTATTGAATATTCTTCTTATATGTAACAAATATGCACCAAAGTAATACGATTTTCAGTTATTGAGTTTCCTAACTGTGTACTTTCCTTATCTGATTGGATGTTTTTATTCATGTTAAACAAATAAGATAGTAGGTTTTGAGAAAGCTTGGTGTTTTCTTTAGTCATATATTTGGTGCCGCAATTACTGGCCCTAGTTATGACCTTCTGGTTCCTCAGAACTTACGTTTTATGATTTTTAATTTGGGGATGGAAAATTGAGTTTATTGAATTGAACTAGCCCTTATATAATGAATAAACTTACAAAAAACATTCGAAACGAAGTCCATTAGTGGGGGGGATGTTGCGTGTCAGTGATTATTTCCTATGAAGACGTGGATGGTTTTCAGCGAAAACTGGAAACTCTTCCAGCACCTATTTTAAGGAGCATAATTACAAAATATTTAATGTCATATATAAATTTTAAAATGGTGAAAAACTTGAGTACCACGAAAATAATGGAAATAAATATCGAGACTTTAATACTGCTCCTACTGTATTAATATTTTTCACTCATTAGTTCCATATGTATTTTGTTTTTAAATTTCAGCACATGACCTGTAAGTAGTTACTAATGTAACTATGTAGCTGCAAATGTTCTAAGCAGAAGGCTTATACATTTTGCATTAGGAAAGTTTGCTTCAACATTGGTTATTGTCATATGCAGCGTTTCTAGATCGTGCCAACCACGTGGATTACCTGAGAAAGCAGAATAAGTGAATTAATTACGGCAAACAGCCTTTGCAGTAGGACTGCAAATGGGGAGGGTAGAGTTAGAGCACAGTTGCTTGGTTGAAAGGAGCTTTTCTGAAGAACGAATATTACGATAATGAAAAACAGTAATAAATAAAAATATGAGATGATAAAGAAGAATAGAAAGAAGGGATAGAAACAGTTATTACTTTTTTATTTTATAAGAAAAAATGAAAATGATTATTGTTATTGTTATTAATATTATTATTATTATTAATCCCTACATTTTACAAAGTGATTTAAAGCTTTCTAAGATGACGGTGTTACATAAATTAGCCTATACTGTAGCACGGTGATTTCAAAAGCCAAATTTTGGTTAACCTAGAATAACTATGTAGTTCCAGATAAATCTATTAGAGCTGTTGCAGTTCCCAAAATACTTGATTTCTATTGATAGTTGACTTTTATGTACTTTTCTCATACAGTTAATAATTCAAACCTGTATGCAACTGCTTTGTAACACAGTTTGAAATAATTTTGGAAAACTGTTGGTATGTAATGGTGAAAAATGAAGTATAAAGTATTAGATGTATTTGTGTAAAAGTACGGCGAGCAGATAATGAAGCACTAATTATTGCAGCTATGAAAGGAATAGAGAAATATATCCATGTCTTACTGCAAGTTCTTAGAGGTAAATAAATCTTGTATATGAAGAAAATGCCGAGCTTCTATGACCCGCACTGTTAAGACCAGTCAGGAATAAAAGACAAACCGCGTCAAAACTTACCGCAAGCCGGAGTGTATGTTTTGTAATTGTGTCACTGTTAATTCACGAGATGAAATGATAAATTGGGAAAGAATATGTTTTAAGGAATAAACCATTCCAGGCCTATTTTTATGGTACGTTTCCGGTATTTACCATCTTAAAATAAATAAATGCTTAGGTACCCTTAATATTAGTATATGCTAAAACTTACCTCGTTAGACTCTTCTCAAATTTAATTCGCGATATCAACCTTTGAGGGAGAGGAATTGTTCAATCTGATTATCTACCTGTAAAGTTTTAATATTCACTGTGCCACTTTTGCTCCAATAATACTGGAAAGCTGTTGTTTTAAGTTTTTTAGTATCTAAAATGCATGTTGACAACGATGGGTGAGGTGGTGGTTGTCTGAGAAATCAATACCTTTTCTTCACCTTTAATGCTTTTGTATTTTCTAAAGATATCGCATATCAAAAGAACGAGCAAAACAAACCGGCCTCATTTCAATAAAAAATTGTGTAGCTAAGCCGTGTTGGGTTGCTCTGAGGGAATCATCCACTTCTAATGTCACAAAGAGAACAGTTGCATAAAGGATCATAGTGGTTTAGCTATAGCTACACCTCTCTCGAAATGACAAAAGGAAATTTCGGTTTCATGCTTTGAAATAAAACAGGGTTACATTAGCGTACTTGTGTATTATTAAGGAACTAGGAAGGGCGGAGAACACGAAACCAGAATTGTTTGGTTTAGGTACTGAGGACTATTCAATAAAGAACCTCAAAGGTATTGTGCAAAAAGAACACTTGTTTCAACAGATATTTACAAAGTATGTAATGGTTGCAAACAGCTACAAAATTTTTTTTCATTAAAGAATATTGATACCCCATCAAGTTTATGTTATTGAGGAGGTTGTAAAACTAATCAACGTTCATCTCAAGAAGGGGATAAACCTTGCAGATTAATTATTAATAGAGCCCAATTACGCCTTTCAGGGCACAAAATGTTATGGACATGAGAGTACTAAATTTTGACTTATTTGGGGCCAATGAATTAAAAATGACTTTGACATTTCTAGCTTAGCTCTAGTTTTTATTTAACAACCATGGCCTGATCTGAAATTAGGGAGTTTTCTACTAAATACCCAGTCCCCAACTTATACATTTTGTATTATTTATTAAATAATTTTATTTGATTGTTTTGTTCATCAAAGTATTAAAACTCTCCAGAAGAGATTTGTGTTCAGATATAATACTGGATTTCAGTGATAAAGATGATACATTTTATGATACTCTTTGTCAGGCTCGTGGGATATGGGATGTAAAATTATACTTCTCTTTTATGTTTCACTGGCTTACTTTAGAAGAAATTTTCTGCGTGTTTCCTGATATTCGGAGCCGTGCTTACCTGTTTTGGCATCGTAAATGTATCGATTTCGACTTTATATCAATATTCCAAATATTCTACGTGTCTAGCCCAACCATTGCCGTTTACAAGAGAAGAAAATTATTCGTATTATTGTTTAGGTTGGCTTTACTACTTTCTGCGTCTATTTTACGGGTATGGTATTGTTATGGAATCTCTGATCTTCATCACTCAGTTTCCCTTGCCCTGTTGCACAGCAAATGTTGCCGTTTGCATCAAAGAACAGCAAGCAGTGATCCGTTTTCTGTGGTCTACAGCCCTACCAGGAACCAAAAGCAATTGAAGGCTTTTGGTACACATAGGAGTAGTGGCTCATCACGGCGAAGTGTATGGGAATGGATTGGAAAGCTCAAAAACACCTTCAGATCACGAAAAGCTGGTCGTTACTGGCCATTAGTGCAAGTAAAGAGTTTGTGATAATGTGCGATATAAAAGGCACCAAGGAAATGTAAAGATAAAGGCATGATGGGTCGATATGCGCGCAGAAGACAAGTGATTTGTGAACTTACTTTTTTACTTGAAAGGGATAACATATTGATTCAATCTTCAATAAAATGGATGTATTATTATGCATTATAATTATGCTCATTCTTAGCTTGCGCGTACAAAAACAGCCGAAGTGATTAAATCATCCCCTGTCTGTGAGAAGAAAAGGACCAGTTGTGCGTTGTATGTTACGTCACATCTGTCATTTTGCCACTTGGTTCTCTTTCCTTCCTTACATTCTGCAATGATCTCTCTAGAACCGTGGTTATTGTTCATTGGTTAGAGCACGTGGTTGTAAGTATTGATCGATTCTAGTTCGTGATACCATGCTTATATCGATGGACAGCGACAGGGAGTTGATCGTAGTAGAGGGAAGAGCTAAGCAAGTTTCGAATGGGTTTGCAAAATTTATTAGGGCATTTTCATTCATCCAGTGATCCACGTATTTAAATACGTTATAGTTTGAATTGTAAAATGGGCATTCCATGCATAAAGTTGGATAAAATATGGAATTCAATCGGGAAATTGACTATTAATGTCTATAGGTGTTAAGACACAGAATTTTATACCTCGCTTGTCCCCCTCCCCCCGAAGTTCACCAGATCTGATCTTGACGATAAGAAGCGAGGAATCCTTCTTACGAACTACGCCAGGGAATAGTGGATAGAGGTTAAGTATGGGTCCGACACTTTCGAACTGCAAATGTGTATGTTGAAATCTGCAACTCTTCAGGGATACTGGGAGTGAATTTCCAAAGTTCCACATTTTTGTATGGGTTTTTCTGGAACTTTCACTGCGTTGCTGTTAAGTTAATATCCATACCAAATTTCATTCAAATAATGAAAGTGTCCCAAGCGGCTCCATGAGTTGAGAAAATTCGTTGGCAATTTTGAAATTGGAGCTTTGAACACCATACAAAAATTGTATAAAAACTATTTTTAATCAGTTTGTTGAGTGAATTTTTTTTAAATCTATAAGAAATTTTAATTTTTAATATGAATCATTTTTTCATAGAAAATGTTTCTTTGAAATTATTATTAGTGCTAGAATTTTTTTGTCCTATAGAATGGTGCAATGAATACTGATGCACATCCTGGTATACTTTAATATAATTTAAACAAAAACTGTGACGCGCGGTGCATTTTGAATATATGAAAATGAAGTTTTGAAGAAAAAAAGTATGCTAGGTAAGCGTGATTTTTAAAAAGGTCACACGGAGCTCTTTAAATGGCTGTTGAGCCTAAAGGGATGGGGGACGTGCAAATGTCCACTCTCTGTGGACGCTCAAAGGTTGAAGGAACCACTTTCAGAAGAAAAAAAATGACAGATTTTAGCCAAAAACTCACTCCCATTGCACCTTAAGGTAACAGAAAAGTTACAAGTTTTCCTTTGTTTTCTTTTCTTTAGGTTCTCAATAGGACTGGAGACTTTACTTTTATTGGCGTGTTAAATTTTCACCCTTGAAGATTACATGACAACTAAATATTTGTTGCATAAATTTCAATATCTGCAATACCAAATCTAATCTCTATTCGTCGTAAAACGTAAACAGAAGCAAGCACTGTGATTGGTGGGCGACTAAATTACCTACAATCCTTGCGACACAAATAGTTCACACATTTTTTTTAGAGTTTTCTCGTCTATTTTCTCATATACGTATACAAAATTTAAATGTGTCGTATAAAAATATATTTTACAGTATCCATTCACTTGTATCACTTAAAATAACAAAATAGTCAGACCATTTACATGATCCCGCATTTTTTTGCGCAATCAGTTCAGCAAAAATATTTACGTATATAGCATGTGCTAGTATCGCTTGTAACTGGGTGAACGACCGATTCAGTGGCCGGGATATATCTTCACAGAGACAGTCATTAAACTTCGATAAGTTCTCCGTTATAAATCTTTTATATAGTGGTAAAGAATATGCATTTCTCTCAAGCGGCGTAATGCAGCGAAAAGAATAGAATGCGTGCGGCGTACGAAAGATGCATATAGACAATCACTGTTGTTAATGACCAGCATTTATTTTCCATTTTCTTAATCAGATCACTGTTAAAGATACAAAATGTGGGGTAATTCGAATGTGTTCACACTTAATGGACGCCATGCTCGATCACGTGTCTAAGCGTGTGCACCAATATGGCGGTGTCAAGTGCATTTAGTCGCTGCCACTCAGTTTCTTAGCGATATGTCAAAAGTAAGGAGTCATTTAGAAGAATGACGTGGTCGGTTTTTTTTAAACTTGTTTTGATTATTTAAGAGTTACCCCAGAATGATATTTCCTATTTGCCTACGCCATTCTACGATCTAAGACGCTTTTTAGCACTTTTGCTCATTAGAGTTCCATTCACTTCAGGACGTGAAATGATCGATAAATGTTGCTCAGAAACCTCTTCTTTTAGGTGTGAGGGGCTAAGAGGCAAGTATGACTACCACTAGACCAACGAAACCGACGGTATCGAACTTTTTACACTTCTGAATATGTGTTTTCTTCATTTGGAGTGGTAACCGTACTTGTCTCCTAAATCCAAGATTCCGGGTTCACTCTTGGCCAGAATCGATGGCTTTTTTTCGGGAGTAAAAATCCTAAGTATGGCTTCCTTCTGAAGGGAAGTAAAGTCGTGGGTCCCGTGTCGAAGATTTACGGCATGTAAAAGAACCTCAGATCTGAAAGAACAGGTCCCTGAGCAAACTTTATTGGCCGTTTGAATTGAATGGGACGCTGATAATCTGAGATGTTAAACAGCGTCCGTAAATAAACCAAATCAAATCTTCATTTGGAGAATTTAGTTTTTACTCAATTGGTAATGTTCGTTCAATGTTGCTACTGCTTACAACTCGCGAATTGTAGCATTCCAGAACCCTTGCATCGTAAAGCTTTTGCAAAGTGCATACAAGACAGGTATAAGTACAAAAATATTTTATATTCTTTACTTTACTATACTATACCATACTAAAAGAGTGAGTGATAAAAAAAAATACACCGTTCGCCATTATAAAAGGAATGCTCTGATGTAATGAGTGGGCTGACCTTATGTAGTTCCATTGCAGCAATTACCAATCAAAAAGAACTTGGGTATAACGGCTGTAATTAAGTTGCTGTTTGCTTAAGATGAATAGATAGTAGGTAAAAATATTCCTCTTTGACGTATACATTTGAATTTCCACATATATGTTTCTTTTATTTTATATTGAGTTGGACACCAGTTTTGCAAGGTCAATAGGGAATTAGAGATTATATATTTCTTGCTTAGGCCGAGACTTCATTGGAAAAATATATGACAATAACTGAACAATTCTTGAGATTTTAAAATTCCTGTAAACCACAACATTGAAATTCACTGGAACTGTCTCCCTTCATTTTCCATACATTTCTAACATCGGCTTATGAAATTAACCATTTCCCTCTACAGTTTCCTCTGAGAAGTGGAATTTTCAATTCATCTAATGTGTGTGGATTTGTCTTGTACTTAATGCCTTTTAGACACAAAAATCTGGGGCTTTAAATCGGGGGACCGAGAGGGCCATATGTTGCTCTATATGACTCTATCGTCGAAAATTCATGAATTGCATGCAAGGAGATATGGTGGTATGTGCCATTGCAGAGTTCTGTTTGGGAAGTCGCAAACATACATTCCCTCACAGTTAATTCAAGCAAAAAGGGTTGTAAAATATTTTGCACATACCTATCACTTTTAATTGCTTCTTCAAAAAAAAAAAAAAAAATAAAATAAAATAAAATACGGCCTATTATTGACTAATGGCTTACAACAGTCCCATCTTTTGATCATGTAGGGGTTCCTGGTGTAGTAGGTTAGGTTTTTCTGCTCCAGTATCTATTTCATTTTTAAATCGTTTTTAACGCCCGTTTTTACTGCTGAGGAACCACAGACGGTGGACAGTGATTATGCATAAAACGAAATCTTAAACTGGGAAAGGATGTTTTTTTAAAGAAGGAAACATTCAAGGCCAAAGTTTAGGGTACCTCCCCGGCATTTACCATTTTATGAGGACTGAAGAAAACCTATGAAAAATATCAGTCAGGGAGGATGGTCCTGGTGGGAATCGAACCCCAGACCTTCCGCTCAAGCGTCCACCACTTAACAACCCCGGCCATCCGTTGTTTTGTGAATTAACATACCCACTTAGATGGAAGCAACATTCGTCCGAAAAGAAAATTAGATTAGGGTCATGCACACTATTCAAAATCTAAATCACAAAATCTACTTCTGGATGCAGGATCGCCCGGTTTAAGTTCCTGCAGTACAGTAATTTTACAATTCCGGTAGCTCTCGTTTGCTGAGAAAGACATCAAAGAGAGAAAAGCTCCAGAGCATGTCCAGTGCTATCTAAAGTTTCTTTTGTGAGCACTGTACATAAACTGAGTACGATTTTTATCAAGAGTACCTCCGTTTCAGGAAATTTATCTACCAACATGTGAATCGAACTTAGGTTTGGAAGTTGATTATCAAAGAATCTTCTTTGAAACAATCTTCGTATATCACAAGCCTATTCTGTTCCCACATATGAATCTGAAATAAATGCCCCTTGGTAAATAAAATACTTAATTCAGCTATACTGTATTATGCCGCCTAATGAATACTTAATACACTGTCACAACACGTCCTTACGTTCCTAGAATTAAACTCGTACTGACCCCCCCCCCCTCTAGATTCTCGGCTGGCTTTAAAGCGTAGGAACGACGCAAGAACTCTCGGGCTCATTCAACTGCAGCGAACTACACGTGGAACGGTAAAAAATCAACCAGTAGTTTTGCAGATGTAAGTATCTGTGTGTAAGCAAGAAGACCTGGCTGATCGGTACAAGTGGGTAATCCACATGAAACTCGTTACTAAGTTTGTTGCTTCCGGAATATACGTTTATATGTAGTGCAACACTTTGACTAAATGCAACTTTTTGATGAAGCTCGCTAATTTGACGCCATTCGATCTACATATCTTTTCAGCGCTGAAAAAAGGAGTCGCAGGATTAAAGTTTTAAAACTACACGGAGACCCAGATCAATGTACCGTGAAGATACAGTTAAAGTGCATGGAAAAAAAAAAAAAAACATGTATTTAATTACTATGTTACTTTTGCCTTTAAAAATAGACACTTCTAGCACGAAATATATTTAATGACATTATTCACTTAAGCTTTTGTTGTACGAGTAACATTGGTATGCAGAAGTCATCACTGTGAGAAATGTGTAAGCAAACAATGGGAAATTTAGTGGACAAATGTTTGATGTAGGCCAGAGCTCGCCCTTCCCATTGCAGTTGGGCATGTGTATGTAAGCAACTATGTCACGCGGCCACATTGACAAGTGAGGTGTAATAAAATGCAAGTAAACTGTGTTATTTGGCGTTAATGCACTATCACGATTTTCGAATATACCTGTTTCCACTGAGGTCGGATAAATGGTATATTTGATCTCAAAGCTCATTGAAAATTAATTAAATTAATCGCGTAGGGTAAACGTCATTTTGTTGATCTATAGCAAATATAGATGGCTTCCTTAAATAAAACAGACTACCCACAGACAGAAGTATGAAGTATACGTAGAAAATTTAAATTTTATTTTCATAGGTTGCCTTTATTTCATTACGGTTGTAATAAATTAGAAGAGTGCATAACACCTCATAGCCTCTACACTAAGAATACAAACATTTTCCCTTAGTTAGTAAACTGTGTTTTCGAACACAGCTCTTAAGCACGTTGCGATTACAATCTCCAGAAATTCATTTATATTTTCAAGGACGATTATTATTACTTGAACAAAAGAGTCCATGTACCACGTAGTAATAATGATAGTAGGGGATGTTGTAGGTGTATTTTTGTGGTTATAAAAATTTATATAAGTATTACAAATGTATTTTATGCATGGGTCGTCGACCATGCATGCTTAAATATGAAACACATTTAGAAAGAGGAAATAATAATAATAATAATAATAATAATAATAATAATAATAATAATAATAATAATAATAATAATAATAATAATAATAATACAAAGCAATGGTGATAAAATTTAAAAAATAAAAAGGGAATAAAGGTATTTGCTAATATATGATTGGAAACTACTTATATATTATTTACGATTACACTGGTTAGTGCGTTCTAACCAGTAAATAAATTGTTTCTATCTTCGCACACTTTGGTTAGGAAAATGCCCATGTTCAACTAACTTGTGTGCTTCGCAAATAGTTCCCGGCATGCTAATTGAGCTCTAATGTCTTATTGCCTTTTTTTTTCCTAAGCTGTTCTCAATGGGTACATTCGGCCAGAGTATGTACCCATTCCTCACCCCCTCCACAAAAAGGCAGATTATCCTACCTGAACTATCCGTTATTTTCTGAACTTTCCAACCTCCCAGGATAAACCAGGGCATTCCTGATCTTGCCTTTCTCCCTAGAACGAGCATATGCATATCTTTACTCCAGGTAAATTCATTGCCTTTCATTAGGCTCAAGGAGACTTTTGTGTTACATTCCGACGCGATTTCCTGCCTGCTGATAACCTGTAGCCTTGTTGCCAAATTCTTCCTTACATTTTTATTTTCATTACCTCATTGACATATTGAACCCAAGCCAATTCCTCTGAGTTCTCTTTCTACTTCTGCAGCTCAACACGTTGGTGTTATATTTTGCATCTAGTGTCTATAGCATATAGCACGAAGTGTGGACTGGTCTCCCTAAATTAGTCTAAGTTAGTATTTCACTGTACTTGTTTTAATGTTAACTGTATCTTTATAGCAACCCACCTCCCTCATTAACCTCACAGTTTGACGTTCTTTGGAGAGCCCGAGAATCTTTTTCCAAAAATGACTTGAATTTTTTTACATGTTCATCTCTCTCCCATCCCCATATTTCACTACATATAACAGAATAACTTGATCATAGCATTCATTTCTAGTAATCGAATGGCATATTGGAACGCGATAAAGAACACGTAGTAACTCGTATAGTTGACCTTGTGCTTTATAATTAATAATAAATGGTATCCCATTTTCCACCCATATTAAAGATTACTCCCGAATAACAAAAATATTTATATTTTGTATTTCTTGTCTATTCTAGTACCATTTTTCATCAGTGTAGACACTGTAAGCTGTAATGGAATACGTAACCATGGCGTCGGTCCTCCTTGTTGATTGTTTATCTATTAGACTGTGTTGATGGTGGACACTGAAGATACATACATCAGATGAAACAATATATTGGGAAAGGTTTTTTTAAAAGGAAAGAAGCGTTTCAGACCTACGTTTAGGGTTCCTCCCCTACATTTGCCTGTCAAACCGAGGACCAATCCCCTATACTTTAAGAAGCTTGTTACACAATTCGAAGCTGAGATCATATCAACCAAATCATTTGCAAGCGGTACATGAGGACGATACGAACTATAGTTTGGAGTTCTAAATGAAGGTGATTCTGACTTTTGGAAAATTGTTTTATGAACCGTTGAAGCGTTGTTCAAGCCAAATAATCATGTAAACTGCACAATTACTGATGAAAATGATATGAAATTATGAAAGATTTCAACGCATCTAATGTGATGGTTTGGGTTGGAATTTGGAGGGTTCAGGGAAATGGAAGTTACCAGCGAACGATATGTTGGTGTGTTACAAAAGTGACTTCTACAGAATTTGAAAATATAGTGAGGAATTTCTTAAGCAAGTTCTATGAATGAACTGACCAGAATGTTAATCGAGGACATGCGACCTCAGACTATGTGCTTGGGGTATTGTGAAAGATGAACTTTTTGTTCATAAACTAAGTGATGTGATTCTTGCAGCAAATGATCGAACAGTGTTCCAGAGCTCGATACAACTGTAGTTTGTCCTGCCACACGTGAATTATGCATGATAATCATATTCCCCATTTCTAATAAAATTTGCAAGTAAATGTACAATAAATATAAGCAGACGGTTGTTCTTTGTCAAAAATTTCGAGGAAAACTAAGGTCATTGTGAGTCTATAAACTAAAGCACAGTAGACAGATATAATGGACACTGTTCTACAATTAAAATGGTTTGACAGATCTAGGCTGCGGATTTCTGCTTAAATTATGCAAATGCTTCATAAATATCATGGAATGTAAGTTAGTTATCATCTAGAATAATACATGTGAACTCTATGATTATAAATGAGTAGCGTTAGGATAAAAGTTAAATATATCGAAGAAGAGAAAGTGCGTGCATTTGGCAAGTTGATGATTTCTCCACGAGACGACACTGTCTCTGCTAGAAGGTGCCAGCTAAGTAATGACAAGAGAAAATGGGGAATTCCAGCTTACTTTACAGTCTAGAAAAAATGCAACGGCAGAACAATTTGGAAAGATCATGTAGCAATCTACCAATTTATTGATAAATGTTAATATTTCTAGCGACAGAGTAAGCTGGAATATTTTATACAGAATGCATTTATATTTCTGTCGCCGAAGTTCACTAGTCAGACACTATAGACAGCTTCCGGGTATGTTTGGCGTATGCCAAGGGTTTCAGTTTCCTTCTAATGTGTTTTGTCATAAAGATATTTGCACTTGATGTAAGATAAAATTAGTTTAGCTATAGTGTCCATAAGGCGAATTTGATAAACTCCCTCTATCAGTTTTAATAACAATAGCGCTTCAACTATCTAGAAAACCATAACATGTTTCCCCATAGATTATGCTCATTAGAGAGGTTATGTGAATTTATTTTTCCACTTGAATAAATGCAATTGTTACTGCAGTCTTTATGAAGATCAGAATTCTTCCAAGACAATATCCTTGAAGAGCACTGACGCATTTAATATACTTCCTCTCTATAGATGCCTAGTGTAAAATGCAACCTCAAGGTGAACCATATTTAGCTGATGTCAGCGTCAATTGAACTGTTTTCCCAGTCATTCGTAGGACTAGGAAATGTTATGTGCTATTTTAATTTACTCTCTGCTTCTCCCACCAGTATCGTTGCCTTGTAATTCCGACCAGTTCGCCTTGCACGGCAAATTAGTCTGTTTTGACAAATATATTACCAGATAAATACAAATCACATACATAATACTTGGATGAAAGCTCTTTCATCTTCTATAATTAAGTTTTGCCCATTTTGCTAGCTCTGGTTTGTCTTTAGGAAGTGCTAATTTTCATGCGTTTTATAACTGAACCTGTATCCGGGAACGAAGCAAGTAGGTATTCTCTTCTGTTTCACCTTCTCACATTGAATAAATATTTTGACCCTCTTATAACAGCCATGTCCAACAACAAGTTGAAATTAGTGCATATTTTGAGAACTATTTACAAAGGAGAAGAAATATGACTTTTGTGCTATGGTCAATAAACACTTGCCCTTGATAACATCGTCCCTCTTAAACAGAGAAATACTGTTATTATATCTTTCCACTAAACAGTAGCAAGCTGATAATTCTCAAGCGTTGTTACTGTTGCTTTCTGCATCAAAAAATGTGCAGGAACTGTGAACATTACTGTTTTTTATGAATACCTGAGAGTAATAAAATACTGAAAGATTATATAAAATAATATATAATTTACAATTTACTTTAACTTCCACTCCCGATATGTTAGCACGAAATATGTACTGAAAGAGATTCCAAATAGGTGACGTCTTGTCATCGCAAGATAATTATGCAATTAGTAGCTGTAATCTCAGTTGCAGGAAAAAGGACCAGCAAGGCTTGTTTCACACTATAACAAAAGACTAACTAGAAACTATATTTTTAACACGCAGTGATATTAATGATTATTACACTCTAGTGCTATCTATTTTAATTTAACACGGAATAAGATGATTATTAACCTGGTTAAGCGGGTAAAAATTATAAAGTATTACATATATTTTATAACATTTTATCTAACTCTCGCCAGTTTCGAAATCAGGTCATTGTGTACTATTTAATGACATTACATGTTAAATGTTAATCTCGTTTCAAATATGTATTTACATAAGTAACAATGTTGGCAGATTGGAACCAATTCAGCCTGAAAAAATCAAGAACAGCTGATGTCATCATTTACAGTTCTTTTTAGCGCGTGGAAATTAAACAACATTTTAATATAGTTATAAACAAAATGCATAATAATTAAAACAAACTTTTAACTGCAATTTTATCCCACCATAATACGTTAGCCTAATAACCACCATTGCAACATTGGTAAAGTAACCCAAAATTTAGGTAATATTTTTCCTATTCTCCTGCTATTGAGAAATGATGACCTATTTTCTTGAAACAAGAAACACGTGGAACTTACTTTAATACATTTAATTTATAATTACGAACTTATGTATAACATTGAGTACCGTAATAACTTGGTGTAATCAACCTGTTCAAAGTGCCACTTCTGTCTTAAATAATTGTTTGGCAGTTGATTTGACATTTATTTTCTCCCTCAGGATAATTTTAGGCCTTGGTAGTACTTGGAATTGTATATAACATGGGAAATGCAACAAGTGCCGGTTGTTCGGAATCTATTTTATCTTTGTCGATGCCAACTTTACCTACCATTTCTGCTCCTATTAGTGTCTTATTTTTCTGCAGTATAGTAAAAACTTAATTAAAATCAGCAAGGAATCATGCATATCAATTGATACCACGTTCTTTACGAGTTGACAAAAAACACCTAATGAGGACGATTATTTAATAATTTTTAAAATGTTATCATAACTGCACCAACGAATGACATAATGCAAAACATTTCACTAGATGTCAGATACTTTAGGCGTAATTACTGTTATTACTACCACATGTATTGCTAATGAGAAATGCCAGAATATTTAAATGAACTAAGTTGGAGGAAAATCTAAAATAGATTTCTCTCAGAAGAATATAGTTTAATGAGAATGCTACTATATGAAGAACAGACAAAATAATTTAATTCCATATTAAATAAGTTTTGTATAAACATTACATTTTAATATTTAAATAGGTGACTTACCTAGCATACTGCGCAGTGTTCCTCCCCTTTTCAACACAAACTACAAAGCTTTTTGTCCACTGAACATTTCCTTTCTTTCAACGACGAACACAGAAACGTATCAAAACCTCTATAATAGTTTAATTTAAGTGATACTGATATAAGCACGACACGGTCACACAAAGCACCTACACTCTAATATGTCTCACTAACAACTGAATGTAACTTCACCAGTCTTTTGTTTTCGTTGAGTTAGGTCAAGGCCGCGTAACTACAACAGCCTAAGCGAAATAGTCCCTCAATGATGTCACAGCAGAAGGGTATAAATGGACACTGTTCCTTCAGTGATGAAAGTATACTAGAACAACGCACAATGGCCGATTAAGTATCTACGCGAACTGCAGCCCTCTAGACCTTGCAATAGACTTCTAAAAAGAACTTTAAAATTAATGCAGTATTATATAACCCAGGTGGAGAAACACTTACGAGTTGAATTCAAAGTCAATGGTTTTTTTTTTTTTTTTTTTTTTTTTTTAAATATTAACAAGTAATAACGCATTTCTGGTAGAAAATTAATAAAATTAATAAATTGAAGGCAGTAAACCGAATGATTAAGTATTATTCTCATGTAATATAAATTTAGAAAAAAAACCCACACTTTTTACGTGAAGGTTATTGGTTGAAGTTCTGATATTTAATATCGGTGTATACAATTCCCCCGGGTCTCTCTCTCTCGGTTGCCCCGCACTCAGAAGGCACAGCACACATGTAAATATATTATATAAATTAGTTCGGGGATAAGAAAGTGAATGTATTTTCTTGTAATGATCTTTCATTAATATGAATAAAAGCGAAAGGCCGTAGAAATGACTATTGTTTAAAGCGCGCAAAGGTCATTAGCGCCCAAAGAGGTAGAGGAGTCGGGGCATAAAATGAATTATTGTCCTGGTGTAATATGAGCTTGTTTTACAATACAAGATACTTTTGTACAGATAAGGTATATTTTCTATTTTTACCTTAAATTAATATAACACTGATTAGAGGAGAAATTTCTTCTAGGAACACAATCAATATACGAAACTATCTCTGTTTTTATACATTCATATATACCTTTAAAGGATTTTCTGCAATACAATAGTTTTCCTTCAACCCAAAGTAATTTTACTCGTCTACAAATTTGTCTTCAGCATCTTTTTCTGTCAATCCTTTCCTTTTCACACTCCTCCGAACACTATCCATCTATTGTTCTCGTGGTTCTCTTTTCCTCTGCTTTCAGTACTCCACTCCAAATCATCTTTGGAGTTCTTTCTTTCTCCGCCTTTTTCACGTGTTCAAATCATTTCAAAATGTTCTCTTCAATTACTAAAATAATATTCTTTTCAGCTTTCACAATTTTTCTAATTATTTGATTTTTAATTTCTTCTGTTCTCGACTTTCTTTCTGCTCTCCTCCAATAGTTCGTTTCTGTAGTCAGTAATTTATTTGCACGCTCTCTCTATAACGTTCAAGATTCTGCTCCATATATCGCACAACACTTTGACTCAATGATTTATAGATTAGTGTTTTGTTTTAATGATCGAGAGGATTGTGTTTAACATGTCAATTATTTTTCTTCCATCAGTATTCTTTTTTTCGATTTCAGACGAGTTTCTTCCATCAGCTTCTAAAATGGATGGTAGATATTTAATTTTATTGACCGTTTTAATTTCTTCTTGTTCAGATTTCCATCATCTCCCATGTTCAAGGTTAAATATTTAATTCGCATTTTTGTACTCTTCAATCAATTTCCTTGTCTAATATGAATCATCTTCAATATATTACGTTATTATGACTTGGTCATCCGCGAAAAGTAACTTATATAACAAGTATTGTGGATTCATTGGAATTCCCATAAAATTGCAATTTCTGGAACATACATCAATATGCATTTTAAAGAGTAGGGATGGCATACAACCTCCTTATAACAATCCCTTTGTATTGTAGACTTCTCTGTATACGCGGTTTTCAACTTTAATTTGTAATTTGTTCCATTAATATATTGCTCATAAAATTGCTATTGTGTATTCGCTAATTGACACTTACCTTACAGTTTGCCATAATAATTTCCTGGGCACACTATCACAAGCTTTTTCCAGAGCAATGAAAACCATTCTTGTCTTTTTTGATTTTTTCCTGCATTTCCCAAAATTACTCATAGTGTAGAGATATGAGCTGTACAGAATTTTCCGGATGTAAGGCCCCTTGTTCCTCTGAATTGTGATTTTTCCCCTCCAAACGATGATTTATTATTCTGGCAAACGTTTTCATTGTGTAATTCATTATACACAAATACCTTGATAGCCCTGGCATCTTTTTTGTATATTGAACTGTTATATCATGATTTCAACTGTTTTGGTATTTTTTCTTATAGAAAAATCTTCATATAGAATTTGGACAGTGGTGTTGTTAGTCCTCCATATTGTAAGTTTTCAAATGAGTGACTCCTGGATGAGTCGCATTACCATTATTTCTTATCGATAGAAAGTACTCCTGATTATTCCCAACTTAATATTCTATGGATGACGTTACTATCATCTTCTTTAAATGCAGGTTTTTCTTCATTCAATAAATTGTCATAATGTTCTAAATATTAATTGAGGGTTATCAACAGGACATTTGCTTTCTTCTCTGCATTTCTTCTGGTTCCTTTGAGAATGTTCCATGCTGCATTTGATTGTTCATCACTTAATTGACAATTTACAATTTTTTTCTCATGTTTTCCTCTCTAACTTCCTTTGATACTATGTTCTTTCAATCTGTTTACAATTTTCTGTACCATGTTCTATGAGAAATCATTCATTGTTGTTATTAATATATATATGAATGAAAAATAGGACAGGAAATGTATATAGATTGAAATAATTCTCAAAAGGAAGAGAAAATACGTTTGAGGTTGAAACATGGCTAACCACTTTTACTATTAATTTTGTGTCCCAAATATTTAAATTTTGTGTAGTTCCATCATTACCGCCTAGCATTTGTAAGCAGCCTCCCTTATGATTGATTTGGTTTATTTATGGACGCTCTTTAACATTTCAGGCCATCAGCAGCGTCCCATTCAATTCAGGGAGTGAAACGGCCGACAAATTTTGCTCAGAGGCCTCTTCTTTCAGGCTTGAGGTTATTTTTCGTGCCGTAAATTTACGACACGGGACCCACGGCTTTACTTCCCTTCCGAAGGAAGCCATACTTAGCATTTTTACGCCCGAAATAATCCATCGATCCTGTCCGGATTTGATCCCGCGATCTTGGGTTTAGAAGGCAAGTGTGGTTACCATTACACCACCAGGACTGAAATCCCTTATGGCGGAGGACTTCTAATAGCTGATGTTAGAAGAATAGTTGTATATAAAAGAGCGATTTATAAGGCTTAAAAGGGATAACTTCTAAAGATCAATTGATTCTAATTAAATAATTTTATATTTTAGTCACGTTTCAATCTCAAACCTATTTTCTCTTCTTTTTTAATGTGAATAAAGTAAAGGAAAACAATGTTGATGGTAAGAAAATCAGAGAGGACGAAAGGATTTTTACTTTACAACTAAGAATAGGATCAGTTCTACTTTAAATAGAAGCCAGTGCCAAAAGCGCCGTCTAATGCCATGACAGTAATGAATATTTATAACATAAACGAATCGAAAAATATTCGCACCCAAGGCTACTTGGTTTATTTACGGGCACTCTTTAACATATCAGGTCATCAGCGTCCCATTCAGTTCAGGACTTAAACGATGGAAAAATTTTGCTCAGAGGCCTCTTCTTTCAGGCTTGAGGTTTTTTACATGCCGTAAATGAACGACACAAGACCCTTCCAAAGGAAGCTATACTTATGGTTTTTACGCCCAAAAAATCCATAACTCTGGCCGGCCGGGATTGAACCCGGATCTTGGGTTAACGAGGCAAGTGTGGGTACACTACACCACCAGGACCGACCCCAGGAACTTTTATCGGGGGCTGTATCATCCATTTGTTTGGGTCTTGCTTTCTGAGGCAGAGTGGTTTCGGCATTTGGCAGCCTAGCTTTGCTACACGTATATACATCTGCTCAAAGCTGATAAGTCACGGTACATACACTCAATATTACATAAATCAAGGAAAATGTGAAATAATTAGTGATATTATTGCCCGAACATGCACGGCTACATTAATAGAATGCTTTTAGGAAGTTTAAAACGTGTGAAAGTGCCTACCTTACAAACTTGGCGAGTAAGGTACTATAACATTTCGTGACCTTGAAATGACAATGTTTCACTGGACATTTTTTTATTTCTGAGAAGCATTATTTCAAAGATTTAAAGTAAATTTTGTATTTTATAGCTTCTTCTGTAATTTTGTCCTGATACTGAATTTAGTATTAAGTTAATATTTTTAGAACTACGGAAGTATTTAGCTAAAATGCTAAAAATTAAAAGAAGGGATTGTTTGCAACAATAAAGAAAAGAAAATATCATTACAATGAAAGATTTTAACTGAAAACTTTCAACACTAGTGCATAAATTATTGGCAATACTATGTATTGTTCACATGGTGAAGTTAGAACAATTTTATTTAATTTTTGTAATATTTCAAACGTATATGCAGATTGACCCAAAAGTCACCAAACATTAAAATGTGAATACGAAAACACACAAGTTCAATGGAAAACATTATACTTTATTGAAACTGCAGGATATCTCTAATTAATGATGCTTTTCAAATTGTTTTTCTTCTGCCTTGACATATCTCTAAAGACTATCTGGGACACTAAGCGTCCCCCCCCTTTTTTTACAGATTTCTGGATTTGAATTAATGTCGTCTAAAGCATTACAAATGGATAATTTTAAGTCCTCGATTATGTTTGGTTTTGAAGCGTAGATGATATCTTTAACTAATTTCCAAAAAGGAGGGAAAAAATCCATTGGAGTCAGGTTTGGTGATCTGGGTGACATTCGTCTTCCAGTAACTTTACCACCAAATACTTCATCGACCTACTATCGTATAACTAGCATAGTGTATTGTGTATATAGTGTAGTGTAGCATCATCATGTTGAAAATGTTGAAAACAAATTAAGTTGAAGTGTTTTAGTTAATTTGTAGCTCTGGAATAATGCAGATAGTCTACCTTTGTAAGTACTTTTCTGCAATTACTGTAATTTCAAAAAACTAACGGTTCAGGATTGCATAACATGAAATATCGCCCCAAGCAGTAACACTACTATGTTTAAATTGTTCTTCAAAGAGGTGAAGATTTTCTGTATACCAATATGTACAATTGTGTATGTTGACATGACCAGATATTTTGAATGTTGTTTCATCATTCCCAATTACTTTTGAACATAAATCAATGCCACCATGTTGAAGCCAATTTAATATTGACTCACAAAATTGATGCCTACGATCAGCAATATCTTCTAATAGGCCGTATATGAAATGTGGTGTCCAGTGCTTAAATTTAACCTTATGCAAAATTCTCTGGGTAGAAGTTCTGGAAACATTCTCCTCGAGAGAAAGCCTGCGAGTAGACTTTTTAGGACTTTTGGGCCATTCTATATAGATAAAAGACATATATACTGTCTTATATAAAAATGATAATGTTGATGCAAATATACAGTGTGGCGCTTATGCACGCATTTCCTTTCTTTCCCATCCTTTCTAACTGTCCATGCCAGTAGGGCTCATCGACCACCACTTGCTTACTATTAACTATAAAACCTAGGAAGTCCGTGACGTAAGCATTCTAACTGGCGTCCTCACTGTTCATTGTTTTGAATATCAAATTGAATCCATGGTGGTGGACTGAGTACGCCTTTTGCTCAAAAATTTTAGGCCCGGAGCCTTCTCCAACGGAAAACCCAGTGGCCCAGGTAAAATGAGGTTTTTAATTAATTTGGTTGTAACGTTATGAACTGAAATTTGCATATAGTGCCTTAAGTTTTTTTGTTTTGTTTTTGTTGTTATTTTTTGTAACTTGTTAAATGAGAAACTAGCTTGTATTTTGAAAGCAAATCGTTAAATTAAATGGAATTTACGGTTATAATTGAAATTATTTTATTCATCACCTAGATAGGATATTTAATGACATGCTTGTGCCCGAATAAGTATTTGTTAATCATTTGATTAATTGTATATTAATGGTGTCTAAGTTTCAATGTTGCATATATTTATTTAAATGATACATTGCTGTGCTACCTTTTACACAAATTAAATTTTCAAACCTGAAATTCATTTAACATCTGCGTTGTATATAGCTATTGTTTTTTAATAAAATGGATTACAATTGTCAAATCATTTTTCCCCTGTATTACTAAGTTACCTTTCTTCGGCCGTATGCTGGATGCTTTTCCTTCCAGTATACTTCCAAGGTTAATTTTTGTCAGGGTATTTTGTCAAATGGCAAATTCATGTTATTTCATTACAGAACTGACAAACAGCACCACATTGATAATTTTGTGTGATATAATCACGAATAAGTATGAAATAGGTCAGAGTAGTACTGCTTATAATGTGTTGATATATTCTTTGTTATTGCTTTTAATTCTTTCAGTTTTTTTCTCTAGAGATCTCCGAAACTTTTTCACTTACTTTTCTTATAAATTTGTCTCCAAATTGTTGAAGTTCACTGTTGTTACTTCTTTTACGTTATGAGTATTCATGGGCTGTACTTCATGTAAATTATGAGTAAATTTTATGCTTGATATTTTACATTTATCTAAAAGTGGAGATGTTGCAGGAAAATCCTTAAAATTTAATTGATTTAACTGAATTAACCTGTATGGTCCGAACTTAAGTAATTTCAGTAGGTCCTAAAGTGGCAACAATTTTTTCTCACTACTTTCTTTATTGTATCTCCTGACACCAAGAGTGACTAAGTAGGAAATATTTATTTAAGGACGATTTCAGGTTTTTATTCAAGAGTGTGGTACACAGCATCTGAGATGGTTTTGGCCTATCCAAATATTACATCGTGTAGTTAAGTGAACAACTCATTTTCATAATAAATGCAGTATAAAAAATTCTATACCATTCTAGTTACATCATTCTCTTTTTTTCCAAAATGTGTTTCACTACACGTTGTTTTTGTTGTTGTGAAGTAAGCAGCCAGTTATAAGTTTTCGTCTCTAATAGAAATAACTTATTTTAATTCTTCAGTGATTAATTATATTTTTAGATAAAATTAATGTTAAAGTATTCATTTTCTTATCGTTCCCCTTTCATTTCTCATCAACAGTTTTCAATTTGTGCGGGCTTATTTCCCAAAATTATACTCAATTTCCTATGTTTACTATGGCATTTTGTTAGGAATAATTCAGTTTATTTCAGACTCAACTTTAGTGGAATGAACTTCCTTTCTCATGGACGATTTTATTTTTGCATTTAAATTTACTTTTTACATAAACTATTGTTGGCCTTTCCTCTTCTACTTACATACGAATGACTGACTTACTTCATGCTTTTGCTGCTAATGTATGTTACTAGTTACTTTTGTCTGTTTCATTCTTTCTACTGTCTTGTATGTGTAACACTTCGCAATCATAACATTATTATGCACACAGCCTCTATATATAATTATATATATATATATATATATATATATATATAAAATATGTCTGATAAAATACGCGTACTGAGTAATTGCAAATTAAATTTCAGAATTATTCTACTGGTAGCCCGATCTTGAGCGGGTTGGTAAGGCGCGCTTAAGCTACGATCTGCAGGGGTCATTCTGCTGTGTCAACCAAGGCCCAAACAAATGGATGGCACGCACAAGTTTGTTTTGGATACAATAATATACGAATTCGAATAAATTAATGGAAAATGCAATAACAAAATTAAGGAAATAAACATTTAATAACTTATTTATTTACGCAGTGAAGCGTATATATCAAAGTACTGAATTTGAAAGCTATAAAAAGTATTTGCACTTTTCACATGTTATTAGATTGTCTCATAAGAAATGTTGGTTTTTAAGTTTGGTATTTTGTAAGGTTTTAATGTTTTTCTTTTGTTTAATGTTATTTCAGATTGACAAGGTTGCTATTACTTATATTGTAAACAAGTGTCAGAACTCAGTTGTTAAAACATAATCATAAAATTGAGGTTATGTAGTTTGAGATTAGAGACGTTCTTGCATTTTAAAGACTATATAAAGATGCTGCAGCAGCTCGAAGAATATATTAAATAGAGGGATAATTCACATAGAGTTTAGAATAAATGCGTAAAAAGTACTCGTAGGCTATCAGAAGATCTTCGTGCATCAAAGATACATTTATTGGTACTTTACGACACTTAAAATCGAAGAGAATCTGCATCTCATGAATAAACACCTGTACAGGCCCAGCGCACAGCGGATATCTGTCGTCAGTTTATCTTAAACCCCATGGATGATAGATTTATCAGGATATTTGTGAAGAAAAAATGGTATATTACCGCAATCCTAACACTTGGAAACAGTTCTCAATCTCCGACAGTCTGTCAAAGTCATTGCTAAACAAAATCGGTTCGGCCCCAAAGTAATGTTATGTGTTCGGTGGAATTTTGAGTGTATGATTAATTAGAAGTTTGATCCAAAATTGGCCAGTCAATGCGAAATTTTACTTCTAACAACTGGAATGAGTTCATGAAGTTTAGAGAGAGATATTTGGCATTAGTTAACTGAAATAGAGTTCTCTTGCAGCAAGACAATGTGAGACCCCATACCGCTCGAACAACGAGCAACTGGGAGGGATCTAACTGCTACCCCGCCCAACAGCTTTTATTTAGCGCCTTAAGGTTACCATCTGTTTCGATCCATGGCATATTTCCTGCGTAGAGGAATTTTTGAAAAATTGTGAAAGGGAGTATCGCTAAATTCTTCGCATGAAAATCCAAAAACTGGTATCGTCGCGGGATAAAAAACCTCGCTAAAAGATAGTTCAAGAAGACTATAGAACCTCGTGGCCTTTACTTTGAAGATTAGTTAAATTTCTTGTCAGAACAATTTCAAATAAACCGACATTACTTATGAGAGAGATCTGTTTCAAGCGACCTCTAAAATTGACACAGGATGAAATGACTACATGTTATTTGTTGAATAAAACATCCACAATACCTCATTACAACCTCCTCCTCTTCTCTGTGTTTAGTTAGTCCTCCTCTTCCTTCTTCTCTTACGGTGCTCTCAGGACCTACGTCACAAACATGTGAGGGGTTGAATATTATTAAAGTGTGTAGTGCCATTTAATATCACTAAAATACACCAAGTCTCCAGAGTTTAGCGCGTTAGTCATATTTTCTGCACTTTCTTATTTCCTGTCAAGCTTTTCATTGTTTTCAGAAATTTTAAAAAATTTCCCTTCCTGATTGTCACTGCTTCAATATTAAAGCTAATAAAAAGTGAACACTAACGCTTTCTTGTGAAGTATTTTATTTCCTTTTCTGGAATCCTGGAAGTGGAAAGGTAGTAAAGGTTTTGTAACAGAAATGAATGTTCATTGTGAATATTTAACAGGAACGTACGTTTATTTTGCACTGAGAGGCAATACAAGCAAGAGTACAAGAGTGTCCCTGTTACAGGCCAGGTCACACTGATCGGTGTTACCATGGTGAAATTTATGCCACTTTATCATAAGAAGTGCACTATTGAGACATTGAGGAACTTACGTTTCGATTAATTTATTTAACATTTATTCACCTTAAGATTACTAAATGCCAAAATACACATTTTAGGGGACATTAATATTAGGCTAAAATAAGAGTACTTCATGAAGTTTCAGTTACATTCTGCAAAATCAAATATTAAATTGGTAGCTATTTTTCTGTTAATGTGCCGAATGGAACATATATCCACCTTAAGCTGTAGTCATAATCTCATCAGGGTTTTGATGAAACTGCACGAAAACATCTAACACACGGATCACATTTAAGTATTAGTAGGATTTTTTTTTTTTTTAGGTTCACAAATAAGTGATTACGTTAGGTTAGGAAGAGAAGTGTTAGATTCAATTATGTGAGCAACCATTAGAATCTAACTTTCATCTCTCCTAATTATAATTTGGTGTTGTGACGTCATCATTTACGTAATTTTGTATGTCAATGTTCTTTTGGTTTTTAACTGCTATAGGTTTTTGACTTGTTTTATGGGATTGTACGTGCATCCAGAACATCAATGACTGTTTTGTAAATGGAGTGATATGTACTTTGGTTCTCCATAGTAAAGCGAGCGCAAAAGTAAATTTAATTTTGTTATATTTCTGAGATGTACTTATTGTTGCATTATGGGAGCCTCTATGAGCAAACCAGTGCAGCAAAGTAACTTTTTAATAATTGATTATTGTAAAAGAACATTCCTTGCACATTTCTTTTTTTCTTTTTCTTTCTTTCTTTCTTTCTTTCTTTCTTTCTTTCACCTTGTTAGTGTCGGCAGAGAGTTGTCAGTAGTGTTAGATTTTGGTAGGTGCATATTCCCTTCGGCTCGTTAACAGAAAAGTAAAGTAAAAAAAAATCTGTCTGAAAAAAGTAAATAAACTTATTAATACTTAATATTTATAATAAATATTCTGCAACGCATTTTGGATATTTTCTGAATTTAGGATTATTAGTGCCCCTATAATATATTATGCTATTAAAAACAATACTGATAAACTTTACACGTTCCTTAATGCTCTGTTATATCTGTCTTGCTGAATAAGTTGACACTTCTAAATATTGACCAATATGAAACACAGGTATATGCATGATTAAAGTTTCATTTTGGCTTTTAGGCGCAACTTGTGGTAAAGCCGATCATCAAAACGGTTGAACATCTGATTAAATCACTGTTTCGATGACGACCTGACCTGTAATGCGTTGAGACTGTTTGATTTATCACACAAACTAGTATACAGTTTTAAATCAAGTTTAATGAGAACATGAAGGTATTGAATATTTTTTTTTTTTAATATTAAGGAGTTTTAAAATTTCTCCTCAATCATTTTGGGTAAGGGATTTTTTTGGGGAACAAAATTATCTGTATACGTCAATAGCTAGGCAAAAAGCAATGAAAAAGGATAACCAGCGATCAAAAATGTAACATGACAAATCATTTTACATCGAACAGGAGCATTATTAAGAAAAAAACATTCCTTTATTCGTTCGTGCATTTTTTCTTCTTTCAGTCCGTTATAAAAATTGAATTAGTTCCCTTCATTATCACACACACACCTTCGTGCTTTATTTTGCTAAGTCCCACTTCTAAAAGGAAATGATTATGCTCTTATAACAATCGGAAGAACCATTATCTTGAATAGTTTGTTTAGCTGATTGATACTTGACGCTTGTTTGTACAGTGACTTCAATCACATGACTGCTAATTATAATAATAATAATTATAATAATGATAATAATTACACATTATAATATATATTATACATAAAAAGAAAGTCACTCCTACAGGTAGGTTTTGATTCCCCATTCTTGCTCGTTCGAGCAATTAACATTCAAAGCTTACTAATTTTCTTGTCAAATGTACAAATCGTAAATCATTGTCAGTGCTTGTTTATCGCACAAAATATACAGTAATCGTATCATTTGTTTTTTTTTATTATTTTTCTTGCTTTTTATTTCGCAGCTTAACGAAGCCTGACTGTACAAAATTCTACAAACACTAAAAAAATCTATTTTTTCTTGTTCTTGTGGTTTATTTATTGGTATAATAAACTCTTTCTCACGTGGGTTCATCCGAGCGCTTTTAGAAAACATAAAGTTAGACATTGATGACTGCATTTCTTTTCAAGAGGAATGTACGTATGTAGAATGAAATACAAAGATATACAAACAAGAATTAAATAAAAAAGCTTATGCTTTAAAATGAATGATAGATTTCTATTCATACAACAAATGCACAATTACATTTTTTTTTATTAACCATAATTAAGTGGTCGTTGCATGCGTTATGAGGAAAAATTAGCCAAGGACACTTTTCAACATATATACAGTATAAATAACCAATTATTTGTTTTCGCTGTGTCTTAAACCTAAGAATAAAGAAACAAAGTATATTTTGATGTTTTGTTTTTCTTCGTATTTCATAGTTCTGCTTTCGCTTAGAATGTAACAGATAAACGAAAGCTTTAACATTGTTAAGAATGAAAGAAACAGAGTACACGATAGTTCAATTCCCTTTCCTTAAAATGACTTTTCAAGAATTGCAACACATCATAATTAGACAGCGATTATTTCTTCATCAATCTCTGCTCAAGATTACAAACTATCAAAAAACAACATCATCATAGTTAATTACAAAAATCTGTAGGTTTCTTACTCTGGTTCTCTAATACTAATCCACTTAATCTCAACTAAATATATCTCATTTAACGCTTAATAATACTAATTATTAAAAAAAACTTAATTTAAATGCATTCTCAAATACATAATATTACAACGTTGTTAATGATGCAAAACACTAGTAATTCTGACATATTATTCAATTAACGTATTGTTGCATAACGGGCAGAAAAATACAGACGAAAGCTTGCAACCAACTTGACATTAATTATAATCATAATTATCATCGCCTTTTGTAAATGCTGGCTACAAATTTTAATAGATTTAAGAACATCTTTAAAGGGCTGAGGAAGGAGTTAATTAGTTTATGCATTTTACACCCCATAAGTTTTGAGAAACATCATTTTAAGAAAGGAACTTTGAGCCAATCTGTACAGGTTTTGCGATGGTATGCATAGCAAACTTTCACTCATAGCCCAGGCACGCACTCACACACGCACACAGGAGCGCTCTTGATGTATCGAACGCACGCACACTGTTCACTTTGCACTTGTTCTACTGGCACAACGTTATTTTTTTTTTTAATTTTTTAAATTTTATTTTCAAGTCTTCTCTCTCCTTCTTGAGAAACATAGCCAGTCTTTTGAAAAATACTGCGTTCACTTTTATAATAATTAAATTATTAGTAATTATTATTTTGTTCCTAATGAGAGCCCCTCTCATTATTTATTATGCAGTGCAGAAAAGAAAGAGCGAGAAATGAAATCCGTGAAACAAAATGTTTATCCACATAGATTTAAAAATAAAAGCAATAAAAACAAGTTTATTATTGGTGTGAAGTAGCGAAATACTATTTCCGTCTATATTTAAATCATTTTTATGTGTGGAATATCTCACTGTTCATGTTTGCATATATCTGCGTGCCTTTTTCTCATATAAAAATTCCCGTGTCAACGAGGCTCGGATGTTGGTATTACCGATTTTCACATTTTTACGTTTGATAGAACCTGCAAATTTTTGAAAAAGAGAGGTGGGGTTTTGTGATGGAGGCGGATTTCGTTATAATGGATAAGGGCAAAAATGGACACTATTAAAAATGCAGGATACGATCCAAGTTACATATTATTTTTTGTTCTTTGTTTACAACAAGCAAAACATAATAATTGGCTGTTCTGCAGGTTTTCTTCTCAGCTATTATCCTTCCGGATTAAAACATCAACGACAGATAAACAACTTCAAAAGTATGGAAGAAAAATGCTCATTAAAACCTTCCCTCTTTTCAAACACCCCCACCTGCTTGTGCGACCTTTTCGTTCACACTGCTACCACTTGTCACCCCGGAATTCAAGCACGGATTTTTTTCCACCACTTCCCCCTTCCCCTGAAATTTCAAGCTGTTAATGATAAAGATTTACATCACAATCATTGATCACTAAATTATCAGGTATAACAACATTCAACATTTGTTGAAAGTCACTGCCCATGCAAAGATTAAAAAATATATACGTCATACTTCTTTTATATGCTGCAAAGACATAGATGTGGAAAGGATTTCAGTTAACCATGACCTTATATTTTTGTTTATTTTTAGGGGAGGACACACACTGGATAATGGAGTACCTATGTTCACGAATTTTTTTGTTATTTTTAATTGGGCGGGCAAAATTGGAAAGACAACTACTCGGAAAAAAAAAACTGGCCCCATTTCTTATTTGGCTATGTATGTCAGCTTATGGACATTACTCAGATCACGTGGTTCGCTCGACTAATGTCTGCAACAAAACGGCAGTCTGTAATTTGAAGGTTCTGTGCGCATGCGCACTTAAGCCTTTCTCGGTTAGCAACAACAAAGTTTTGCTTGCAAATGTTGCCAAAACAATCTTTGAAAGGGACCACGTGACTCATTAGTGAGGATTTTCTCCGCACAGAGTGAGTACAACCCATTAATTTTGTTCTATGTGGTTTGCATCAGTTTTGAATTTTTTTCATGAAAAGTCTGTTTAATATTTTTATCTTGGTTTAGTTTGTGGCAGTGATGAGAATCGTCTTAAGTATAGCAATATACACTCATGTACTAATTTAAGTCTATGACTGTTTTGCTTGTGGGCAGAGTTCTCAAGGATCTTGATTTAGACGTGACGCTTCATGTGCAGAGCCAGATGATCGGAGCGCGAGAAGCAACGGTCGCAGTGGCGGCACTTGAAGGGCTTGGCTCCGGTATGTTTCCGGTAGTGGCGCGTCAACTCATCGGACCGCGCAAACCGCCACTCGCAGCCTTCCCAGGAGCACTTGTACGGCTTCTCTCCTGAAACAACAAAAGCAAACAATTAGCGTGTCGTTTGTCTTCAACCGACAATGCCAGGGCTTAAAACAACACCTGATGAAAATAGAACTTTTAACAGGAAAGAGCAACGTAGAAAAACCAGATAAAAACAGTGCTAATAGTAATCAACTTTCAACCTATAAAACAAGCAGAAGGAAAATGTAATGACTTTCAACTATTCAAATAATCCAAAAATTACGCAAGTACTCTTTACGTAAAAGAATTTTCATCAGTTCGAATAACTACATTTTTATAAACAATGATAACTAAATAAATTACTGTTGTAGGTAAAGTAGTGAAAATATTACAAAATATTTGTATATATTCAAGGTTTTAGGGGTAAGGGTGCGCAGATTTCGCGTGATGGTAGATTACAATATGAAGAACGTTAAAGTGCATCTGAAAATTCGGTTACTATTAACTGTTAAGTAGATAGTTGAAATTTATAGTATAAATTATGTACATGATATGGCAACAGAGTATACGGCTAAAGAGCCGAAAGTTTTGTTCGCTAAGGAGGCGACCCGCTGTGGTGCATACACCCACACGCAGGTAAGGCTAAAACGTGCACGAGAGGGGATACACAGTTAAAAAGTATTCAAATATCAATTGTAGATATAGTTTATTCAGAAGGATTTAACAGATGTTTCAAACAAAAACTGTTCAATGAATTACTAACTGAAAAGTAATGTTAATAGTTTGATATTTATATTTACACTAAATGTTCAAAAGATTTAATTAATCAACTTGCTCCTACTCTCGCTAGAACATCTACGTCCTGCCCAATCTCCACAGCTTCTTCAAACACTCGTGAGCGAAATTCTTCGATTGCTGTATTCTCATCATGGTACGATTGGCCCTTTAAATATTCCCAAAAATAAAAATCCAAAGGATTGGGGCCTGAAGAACTCGCAAGCCAACATGGCGATCCAAATCTCTCTATCCATCGGCGGTTCAAATGTCTACAAACGTTGTTCAAATGTGAGGAAGCGCCTCTTCATTCATTAACCACATGTTTGCCTTGATTAAAGAACATTCACCAAAAAAAGAAAATGTTTGCAAAGTGTTCCTGTCAATGTTGAGGGTAATATAAGCGGACCTTTTGATTTTATCCTGTTATTCGATTCCGGATATTAAGTAAAAACTTATGCTAAAATGATCTTCTGGCACCGTAGAGAGAGTTCCACATTAGATAATTGTGAAAATGAAAAACATCGTGACATGCAAAAGATGTTTCGTTACTCTAGTACGTGTGATGAACATTTGGAATTCGATACACGTTGTCCCTTTAACCACTGGCAGAATGCTACTCTTGGCGGATATAATCCAAGGTACTGAACCCTTTGAATATGATCGATGTAATTTCTATGAGCTCCAATTTGATACCGCAACTCTCTTCTTCGGCTGGATCCTCTTCCAACAACTGCAAAATTCCTTTATCTGCCTGTAGTATCTCATTCTTTTGGAACGCTATTAGGAAACATATTAACAGAAACGTTTTGCATCGCGCAAGTTACAGTCAGGTTTGACATTCATTAGCGACATAAAAAAAAACCTCTTATTCCAAAAACATGCCAAAATTCTAAATCCCCTGACCCCTATCATGCAGCCACTCTACACTTCTGTAACACTGACATATAATGCTTTTGGAAGCTAACTGTTGCCGCAGCACATGTGCAGGGAACAAAGGTACTACTGTTGTCAACAAGATATGACCTTCCTCTGTACGTACACGTCAGCGCCGGCTGTACAAATTGTGAGGTTGCCAAGCATATTTCCACGGTTTTTCCCCCAGTACAGACGCGGAAAGTCAACTTTGTAACACAAATTTATGGCTAAGGGACTCATTTTAGTGAAACATGGTAAAGACAGAAATCGTTAATTTTTTTTAAATATACCTTATTATCCATATTTCAACAGAGAAAGGATGTTGAAATGTTGACAGTCAAATTTTCGAAAAATTATTTTTTTTTATTTTTGAAAGGAAAACGGTAGAGGATTTATTAATGTTTCAGCTTAATATAAAAAGTCCTAGTTAAGGTCTGCGTTCCGAACACTATATATATATATATATATATATATATATATATATATATAACAAATACGTAACAAATAACTGGGACCAACTTTAGGGGTGAGTTCCTCAGATCAAAACAAAAGAAAAAAATAATATAAATCTATCCGAAAATGCCTGGTTTGTGAATTATTATTGAAAAATAAAGTTCAACGCATTTCTATACATGATCCAAAAATTAAGTTTTTTTTTTAAATACTGTGGAGATTTTTTCAAACAATTTTGTATAGTACCGATGCTGCATATGTTAATGATTCGGCTGCTTTCGGTCTCAGAGCGCCATCTCAACTGTGCAGCTTTGTGTCCATTACCATCCGCTCAAATACACGTAAAAGTCACATCTTCCTGCTCGCGATTTGAATATCTTGCCATGGTTAGCTGCTCGAAAGTAACTGAAGCACAAGTCGCCTTAAGTAATTAACCACGAATGTGCACAAAATTCTGGTAACACACCACAATATACATCAGCATAAATAATATCAGTCACATGTTTGAAAAAATTAATTACTATTTTTAACAATTTCAGTTGTTAGATCACACCTGGAAACGCTTTGAGAATTATCTTTCATAATTTTACAAACCTAGAATTTTCGGACGTACGTTAATATGAAAATGTTTTTGTTTTGGTCCCAGTATTTTTGTTACATCCTGTATATATTCATAAAAAATCAATATAATAAACACACGCCCAAAATTCCTGTCTTGTAAGTATATATAAGTTACTTCACCTAAATAAGTGCATGGAACACCATCTTACGTTTCTCAAATTCTTGTTTGTATCCATTTTTTCCAGAATAAATTCTCTTAACAGTGCTCTAATGAATGCTTCGGGAACCCCCTGGGGGAAGGGGGTCTTGCGAAGGTCCTAGGATCACAGTTTGAGAAATGTTCAGCTAATGCATTATAATCTGAGAAGTTGAACTACAATGAGAAAATGTAAAACTGTCCAGGAACGATGCGGGCTGCTGTTTCAAGCCATGGTTACAATTTATACAAAGAGGACATAAAGTTGCAATCCTCTTCATGAAATGATAGTTTGTTAGATGACATTTATATAATACGTATATATGTGCATATGTTAACTCAATATAAAAATAATCAAAAAGTTATAAGGCTGTTGAAGACCATTTCTGTAATGCCACATATTTAGTGTACTTTATTCGTATTTTTTGCATTGAAAAATCTGTTCGTAAAGGAGGCAACAAGCGGCCACTGAAAGTCGTGATAAAACAAAAAGAAAGAAGGAATTGGATACACGATATTGTGAATCCAGAACGCTTAAGATTTCGTTCATCAGTTACAGTAGTACGGGAGGTGGGGCAGAAAGAGTGGGAGAAGATTGGGTAATGGGACTTAGACTGCTACAGCGAAATCTTTCCTAACATCACCCATGGGGCCCGCCATTAATAACCCAACGAAACCTCCACTCCCTTCCACGGCAGGGCTGCCAACGTTACAAACTCGTGACGTCATGTGCGTAAGTTTCCCGTTGCACGATCGGGGTAGGTACCACCGTGGTAATCTATCACCGATACGGCTGGAGAAGGGATGGTTTCATTCTCGTCTGCTGCAGTAATATGCTGTTCCGGCGCTGTGTACCGCAGGGAACGATCTCAGCATTACATGATTGTTTCTTTTCTTTCTTCTCTTTACACATCTTCTCCGTACGCAGTGCTGCCAATAGCTGAAATTAAATAGTTCGAAGTTACCACGCTACCGTTTGGAAATTTACATAGAGCTCAATAGAACCAAATATAATAAATGGTGTAAAATTGAATGCAGTTTACATCAGCATACGAGTTTCCCACAATTGGACATGAATTCGATTCGGTAATGATGGCAGAGTAGACATTTTCGGTTCTTTTCATATTTTCCATTTTATTTCACCACTACTCTACACTTTCTTTCTCATTCCTCATATCATTCATTGCAATCAAAAACTTTTGGCTTGGAGGCACTTCAGACCTAGATTGAGTGGGACTTGGCCCTGGACTCGCCGCACGCGAAAGAATGTTATATAAATATCACATTTATTGCCATTGCCAGTGCAGATAGACGTCAAAGTGATCTCGCAAAATATAATGAAAATGTCACAACCATAAACAAAAAATCATCAAAAAAGTTTAACGTTTTATTTCTAGATAATGTTTGGGCTTTGTTTTAACATGTTTCTTTTTAATGATGAAGGCATTGCAACCTGAAAATCTATTGTACCAGATGATGGATGATAGATGATAGCACGGCCGAAAGAGTTCAGGGTGCATTATGGTCTAAGTTTCCAGACATTCGCCTAAAGAACTAAGGAAACATTCCTGAGAAACCCTCAGTTAGGAAACTAACACAAACGGAAATCAAACCTGTGCCCGCCGCGTGGGAAACGTAAACGCTACCTCTACACCACGGTGGTAACATTTTCTAGACTCTTACTGTTGAGAGTTTGCAAAGGTAATTTATTTATAATTAAAGAGCAGTAAAACAGTAGCCCTATATTCATTGACATGTACCATTAGGACTACAGCGAGAAAGTTAGAGCATGCGTACAGCCCAAGTCTCGGCGAGCAAAATAATAAAGAAATACTGGCAAAGAAAAGAAAAGAAATTGTGTTAAAGCAACCCATAGGTGAAGACTGTTTCAACCTCTGTATCAGTATGAGAAGTCGGTTTGTACCACGAGGAAGATATGCGTTTTCTACAACAAAGAATTGCAATATGTGTGTGTTTATGCGTACCGGTTTCATTAAATATACAGGAGAATTTTATCAGTTGCGCACACATGGAACCTTAGAAGCCCTTCTAAATTGACACAACATGTATAATATCCACTTTTGTTTAGGGAGAGTTGCCGGTTTTTTTTATGGGCCCTTCTGTGTATTTCTATTGCCTCTAGTATATAATTGTGAATTTTACTATTAATAATTAGCATTAGTTTTGTAAAATAAGGCGGCTCTGTATGTTTAAAAGCTAGTCATATTTATGACTCTGTATGACCTATTAAAATTGCTCAGAACCACTTTCATTTTGGGGATAAAATTAATCTTAAACTTTCCTTTTAAATTATAAAGACTTTCATTATGTGTATAATGCCTTGACAAGAACAAAATAAACATTTTAACGTTTCACACAATCGGAGAAATAGTGAGCATCAAGCAGAGCATCATTCTAAAACTTCCTATCTTCTATGATATTGATATTCCATTTTTATTTATAAATTATTAAAATAATGTTAATTTATATCAAAGGAACTTCCTTCTTTTTCACACAATATAACGGCCGAGACTCGAATCACAGATGTTTACCCTACTGTAACAGCTACCATGTCGTTCCCAAATACAGCTGCGAATTTTCCCGAGTTTATTGTACTCTAGAGACCGATAAGTTTACCTCGTTAATTAACTTTCGACTATTCTTGATATTTTTATATTAGTGAAACACAACATGATGTATAAAATAGAAACACTTTGCTTTGAAAAATGGCAATAAAACACAACTTATATTTATGACAAAAACTGTTTAAATGACTTCTTTCTGCAGCTTAAAAGTCTATGTTTCGTGTCGTTGAGGACTTCTAGAAAGCACTATATTTCCTTGTATACTGTTCGAAATGGTATATTAAAAATCCAGCTTATATCTGATCGAAACTCTTTTAAAATATTTAATTTTCCTCAGTATTTCTTCAGCAATAGAATAACGTTTTGTCTAAAGGGTTATCGTAAAAACATTTATAAAAATTAGATCAAAATTATACTAAAACTGTACTTTATAGAGGTTCTTGTTTTGTGCTTCATCAGGTACTTTTATCTTTTTTATTACCTCAGTTAAATTTAATGTTTCCTAATATACATGTTGTGAAGTTATTTCAACTTTTAAGTCCAGGATTTTCTAGCTTCCTTATAAAATATATTCTCTTATTTTTGACTACTAGTGTACAAAATGACTCTGCTTTGTAAACCTGAAATGTATTTTCCTTTCTAGCAAATTTGTTTAATGGCGTTCTTATTTTACTTTACCCTAATCTTAAATGTTGTAGTTTTATGTGTATCACTGCAGTAAGATAACTAACTATTTTTCAGCAAACTTTCGAACTCGCGGCGTCACGTAATGAACCCTGCAGAAGGTCCAAGATAGGAGCTGAGGCAGCACCTCCATTATCTTATCAAGATTGGACCATATGCCTTTCCCCTTACGACGTTAATTTATGCGATGCCTTTTCTCTCGTTCTTCCTTTAAATCACTATTCCGAAGAAACCTCCTTCTTGCTGTTTATGGAGTTCAGCAACGTAGCCGGGTTACACCTTCTCTTCTTGCCAATCAAGGACCGCATTTTCAACTTCTTTGCTCCTCCCACCCTTCCCGTTCACGGGTAACTTTGTCAGCCCTTATGGTTATTCATGACGCAATAAGGTAAAGCTTAAAAGCCTACAGGCCTGCAAGGCGAATGGCAAAGTAACGTAACGGTACCGCCACAGGAGATTCGTAGCACCCAACGCGTCTGCATGAAGAGATTTAGGGATTTGCAGAGTTGAAGCTATTAAATATTGCAGCGCTTTAAATTTCTTTACCTAGATTTAACATATTTTGTCAGTTATGCAGAGTTACCGTCCGTTCTCTAACTGCAAAATCTAGCCTTTTTATTGCGCAAGTTTTTTGTTCCTTGAAAAGTTCATTGGAGCTAAATCCGCTATGCATATACTCCACTTTACATATGTACAGAAGGGAATGTGCATATTAATTCTAAAACTGCAGTGAAAAATCCACAAGTACACGATGTACCAAAATACCGTCCAATAACCGCACAATAAGATACAGGACATTATACCGACTGATTTCAGTACAGAAAGCAACAATTTACGAGACACAATGAAGCAAATATTTTGGGAATATTTCGAATTAAATGTAGTATATTGTAAAACGAATGAAATAAACCAAAGAAGCTTATAAGGAGCTTATTTATAAATGTTTAATCTTTTATGTTACGTACTCTATGATATATATGACAATGGGTAACTGGGCTTAGCACCAATAGCTGCTCAAAATGCCCATCACTCATCTCTCGGCCCCGGTTTGCTCTGTGCACTTCTCTGATGGCAGCAACGGTCAAAGGAAGGCCAGCGACGACTGCTGAGAGTGATTCATAAATTTCGTTTATGGATGAAAGGAACTGAACCAAGAAACCGGCAGCGTCTAGGTTCAGAAAGCGACCTTTAAGGTCAAGACAAAGGGAAACGCGGAACTGAAGTATGTGGTGTGCTGAGACGTAAAATACTACGTAAACGGACAAGATTTATAACAAAATTTTTATACTACATGTTACTATCTTGATAATAGAGTGAAGAATCTTTCAGTGTCTATTGCTATAAAAAATGAAAAAGGGCAGGAAATACCTGATGGAGATTTGTTATTTTTTAATAAGCATTTCTTTACCGTATAAAGCACTTTTTATTTTCAACTTTGCTTTACTGGTTTCATCACATCATGAACGGATTTGGTTTTCTAATGTTAAATAAGTAATAAAAAATTGTAATTTTTTACTTTACTTAAGGAAAAATTACAGAATGTTTGTGTGCTTATTTATATCTGGTTAATAATAATGTGCGATATAGTAATCTTTAGTTCATTAATTTTACACTAATTTAAATAATTTCCAAGTCACAGTATTAATCAAACTTACGTCAAACCAACTTCTAAGCAGCAGGCAATAACTAATAAGACAGCTGACATTCTTGAGGTAATTATTCCACAATTCCAAATAATGATAATACAGTTTAGTCTGAAGATTGTTTCAATTAATGAGCTACAACATTAAAGTAAATGCTTTTGTAATAATGTAAAAGTGACTCTGGTTAACTAAATCTAGGGTTATTTGATTTTGAAATCTGAAAATACTGATATCTTTCTCTTCACCAACACATTCTCTTATCCATATGTAGCAACTTGCAGTTTCCTTAATATTTCTCATTAGACATGACAATGTCATTAAAAACATGTTTACGTGTAAAGTGTCTGAATATAAATTTTACAAAAACCATTCCTTTCACAGAATCGAGCAGTACGTATTTTTTCCCGCTGTATTAGAGAAAAAGGCCGTCAACACCGCAATTGTGGCCTGATAATGCAATATTGTTCAACACGAAAATGTGTATTGCTAAAAAGTACCCCTGTGAAGGTTTGTTTATGTTTGTACATAAAGTGTAAAATGTGCTTTGTGGGTCTTTTTTTTTTTTTTTTTTTTTTTTTTTTTTTTTTTTTTTTACAATTGATTCCCTCACAAAATGTCTAATATATTTTAACAAATTTTCTGAAATTTGCAGAACTTAACTATGAAAGCAATTTTTAGTTTCTTTAATAATTAGAGATTGTTAGTTAGCACCGGTGACAGCAACAATTAGTCGCTATATGCCACACATTTTGTCTGTTATCACTATAGAAAATATTGTTTGTTTTAAGAAATCTTCTATTATGTAATTTTTACCGAGGGGCGTAGCTTAGGCGTTAACTTGCATTCGGGAGGTCATGGGTTCAATTCTCGTTAGCTCGGCCATCCTGAACTTGATTTTTTTTTCCGTAGTTTCCCCTTGTCACTTAGTCGAATGCTAGAATGACATTTAAATTTCACTCCCATTTCATATAATTTCAATTCGTTTGTTTTATTGCTGGGTCGAAAATGCCAGGTCGAGATGGCAGTAATGATGGCGTCTGAAATGGAGGCGAACCTTCTAAAAGACTCGAACTCCTCAGAGGAAGGAAGTTTCACCGACGTCAGAGTGTTTATATGGAAGCATCCTAGGGAACCCCTCTGCGTCCGCGCAGTCGCCATCCATAGATTCTAGGCAGGTGTCGCCCTCACTTCATTCCTTCCTTCCGGTAGTGCCCCCATTAGAGGCATAGGCACAAAGAACCAGCCATCAGCACGGTTCAAGTACCATCCATCCATTCATCCATTCATCCATTCATGGCATTTCTTAGGTAAAGTTAAGTTTGTTTATAGGGAACGAATGCTGAAAATCAGACCGGCCCAAGTAAGGAGCTAGAACCCAACACTATTTCATATTAATCAAGAAATTATGAATAATTTTAATTGCATGTATCTAACTCAGCTGTGAAAAGAAATTCCTTAGTCCTAATTAAATGCAGCATAATCATACACCACGATTTTACTTTACTTAGAACTATTCTTAGTGTTATTACAGCGAAACACTATAGAAAACACATTTTTGAATTAACGACACACAGCTATTCCTAATTTTGTCTTTCTTTATCACACTAACCTGGTAACCTATTAAAAAATGTGTTTACGTACGTCACATGTACCTCGTGACTTCTTTATGTAGATGCGCAGAGGAAGTTTTATTTATTTCTCCGCATTTCATTGCCACCTGTGAGTCTAGTTAATATCATTACAACGTCAAAGCAAAACAAAGAATAAATACTTGATGTGATTATAAACAACAATGAACCATATTTCTAGAAAGAGTATTGCGGAAGATTCTCAAACTGAAGGCAGTACTGAGAAGAGTTGATACAACGCCGCAATTCAGCATGTATTACTGAAATGACAAAAGAATGAGAAATATTTCTGTATTCAGCAAAGCTTATGAACAGACATGAAGCATTATTAAATGCAATTTATAATGCTGAGTAAAGTCTAGCCTTTCGGAAAACGCTAGTACATGAAGCTGCAGCAAAGAAGTTTTGGTTTGATATTCCTGGCAGGTCTTGTCAAATTCAGTACAATAATAATATAAAACTCTCCCGGTGAGAAGAGGCGTTGGTAGCGTGGTGCAGAATTCTTGAAAAAGAAGCATGGTGCTGACGTCAGTTGTCGGTCCAGTCCTCGTCTCACGCACGTGGTGTGCATTGCCAAGTTCCTTTTTCCTTTCTTCCTTCCTGACGACGAAGAACAATCAACATTAAGGTCCCACTGTACTGCCTTAGATAGACACAGACAATTCCACTGCAACTGTTCATTTATATAAATCTATAATAAGAACGTCAAAGTTTGTTTGCTGAGCAACAACTGCAATTGTAAGAATGACAACGGTATCGAAATACCCATAAAACTTTAATGATATTTAATCCGTACGGCTAAACTAACACTGCTGTTTGGCCGATTATTTGACAACGTAATTATACCATTTATTTAATTTTTTAAAGTTATTTATTAAGCACTTGCTTAGATTTTCTTTTCTTCAGTGGAACCAGAACCAGAGCCCGATTTTTACTTCATACATTTTAGATTTTTAAGCTTATAAAATCTGCATTGTTAGGTATTTATTTTAATACGTAAGATGGTGGTTTAATAAGTAGCTTGATTAGAGCAAATACTTTTTTTCGAATAATCCCCTCGAAGTTTAATGTATTTGCTCCAAAGTTTCTCCAGATTTGTCATTCCTTCGTGTAAGTGGGTTTCTTTGAGGCTCAAAAAATAGTCGTTTACTCCTATATGATATCTTCATTTGACTTAAGTTTGTGTCCAATCAGAAACGTTTTAAGTTTCGGGAACAGATGGTGATTCGAAGGAACGAGGTCAGATGAATAAGACGAATAAGAAAAATGTAGAAATCGTAATTCGGTCAATATGTGTGCGCGAGATACTTGAATGCACCGGCTAATTGTCATGGTGAAACAAACCTTTTTGGCAATTCCTGGACGTTTATGTATGATCGCTGTTTTGAGTGTCTCTAAAATCGTTTCCCTTTCTTCAAGTAGACAAACAAGAGAATTCCTTTTGCGTTCCGCCATCATCTATCCAGCGGAGAGAACGTTTTCCCCTTTTTCGAAGCTGGTTCGCCTTGACCGGTTCATTGTTTAGACTGGTGTTTCGTTTCCGGTGTGTAGTAATGAATCCACGTTTCGTCTATGGTCACAAAATGCAGTAAAATTTGGTTGGATTCTTTTTAAAACATTTCCAAACAGTCGGCCGATGTTCGCACGCGATTTCGCTTTTACTCCGGAGTGAGCAGACACGGTGTTCATTTTGCGCAAACATTTTTTTAAAATGTAATTCATTGTATAAAATAAAATAATTCCGCATAAATCCGAGTCTCTATTAACTCGCTCACAGTATTTACCTCACAGCCGATTTTGGAGCTCCAGGATGTGGTGCATTTGTTTTGGCATAATTCAACTCATTTATCCAAAGTCGAACGGTTGCATAGAAAGAATGTAAGCAAAATATTCTTATATATTTCCTTTGCTGTTTTTCCTTCCAGAAAAAAAAAAGTTTCACACCACAAATTCCAATCTAATTCATTTTTTTCACTGTCAATTGCCAAACAATGAATTAACATGAAAATAACACTTAATCATAGAATATTGATACATAGAGAGTATAACCACATAAACAGATTTTGCTGTTATCTTCTAACAGCATGCGAACCAAGCTACTGATAAAACTACCCTCCTAAGAAGATAAAAGGTTTTAAGAACATCCAAAATAATATTAGCGCAATATTCATGTGTTTCAAATTTAAATTAATTTCCCTTTGATAAACACACAAGAGAAATGCAAATTATATTGTTTAGGGATATTATATCAGATTTAATTAATATCTAATAAATGTATAATTGATTATGCCTTTGCAGGTACGTCTTGGTCACTAGGTCAGCTGCGTTCATTCTCTGTTTCTTCTCTTATGTACTTGAACTTTCTACCGGTCTCACGGCAATGTGCTTTCATTTGCGAAGAGCAACACATTTGCGTGTAAAAGTTATTTTAAATACAAATCAGTTCGCCGTGTGCTTGCTGGATTTATGCACAACTTTCATGGGCAATTTTAAATTTTCAACAAGCGTAGGCTACGGTTTTAATTTAGAAAAAAAAAAAAAAAAAAAAAAAAAGACACAACTGATGCAAACATTGAACATTGTTAGTGCTACTGTATATTACATTACTTTGTATTTTGTGTAACAAGGTGAAAAATTAACCGAAACATAGTCGAGTTGCTATATGGTGTAAAGACATTTGTCTTCTTAACTCAGAAACATCTGAAGTTTTAATGTTGAAAAATGATAATTTCTCCCCTTAGTTACCCTCTACTCCGTGTTAGTCTAATTAACTTATTGGTTTCCTTTACGATACTCTCCATTGTGTGGTAATGAATGACCAATTACATCTAATTTCACTTCTTATCATTTAATAAGCAGTCCATGTTTATTGTTTTAAGAGCATGTTTCTGTATATCTTCCAACCATATACGCTCGTCTTTATAGGAGCGAAGTTTTAGTTCCCGGCGAGGAGACCAGGCAGTATGAGAAGAAGATGCTCTGACAGAGGACGAATTTCCTGTCATTTGCTTCCCGGCATGTGCCCCAACTGCGAAAACGGGTCTAAGCTGCAAAGTTCGTTTGCGCTTCCCCCTTCCCACACGCACGGTGACGAGAACTGAGCAAGAAAAATAACTGCAGTTAGATTCGACTATAAAGTCTTTCCGTGCATAGTTACAGAGCTCGCATACAAAAATGCTTTACTTTGGGACCGTAATAATATCACGTCTTATTGTGCGATATATCATTTCTAGACTTTTTCGTTAACCGAAGACAGTTCTTTTAGGTAGGTAAATGACTCAAGCCAAGTTAAGATCTAGGCACTAAGCCTTCCTCTGATACGTTCTAAATCAGAGAGAGAGAGAGAGCCACAGCCAGAAACCATGACCAATCTGGAAAGCAATGAAAGTAATCGATGACGCTAGGGTTCATGTCTAAGTTATGCCATAAACAGGAAATGCGTTTGTTTTGCTATGTGCTCTGATGGCTGAGTTTTTTATTTGTTGCTGTTACAGGTAAAATTAATATTTAGTATCTGGCAATAATATATTGTTTTTATTGGACAAGATATAGGTATTTGAATTTTAAGGCACTTATGCACAAACAGAAAAACGTAAAATAATCATCTTTGTTTTTAAATGAAACGCCACATTAATAGATGTTCTAAAGAGAATAACTGAAAAGAAAATATACCTAAATTACCTTTATTTCATTTAAGATTAATTATTAATATCTTATTCATTTTAAAAACAAAGAATATTAATTGACTTTTTTGCTTCTGTATATATGCCTTAAAGTCAAATAAAACCTTTGCAATTGCAAGTTACGTTATCACGTGTCTACTAAACATTATTTTTACTTGCTAAAATAACAAATAAAATAATTCACGCATGGCTTCGACAGTTCTCAATGCTAGGCACCTGTTTTGAACTTCTCGACTACCAGCACATGTTTGTTATGGAGAAGTGGACAAGACTCATGGTGACAGAGTGAAGCTAAAGGGTGTAACATGCAGAGATGTGCTAGTGTGAATCATGAACTGGACCGAGCAGAACTTAGACAATTAATGCTTAAAGAGTCTGCCATTGTTTTAAGTTTCAAGTGTACTGTTAAAAACGTTCTTCACCACCATTCAAATATCGCTCTGAAGACTGAGCTCTCGCAACAGAGAGTTGGGCTAACTTCATTTACAATATATCCTCAAGAATTCGTTTTCCTCGAAGCTCCAAACTTTCTCAAATCCAACACATTTTTCACAGTACAGCTTGGAAAAATGCAATATTTTATATGTAGTATCTTTGATGGTTTGTACACTAACCCTTTTACCTCTAGGTGGCATCGATGAAGTTAGCTTTCAAAAAAGAGACTAAATGACGCCTACATAAACAAAGAGAATATTTCTTTGGCAGAAAATGAGACAATCAGTTACGTAGTGCAGTTGAACAAATGTATATAAAGCGCCGAATTATTAAACCAAGAGGCTACCATCATTGGTTGAGGAGTTTCACTGATTACCCAGGTTCCTAACAGCGCTCACTGGAATGGTGGAAAGTACCAGCATCCTTATTGGGAAGTGCGGGTGAATGGAATCAAACAACTTGTTCAACTTGATATATCTGTCAGCAGTGTCAATACAAGATCCATCTCTTCTTAGAAGATTCAACTATTTATGCTAAATGGATTCCTAGAAGTCTAACTCAGAGTGGTTGGCTGTTTACGAGATAGAAGGTGACGATTTCTTTCCCAGTTTTGTAACTGAAGATGAAAAGTGTTTCATCGCTTTCGGCCTGAGAACAAAAAACAATTCATGAAGCGGCATCGCAGAATTCTCTAACAAAAATGTTCAAGGCGATGTCCTCACCTACACATTCTTCTAGAATCCTGAAGTGTTTATTTTGATCGATGTATTGTCTCTCCCAAGTTGATGTCAAAAATCTTTGGAAGTTAAAGAATGGTTGCAACTTATCCGCCCGCATAAAATGCAATTAAAAGTTCTTTTTATGCATAAAAATGCGAAGCCACATATAAAACTTCGCACCGAGAAAATAAATATTGCTATCGGCCGATCTTTCTCTCGCACTCTACCGCCGGATCTTGAACTTTCTCATTTCTATCACTCCCCTTCAATGAATGCAATCCGTGGAGGAAATTTGATGAAAAAATCAAGCCCGAGTACGAAGATGACTGAGACAGAGAGATACCATAACGGTATACAGACTTTGCATTTACATGATATAAGGTCGTAGTTTTGCAAGGAAATAATACTTAAAATTAGCCCTGTATGTCAAAGATTTTAGAAACATCCTGTGCATTTGAATCCGAACCAACGCAACTCTGAGTGTCCCTAGTATTATAAAAATGTCCTAAATAATTTTTGATCTGATCAGACTATTATAATATGTTTGAAGACTAGACTTTTTCATTTTTTGTGTGGCGATTCGGCAGTAGTGGTTTTACATTTTTAGAGAGAAATTTCATATGAAAACTACGGGGAAAGTTTATATGTACGCACTTTTATATGTATTCATAATTCATAATTTATATTTATTACAATATTTAGTTTTTCTATGACAATCTGTTTTGTATATGGCTATAAAAATATTACCTTTAAAATATCTATATCACTTTAAGCTTTTATGCCTTTTTAGAAGGCACTTGTTGATTTTTGCAGATATTTTTAAGTGCTTGTTCTTGAATTTTAATGCCTTTTAAGTGGCTATATCTGGGATTTTAGTATTTTCCAGCCTGCCTATTTTATATATTTTTAGTGCCTATAGATCCGCGCCCTACTGAACATATAGCATTTGGACCATAGATGCATTTTCTGACCGAAAAAAGTATAAATATTAACTTAGATTTTATCAATGAGCAAAACTCCTGTACAGGTTACAGAAAGTGAATTCTAAACACTGACAAGAGAACTAAAATATAAAAACTATAAAACAAGGAATAAAATACGATTAAGGGCACGTTAAAAAATATAAAACATCAATGTTTGTCAAAATCGTTTATCATGACATTTCATTGTTCCATTCAGAATTCATGGACGTATGTCAGGTGGGCAGTAAATGAGACAACTCACAAACATTACCAAATAAATAATATTGAACTAATTGTGACAGATCAGTAGTAACTGACAAAAATAATGAAACACTTTAACAAGAGAAAATCAGTAGTTTGATTTAACAGAATGATAATATAAATTACAAATGAAACATGTGTATTGTGACCGGCGAGCCTCTTTATACGTACCGCAGCGATGTTTGAAGAGAGACAGAGCGAGAGATAGGACAGTGTCGGCAACCCGCAACAACTTCCGACAATTACAGCTTTCTCCCACCGGGAGCTCGCTAGCCTAGCCAGCCAATTTGCTCAGCTCAAATTAACGCAAAGACGCTGTTCTCCAACTCCGTCTATTCTAACTTCCACATCCATCCACGCACCCACACACGTGTATGCACGCAACACACACACAAACACGCACGCACATACACAAGCACTTCAAAGGAATACAGGAACGATGCAGAGTTTGCCAAAATACAAGCGCGACAACAGAGTAAACTCCTTTAACTATTATCGCCGCTTGAAAGTGCCGCTCAAGTGTTGAACTGCATTATTAAAGGACAAAGTTTTAGTTGAACGTTTCAAAGAACTTTCTTCTTCTTCTGCACTCAAAGCTCATTTTATAGCTCTGCGTTCTGCGTGAATGCTATTGCAGAAATTACGAAATTGGACAGGGTTTTAAATTGGATTCGTGCACTTAAGTTTGTACTCCAGCATATCCCTTTTGGTTAAGCTGGGCAGTTGAAACTTTGAAACGAATTTAGAACGGAATGTGATATTACGCCTATACTGATATTCCTGCAAAACTTTTAAAAATGTGCACTTTAGATGTTGCGCTTTTTATATAAATGTGCAATAAAACAGAATTGTTTATCCTAAGTATTAACTTCTTTGTAAGGGAAGTAAAATCATTGGTCATGTGTTGCTGCAGATTTACGGTACGTAAAAGAAGAGACCTTTGAGCAAAAAATTTAACGGTCATTTCAAGTTCTGAATTAAATGGCACGCTAATGGCCCGAGATGTTAAAGAGCGTTCTTAAATAAACATAACAATAATAATGAACAGTTTTTTTAGAATGCACTTCCTTATGCAATAACCAATAACGTTGCTATTTATTTAATTTTAATACAATTTTTCAGTACATAAACAACTCCAGGTAATTTTATTTTTATAAAAAATATTACTCAAACTTTCACTTAGTTTTTGCCATAAGGATGTGCGTAGAAAATAAGTATATAATTTGGATACTGAGTGACAACAGAGCATAGATAAATAAATAATTTCAGAAACTTAAATAGCAAGCAATAAACAACAATTTTAAACCTAATTTTAAACCGTGATAACGTAATACTAGAGACCAAAAATTAAAACAGATATATGCAATATTTTAAATAGAAGTGAGAGGGAACACTTCTTTGTTCCTTCATATGAACATTTGCAAGTGACTCTAGAATACAGTGCGGGTTGACTGCTTGGGACTTGCATTAGGGAGGTTACGAATTCAAATCTTTTGGGTTCGATCATCCTGATCTTGTGTGTTTTCATGTCGCCTGGGCGAATGCTGAGATGAATATTTACTTTCCACGAATTTTCCTGTACTTATTTCATTTCTTTTTTCGTTGTTTCAAGGTTTCAAGGCCAGGAGATGTGGGTTGGGGTTGAGCGGTGTGCAGTGCTGGAAAAAAATGAACTTTAGCGACCTTCCTCCCTTCCTCCGGAAGGTTCAGGAGAATATAAATGGCTCTCGTTGGGCTTCCGTGTCTGAAATCCTACTCCGTCTCAATTAATCCAATCTAACCCATTTCTAGAAATGGCAAATATGAGAACACTGCAGATCTCTGAGCAAAGGTTGAAGTTAAACTAGTGAAAAGAAATCACAATAATCGAAACGAGTAGCAGAAATATTTGGATAACATTTTCTCTCTATTAAATGGAAGAAAGTATTCTTATGTCACATGGAATATACAAAGGGAATATGTTTTTGCATGTATGGATTAAATGAGTGTCCCAATTTTTTCACATTCATAAAATGCCAAGATTGATAACTGGATTGTTACACTCAACAATATTCCATATAAGTTCATATGCCTTTAGTTCAAATGTACTAAATATCAACGATGATTCATTAGGCTGGTTGGATATCAGGCTTTCTACTTAGTTTACGAAGCTTAATTGAAGATCCTTTAATTATATTCATTAACTCATGATATTTTTAATATTTGGTATACATAACATAAAAATAAGCATTTTTCACTTATTTATCCATACTCCTCATTCACTATCAAGAGGGGCCCTTTAACTTCCGTCAACCAAAACATCACATACAACCTACATCCTTCTGCAGCGGTTATGTCTAAGGTTAAATAGAGAATGCATGAACCCTTAGTTCAACTTTCTCTCTTCGTGTATTACTTAAGAATATTTTGTGTTTGTACTGTGTACATGTTACGAGACTGGTTGAAGGAGGAACAAGGGACCGAATCGTTATATATAAAGCTACTTCCATATTATAACCACGTATTCCATCATTGCTGTTAGAGAAGAGTTCAACATTCTACATTCTTTACCATTCCCTTCTTCTACAAAAGTCCTGGTCTACTTCCATATGCCAAAGTTAAACAGGTCCATGCACCCATGCTGTCTGTGTACGTACAGAAGACTTTTATTATTTGACTCTTCCTAACTTTTTATGTTTTCTTATTTATTTTTCTTTCCATTCGCCCATCTTTGTGCTCTATATCACGACTTTGAAATTCAATCGATATACGAGATATGCAAAGGAAAGGAGTCGTAACGTGCATCCTAACGCAAGCATGCATATGGCTACAGAAGGTCTCAACATTTGCCCATCTCTTTTCTTACAAAGGGTGCTCCAAAATGCAGAAACTTGTTGGTTTATGGATCAACAGATCGCCTATCTTTCAATACAAACTGCATAAATACGCACGAAAGATATAAAGGTAAAAAATTGCACATGTCTTTGACAATTTCCTAACCTTTTTCTTATAACAAATTAAAAAAAAAGTTATTATTTGAAACTTTTAGCAAGCATAAATCACTATTCACTATATTTGTAGATTATGCACTTTGGAAGAATTACCTCATTTCACAAAATCGGCGACTTTCCTAGACACAATTCCAGGTTAATATATTTTCTTTTGTGATATTCTCATTTCCCCTTTCTGCTTTAAAGCTTTTATTGCATTTGGTTTCAAAATATCACTCCCCATTACTTTGTTCAACAAGTTTAAACCGGTCTGTTTTTTGTCACTGGTTTGTGGGTGCTGTTTTATGATCTAGTCACAAAATTTCAGCATGTAATTCTATCCGCTATTTTTTAGACTTTCCTTTAATCGACTTTGGTTTATTTATAGCTATGGCCAAAATGCGCAGCTCAAAATAATATAGAATACACCTGTAGTTTTTTTTATTAAATATACTCTAATCATAGCTATAAATTACTATAAACTGACATAGCCATTTTGTACACAGAAAAAGTAACGGAGCTCAATTCTCGTTTCCACTGCCATAAAAAATGCTGCTACAGTAATTAACCATTGTGGTCATACCTTATATGTGTTTTGAGAAAGTTTTTATTTTGAATTAAATATAATCGTGATTTAAACACCTTGAATTTAAAAATACCCTGTGCATGAATATAATTTAAAATGGTATATGCTCACAAGGGTATATTTTGGAGTAAAATTAATGCATCTTTATCAATCAATTTTTAAGTTATTTAAAATGAGAGAGTATGTTGTGCATTGAGCCCTAAAGAATTACTTAGCATCCCAGAAATTTACTTGCGTCAATTTCAAGTATGGTAGTATTTTTGGATTTAATTCGTTAATTTTATTAACCAATGTACAAGATATAAACATACACATGAGATTTTCAGGTATATTCCTCAAACTTTGTAGATTTGTAGAGATTTTTCACGAAAGGAAGACAGCTTTCTTTCGAAAATTAGTATATCATTCCTAGTTATTTAGAATGAAACTGAATATTGCCTTAAGGCCAACGCAAATTAATGCTCAGAATATTGATGCATTAAGTTAGAAACCTATAATTGCGGACTTTTGTCTACAGACATCAATATATAAATTCTTTATTGAAGAAAATAAACAGAAACTTTTTATTAAAGAACCAGGAAATGTATAAATATATTAATGTAAGGAACGATTTTTGTTTCGCCCTGCAACAATTGCACTGTCTTTCATTCGCTATGAGTTTTATTTCTTTTACGATTAGAATAGAATTAAACATTGTTAAATATCATACTATTTTATACTATTTCACAATTTCAGTGAGGTAGGTTTCCACAATCATTTTACTAAAAGAAAGCTCCAGAGAAGAAGTAAATAATTAATAAATTATCTTGATGTGAACTACATACAAATTGTTTCCAAAACTAATTAATAAACGGATAGGTCGAGCCATAGAAGAACAGGCTGGTTTCCATTCTGGATATTCAATAATAGATCTTCTTCAAACATTATCACAACTTGTGGAACAAACATAAGAATACAATTTCCGAACTTTACTACTTTTACTAAAGCCTTGGGTAGAGTAGAACACGTGCTCCTTCTGACAAGATTAAAAAAACAAGGAATGGTTAAATATGTAAAAATTACTGCCAAGTTGTCCCGTAATACTAGAGCAAAAGTGAAAAAAGAATTTAGATTAGAAAGTACGAGGCAAGATGAACCAAACTCCCTCAAACTTTTCATTGTCTATTAGAGGAAATACGAAAGCTAGTATTTAGAAATATCACAGAAAGTTATATAGTTACATAGACAAAAAGAAATTATTTACAAATTTTCTCATTCTTCAACAGCAGAAGAATTTAGACCATTCTTAAAAGAAGTTATTCAATGTGTATAAACAAACTCGATGAAGACTAGACCAATGAATGATTATGAAGGGAACATAATAAATAATAACATTTTGGAATACGTAATTTATTTCACATATCTGGTCATAATGCATAATTTAGAAATATGATACAAAATAAGAGTTAAAAAGAATATCTATTGCATTACAAACCTTTTGGAACTTAAACATTTTTTTTAACAAACTTACCTTTAAACTAAAAAGTACAGTCATGTCATGTACATCCTAACAGCTTTGCTTTGTTAAACAGGGATGAAGTTTCGCCAAAAGAGTCGCGGAAAAAGTGGAACGTCAAAGAACATTGGAAAACATAGGAACAAGCTTGAGAGACCGCATACTGAAGGACGAAGTAAGGAAAGAGCATTCAAAGTTCGCAGACAACTGCAAGAAATTTTAACTGAGGTAGAACACATGAATTGAAGATCTTTGGAAGTCGATGGTCTACAGAGCGAATACAAAGATAGAGTGGGAGACACTTATTAAATGTGTAATAAAGAAATAATTAAACTGTCTTTCCTAGATCTGCTGAAACTTAGCATCTTGCTTTACCGAAAGAGATCTTTACTCTGAGGGAAAATTTTAATCTGAAATCTTAACTACCATGAGAAACACACACCTTGGGAGAAACAAACATAAGCAACGTTTTTACTTCTTTCCTTTTTCCAGATGCTTGTACCCTCACGAGGGAACCAAACGATGACCGAAAGCACACTTACAGCGTACCACTTTCATCTGAAGGTTGTAAGGTCCGCATCAAACTGCTGAATGGGCTCCTAAACACAAGGAAGGAGACGACGAGGAACGAAAACCTTAGCCAGTTTGAAATGACTTCATAAAAAGCCATTTCTGTCAAGACACTCGGCCATTATTTTCGATTATCAAGTTTCTCTGCACCTCCTTCGGTCTCGGAAAACGCCAAAGCGCTTCACTTACAGTTTGTATATTGGAACGTATTGAGAACGGACGTAGATTGCAGTAAGTTTGTTTCTGTTATTGATGTAAGCTTATCGGCAATTCCTAGGCTCAAAGCAAGAGGTTTACAACACTATCAGCAGCTTTGTAAAGACATTCTTTATAAATATTCGCACTACAAGAAAGTTACAATAGTTTGCAATTAATGGTTTGTACGCGCGCATAACTGATTGCCTATGTGGCATTAGGGACTTCTAAAGTAGTCGGTCCGGTTGGTCTATGGTGACCATACTTGGCCTCGTAGACCCAAGATGGCGGGCTCAATCCGGGCCAGGGTCGATGGATTTTTTCGGAAGGGAAGTAAAGTCGTGGGTCCCATGTCATAGATTTACGGCACTAAAAGAACCTCAGACCTAAAAGAAGAGGCATCTGAGCAAAATTTACCGGCTGTTTCACTCCCTGAATTGAATGGGACGTTGATGACCTGAGATGTTGAAGAGCGTCCATAGATAAAACATATCAACACAACTTCCAAAGTAAGAAATGAGTATATGAACCTTGAAGAGCTTATTTATCAAGGATTAGATTTTTTTAAATTTAGTATTATTCAATAGTTTTTTAACTTTAAAATTTTCAGAAATTGAAAACACAACTGTATAAAGGCATAATAATATAGTAAAGTTGTTCTCTTCCTAAAGGACTTTTTTTAGAAGTCACAAACATGTATTAAAAGCAAGGGCCCAATTTCATTTTATCTCAGTCCTCAAAAAACTCATTCATATATATATATATATATATATATATATATATATATTAATGGTGTTTAGCGCCCGTTTAGCTACTGAGGAGTCGCAGGCGATGGACACTGATAGATGAGATGATGAAATGATAAATTGGGAGAGGATTTAAGAGGATTTTTTTTTTTTTTTTTTTTTAAAGAAAGGAAGCGTTCCAGTTTTAATTTCAGGGTACCTTCTTGGTTGGCATTTGACGCTTATAAGGAATGAGGAAAACCTGAAAAAAAAAACCCTCAGTGATAAAGGACGGCCCTAATGGAATCGAACCCAGACCTCCCGCTCACGAGTCCCCGCCTTTACGACCTTGGCCACCCATGAGAGTATATCTTTGTTAAAAATGTACATTTGATAACTTTTATTTCGAAACAGATAATAACGTGCCATAAATGTATGGCATAGACTCACAGCTTAAAGTCAGTTCTAGGAAGGACTTGTTGGAAGAAAAGAGTCATCTACAAGAGGAAAGAGAGCGCGATGCTTTCTGGACCACGAGTCAAATGCATTATTTTGTGATTACAGCTTTCGAAGATGTTTATAATAAAAACTGCTAACTTATTATTCAAGTGATTAAAATCATTTAGCCCTTATTAATCTCTATTTCTCTACTTAATAATAACTTTAATTTAAAAATATCTTTAATCCATAATATATACATTCACACTAATATCTACTCCTTAGCCATTTGCGTCACGAAATACAGAGACAGCCTTTACAGAGTTTCACCTAACCCAGAAAACTCGCTCAGAACTGGGGTGCCATTCTCTACTTAGTCAACGTCTCGACGGTGGGCGAGTGATATGACTGGAATGCTGCATCTCGAAGTTACCTCCCCCTCCATTCCAAGGATAGCAAGCACCACGTACCTCGGCCACTTTTACCTTTGCGACATTGTCCTTTGTGTTCACTATCCTCCTTTGGGTTTTGCGTCGTGCCGTAGCACACCGCAAGTTCGGATTCTCTAACGAGGCGCTTTTAATTAACAGCCACCGGGTAGGAGTGGAGGAGGCCACGGGAAGGAAGACTGTACTGCTACGTACAGAGACCAACAATTTTCTGCTCTTGAGATACAGCAGTAGATGTAACAAAGGCAGAGATCACTATGCATCATAAAACTTCATTAACAAACTGTTTAAAGGAATTAATGCTGAAAAACAAATCTATATGCACTCATTTGTGTTAATTAAGTATCTTGAATGCAACAGACTTTTGATAACTTTTAAAACAACGGGGGAAAAAAGAATTCAATAATGGAAAATAAAACGCGAAAAAAATATTATTTCTTTAGTTATTCTATTTGGTGTAAATCCTAAGAGCAGGAATGGAAACACAATGAGGATTAAAAAGCGACATATCCATCTTTTTATGGTACTCTAGTTTTTAGGGTTGCCGCAGTGAAATATTGAATCTTATGTCCTTCGACAGAGTAAATGTTTGTTATAGCAATGCTTCAGTCTCAAGTTGACTCACTCGCACCAAAACGACAAGATTTTTCTGAGAAAGACCACCAAATCAAAAGACGTCAGATCATATCGTGAGTTTCTCTAAGCCCTCCACAACCGAGTGACGCAAAGGTCTGATAGTAATGAAGCACCAAAACACTTTGCCAAGCCAAAATACACCAGAGAACGTTACATGGCTAGTTTAATTTACAAACTTTTAATAAATCCTGGCAAGTTGCACGAAAACAACCTAGCAAGGCAATAGAAAAGAAGCAATTCTGTTTCATGATAATGCTCGCCATATGTCTTGCAAATAAAACCACATCCTGCCTTTATCCTGAATCTTTAACCAACCGACTATCACTTTTAAGCAGGGAGCCAGAGTGAAGTACATGCATCGCAAATTAGATTATGACCAAGGTTTTAAGTCGAAAGAAAGTTTATATGAGTGTGATGCAGCCAACTCCAAGCATATGAAATTTGATGACGAATCAGATCAAAACAGAGCAATAACTTAACTCACTGATGACTATTTTGTCATTGTTGAGGGTTTGATTATGGAATGGAGAAGTAAACAGTAGCGTACTGTGTTATCGAGTGCTGGGAGACTTACGGAGTAACGTATGTGACTCGCATTCTGGAGGTCCCAGGTTCATATCCTTACGGCCATCCTGGCATGTAACTTTTTCTCGTGGTTAGTCCTGGTCGCTTAAGTAACCTTAGGGGACCATTCTTTTCCAGGAATATTTCGCTCTCCTATTTCATATAATTTCCTTACAAGGTCAAAAGTGCCAGGGCAAGTTGGGCTGGGACGTGTGACGGAGGCTTGTACTTCGGAAGGTTTTCTGACACAGCGTCTGGTATAATCGGCCCTTCTGAGAGACCCAAACTTCTTGCAGCGTAACGCTTTCTCTGGCGTCGGGGTATTCAATCTAGAAATAATATTAGGAGCCCTATCTACGTCCCTGTCTCATCGTTCGTGAATCCTGTACGGGCCTAGGTACAAACGGCTAGTCCCTGAACAAGGCTGGAATATCCAGCTCTAGCCTTCAACCCAATCCAATGCTGCATAAATGCAACATGTTTCAGAGTTTGCAGAATAAATATATTTATATAATTTGGATGTATACCTACTTACTGGACTACCCTTGTACCTCGAGAGTTTCTTGACAAACGTCTACATGACCAAGCAGCATCTTATGTAAACATAAGAGATTTCATTGTCACAAAAAGTGCGCAGAAACAAATAGCAAATTGTGTAGATTTTATGATGACCAATAGAGTTCGTTTTAAACATGAAAGGAAGCTTGCATCTAGGTTCTATTTTTTTACCATACAATGGTAAAAAACCAAGAATTAAGTAAATTATATTTGAGAAAATTTAAGAATAATGTTAGACACATTACGCAGTTTTAGTCTTATTAAGATATATATGTCTATATAAAATGTAATATTTTCCTGGTTGATGACCTTCATGTTTTAGGATACGATAAATAATTCATGTGCTTACACTTCTTGAAAACCGATATTATAAATGTTTATTATAATTATAATTTCTTAACGAATTGTTTAATTGAACTACATTCCCATTCTAGCTCACTCAGGTAATTTTACTCAGTTTGTATTACACATTAATATTTGTAGGAATAAATTGAATGTAATACAGTTTTGTTGGTACTTCACTATATTTTAAGTGACAGCATTTTCATTATTTTAGTATTCAACACTTTTGTATGCAGTATTTCTGTACATGTCTTACATAATACCCACACAGTTTGCATCCTCATCTCCTCGTCCACGCTGGAAGGCATTTTTGTCTGTGTTTTGTTTCTATTGGTTGGGAGAGACAAGATATTTTCAAGAAATAAAGTGATATAATCGCTTCTAACTTCTCCTCCCGTTTACCGCTAAAGAGATTGCTTTGGGATCAATGGGGTAACACACGTTTTGGCCTTTATTCAAAATTGTTAAGATCGCAGCTCTTTATTCGTTGGCCCGATCTAGTGATCTGATATTATGAAGGTTAGGAAGATTTTTATTCAATGATATTGTAAAAGTTTAATGTTCTTGTAAATTCCTAGTTTCTTAAATTATAATAGGAACTTCTGTGATATAACATTTTGGACTTGCCACCAAAAGATCCTAACGCAAAACCTCTTTTAAAGTTTCATTAAATTAAAATTTTATGAAGTGTTTAATCAGATAATTGAGGATCTAAAATGTTATAAGGGAATTAATATGTGGCATTGATTTTTAATTTTCATAATATAACACATTTATATTATGTTTCTGAGTGTATTGTTGTGAGCGAGACACTTTTAAGCATATTTTGCTTTATGTTGAATAATTAACAATCATTGTTAATTGTCTGCTTCCGTATTTATCTTTCTTTGGCCAAATTCTGGAAGTTTTCTTTCTAGAATACTAATTCAATTCTTGACCTAGCATTAGCGGGAGGGAATCGAACTGAATGTTTTAAATGATAGCAGAAATGTATGACAAGTGGCAACTCCGCTCAATCACTCAGAGTGTACTGCGTTGCATTTCTTTGTCTTTATCATATTTGCCATTCTTTCTGTATAGTGAGGAAAAGAAACTAACGAAGGTATAGCTGAATTACTACATGGGTCAGTTCTGGATTCAGTCCAAGATTATTTTTAAGGAGAGAAGCTTATAACAGTCTATTGCGCATCGTTTCTGCTGGAAGTGTTCTTAGTTTTATACAGTTTGTTGATTTTACGTTTATGATCACACTTTATGATTCTACTTCCCTTAGTCGAACTACTAATGATTATTACACGATTTAAATATGCATTATCCTTCATGTAACTAGGGCGCAGGCACTCTCCCGGATGTGGTCGGGAGCTTGCGCTCAAAGAGTCGTATGGCATTATGCTTAAATCTGCTGCTTACTAAAGAAATATTTCAATAAATTAATGGAAAGCGTATTTTGGAAACACATTTCTCTTTAGGCAGAAATGCTACCACAGCCGATCATTATTTTTGGAACCTCGATTTTCGGGTAAGGAGCCGACAGGATGGGAAGGTTCTACGAAGGAAATGGTAAAGTGGAATGCTAACATGCGAAGCGTGGAGAAGGAGTTCTGCGGTCGCGTATTCAAGAGCCTCAAGTCGCCCCTGCCTTCGTTTCACTTTGCTATTTTACTACAAAAAATAACAGGCCATTCAGTCACAAGGACACTTCAAGTGGAAAAGAGGACGAAGAAAAATAATTGAAAGAACTAGAACGTTGAAACGTACAGCTTCACGCAAATTAGGTCTCTGTACTGCCTCTTAGCCTTCCTCATGTCATTGGTCGTTCTTTTTTTACTCTTTCTTTATTCCGTCTTACATCTTGCTTCGTAAAACAGCTTGCAAGAGCCAAGCGTAATAATTAATAATGTCGTGATGGGGAAACCTAATTATTGCAGAGCTTTCATCACGCAGAAAACCCTTCTTATTCAGCTCATGCACAGGCTACTTTGTCTTGTACACGGGAAGGCGATGGGTAGACGCGCAAATCTCTGGCAGAGATAAAATAAAATCCTTGTGAGGGCGAATAAGGAATGAGACGAAAATTATAGAGGGCGCTGAAAGGAAGAACGTAATTATAACTGATAGCTAAGAGAGGGAGAGATTACATGGTGCAGAGATTAAAATGAAAGGTAGTAAGCTGTAAGCGCTCTACTGTATCTACTTCACTTTTTTTGTACCGACAGTACATGCTACAATATGCTTCAGCGGAAGAGGTACTTTGAGGAAACACTTCTTCCCAATGTATTTAAAGAGATCTAGCACAAATAGTACAAAAAAGAATGCTCCTCAGCATTAGCGTTATTTCAACTACAGCACATAGTGAGCCTTGGCCTGCCGCAGCGACCTCTGCTTCCTCTAAAGTTGAACGACTTTATTGATAGAGGGCAATGTTGCAGGGGGGCCTGCAATCAACATGCCGGCACCCCGCGGCTCCCTAGATCGAAGAACACCACCTCTCCATCAGGTATCAATGATATGTGCTGATTCTCCTGGATACTTCATAATTCAGGCGCGGGTTTGTGAGCGGGAGGTCTGGGGTTCGAATCCCGCCAGGACCGTCCTCCCTGACTGAGGTTTTTTCCAGGTTTTCCTCAGTCTTCATAACTGGCAAATGCCCCGGAGGTACCCTAAACTTAGGCTGGAACGTTTCCTTCCTTTAAAAAATAAAAAATATAAAAAAAATCCTTTCCCAGTTTATCATTTCATCTCACGTATCACCAGTGTTCACCGCCTGTGGTGCCACAGTAGTAATAACGGACGTTAAACACCATCAAATAAAAAATCCTACCGAATTCTCTAAAATTCCTACATATTTCCATTTCTCTTCTGATATTCCCGAGCATTTTTTCACCAATCTAATGAGATAAGAACTTTTCTACAGATTTTTAATATAGCCGTGTAAAAACGTTTCTCTTTTAAAATATCAGGAGAAAATCGAGATGAAATATTTAAGGCAACCTGAATAATTTAAAATGATGAAATACAAGCTGATGATGCCAAGGATCTAAATACAAGACCCAGGATGTGGAGGCAATGTCAAGAATTCGGCAGTCCATAAGAACAATTTTCAGGTAAACCAAGGATTACAACTGCTACACAATACGGATTTCTTTGCCCATGGGACTTGCCAACTGTTGTCATGATAATACAAGTCCTGCAAAATGCATACAAATTAACAGATTCAACTATAAACTCCACGAACTCTATAAACGCATTCCCGCAGTCGGCATGGAATTCGGGCCTGACGTATTGCATGGTGCCAAGAGTATGTCAACTGACAATAGCAACAGAAGTCATGCTCGCTTTGCCTCAGTGTCTGCATTCAGATTGCATGACATTACGCATTTAGGGAAAACCAGCTAATGTAGAAAGGGTGAAGCATTGAAGCTCACAAATGCAAAGGAAATATAATCATGACTTGGGAGGGAATAATGAGAGAGAGACATGTCTCGTGGAACAATGAATGCAAACAAGTACTATCAAGATGTTTAGCAACCTTCAGTCCTTTCTATTGCTGAAGCGTCTGGCCCTGAACACCTTTACATTCAAGATAATGCCCAAGCACATTATGAGGAGGTGTATCGCGGTGGTTAGAAATACACATTCTCAATCATCAGTTCTAAATCCATTCAAGCATACGTGAGATACTTTTCAACAAAAATTTTAGAAACTTTTGAAATCATAGAGGTTCTGCATCAGCCATTTATACGTCTCCATTAACTGAATGAAACCTTCATCACAATTCTTCAATGCCATTGAGGTATCGAACATTACTTAATGCAAGATGTGATGGTACAAATTACTGATGGCACCAGTACCATGAGAAACTGGACAAAAAGAGCAGTTTTACAGTTTTGTGATTTTGTGTTAGTATCTTTAAAATAGAAAATTGTGTTAATTTACTTAAAAAGATTACATTTTGTTTTTGGGAGTATTGTGCTGTATTGTAGAAAGTATTATTATCAATATTTACATAACTACATAACTATAATGATGAGGTTACATTTATAATTATTAGAAAATATGAGGAAAATGTTGTGTTTCTTAGACAATTTAATAACTTTTTTCTCGCTGTAGTTGCGAGCAATGATGGCGCTCGGTGTTTTAAACACCTTATATCCAGATATACACCATTTTTGCATGTACGTAATTAAAATGCACAACCTGTAATTAAAACATCTGTTGCTGTCAATATCTGTTGTGATATGTCTTCATTTAGATGGTCGTAAATTGTTACGTTATACACCCAGAAAACTAAATGCATTTACTTCTGTTATTGTTGTATTATTAAATACAACTTAAATCCTGAAGCATGTTCCCCTCTAAATGCCATAAACTTAACATTATTTTCATATATTTTTAAAATTATATTCTTTAACAACTTTATTTAGTTCATATAGCACTCTTTGCAGTATCTGAAATAAGGCTTGGCCAGGATCATATATAATATTTATTATAAAGTATATTTCAAGCAGGGGAAATTAAAATGTAAATGTACATAATAGGAATAACCAAAAGCAGGGAATAGCTTCAAATAGAAAAAATAAATGGTACAATTTGCAAATAAATGGTTAGATCAAGCACAAAGAATGTAGAAGAATAGAATACCTAGGATAACATTTAAAACACAGCCCTTTGGTAAACGCAACACAAAATACGCTAAAAACAAAGAAGGAGCATTTGTAAGGAAGCCAGTAGAGGCTTACGCCTAATGCTTTATGTAGAGGAACAAGATTCTCAGATAATTGTGTTACATAATTTGTTCGAAAGCTTTCCATTCCAGTTTATAGCGTATTAGACCCTTACAAGTAGTTATCTCTTGAGTTTCGTGACGTTAAATTTAATTCAACTGAGGTTTGTTCAAACAATATTTGAAATTTGTGTTCTGTATCTTTAGGTTGCTGCTTTTCCGTTCTATCTTGGAAAGAATGCTAGTGATAAGATGAAAAAGAAATTATCACCTTGCCTAAGCACTTTGCCATTTGGAGTTTTCTGAGATATGCAAATTCATTCAGCCCACATAAGGTATAATTAGCATGATGCAATTTAGAAGTACGTTGCGATATCACACTTTGCATCTCTTTAATCTGAAGCGATATACCGAGCCAAACGCGTGACAATGGATGCACCTTTCTATTGTGGCAACTTTTTAGACAGAGCTGTATTGCGGCTAGTATCAAAACGCAAACAGACGATTGCTTTCTGCTATGTTTTGTATTCATTATAAATTTTTACACATATTTTATAGGCAGAATAAACGGCTTATAGAAAAATAATTTTCACATATACATTTATATTTTCTTTATTAAAACAGGTGTTACTTTTCCATTCTTCCACAAAGAGGGTAAAGAGGGTTTTATCAATACATATCAACCAAGAGAAGGGATTTTAATGAAAAAATAAAACAAATTCTTAATATTTAAAAATGTCTGTATTTAACTCATTTGAACCATTGAATTTTATATTTTTATTAAATAGCATTGTTTCTTCTAATTCAGAGTTTCTATTCTAACTAAATATTGTAATTTGGATAAACGAGAAAAGGAAGACGAACCGCGTACAGTGGAAGTGTCTTATGCATAGCATGCTTAGTTCTTTTACTTTCGTTTTGGAGGAGGGGGGGGGGTAGAAAGGCTGTACTGTGAATTTACACAGGTGTAATTGCAAACCACCTTTAAGCGCAATTTGTTATTCCGACACTATTTTACACTCCATGTCCACACAGTCGATAAAAAAAATGTTAGCAATTGGATGTAACTTCGAGACGGAGGTAACATAAAAGAGAATGGCGGCTAGCTGGAGTAAAAATCGAAAATTTCGTGTTGGTTTGCTACTTTTCCGAAATTACTGGTGCTTTGCGGTTGGAACGCTCGCTATCTTGGGTCACACGCCAAGCGGAAATAGCTTTCCAGATACATTTTCCAACATAAAGCTAACATTACACAGTTTCCGCTTCCACAGTTACGTACAGTGGCCGCTTTTGCACTTCCAAAATATAATTGCATCACTTGTTTTGTATTATTTAAAACTTCTACCTACTGAACTAAGTTTATTACTCCAATAAGACACTAAACTGTACAACTACTATGTATAGAAGCGATTTTTGCTTAAAAATGAGTCGACGGATAACTAAAATATAAGAACTAAACAATTTTATGGTACTGTTGTCATAACAAAACTATGCACCCTATGTTTTAGATGATTGTTCCAAATTAGATGATAATGAGGCTGAATTTGCATGCAGAATGTGAGTTTCCTTTATACTTTTGGACTAATAATTACTTACCCTGCACAACATTAACATGATTGGGGGATGGAGGAGGAGGAGAAGAAGGAAAGAGCATATTTCAATACGTAAGTCTTGCTCAAGGACTGGCCGTTTCTGCCTGCACCCCCAATGAGTCACCTCAGTAGGAAAGGATGGGGTGAGGGGAACACCAGGTAGTCAGGCATGTACGAAAAAATCCAAAGTCAGAATGGCCAGCAAGAAATATTTTGAACCCAGTACCTCCGAATGCTAGTCCCAAGCGTTACCATTTGTCACCCCGTTTTCTAGTCAAATACATTTTTCTTTGACTGTTCTAATTCTTTAACCCATTTCTTTTCTTTCTTACAAATAAAAGCATATAAAATTGAACGAAATATCTGGAAATACACAGACTTGCAAGTTGCGGCAGTCCAAGACTCTATTAAGAAAAATAATAATGTAAATATTTTATTTATTGTGGAAGCATAGTAAGAAACACTGGAAACAAAAGAAAAGGAAACATTTGGACTAGTTGTGTGTTGATAAACAAATTTATACTGGGAACGAAAAAGATAATTATACGAGACATTTATGCACTAAATAATATTAAAAACAAATATAATCTGAAAATCTTACGCAATGAAACAAAAACAATGCCCTTTAGGAGCCCAACTTACTTTAAAACAAACATTTGAATAAACGAGAGTAGCAAAGTACTTTGAATTATTTCAGATATGTTGTTTCATACCCTATGAAGAGAATATAAGGAATTCCAAGCAGCAATATTAAAGTAATGTTTAGAAGTAAGACACCTTTAAAATGTATAACACAATAGCGACATCAATACTACTTTGTGAATTTAAGGACTGAGAGTTGACAAATTTACAAGGGAAGAAATAGAGATTACCGAAGTGAATATTTTAATACATTTATTGGGTATTAGACTCATAAAGAAGAAGAGAAATTCTGAGGATTTTGAGCCTAAATGAAATAATTGTACAATTGGGATAACATGGGCAAACGAGATAAGACTAAATCGCCTGTGGTGCCTCAATAGTAAAAACGGGCGTTAAGCACTACTCAAAACAAAAAAAAAGATAAGACTATGAATTCCATTGTGCTACGAATTCCCAGGGATAGAAACAAAAATGTCATCCAATGCAGTTTCCAGATCAGTAAAGGCTAGGAATTTCTGTCTAGGAGTGATTATTCAGAGAAAGGAAAATATGAGTGTAATGTCTGGAGAAATTGGGGGAGGGAGTGCATTAGAATCTTCCAACCAATACGGACAATACTTTAGCTTTATGTGGTTTTCCATTATCATGCGAAAGAATTACGCCTTTGCGATTCACGAGTGCAGACTCCTTAGTACTCAGTTTTTCATGGGCATGTACCACCTGATTATTTGGCCGGTTGGCACCAAACTAATATTTGTATGTACTAATATTTTAGTACATACAATAACATGCATCAGTTTGAGTAACGAAATTCTTCTAAGGAGCATTAGGTAAACGTAGTGATTTAAAAAACATGAAAGGAATCCCCCAGTGACCAAAGAGGTCTAAAAAGCTTAGCTAAAGTGTGCTAATGTGGAAGTCCAGTTGCCGCTTCCACAACCTGCCGCTACTGTGAGCACCTAATGAACTAAAATAGGCTTGAAAGAAGAGACGGCTTCTGTAATGACCTTGTTCACTGCGCAGTCCTGCTGTGAAACATGCCTCTGTCAAACCGCTGTTACAGTAACCACGTTCATTGTCTGCTGCGTTTTGGGAAAAGCACTTGTACGACGTGAACTGCTCTTCATGAGTAATTATAATATAGAACTATAACAACAATAATAATAATAATAATAATAATAATAATAATAATAATAATAGGACATTTACTTGTTTACTGGTGACTAGTATTGCAGCGGTCTTCAATACATTTCATTGCAGATTTACTGTAATTGAAACTATAAAATCTTTCACTTCTGTTTAGGAAGTTAACCACTTGTGTGTTAAAGGAAATTAAATATTAAACAGTCATGAAATCCAGCGATACTAACAGGGATTATTATTGTAGCCGTAGCCGAAATAAGACCTAACCCTAATCCGTTGCTAACCCAAGACATGACTACTGTTCTTGGATACGGTAAATATTCTTATATTGTTAAGAGCTTATATATTAATTAGTATTTTATTTTAGATATTAGTTACGAACAGGTTTACACTGGCCTCTATGATATATTTTTATTTTGTTTTATTAAGGCCTTGAAGTTATAAGTAGTTATGCTTTTATTCTAAGCATTATTTAAATATTTATGAAAAATGGATGTAACGAACACTGAACTTCAATAATATTATGAAGAAGGATTCAGAGTATCCAAAATAAAATATTAAGTGATAATGCGTTGTATTTTTCTATTGCAATTATTGCTTTCATTTTTGTAACTAGCATGTATACAAATGTATAAAGTACGTTCTTCTAATTTTTCTTAGGGAGCCGAAGTTAGCTGGCCTTATTTCAGCTTTTTGTGTTTAATAAAATATATAGGTTTAAGATGCTTCTTTTCCTTTAGTTGTAATTTAACGATAACCAAAGTATATTGGTTAAATTGTTTGAAACGAATGCACGTGTTTTAATCAACAGTGATTGAATCAAATCAATTAAATGCACTCCAGGGACAAGAACGGTCGTAGGTGACATCTTACACATTATCAAGTCTTTCTCGAAGGACTGACACCCAACGGACCATCAGTGATTATGTTAAGGCTTTATTGCTAAAGGCTTCTCGGAAGTCCCCTTGATATTTCCTCGTATTGCTGCTACGTGTCATCTCGATTTTAATCCATTCACGTTGATTAGTTTAAGGAGCTCGTTTTAGAGCAACCATACTTGACGGCTTCATGCAGTAAACAGTTAACTAGCAACACTACCTTTGTTAAACAGCTTCCTTTAGAAGTGCTGAGAATGAAAACGCTCTCAGGTGTTCATTAGTAAAATGGTGACAGTGTTGCCACTTTGAAATGAGAATGAAGGAGACCGGTCCTAAATTTCAGTCAGTTTCTATATAAGCTCACACGTTCTAAAATATGAAAATTAGTTCTTGGTTTTTAGAAATAAAGATGTCTCTGCAAATAATTAAGAATTATATGTAAAAAATTATGGCATTTTCGTTAATTTTCTTTATTTGGTTAATTTAATTTGAAACTGCAATTGATAAATAATAAATTTGTAATTAAATTAATTTATCATTTATCATTTGCAAATTGTAAACACTTTTTATATTTTGTTAAAAGTACGCATTCTACAAATTCGGTTTTAATAATAAACAAACACACGTCTTTAATATGATTTAGCATTTCAGCTTAGAATTGTAATATTTTGAAATTTCAGTTTAATCTTGCATTAACGTCTGATAGAACCATGGACATTTTACAATTTAGAAGACGAATAATCCAGTTATTTAAATACACTCTTAGATCGGTGAAACTCCATCCATGAAGATTTTAAGCGCATTAAACTGTATTTACAATATATATTCATGAATTATTACGTTTAAGCCTATTAGAAATAGTTCTTTTGCTGCTAAGGCATGTCGCAAAGTGCAGAACTTCTGAGATCTCGTAATACCTCGTATCTCTGGAACATGATAATAAAATTATAATAATGGCGAGATAGCAATGATGACAAATAGCGCTTTTCAAGTACATATGCTAATTCTAATCCTCTATCTGTCTGTGGCGAAAAAGAAAAATTTAACCTAGGTAGAATGTTATGCTATTCTGAAGAAATAATCGTATATAGTCGAGAATGAATATGTTACGAGTATTTGACTTTATGCGACACCGACAGATGTAAGGGTTGGCAGAAAAATGGCAATAAAGTGCAATAGTTTAGAATGTTCTATGTGCAACATAGTTCCTTGTAATTCAACACGCGTTTATCAGTAATCCTGGTCATCCATGCATTTCACATCTTGAAAACTAGAATTCCTGTCTTTTATTGACCATGCAACACAGAGCCGATGTATAATCATGCACATAAAGTAGAAGTAAATCCAGAAACGTGAGTTTATCAGTTCGTATTGTGTCATTAAATGTGCTTTGAAGCACAGTTTGAAAAACTTTTGCTCAAGTTTTAAGTGATAAGAATTTCCATGATATTAAACTACAATTATAAAGTAAATTAACTTTGACCATTGTTAAATTATAATAATTCATGTTTTGGAGCTCTAACAATCATTAATTTGTTTATGCATTGGGGTACAAAGAAAAGTTTTATAACTCATATTGCTCTTCTATTTTAGTTAATAATTTCAAAAATATATTTTTTACGAATAAATATTTTAAACTATTGTATAATCCTGTGAACCATTTACTACAATAAGGATGCACCACAGTGGTAGGGCGGTATGTGATATGTATTCGATCAATGATCTGCGTTCTTCGAAGACGTGAATTATTGGAAAAAGAAGAGAAAAAAGTTGAGCGCATTTAGAGAAATCTGGAGATGTAGAGAAAGTGTTTGACAGTGAAGACAAATAATAGAACATAAATATGAAATAGTAGACAACGCTAAGGAACATGTATAAATACACAATTAGAACAGAATATAGGATAAAAGTAGATAATTAAGAACAAAACACGGAAGGAACTTTTAGTACAATTTGTTCAACAGAAACGCACATGTCCAAAAGTTAATTTTTATTCTTCAACAAAACTAATGCATTACAGAAACATTTACCTTGTCTTGCACATACTTTAAAATATTAAATAGGAGAAAATAATATACAGTAATAAAAATCAAAAAGGATATTTGTCTGCTTGAATGCTATCTATGTAAATACGAGTATTTTGCTCGTTGATTGGACGCGCCGTCTAAATAGGCAACTTCTCCAGCAGTTCTGTTGCGCGAGAAGGCTCGCATAAAAATACAGGCGCGGTAGACCTACGCTGGAAAGCGAGATTATAATAATTATTAGAATAAACACAGATTTCACGTATGATCTATCAGTCAGAATACAGCAGTTGACATTATTTTTAGTTATAGATATTTATATCTTTAAAATATTGCATAAAATATTAAATGATTTAGGCTTTTTATCTACATCTATATGGGAAAATGTTTTAAGTGATATTTAAGCATAGAGCTAATACATTCATCGCAATAAACTTATGACTTTACGTGGATTATTAACATTTTACATATAGTTGTTTCATTTCTACTTTGTTTTTCCAAGTATTGCAATTAAAGCTCTTTAGTGTACCACGAAAGATTTCACATAAAAATTATATATTTTCCTATCCTAGTATTATTTTAGTTAATGTTGCTCTCCTTCTACTTGTTAAATTCTCTGCCGAAATCAGAAGCGACTTTCCTTTATATCTCATTAATGAAAGTAAAGGCTGTCGGTAATGTTAATAACCATATGCTTGCGGCAGCACTCTATGATGTGGTTTGTCATGTCTCACACTATCTGGGTTACACATCAGCAACAGATGTGACTGTATCCAGTTCAGTTCTTGTTTTCTGAATTACACTGCAAAATTCAATAAGGACACTCTTGCCAAACACAGCATTCTAAACCGTCCCTATACTCCATTCGGCAAAGTTTTGTAATACTCTCCTTCCCAAAGTTGAGAGATATCAGGAACTCATGAATGGTTGCATAGACCTATTTACAGAGTTGCATTCAGTTCCAGAAATTCAGGAGTATTTTAATAAAATACAAAGGAATTATAACGAATGTGCTCTATTGACAAGTTTTATCATTGTTTTATTCAACTTTGTTAAAATTGGCCGAATTTCTTAGCCAGAGAAAATGTTTGTAAGCTTGTCTCTACTGGCATCTCTTGCTTCATAGGCATTCGAGCTACTCTGCCTCTCTTCCAAGTAACTACGGATGAAGTCTCAGTTTTTCTGACTGATATTAGGTCGGTTTTAGGATGATACTTGCCTCTTTATGTTGATAAGTAGCTAGTGGCCATTTCCTTCCGGCATAGGCCTGGATGTTTGACTCAGTATTTTTCATATTTCATTGAAGGACTATATGTTGTAGGAACATGTGTATATCTTATGTTAGTAAATCACTTTATTAGATTTGGATCTTTATGAGGAGAGAAAGAGTCGTTTCATAAGGAAGATCATATTAATTTCGATTGGACGAGCTTTTGTTCTGTCTCTTTATAATTCTTTTGGTCCAAATCACGGTAATCATATTAGACGTAAAGCGCACGTCAATCATTTCTATGAAAGCTGGTATTTCATGCTAGGCACTTTTCATATATGCACGTCTCTGATGGTATGTCGTGCAGGTTGGAAAACTCAAAGCAAGCAAACTTTCATAACTCAAATAGGTTTAGATTGTCCAACAAAAGCAAGTTACACGCATGCTCGTGAAGAACTCTTGCGTTTGCTGAAAGTTCCAGGAAAGTATGCAGCTGGGTCTGATATGTCTACAATGAACAGCCTTTTGCGTTATAATGTAATGGGATTTAATTTTAAGGCATTTCAATCTTTTATGTTCCCATATAATTCGGGCGATGAATAACTATGGTACCATCTAGATTTTATACTTTGTGATATTAAATAACGAGCGCTTATCACTAAATGTAAGAAAACGATTTAAATTTTTACCATACATTTGTTTATAAAATGGTGTATAAATACTAGCATTACAATGTCATTATCACCAACCCACCAATAGTTCTTTACACTATTATTTAATAAATTATCAATTGTTCCTTGAAATGAGATACCTTAAAGTATAGTTATCACAAATATGAAGAATTATCAATTAAGCACATAAAAATGTAGATGAAGTAAGCGACCATTAAAACTATGAAATAAAAACCATAAAAGATGCATAATACTTTGCTTCGAATTTACTTAATTAGAATAACTCTTTAACTTTTTTCTTGTTATAAATATTCTGAATAACTTTTTGGTACATAAATTAAGATTTTTATGTGACTAACTTAGCTTTATACGTGAATAATCACGCTACTAATTTATATTTGACCCTCGTTTAGTGAATTGTTATTTTAAATATTTTAAACTCCCAATTTTAAACCTAAAACTACGTTTAGAGCATATTTTGTTTATATACATATGATTCACATTATTATTATTATTATTATTATTATTATTATTATTATTATTATTATTATTATTATTATTATTTGCTCTTATTGCATTTTCAACTTTTCATCATTTAACATTCATGTCGCTCTATACATGGTGAAAAGGACTAAACCCACTGACATGCAGGTACATTGTTATAAATCTAATTCGGCTGGTATTGATTACGCACAGAAGTTCACTCAGAAATTATTATACACAATATACACAAAATTACTTTAATAAGTGTAAGACTGTGATGATTTAATTAACCGCACGATTAAATAATTGCAGTATTTCTCTTACAAACACAAGTTTGAGATATGCATGTGCATTTGAAAAGACATTTACGATCAATTCCTTAATTTTGGGGTTTTGTTGTGTATATATATATATATATATATAAACTCATAAAAACACTCAGAGTGCAATATAAAAAGGTTCACATAAAATTTCACACTAAAAACCGTAAAATTGAACACTAAAATCACACTATATTTCGAGCTTGGCTCTTGGTCACGTGATGAAAATGAACTCATATATATATATATATATATATATATATATATATATATATAAGATCGATCTTCCTGCATTAAAAAGTATAGTGCTTATATATAATATAAAAGAAAACTAAAAATAAAGTAATACTATTAACAATGTAACAAATTAACAGTAATTATAATAGTAGAAAAAGATAAATTTATCTTTCTTGATATTCAAATTTTTTTTTTATATTTTTGTGAACGGTTTCATAGTACGATGATCAAATTGAATTTTCAACAATAAAGCCCATTTTCTCTAAGTTTAATTTTATAATGCATAAGGGCATTTTTCTTAACTTGTACGCGTCTTAAGAAGTTGAATATTTCAGTAATAATTAATTATTTTTTATCACGATGAACGAATAGTTTTGTAAATAGTGAACTTTTAAGTACTTGAACTAATTTGTTCCGTAAGATGCAGAACACAAGTTACTAACACAAAAAACATTTATCCTTAAAGTTATACCATACCAAGAGTTATATCAGCTTTATATTTAGTTATCGTGGCCAGCACTTGTAAACATTTCCACTTTTCTAGCTTGCATCGATTTTGATAAAATATTTTTAAAGTGGTATATCTTAACGTTATCAAGATAGGACATACAATTCCCTGTAAGGGAATCAGTGCACACATACACCCGTCTAAAACGGAAATGGTTAAGAACACACTGTCACATCTCTCAGTTCTTTGATAATTTTTGGAATAAAATTCAGCACTTTTTGTTTAGCAGGTAATGAACGTGGTAATGCTAATTCTTGCCCACAGATGTCTCCATTACACGAATTGGGTACATAATTTTTTTAACAAAATCATAGCCTATTTTGCAATTTAGAACACGTTATTCTAGTAGCTTTCAAGCGTGATGTAACTATCGCAACTTTTATAGTTCGACTTTTTTGTGTATGTATAAACTACTGGAAAACTAGTTCTAAAGTGCTAAATGATAAGAAGAGAACGATTTTGTGGCAGCCAACATGTCATACGCATTGAAAATACCATCGCAAAAAAAAAAAAAATGTACATATTCAATCTTTTAGTGAGTTCAGCAAGTATTTTTTGGCTTTAAAAGTAAATAATTTATAGTATAAGTGAACTAAAACATAAAAATGTGTTAAATGAAAGAATACAATTAGGAAATTTGTTTACATAAACGAAAACAATTATAGAATACATTGGTTACAGAAGACATAAATTAAAGTAGCAAAATAACAATTCAGTGCAGCAAATACTCAGACAAATAAACGAGCTTTTATAATTCCTACATATTTTTAATAATGGCGTGTATTTCCAATAGTAATATCAAATGCTAGTAGTTGAATTTTCTTACTCTTAAACCATAGAATACTTTACTAAATACTTTGAATTGTTTGTTAAAATAACAAAACGTACATGTAGCTCTAACCGACAAAATGCCTAACTCAATGTTCGAGAACGTCTGAATTTCGCACAACTGTATGCGGAAGCTTTAAACATGTGTCTGCAACTTTACACGTGAATTCTATTGTTTTCCTTGTTCCCCTTCTTCAAGAGTATCACTGCACAAAGAAAAATAACCTATTCCTTACACAGCGCTGTCGTCCAATTTACATAACGACCTGTTCTTCCGCAGTCTGGTGTTTGTATCAAATTACCTATACTTTGCAGCACAGTTACTTTTTCCCCCTTTCGAAAAAGATTTTGGTTTCAACAACAACATCATTGGACAATATAAGGCGAATGATTTGCCTTCTGTAAAGAAACAAAAAGTTTTTATAATCTACTGGCAGAGCTATCATGAATCCATTACAAAATTTTTGTTGAAAGCTTCTAGAAGAAGCAAGCGGAACAAAAACAAACGGAAAACTGTCCTACCAATGCAATGTCGAATAAAATAACAAGCATTTACAATATTATATAGTTTCTTTAAAGTTAGTAAAATCGACTTGAAAAATAAGAGAGCCCGTTTAACTGCTAAAAGGTACAATAGCAAGTGAACTTCAATTCTTTCCCGTAACTTTATTTTTAAATGTAAAAAATAATAACGATAATCATTGTCACCTGTTTTTTACCAACCTATAGTTCATTGCAGATGTAATAAGAGCGGCTCTAACATAAAAAATCGGGGTTGACAAGCTAGTATAATAATCATTACTCATACACTAATAAAAATCACAAAACTAATGCAACTTCTGCTACCTTTCTGTTACTGCATCTAATGGACGAAATATTGAATACACCAGAGGCTATTGTTGCTATGTCATCATTTACGTAGTTTTAACATATTATTCTTTCATCGAACTGCTTAAAAATATATCCCAAAAATCAGTTTAAGTATCATGAACCTTTTTAATTAAGCGATTAGGTTAGCCCTAGAGAGCAAGAGAGTTTTTTCTGTAATTTTAAATATAGAAAATGACAAACCTGCAATGCATTTATTCCATATTTTCTTCATTTTAGTTTATTATAGTGCGTTACAAGCAATGGTTTGCTGTATTCAGTTATGCAATTTTGCGTGATAGGATGGTTTGTGTTAATTGGTTTACCCTTAATTCTCATTGCATTTAGCAGGGTTGTAAAGGTTGAACTTTTGTAAAATCATGGCGATTCGTATTTTGAGAAGAATGTTTCTCTATTTCCGAGCTCAAATATATTGGAGATGTTATGGTAAGGGATGTTTTGTACAGAAATTTTGTTTGAAGGCCTAGATATTGTGTTCTCAAGTGTATTTACTGCTGGTGTGAAGAAGTGAATCCCATAAGGATTAAGCACTTAAGCCAGTATTAGCGAGCTTTGGTTTATTTATAACAATGGTATTATAACTGTACTATAAAATGTTGTCTTATTATTATGCTAGGAATTCCCTGTTGATTTTGGCAAATACATTTTCCATTCATTGCGCTAACAGAAAGATACGCGTATTTCTGATAAAAGGCTAATAAGCACTCGACATTAGAAAGTTGTTAGAAATGACCGGTTCTGTTTAGGCATCCATGTTGCAACTAATGAGACCAGAGAATTCATATAAGGGTTGTTGTTACTGTGGTATAAATATATTTGTTTACTGTTGCTCTTAACATAATTGCAATACAGAGTAAATAAATTATATTCATAATGCTGAATCTTACTTAATATAATTTTTGTATATCGCTATTTGGAACATATTATAAGATTATTTTCTTAAAATGTAATTATATAAAAATTCAAGTCAAGATGCAGAAGCGAATTATTTAGTGTAGGAATATTTGGCGAAAAGCAATTTTTATAAAATAGTTGATTCCAACAGCTTGGGAGAGAAATAAAAGTTTCTGTACTTTACGTCAAAATATTATATTTCAAGCATTTCCTCTTAACTTCGCACGTATTTTATTACTAGACATAAGCTTTCTGCTAATTATTAGAGATCTTTATGCTCAATTATATTTAATGTTAAAAATCCATCTGCTTTTCAGCCATTCGGATGCATGAATAGGGCGGAGGAGAATACTTCTGGTACCTCAGGTGGTTGATCCTTTGCCTTCGCTTCTAATTGGGACACCCATGGGAAGAAGGAATGAGGCGAGGGAGACACTATGTGGCCAGGATTTACAGGGGGTGACTGCGCGGACGCAGATGGGATCTCTAACATGTTTTCAGATAGAACACTCCGACACCATTAAATTCCTTTCTATTCTTGTTCTAAGGAAGCCACATCACACAGCACCAGCCCACTTCACCCTAGCACTTTCGACCCTTTAACAGAATAGACAGAATGGAAAATCCATGGAATGAAATACCCATCATAGATTTGCCTAAGTGACTAGACGAAATCAAGAAAAAACCCAAGGTTAGGATGGCTGGACCAAAGGGCATTAAACCGGAACCAAAGGGAATTAAACCGGAACCGGACCAAAGGGAATTAAGCCTGAACTACCCCTCTGGATTTTTCGCCGTTTTCTAAACTCAAACTATGTTTACAGCCGATGCGCGTTGAATGCCCATACTTAGGCGAAGAAGCAACATGATTTCATAGTGTGAAAAAGTATACAAATAGCTTATAGGAAAGTAAATTCATTTTTTATTTTCATATGGACATTACGCGATATAATTTTGCGCATACACAGAGATAGTTTTATTTGTTTGCAGAATATTTGAGAATGTAGCCTTTGGAAATGTTATAACATATTTACGCTTAAAATCCAGAATTAAATGACAACTTTATTATGTTCAATTATATGTGAATTCGTTGCTCATTACAAATAGAGAGAGAGAGAGAGAGAGAGAGAAGAGAAGGCGTATACTTGAGAACTGGAAATGACGTCAACCAAGAAAAATCATTACAGCATTGGAAAATAGAAAATAATAAAAATGCTAGAGAAATAAAATTAATGATACCACTACCAAAGGTAAAATTATTAGTTAATTAACGACAGTTTCATATCCATCTTTGGAGACAAACTACACCCATTACAAATATCTGAGTTTACGTACTGAAATAAAATAGTTTGTGCCTAGTTATATTTCATGATAAATCCTTATATATAGTTTTATTTTCTAACACATAACATGGATCTTCGGTCTCCTCTGACGGCGAATAACCAACTTAAGCTACCAGGCAGCATTCAGAGTCACTTTTTTTTTAGGAATAAATCTCATAATAAAGAAACCTTATGGGGGTCTCCGGGATATATGGAATCAGATGAGCAAGGTTCGTGGTTCCATGCTTGATGGACAAGATAGCTAAACTGATTAGTGCGTCAGCAGGGAAGGTCGAAGGTCCATGATTCAAATTCCGGCCGTAACCCAAATGTTTCAACTTTGATTTTTCCTTTACAATTTGATCAACTTTTGATATTTTTCCCCCAGCCAGCTTCTAAGTTTGTATGCTCTTAAATACATTTTTCTTTTTCCTCGAAACTACTAATACCAAAAGTAAACTTGAATTTTTGTGTTTCTGAGTTAGGCCTTTATCATACATTCTTGAACTCTTTAATCATATTAAAAAGTAACAAATTTAAAAGGTATTTCATAGCAAAAAATGTGTAAAATTATAAGTTGATTTTTAAAAAGGTGGCATACCTTTTTAAACACAGAAATGTTAAACAATATCTAGATATAAATGTGGCAAAAGTTAATCATTTCCAGAAAAGTTAGTATCCAAAACATGGAGGAGATAGAGAATAAAAAATGCTTGCAATCTCGTCTCTTAAGCGAACAGACCTGAAGGATATTTTCTAAAAATCAAAAGACAAGAAATTTTGTATCGCAGAGCAGAAACATCCAGCCACGTGTCCATTTTTACCCTCGTGATATTTTGCGGCTGGCGACCTCTACGGACAATCGCGCGGTCGTTGCTTTCCAAATGGTTTTCGTTGCAACGGAAGAGACAAAGTCGTGTGGGAAAGACCCTTTTTTTTCAAGGGTGGAAGGGGAGAGAAAATGTCTCCAAGCTCGTAGACAGCCTTTTGTGCTGCCAAGCAAGGAAGTTTAAAACCAGGGTGGCCAACTTCTCTTCTTCCCCTTTCTAATCTCACTCGCCAGATAAAAAGTCTCGCCTGACGCATTGTGAGCAACAAAAAATTATATTAGTTGGAAAGTGGGAATAGTTGCTAAATGCGTATGAAAGAGAGAGGTGGAATATTCCTAAGCTTTAAATTTACCATTCCACGACAACTTTCACGTCTGGTACATTTTTCCCCCAGAAGAACGAAATTATCAAAAGTGCTGCAGCAAAAGAGAACACTCATTTTTCCTGAGGGTTTTTAGGAACAAGCTCGGAATTTGTCCGCTTTTCCGAAAGCAAAATGAAACAAATGTTCTAGAGAGATGTCTCTTGTTCCTGTAATATCTGTGATGCTTTACATGGAGGAAGCCTCCGTTTCTAGCCAATCAGGAGAAACCTTCAATCTTCGGCTCAAAGCACATAACACAGTACGTTATTGCGTCTCTCCACTACTTCGGACATTTGCTGCAGAAGCGGAATGGAGCAATTGTTTTAAAAGGAAGAACAGCGAATGCTTGTTTGAGCGTTCAAAGTAAACCCTCCAACAGCTTTGATCAATTGGAAAACTGCACATAACGAACTTGCTAGCAATAAAAGGAAGATTTTTGTTTAAAAAAAAAAAGCTTACAATCTCAACATTAGAACCAGAACTGTCGCTAGGATAAAGCAGTGCTATACTTGCTTTCAGACAGAAAATGTCCTTTCATATTCTGCAAAATAAGTGTCAAGACTTGGACTGAAAATTACTTAGAGCCTTGCATTGTCTCCTAGCCATTATACGAGATTCATTGAAAAAAAATTGAACTTTCAAAATGCTGCGCCAAGGAAACACTCGGTAGCACTCACTAGCTCTAACTTCGACAACGTGCCTCCCGTTTGAACGCAATGTTATCTTATTCCAGTCGAGTTCCACTCTACTTTCTTTGCAACAGTGGTGTGAGTGTTTTGCGATTATTGAGATGGCGAATGAGATGATTAAAGAAGTAAAGATGTAAAAATGATATAGTATATGGTGTTTAAAAGTAGTCGGGAGTCCATCGTTGATGACCCACGTCTAAAACGCTCATCGATGTTAGCACCAGGAGCTCCTATGTCGCTTTTATGAATAGAATACTAGAACTGGTGATTAAACATGGGGTTACGATGTTGAGACGACAGTCCAGTCATCACAAGGGTTGAAAATCTTCAACAAAACCCAAAACGTTTCGTCAGTCAGGTCAAACGTTAAAGTGCTGTTGACAATTCTCGACATTCAGGATATTATTCATTACAAGTTTATCGGAGGGTCAAACTGTGAATTGTTGGCGTTACCAAGATGTCCTCAGACATTTCCGAGAATATTTGTGTAGAAAGAGGTACTGGGTGGTGCAGAGACATTCATGCTACACAATAAAGCACCAGTATTTCATCATTGTTTGTTCGCAACTTTTGCGACTATTCTTCTCTACTCTCCATACTCCCCTGATTTAGTCCCTACGGGCTTTTTTATTTCCAAAACTGAAATCCGCTATGAAAGGACAAAGATTATGCTCAGCTGAGGAAATAAAACGAACTTCGCACAATTACGAAAAATGCATATCAGGGCTGCTTTCAGAAGCCCAAACGCCTTATCAATAAAGATGGACAGCGTTCAGCAAGATATAGGCAAGGCAATTTTTTTAAAAAATTAAACGTATGGTTTATTTTTGAATAGACTCATACATATTTTTATGAAAGACAATATTCCCAATAAAAATTAAGGGCACCCTGACTTCCTGAAAGTTTGGATAAAAACATGCACAGACAAAGGGAATACTTATATTTTTAAAGTAACTGTGGAGGTCTAAGTCTTAAATGACATCATGATATTTATTCTTTTTAAGTAATGATTGCATCTCCAAAATGAATTATCAAGCTATCAGTACAAATGAAATACATTCTTCCTCCTCGACCTGTGTTAGACTAAAGCAGAGTCAGATTAAATCACCTTAACAAGATCATTTTAAGATCTACAGGGTGTACACACTTAGATAATAATATTTTATTGTTACTATTTACAGATTTAATAGTGTAGTAATTTCTCTTCCGCTGAAGCCGTTTTAATTACATACACTGGTCTATATACTTTTTGTTTAATGGAAACTTCATATTTTCTGATTCCTTACCACATAGAATCTATCAAACCAGCCTTACTTTTGTCTCGTCGGGCTGCAGTTTTTCATAAATCGACATTATAGAAAATAACAGTATTTTTATTATTTGTTCATTGAGCAGATACATAAAATAATTATTCTGAGAAATTTAAACAAGATAATAAATGGTTCACTTTGTGAATGGAGCCATATGGCTAAACCAGAGCATTGGATCAGAAAAAATTGGCCACAAAGGAGAAATTTGAAGTATGAATCACTAGTTTTTTTTCTTCTAATGTCCTTCTTTCACCACTTTATATTAAGTTAGACCTGATAAAGCAATTTGTTACTGCTCTCAACAAGGATAGCGATTGTTTCAACTTTCTTGTTACAAAGTTCTCAAAGAAAACTGAAGCTAAGATAGCAGGTCTTTTCGATGAACCCCGGATTCGTGAGCTTATGCAGGATGAGACCCCTTTCAGAGAAGTCAATTAAACAAGTCAGCATAATTGGCATACAAAAAAGTGACTTGGCAACAAAATATCTGAGAACTATAAACAAATTGTGGAGGAAAGTTACAACATTTTAGAAATCTAAGGTGTAGAATGAGAAGTGCATTTTCCCAAGAGCCATATTGATTATTTCACTTCGAATTTTGGTGCAATGAGTGGAGAACAAGGTGAACGGGTTCATAAATATATTAAAACAATAAAAACAAGGCATTTGAAATTGTCAATGATGGCTGATTACTGTTGGTGTTTGAAAAGGGACAATAGTGAAGGATATATTTGAACTTCGAAAATAACGAAATTTTCTTTTCCCTAATAATGAAAAAAGTTTGGAAATTCATAGTTATTAACGCATAGCTCTCTTTATTAATATATTCATTAATATTTAAGTTAAAATGAAACCCAAAAAAGTTTTGTCTTAAAACTTAATAATACTTCATAAAAATATAAGTACATTATTGCATTTGATATGATTTTGTTTAAAAATCTAGCCCAAGAGAGTAAAGCTGAAATCATATTTGAATTCAGGGTATTCATATTACATATATTCAGGTGGAAAAATTAAAAAGTAATAAAACTTTTTTTACACATGCTTAATGGAACTGTACTATTTGTTGAGGCAAAAATATTAATCAAAACCTACGTCTCCTAATAATTACATTCGTACTCTATTACGTGTGCGTTGTTTAATAGTTATCAATGTTTTGTGCCAACTATTTTTTGCGTGTCAATCTTTTCCTGTGCAGGGCTGAGCGTTATCTTATTCCTACTAGAGCAGTTGATTTACAAGCACAGACGAGTAACGAGAAACCGCTATCAGATGTCAAAGGAGAGATGTATTATAGCTTCTCGAGGGGGTGAGGCAGGTGCACGCACTCCACTCTAGGCTGTGCAACATCCTCTCTCTCTGACATTTGAGTTTTACACACACAAACACACGAAAGCATGCATGTCTGTTCCCTTACTACTCGGATTGCCTTTTGCGCCTTATCTGCAAATAGAGTAGCAACATTTCTGTTAGTGCTATTCTAGCTCGACACTTCAGAAGATAAAGCAGAAAGTTTCTGTCTGAAAGTCTGTGTGCATCTAAAGCAGAAAGCTTGCTTGCGTTTTGTTGAAGCCCATTACATTCCTACAGGAAATAGGCAAACAGAAACATCTTTCAGTCACAAAGATTAAACAATGGGTAAGTCCTTTTAGTTTTGAAAAATCAAATATGTCACATATTATAGAGCAACTAAACTAAAGTGTATATGTTGTAAGGTTGACCAGCATATATAATTTGCAGCGGGTGTTCAAATACAGGGTGTTATAAAAGCATACTAAGAAACGAACCACATTCATTAATTTTGTTCCCTAAATCTATTTTACAATGATATCGTCTGCATCCCCGGCCTTTCTGTTGGACTTAAGTTCGCACAAAATTCCTAAAGAGGGCAGATATAACCAATTGAAAACCGAGAGAAAGACTAGCATATACAGTTACGAAAACTCCATAAAAGATTGGCTCAGCCTTTCTATTACAATGACTTGATAAAACATACTAAGCTTACGCAAGGCAGGCTGAATCTTCGACTGGTGATAATTCTGGCAGTTCAGACTTGCAGTCTTAATGAACGCTTCGCCCTGGTAACATTTTTAGATGACCATTAGGTCCATACTTAGGAGCTGTAACCTCCGTTAATTGTCTGCAGTTTCTTTAAAATTCTCTGGTTGAATTGTTAGATCACCTTTTTAAGATAAGAATGTAATGCTCTGTAAGCAGGATCGGAGGCCAACACCTAATGCAACTATTTTTGTAAGCTTTTTTATATCGAATCCCTCAAAAAGGAATGTCAGCTGAAGGACAAATAAACCACCAACGCGCTCTCCAAATATGACACCCTATGATAACATGTAAAAATCAGTGATCTACGAAAGACAGCCAAAAGATTAAAACACTCTCCAAAAACAGAATGTTTGAAGCATGTGTACGGATTCCTCTTAATTTATTGCATAATATCGCAGCAGGGTATTCAAAAGATGCATAGCAGATGAAGGCCAGCAATAGTATCTTAACCCCCCCCTCTCTCTCTCTCTCTCTCTCTCTCTCATATATATATGACTGGAACGAAACACATAAAACGATCAGGGTTACACAAATAATCAGTCTGCATTCGCGTCTATTCGTTCATGCCACGTCATCCCTTTCTCTCCTCAGTTGTATTATGTTAGTGAAAGTTCGGTTTAGGGTAAATTGAGATAGGGTGAGCCGAATTTTCCTGCCCATACCTGTACATTATAATGGGGTAAGGCAGCAAATAAATGATGCAGATTATACAATCGTCTCCTGATTGATTGTAGTTATAGGGTTGGGTTGTTTGGGACCTCATCCTTACTCACGGCTGGCCGTTTGTGCATACGTCTTCAATGGTTGCACCTACGGGAGAAAGGGATGAGGTAGGGAGATACTGGGTGGTAACTGCGAGGACATAGATGGGGTCCCTAACATATTTCCATATAGAACACGCCTTCGTCAGTGGAGGAAGTTCGCTTTCTACCAGACGCCGGGTCGGAAGCCTTTACAAAGCGCAAGCCACCGTCGCGCCAGTCAATCTGGCCCTGGAACTTTTGACCTTGTAACAGAACAAATGAAATGAAATGATATGAGAGCGAAAATTTTGTGAATAGTAAAGATCCATTCCAGCATATGTCTAAGCGACCAAGGGAAACCACGAAATAACCGAAGATGAGGACAGCCGGTCCCAAGAGATTTGAACCTAGAATTTCCTGAATGTGAGTCTCAATTGTTACCGCCTGAGTCACTCCGCTCGGTGATTGCAGATATTTGTTGTATAGAGATACGTTGTTGACGAAAGTCTAGATGGTATTATTTTAAAATATAGTACAGAATTAGAGAAGAAAATGAATGAATGTGAGTGGTTATATTCTTAGTTAAATTAAAACTCCCTGTATTTGAACACCTACATATGTTGGTCAACTATGAAACACACAGATTTAAGTTGTACTCATAAAATGTTAGATATATTGCCAGATTTTTTTGTGTCTGTAATCCCCATTATATAGTTTTAACAAATATTTCTACATTCATTTAAAAGGGTTCTTTAGTTACTGACAGCGAGACAAAGGCTAAAAATCACTGCAGCTCAGATATAAAGTGTAAGTTTAAAAACTGGCAGCGTAGTTTATCTTTGTTGTTGGGATAAATTATTTTTTGTATCCTTGCGCACGCCAACCAGACCACTGGAGTTATTCATTATATCTGGAGGATTACATTGAAAAATTCTTTCACAAAATTAAAATCGAATTTTTTCTTAGCCTATGCTTGTACTTCAATGCCAAAGATAACGCGCTTATATTTTCAACTACAAACTTTGTGCCAGGACCGTAGCAGCAACGTCAGAGTTTGTGCGACACACATCCATCCAGCGCGACAGATGGTTGGTGGACCGGGGCTGCTGGAAATCTGATAATTCAATTTGTCTCTTTTCCTGTTCTTCCCGACTGCAGTTCCAGATCCCCTCCCCCCTTTTTTTCGGTGTTATCGGTTAGAGAGGGGACGGTGTGGTCGGCACACACTCTCCCACGGGAGCACAATCTGACCATCAATTGTCATTAGGAAGAAGAAAAAGGATTGTTCCATGTTACTGCTATTGACACTTGCAGTTATCGCTGCTTTCTTCCTGCCTTACTGATGTGCACGACAAGCTGAAACAGTTCGCTCGGACGTCTAACATACACAAGCTACTTCATACTTGGAGAAATTAATGTGCGGGCACAGCATACATTTAGTTACCTTAGTTAGTTTGGCATTGGAATATTACAGGGGCATTCACATGCACTGCGTTATGTCTTTAAGAGAAGGCTATATTTCCATATTGCAACCAAATATGAGGCATACCTGCATAGTATGGAGAAAAGGAAGACACAGTTCAGAATTGGTTCGTTAAGTACAAACTGGACATGTGAATTTTAAAGATGAGAACAATAAAGGGCGTCCAACTGAGGGAAGCAAATACTTGTGAAACTGCTTGAGGGATTATTAGGCTAATTTTGCTTTAATCTTCAACAATTTGGGATCAAGTACAGGAACGAGGAAAAGTTAACAACTTCATAAGTAGATTGTATACATAAAGTCATATTAGCGATTTCAAGTGTGACTTTCTCTTAGTGTTTTATTCTTTTCTCCTTTTATAATTATAATTTATAAATACAAATCTCGGAAGCTTCTTTGGGAGAGGTGGGAGGCAAGGTTAGGAGGAGCCTTTGTCCTTATTGTGTTTGTCCTATCTGAAACGATGTTTGATTTCAGGAATATTTGTCTAGAGCTTTATATGACTAACTGCTGTTGCATTGTAAAAGTGAATAAAAGATTTTAAAATATGTTTATATATTTACAGTGAAACAGTATATTAATGACAATACTGTTATGCATATTAAAATGGGAAAACTTGCAATTATTTCAGTATCAAACAATATTAAATTTGAAGGAACGATGCTCTCATATAGCGATAATATAATCGGCTATATGCTATTGCTGAATTACAAGTTAGTGAGCTTTCGTGAAGTGTATTTTGCCTTATATCCTTTGGTGTTAATTGAATGTAAAGAAAAGGAACACGATACAAAGATTACGTTCTAAATCTTTTTCTTTGCAACAACTGGAAGAGAAAATTAAAATAAAAAACTGGGTAGGCCAACTCCAAGTTTTAATTTAAGTCAAACTGTGATTTCAAAACATCGGAAGTTTATCTTGCAGATTCCAGACTTTAATCAAAGGGTCGTTGATAAGTTTGCTGCCAAGAAAACAAGGAGAATGTTTCTTTCTTTTTGCTTTTTTAAATTGGTGCACTATTACCTTTATATATATCCCTTTTTGCGTGCATGTTCAGCCAGACACATATAAGTGTTAATTCGAGTCTAAGATTCTTCCTATAGAAGCAGTAGTTAAGTTGTGTTTCCCGGGTTTATGCTGTAAACTTTTATTAATAAAGGTAATTTTCAATTGAATATGCTTTAATGTATGTAAAAATTCTTTACATTCACGCCACCATAAATGTAATATGTTCGACTTTGGAAATGAACGTATTTACAAAGTTGCAAACATATATGTGATGATGGTAGATGAGAAATATCTTTGTACTGCTTTAGCATAATCTGGTTTATAAAATGTAGAATTAGATGAATGTTCAATTATATATCTCTGACTGAGTAGCTGAAGCAGTAGTTCCAATCATTTCAAATGAAAATTTATGAGACAAAAGAACATAAACACAGATGGTGTCAAAAATGTATACACACTTCAAGCAAAGGAAAAAAAAAACTGTTAACATAACAAAACTGAATTCACACAAACAGAAAATGATGAGCATTAATCATCTTAGACTTTTACAGTTACAACAATTGCTCAAAATGCCCACCGTCGGCTTCGATATACTTCTGAATACGTTGAACTAATGATTGAGCAACGTTTGTGAAAGTGTCCTTAGCGATTGCAGCACATGCCGTTTCAATTTCTTCCCGAAGTGCTGCCAGTTTAGCTGGTTTTCTATGTTATACAACATCCTCAATAGTTCCCCATTGGTAAAAGTCCAACGGAATTAGACCCGGAGAACAGGGTGGAAACTCAATCGGACCTCTTCGTCCTATCCAGTGCCTTGGAAGATTGTCATCAAAGTACACACGTACGGTGGTAATGTAGTGGTGTACGATCCTGTTTGAAGTAAAATTACTCATTTCCATAGTGTATGAATAGCGGGTAAGACGGATGTGTATATCATTTTCAGGTACACTGGGCCAGTTACTGTTCCTTTAAAAAAGAATGGTCCAATTAGACTCCTAGTTGATAACTCGCACCAATCATTAATTCCAGGTAAATTAACAGCCTTTTCCAAAATAAAATGTGGATTGTTTGTACACCAGTAGACACTGTTATGCGGTTAACAGTTCCGTTCAACTTAAATTGTGCCTCATCGGACCAAACAACTTTCCCTACGAAGGCCTCATCCTCTTGCACCATGTTCCGAAACCACACAGAACTGCATTCTCCGACTAGGGTCATCTTCATTTAATGCATGCAAAAGTCTTGGGATGAAAACTTTCAACTTTGCTGTTTTAATAATACGACGCACTCAGGTTCTGTTAATTCCAGTCTCACGTCCACATTGCTTTGTAGATTTCTGCGGCGAGTGCTCAAATCGTTCCAAAACCATAGCCGAGGGTTGCTGTGCGAGGTCTCCCAGATCTGCCCTTGTGAACATCGCATACGGTACCACAAGTCTCAAATTTGTCTCGAATACGTGCAGTAGTTACTCGCGTAGGCGGTTCTGTATTGTACACATGTCTCCATTGCCTTTGAACTTCAATAACATTCTCGGTTTTCCAATACCACTTCAAAATTGCTTTCCGCTGTTCAAACCATAATCTTGACTCCATTTTGTTGTAGCAACGCTAGCATAACGTAATGTGAGTCACATCTGTTTATAGAACATCGTACGATAATCTTGGCTTCAGTTTTTCATTGTTGACTTACCTGTCATGTAGCAACGTTATCATAATGTATGCGAGTCACATCTGTTTACAGAACATCATACTATATTACTGTAGTTTTTCGGTCCAATTTCGAAATATATTAAATAGATGTGAAAATGTGCATACATTTTTGATGCCCTCTATACATAACTAATATATAGATATTAAAATGACGAATGTTGCAACGACAGTAACGATTTAGAAATAAATATTATATATTTCTATTGCAAGATATATTAAAACATTAGAATTAATTGGTGCAAGTTTGTCCAATTATCTAAGAGATAGATGTGTTTAAAAAGTTGAATATATATATATATATTTGAAGGAGCTAGAGTTTTATAATGTAGCACATATTGACAAATAGTATGCGAACAAAGTATCTATAACAGCAGCCCTGAAAGCAGTTTAAGAAAGCTTGGATAAAAATCGTTTTAACTTTATTACATTTTTCCGTAGTCCCCCTTGCCATTGACACCGACACGCCGGTTCGGTTGCACCCCCCCTCTCCGTTTTTCAATAAACCTCGTGCGTTATTGGCTTCTCGCATCGACGTGTGTTACATACGTAGGAAGACACCAGCGCGATTTAAAATTTCGCAGCAATCGCCGGATGTGCTGTGAACGATATTTCATAGAAGATTACAGTGACAGGCTACATCTGAAGAACTGTAAGTTATAAAAGTAGGATAAACATTCTTTATACATCGAAGTTACAGTTGAGGATTTAAGATATAGCGTATCGTCTACTTTTGTGGCCTTTGCACCTCCCTATTGCAGTGTTTTGTATGCTGACCAGCAAGGTGATAGATGTGCTAAACGTGCAAAGACTGCATTTGCATTTGTAGCCGTCCTCTTTCTTGTTCTTCTTATAGAGTGTTATCTTTGCCTTTGGGTATCCATACATACTTTGAAACCCCCAATAACCTTCTTTTAGGAAAAGCGTACTTTTATAATCGACATTTACAACACCTTATCGAAACTACTGGATTATTTCCTGAAACTAAATTTTTTATTTATAACTAGCGGACTTAGATTTGTTTTACGGGGAATAATTTGCTATATTAGGAGCGTTTACCTGAAAAGGCGAACGCCAGGTAAACTCTCCAACGTTTCATTAGTGTGCTAATTCACATATTGACATATTACATTTAAGCAATAAGAGATTTGTCCTTTAGCAGAAACACCGCGCAACACAAAATATCATAAAAACAAGAAAATTAGGGAAAGGAGATTTTTTGTCCACGAGGAAGTTTATGGCCTAGACGCCCTGGAAGCACCGGAAGAATGGAAGTTATAATGCAGGTACTATAAGCGGCAATACTGTCGGCATGCTTTTAGATCTGATGTTCCGGTTTGAATCACATTAGAACCAACCAGTGGAGATAGATTTAGAAAAGAAAACAGTATACGAACGCGGTGTATTACAAGAAGTAATACAATGACACAATGAAAGTAACTGGGTTACTAGTATGTACGATCCCTAATTTCATTCAAAGTTTTGGGTCTCATTAGGTCTCATATAGACATATGCTAAACATCTATATAGATACTTTATAGCACCTATTCTCATTTTAATTATTAGTATTTTATGTAGCAGCTACAAAACTATATATATATATATATATATATATATATATATATATATATTATTGTTAGTACTAATATTTATATTTATTTTTTCGTTGTATTTCTACATTAATGCATTTACCATTGTTAAATTTTGTCCTTACAAGGCAACTTGATATATTAAAACAAAGTAAAATGTAATGCTGTTGTAAGAACCAGCAGTGCACAGATAGGCATTGCCTTTAGGTTTCATTTCTAACTTCTTTTTCACAATTTTTAGCATGTAAAATCTCGGCATGAGGAACTTTTCACATTAAATCGCACAAATGTTCATTAAACAGATAAAAATGAAAAATCAAAAGTGGTAAAAGTTCTTTCTTTCCTATACAAAGATTTCCTGAAGATTTATTGCTTTTAAACATTAAAATAATTTTATCACAATAAGGGTTTACTATAGACCATATGTACAATAATTTACATAAGTATAAAATACTCTTAATGAATTTCTTATGTTAAAACAGCTAATATCTCATAGGGTAGGTTAAATATTTATAATTTTACTATAAATTTATAATGAAATATAAGTAATACTTTTGAATCATGAGCATTCATGTAATTAATTTGAATTAAAATATGCCACATATATTTTATATGTATATACATCTTCATAATGTTCCAATTAAAACAAAATAAAATAAACGATTTAATTATGTAAGATCGAAGCGTGACTATTCAAGAAATCTCAAACAATTCTTTTTGATTGATTTATTTATGAACACTCTTTAACAGCTCAGCGTCCCATTCAACTCAGAGCGTGAAACGGCCGACAAATTTTGCTCAGAGGCCTCTCTTTCAGGCTTGAGGTTCTTTTTCGTGCCGTAAATGTACGACACGGGACCCACGGCTTTACTTCCCTTCCGAAGGAAGTCATACTTAGGATTTTTATTCCCGAAAAAATCCATCGGTCCTGGCCGGGTAATCTCAAACAAGATGTATAAAAATTTGAGATAAAAATAACTGCAAAATGGGTCTTTTTACATGTACTAAAATTCTTGGGAGTCAAACTTTCTGAGACAGTTAAGAAATTTTCTTGCGGACAGATTTGGTGCTATGGATGAGCAATGTGTCATGGTCCTAGAAACAAAATGCAAAGTAAGTGACGGATACAGAAAGGGTCTATTATTCACTAAGAAATTTATAGTGCAGAAGTCGGAAGTTTTCTGTTACTTGGTATGCACAAGGTATTATTCTGATTGATTATTTGCAGAGAGAATTTGAAATAACAGGTGTTATTATGGCGTTTTAATTTAAAAATTAATGATGCAATCAAGGAGAAACGCCATGTGCTCTTTCTTCCAGAAAATGCTTCCAGTCACAATTGAAATCGTGGCTATGGATAAAAGTAGGGTTGGAATTACTGGAACTTGCTACTTACACCCCCGATCTGCTTTTTCCCAAATTAGAGAAGGAATTTTTATCAGATTATTAAGTCATGAACCTGATTTGCGGATATTAAACAACACTACGATTATCATTTGGCTTCTCAATAAAAATCTGAGGAGTCAAAGATTTGCATTACTCTGAGATGAAAAACAGAATAATGGGTAACGACTGGTTGCTGTTTTAGCTCAAAATTCTCATTCAGAAAAACACAATTTCATTGAAATCCATCTCTCCTGGCTCATGTCAATATATTTTAACGGTGGGCGTCTTTGGTATGCCTCTCAAAATATACAGGTCTCGCCAATAATGAGTTATCTTATTTTGGAATTATTGTTTGTAGTGTTTAGCTCCAGTTTGCTGTATTCATTTTCAGTTTAAGTGCAAACAAATTTTGAGCAGATTTCCATGTGAACGAAATGTAATCTAGCTATGGTTACATTGCTCGTATATATTTTTATTTCACATGTGTTTTCTGGAATAAGAAACTTGATAACTCATCAGAAAAATCCAATGGGTGTTCCTAGAACATAGTTTATATGGCCTGCATATTTGGACCCTGGTGATAAGAACGGGTGGCCATGGAGAGAGTTGTTGAGTGTTCCCTTGGTCTCATCATCACCGAATAAATTGTGGCGATCCTCTTTCAAAAAGAGAGCCTTAATTACAAGACCCCACATCAGAGACTCACGCACGTGTTTGATATTCCACCCTCGCTCGCAACACGACCTCCATACCAAGTGTGGCAAGGAGGGAAGAAGGGAGAAGGGATAGATGGAGGAGAGATTGCCAGATGCGCGTTTGTGCGAGACGCAAGCCCAATACTTTATAGTCAACCCTGCTGTATTAACACCTACATCTTAAAATACCCTACCAACAGGGTTTAAGCTGAGTGTTTGAACCGGCACAATGGTTGTTTCAAAGAAGACATTTTAACTCCATATGCAAATGGATGCTTTAAAAATGCATGTGTATGCGCGCATGCGCAGGCCTCTTGGGAGTTTCTGCAATAAAATTGTTAATGACTCCAAAAGTTTTGAAAACCGGAGTCTAGTCTTGCTTGACCGCCTTGGTAAGCAAAAACATACAGACGACAAACAATTCTGAGGGAGGAAAAGAGCAACTGTATATCAGAAAATTTAAATTCTAAACAAATTGTCATTTATTATTCTTTTATTCAATATTTAGTATATAAATGTTTGCAAAGATCCAGTAGAGCTAACAAATTCATAAAGTATATCTCATATGTAGCACAACAGTGTCTATACCACCTAGTGGCCAATCAAGGTATTACTCGAACGTGAGCTTTAGTTTACTAGAAAGTAAAACGTTGACAAATTCTGTTTAGACAACTCCTTTTCAGATATGGAGTTCTTTAACGTGCCGTGAGACTAAGACACGGAACCTTCAACTGCCATTGGATATCGCATATTTTTCCGATACTGCCCTTGACTCGCGAACCTTGAACTCTGGGTCAGAAAGCCCTTAGCTATGCCCTAAGTATGGCAAAAAAAAAAAAAAAAAAAAAAAAAAAACGAAGTGCATTAAAACCCAGAAATTATCTTTAACATAAACTAATTCAGCAATAACTCAACTACGCTGTACATATGCCCTATTTTTTTTTAGAACCAAAAATTAATGCTAAACGAAATTAATAAGAAAAGCGTAACAACTTTGAGTAAAACTAAATTCGCTTAAATAAAACTTATAAAGATTCAGATTTCCTAATTATCAAGAACGTAAAATATTAATAGAAAAGAAATACTGACAATGAGAATTTTTATTAGTGTTTAACGCGCGTTACGATGAGAATGATGATGATTATGAATAACATAGCTGCAGTAAGAATTAAAGGACTTAAGGGATATTCAAAAGTTTAATACAGTTGTTCAACTGCAAGCTCACCCACTTTGCACCAAAATACTTACTTTTTTGTATATAATCTTTTCTAACTTTTTAATCGTGGAGGAAATTTATTAACAACATGATTGAATAATTTCTAACATTATTCCTGCTGTAGGGAGAAAAAACAATATTTTCTGTATATCGTTGCTTCGTTTCGTTTGCAGGCAATGGATTTGTAACTAACACTTTGAAAGGATTTTCATCACTTTTTTAATTTCCTTTCCTTGGCTGGAGAAGAAAATATATTTAATCGAAGATTTTACAAGTACACAACCCCGAAAATCTCGGAGTTTGTATGAATAATAATAATATAATCGTGCTAATTACAGGACTATAATACCAAAAGCAATAACAAATACAATGTTCGTGTTGTGTATAAATAAATTCCTGCATTGAAATACTTGCTTTCTGCAGAAAAAAAAGTAATAAGCATTTCTAATTTGGATACAGGAACCAGATGATGTCTGTCACTCATTTCTTTCCACGTGACCCCTTTTAACATTTTTTCCAGAGAAGAGGTCAAGTGGGTTCAATACGGGTGGTGGGGGAAGGGCATACCATCACCGACGTGAAGCAACTACCACGTGACGTCATATGAGCCTCCTTTGAAGAAATGTGTACTGTTGCGGTCGTCCAAGGCGGTTCATCGTTCTAGTTACTGGAGAGAGTTGAGTAATGTTTATGAGTCACACGTTTCCCATGATGCAAGAGGAGTGAAAATTCTTTACTTTTGTAATGAAAGAAGTATATCCACTTTTCCCGTGTCGCAATTAACACAGGAAGTGCTGAATGTTGACTTTTATTCGGTTACACCAACAGCAGTAGAGCTACACAAGATCAGAGAACTATTGGGAAAATATTTCAATACTGTCGATGGAACCGATAAAAAAGAATCTGTCGAACCAAAGTGTTGATGTACTAGCCTGAAATCGTGCACGTACAGAACAGTACTAAATTGTGTTTCTCTCCTACTTTGTAAGTAAGAGAGAGAATTTGGTGAGCAATGCATGGCTGAGTTTACTGCTGGTTTAGCATTTCAAGAAGTGAACTAATAGGATTAGTTATAAATCTTGTCCGCTCATGCGGTGTTTTACATAGCGGCTACCAAACGCAAAGCAGCCGGTGGTGTCGTACTTACAACTCTTGTTTCATAGACGCATATACGACCTTATGTTGCAGTTGTATTCCTTGGATAAACAGACACTGCATCGGGACGTTCTCGTTAGCACCATTGTAATGTTTATGATTTCATTGGTAATGTTCTTCTTTACATTCTGAGCCCCCAACCCCAACCGTTGTTGTTCTAATTTTAGGAGTGATTTAAATATTTAACGCGCAAGATTCCCGACATCTATTAAAACTATACTTTTTCGCTCATGGTACGTTTTGTTTTGCATCAAACCAATATACCATAAATGCATTTCTGGAAGGAGGAAATTAATTAAAAATGTAATGCATAAATTCTGCATGCACAGGACTGAATGATTAAAATTAAAATAACGTTTATACACGAAAATTCTATTCGGTTGAATGAGATGTTTAATTTCTTTGCAAAGAAATGTACACTTCGTGAGAAGACAGGGAACAGGTTCGGAAAAGAACGTTTAGAAAAACAAATTGTCGTCTACCTTCCCTAGCAAAAATTCTTGAAATCAAAATGAACGTTTCTTGCATCATTGTAGATCCATTCCATTGGTAGATATGCTTGACATTTGGATGTAATTTATTGTACAACAATTGTTTTTCTTTCTAATGGGCGTTTAGGGTATTTGCAGATTCATTTGGTAGCAATGATTCCTAACTTTCTGTTTGCTAAGAGGGAAAATATTTGGTAATCACAAAAGTATTAATTTTAATCTTGTCTTGGCACCTTAGGCTGTATTTTGTTATTCAAATCCCTGAGTAATCTTTATGAAGCGCTTTTTCATGTACATTCTGTTTGTAAATAGCCCCCCCCCCCAGTATCGCTGTTTTCTACTTATTATAAAACTGTTTTCGAAGCGATCTATAACGGGTTTTATCAGCAATGGATTACTCATTTCTGGAGAGGAAAATATGTGCTTAAGCTATGTAATGCTGTTTGAATTCCATACACTTCGAAAACTAGCAGCAAACGTCCACCTTCTAAGAACATGTCTATTGAACAGACCACACTGCCAGGAGAGCAATATAATTAAGGGAACATGATGCTAATAAATAACTTTTAAGTTACAACTGTTTCGACTACAGAAATTTTTAAAAAGTAGGAGGTAACTTTAATTGATCACATTACTTCATTTTCTACAGAAGCTTAAAACTTGTGGAAGTGGCTTAAACACACGGGGTTTCTTTTGTATCGTCACCAATTGCCATAATTTCATTATATATATGTAGGTATGAATGTATGTATATTTTGCTCTTGTATAAGTAACATCCTCTCTTCAATGTGGTGTACACCAGTTCTCAGTTGTGTTCATCAATATCTGCCACAGTATTTACGTTGGAGTGCTTCAACTAAAGTCGTTGGTTTGCTCAGGAACACTCTTTCCTACAGAAAGTCCCCAATCAAATGTAATCTGTTTGGTTAATATCTAGCGATCTCTAGAAAGAACTCAATTTGCAGATCTTAATCCATTTTGGATAATAAACTCCAAAGATACCGCTGATACACTACAATAACATTGGGTGAGTCAAGTCCGATACAACTATACAGCTGAAATTAATGAAACACACTTCTACTTACACTGAAAACATGTAATTCAATTACCTATATTGTCATAGCGATACAAAAAATCCCTTTTGTTGAAAAATAAGCCAGTGCCATATTTTTTGTGTGAAAAATGAAGAAAATATAAGCAATTCAAGCTTACTCTTAGTTTTGAAAAACCGTGTACAAAATCTCTTCAGGGCACTATAGTCTCTTCAGATATCCCCAGCGTCACAGGGTCAAACTATCTGTTGGATAGTTCACATATTTGAACTGACCTTGGATGCATCGTCTTTTACAACTCTATCATTGCTTTGAATGGCCCTGTACCTACCCCTATTGTTTGGCAATTTGTCGTAGATGTGTGGGGCTCTTAGGTAATATTAGTGAGTGAAACGCAACAAAAAAGCATACAAGTTTATATTATAAACACACTTTTGTAGTTATTCCCGTTTGTTTTTAAGAAGCCAGGGATAATAGAGTCTTTGCACTATTCCTCCAACACGAAAGTTATTCGTATTCTGATGTACCATAAACTCTCATCTTTTTCTGTTTTGATGTTAAAAGACTCCAGAGGTCGTCCATTTCCGTTACCTCGCATACGCCATAGCTGTGGTCTACTTGGGCTCCCAATGGGCCCAGCTAGGAAAGAGGGGCTCCTACATGTTCCGAAAGCCGTGTCCATTCTAACAGCTACAAAATCCCTTCTCTTCCCACCTTAAAACCTCTCTACACCACGTATTTTCCCTCGGGAGCAATAATCTGAAAAACTTTACACTGCCCCGACACAGCTGCAAACTTGTATACAACAAAACAGATATCCTTTATCTTCGAGAAAGGAACACTTTTTCTGTAAGCAATAGAACGTTCGTAGTGCATCGAAATATATAAATATTCGTACATACGCCGAAAAGCGGGGTAAGTAAGAGGTATTTTGCCAACACGACCCCCAGCTCTGAATACAATGGAAATGTATTAAGTAATGATATATTAATATCCATATTGTAACTCAGATAACGTGATACTGAAGTTATGGCAATAAATTTAAAATTATCGATTGTTTTATTTTATGGTTACAATTATATAAACAAGCAATACGACTAAAGGCAGCGTGAGAGGTCCAATTTTAGACTCTGTTTTCTTAGAAACATTTTTTCCCACATTTTAGGCACTTAGCTTCTAGTAATTAGCCTTCACTAAACAGGTACCCTAGTTATATCGGCAGCATTTTCTTATACTTAAACATTAAGATATTAAGTCAATTGAAACACCATTAAGTTCGGTTACTAATGCGGTCAAATGTTACTTTGTGTTTCATTCCTGTGTTTTCTTTACATCCCGACCTGCACTGATAGGAGTGATATTGTTGGTGCTCGTACACAATTTGCATTAATTTCTTTTAGTCTTTCCTGAACGTTTTGGATCTTGTGTTATATTGTACTGGATTAATAGGTCATTGTGCACAATATCACGAATGTAGTTCTGGAAGTAGGAAATTGATTAGAAAAATTGTGAATAAATTCCGCATGCATATTGAAAATAACGATCACGCACAAAATGCATTGTTCTAGAGTCAACTGTCGGGAATCAATGTATACTACCATGATACCGGCAGGAAACAGGTTTAGAAAGCGACGGTCAATGATATGACAACGTGCGGGGGGAGTGGATGGGGAGGCGCAGTTGAATTACGTGCTGTCTTGCGCCTAGTAGACGATAAGACGAGATGCAAAACACTGCATCAATGGAAAGAGCGTACAGTTAATTTGCTATATAAGGTACTCAGAGTAAAGATTTTGTTACAAAATAATCTTATCGTTCTTTTTATCATGTTTTAATTTTTTTTTTTTCGTTTTCTCATTGTTGCTTTCTCCCTATATATTAATCTTTTTGTTACATTTTTCCTCTTCTATCTTTTTTCTCTATTGCTTGATTTTTTCCTCTCTCTCAGTTATCTTCATTCTGTCTTCCTTAATTTATTTTATTCTTTTTACCTCTCTCAATACTCTTTTTTCTTTGCTTTTATTCTTTTCTATTAAAAAATTCCCCCATCTCTGTTTATATTTCTTTTTCATTTTTTGTTTTATTTCTTCCTTTTTACTATTTCTCATTCTTTGCTCTACCTGTACTTTTTCTTCATTTCTGTTTTTTATTCCTTTATATTATTTTTGTTTTTATTTAATTTTTTTTCTTTTTCCTACATTTCCCTTTTCCTTCTTTTTCAATCTTTTCACTAATTTCTTTCTTTTTTTTCTTTTATTTTCTCCCGTTTTCTTTTATGCCACTTATGGCTAAATGCGAGCATTGATTAGAGTTTGGCACTGTCCTCTTGATCCCTTAAACTACTACACTACAGATGAAAGTTGTTTGAACCTTTTCATCTGGAGTTCGCAGGTCTTTCAGGCGTGCGCACGTGCTTAACACAGTACGCAAGTACGCATACTCACACAGGGGAGAAGTAAAATACGCTGAGAGAGATACAATCCAGAATTTATTTGGCACCATTTTTCCAGTCCAGTTAAAAGGGTGAACGGCCACAGATGAGACGCAGAAGATTAACAATTTAATTTGTATTTTTTGCTGCCTAGTAATATAAGATGCATGATGCGGGTCAGGAGATGCAAAGAACTGGTCCATCGCGATAATCGCCCAAGCCTGGCTCTTTGTCGGCACGTATTCCAGATCTGGTCGTGCTCAGCTTGGCTTAGACAGATGTTTTCAAGAGACAGAAACAAGTACAAGCTTGTTCTGACCACCAAGCTTTTATAACACCGAGATGAAATGAACTCCGCTTGTACGAATTATGTCAGATTCATCTCGCCTGCATAACCAAATATAAACTTGTTTTGCATGTTTACCTTACCACTTCTACACTGTTTTTGTATTGTTCATTTTTATTTCGTTTGGAATATGCAGTAATGATGATCTTTATTTATTAACAAACACCAATGCCTTAGTTCTGAGATTACCATACTGGATGTATTCTAGGCAGTCAAAACAGCTGGATCTGCACTACATATTTTGTATATTTTGTAGCTGGAAGCATAGAAAATGTCGATTTGTATTGTAGTATATACGAGTAAAACGTAAAATACTGTTCGAAAACAAGTATGCATATTAATTTCATGCATTATTCCGAAGATGGCATTTTGTTGTTTAACTTTATTGCGGAAACTAATAATTGACAGAACAGGAATAACATTTAGAAATACTTAAATTATTTTAATGTCATATTAGGAAGAGCTGAAAAAAGTATGAGGTAAGCTCGTTATTTTTTATGTATGGTCTAACATATTCAGTGATATGTCATTCATATAAGAATAGCGTAAATATCAGAGGAATTAGACAAAAAAAATTTAATTTTCTGAAATAATTCTACCGGTTTTGCTTAAACAATCAACCTAATCAATACTTTCATTTCTGTCCTTTCTTGTTTCTAGAACCTTCTCGAATCGTCACTTAGGAACAGGACCTTGGCGAAAGCCGCCACCCATTGACTAATACGCCTCCCTCTTAACTTTCATGGGAAAGAACCTTCCTTCTGAACAAATGCATGTAAAGACACTCTAGGATGGAATCAGTCTATCGGTGTAATAAGTACAGATTACAAGGAGTCTCTTGGCTGGATAGCCAGTTACCCAGGTATTTAAATTGAAAAAAGTAGTTTTTAGAAGTTAGCAGTTTGTAAAACAAGAGTTATGTTTTAGCTAATTTTACTAGTATTTTCTTATCTGATTTGTAGGGCATTAGGTGTTGTTTCAAAATGCTCATGTTTTTAAATTTATTGTAATAATTTTTTCCCCATTTATTGGATTGGTTCTTATTTTATTATGAAGGCAGGTCCTTGTAAGCTCACTTAAGGGTAATTGCTGTGCCCAAAATTTAATACTATCTGGTGTGTGAAAATGGCTACATGTGCTCGAGAGAAATTTGTTTAAATTGTTTATATAAACTGTTCATAATTTATTATTATTGATCCTTTGCATTTAGTTCAAGTCAAATGAATTTTAAATATGCTGCATTTTATATTCATTGCTTTGGATATTTAAGATAATTATATTTAAAATACCCTTGGTCTTATCCTAATTTTTGCTCATTTTAAGTCCCCTTTCCACAATACTTATAGGATTATATTTACAGTACGTCTTAACAACTACAAATATTAATGGCAATGTTACAAATAAAGGCGTTTTTAGCAAGTGGTACCACAGTAATTGTCGCAAATAAATAAACATCACGAGTATGAGATGTAACAGTATTGCACAGAACTCATTATGAATACCTGAAAAAAGCAGAGGAGATGAGAGTTAATTGCACCAATAATTAATATTACATCCTGCATATTTTTCTAATATTATCGATTAAATTTTGTTATGTGTCCCAAATTTTTTTAATTTAATTTTCGTACATAGTTATTTTCTTTTCTGCGGTTTGTCTACTAACTTAATTATTGCTTCATGATGAAAGTATATTGCAGTTTTCTCCAACGCAGAAAAGTCCGAAATGAGAAGCAGACTTTTTAGTGAAGCCTGTTGAGTTAACTGCAAGAATAATTTCTGTAAACGTTTTATTTCCCAATACAACATAATACAGCACCTTACTAGCAAATGTATAAGGTCAGGGCCACTAATCTCAAGAAATGGTAAAAAGGGTGAGAAATGACACTGCATATTCTCAAAAATTCTGGTGGTTTGATACATGACGAAAGCTTGGATCCCAGTCACCAATTCTTGCAGTGTTTCCAATTGGCTTTGACTTGATGTGTCTTAACAGAGAAAGCCAATAAGCTTGATAATAGCGGTGGCGAAGAAACAAGACCCCCCTCTTTCAATCCGTTTTCCAGAGAAGGTGATACCCATTTGTTTGCGGAAGGCGACATTGAAGCGAGCAGACCCCACGTCTACTGCAGTTACATCCTCTCTCTGACAACAAGAGGTACATTCGGGCGCAAATCAGAAATGTGATACCACTTGTAACATTTTCATTATATTAGCCGGAGACAGCCTAAGTAGAAATACAAGAACTACGGCATTAAGTGTAGCAATGACCGAAAGCTATTAATATGACATCACTTCCAAACTAACCAAAAGATTACCACACAAAAATTTAGGCAATAATGAATATTTTGGAATAACTAACAGAGCATAAATGGAACTGCGTTGTATAACAATGATTCAATGTGAAAAACTCATAAAGACGCTATTCATCGAAATAGTCTTTTCGGACTAATACCAGAAGAAATGTCGTTGTTCGATTGAAAAATGTGTCCTTTTAAATCAACGTAAAACTAGCCACTTTATTGCAGATTGAGTTTTTAAGTAGAGGCAAGTAAAAATATTAAAATATACATAAAATTAAAAATTAAACGCAGAAGGTAATTAATTTTAATCTTAATTATTCCAACAATGTTTAAACACTTTCTGTTACTTTTGGAACTGAAATTATTCGCTCAACATGCTTAGGAATTCTTCTTCATTTGTATAGGATTATCCGTCCTCCTACCATTTATATACAACATCTTCTCCACATTCAACCTCCATTGACCGAGGCTTCTATTTAGCCCATCAAAGACAGTTTGTCTTTCGTCGCAGCCCCCCCCCCCCCCGCCATAGGTCGCTTTCCTGTAAACAGTGCTTGTTATTTTCCACGTAGCATTAATATCTTCTTACCAAAAGTACAACTGCAGTCCTACGTGAGAGATGGTGGGGGAGAGAGGACAGGGAGCTGGCTTTAGGATAACATTAGTAGCTGCCAGATGTATTTCCATATGCACGTGAGATTAAAACATAACATAGTGGAGTGCGAAAGAAATAAAAGAGGAACAGCTGTATTTAATTTAAGCCTACCTTCCTCATGATAAAACTGAAACATGGTTGTGGTTATACAGTGATAGATTTACTATCTCGAAAGAAAAAGAGAAACAGAGAGGATGCTGAAAATTGGGAGAGAAAAAAAATCTCTCTACCGTTACATAAATGTCATGCTTTCAGAGAGAGCACAGAATGCAGGACCAATAATTCTAAATTGTTCGATTCGTTGCCCTCTTCTTAGACCTGGCTCAGTGACCAAGGTAGCATGTAAGTTATTATATGTATTTTATTTTCATTTAATTTAATGTTGTTGTAGCTTTATTCAATTGTATGGGGTTTTAAGATTTTATATTGTTAAACTGAGGCAAGCACTGTTTTAATATGAATCCTTTTATATGTCATTTGGGAAAAGTGTATATGCATTATAGTTTTCTATATTTGTAAATTGAAGGTTAGCACTGTCTGCAATGTTTTTAACGTTTGCTTTGTATTTTGTGTGTCCTCAGCCACAGTGGAACTCAGTATAATTGCTAACAAACAAACCAGAGCTCAAGACTATTTTAATATGAATGCTTTTCAATGTAATTTGGATAAAGTGCTTAGCCACACAAACACATTGCTGTCTTACGTAAAGCCAAATTTTATAGCAGCTTGAACGAAGCTAATATAATATGTTAAGTTAATGACTCTGTTATAATCATTTGAAATATTGTGCAACACTCTTCTCCTATGCTTGAAAACGTCAATTTCTCTTTCACATCAGGGGTGATTTCCTTAGCATTCTATGGAACTTAAAGCATCAACAAGCATCAACAAGAGGATGCTGCATAAGGGTTATTTGCGGAAACAGAAAAGACGCGTAGCAAACGAAACAAAGAACAAAGTTGGAATAAAGAAATATTAATATTTTTCATATTAATAATGTGCACATGGGTGTTGATCGAACTTCTTTTTCATGCATTTCTAAAGCTCTAAACTTGCCTTGAGAACTGTTAAAGTTCTTCGGGTCGAGTATGATGTAAATACAGATATTCCCTTTGTTTAGTCATTAAAAGGAAAGGCGCCACAATTCTGCTCCACTTTCTTTTGTGAGGGAATCACGCCTTGCCCCTCACTAACAGAGATACGTAAAGTTCTTGATTAAAACATACTCAAACGCGTAAAATACGCGCGTATAGTCGCACACCTAGGTGCATTGGTCACGTTTCGGGGGATTTTATTGGTGCAAAGAAATATAATTTCTCCCTTCTAGCCTTTTATGGCTTTTCATTGAGTTTACGGCCAAGAAAGCTGTAAAAACACATTAAAAACTACATTTAAATTAAATTTGTCTGGAAATGTGTTTGCTCCAACAACCAATTTCTTCATTTCCCTCCGTATAACTCCTCCATCTCTTCCCAATCTGCATTCTCAACTATTCCCTTTTCCTGCTATTCTGTTTGGAATACGTAAGTGGGAAATGTAATATGAACGATGTCTTCTGTATGAACATGACGTTTTATTACCGTCTTAGTCACACCGTTTTTGACACGAGTCATAGTTAATAAGAAGAAAAGGTGCTAGGTAATAAAAAAACCCTAGCCGTACAGCCGTAACGAAAACTTCTCGAGTTGAAGGTTTAATAAAGATGTAAGGTAACAGCGTCACTGCCTGGTGTGAAATTTTGCCTGCATTTTCCGCATGTTACAAAATATTTCCCGTATCGTCATCATCGAAGTATGAGCATTATATCCTCGTCTTATGCTACCAAGCATCACCTGCTTTTTCTCTTCGAGCGTCAACGAATGACACCGTTAGGTAGATGGGAAGCTCAGTTAGTGACAATTCGGATTCCGTAACGCCTCAGATTGCTTTATGCAACACGATGCAAATTTAATTTAATTATAATATGTATAAAAATGAAAACTTTACTTAAATTACATGTCCATTAAATCAAAAGATAATTTCAACCTCAAGCTAAACCGTTAGTAAACTTTGTGAGTTTAGAAAAAAAGAACATTTACGTACTTCTGATATGAATGAATGTCATATCCCCTATACCTAAATGTAGAGGATGTTTGAAAATAAAATATTCATATTTAAAAAAATAAGAAAAATATATCCAAAATCTATTAGGTGTACAATATCTCGATCACAAGTAAGAATTAAGTGCAGGTGAGAATGGTCTATCCAAAGGGATTTAAACCCGCCCCCTCCCCCGGAATGAGTCCCAAGCGATACCGCCCTAGTCACACCGCATGATCTACATATTCTAAGTCCCTCCCTCGTTCTGGGGAGAAAACCGAGATCAGGAATGACCTGGTTTAGATTAGGAGGTTGGAAGACTCAAAAATTAGCGGATAGTTCTGGCGGGAGAATCTGCGCATTTTGTGGAGGGGATTAGGAATGGCTACATATTCCGGTAGGATATACCCATTGAGAACACCTTAGAAAAACGCTATTTCCTGAAAACTTAATTAGAGATCGATTGGCATGCTGGGACTTGTTTGCGAACCATACTAATTGGGTGAGTATGAACATTTTTCTAGCCAAAGTGCGCGAAGCCGGAAGCAATTCATTTTCTAGTTAGAACGCAATAACTAGTGCAATTATAAATAATATGTAATATGTTGCCTTTCATATATCTGTAAATATCGTTCTTCTATTTTTAATGTTAATTTATTATTATTATTATTATTATTATTATTATTATTATTATTATTATTATTGTTGTTGTTGTTGTTGTTGTTTGTTCCTCTTTCTAATTGTATATCAAACTTCAGCATGCACGGTGTACGGCCCGTGCATAATGAAATATATTTGTAATGTATAGAATTTTATAACAATAAATATACACCTACTACTATTACAGAGAAAATATTAACTGTATTGCATGCTGAAGAGAAATGGGCTTGCTAGGGTTGGTGAGAAGCAAGAGTTGTGCTGAACGCATCGAAGGTACATAAATGCCAGCGACTAGCTTATGTTTTTATCCACCCTGAAGGAAATAACCCTGTTGAACTTTATTCAGCAGTAAAATTCTGTAGACCGCAGTGAAAAATAAGCTTTTACCTTTGAATCCAGAGCATCTATTGGAATATCGACGCGAATCACAGTATCTACAAGGTTCATTAATGAGTCATAGGTGATTAAAAATGCAAAATAATACCTGAAATTCAAATAAATCTGTTTTTAGGAATACAATAGTGCACAGTTCCGGATCATTCGCTTAATGCCGGCTTTTATATAGTAATACCTTTTGTCTATGCTTTATAATTTAATTTAAATGCTTAAAAATTCACTGCTAGCAATAACATCATAGCAGCTACATCAATTTTTATACTGGGAGTATGGCGTTATAATGTTACCAGGGTTACATTTTATGTTTTTATAAAAACTAAGGAAAAATAACATTTTTGGAACAAACTGTTTTATTGTTTTTTTCAAAATATTCGCCTTTAAGATTCATACAGCTTTGCATGCGTACAAACCAATTCCCGAACATTTTTTTTTCCATTCTGAAGTTAGTATCTGAAAAACATGATTTTTAAAGGGTTTAGTAGCTTCTTGAGATTATGAAAATAGCAGTCCACGTATTTTTAATTTGATGTTCGGGAAAAAAAGAAAGTCATTATGGAATAAATCAGGGGAATACGGCCAACGAGACATTAATTCGATATTTTTTTTTTCTTTTTATAATAAATTGTTTGACGTGTTGTATGAAAACTGGCAATGTTATGATGAAGAATGATGCGAAGTTTTCGGTTGTTTTTCCTCATTTCATGGATGACTTCATCATTAACTGTTCTTAAACCTTCTAAAGGAATGGTTGCAAAATATCCAGTACAACCGAAAAAACAAATTATACTTTTTTTTGTAAATGCTTCATGAGCGAAGAACTTTTGCGTAATTCACTTCATCTCGGAACACACAAACAATGGATTGTAGCTCAGTTTCCGGTTTATATGAATATACACAAGTTTTGTCAACTGTTACGATTTTGTTGTTTCTCGGTGGATTTTATGAACATTTCATTACACCAATTAACATGAGCGTTAACTTCGGTCAAATTACGCGGAGTCCAGATCTTTTTTTACAGCTAAATGTTAATACATAATCGAATGCATTGCAGTCTTCGATATGCTTACGAATGCCTCTATCTCACTGTAACTCACTTGCCGAACTTCTTCAATCATGTTGAGCACAGCATGCATGTTTTTTGGAATGGCAGCCATTTTGATCGACCTTCACGAAATTTGCCATTGACGTTCGTACGACTACGATGAAATTCTGCAAACCAATTGTGAATAGTCTTTTCTGATGGTGTTTTATTATTAAAAGTTGAACGAAATAATTTTATGTATTGCTGTTGAGCTAGTCCTTAAAAAAAAAAAAAAAAAAAAAAACGAAAATCTTCACGTAAAATTATTTTCGCAAAATTGCTTTGATTGAACAATTAGGAATAGATCGTAAGGCAAATAGGAAATATCATTCTGGTTGAATATGAATAGGTGTAACTAAAGGGTTTGCTGCACACTGCAATCAAAATTCTCGGTCAATTTCTAAGCTTCAATTGTTTTTACAATATGAAATGTCAATTGTTTGGAAAATAGTAATGACATATCTCAATAGCGCCATCTAGCGGTCATTTGTGAAAACTTAAAAGGTAATCCTCGTACAAAGAGTCATTAACTGAAGTTCCGGATATGCCAAATATTTCCTTTCTACTTAACTTCAAAAAATTGTTTGGAAAATAGTAATGACATATCTCAATAGCGCCATCTAGCGGTCATTTGTGAAAACTTAAAAGGTAATCCTCGTACAAAGAGTCATTAACTGAAGTTCCGGATATGCCAAATATTTCCTTTCTACTTAACTTCAAAAAATATATCACCATTAGCTATAATACTAACCTCCCTATTCTGATTCTGAAAATTTTAGTATTAATTGAATTAATACGAAGAATCAGACTTTTAACACCTTCAATAAAGTCCTAGGTAATAGGTTTGAAAACACGATGACTTTTTTACGACTTTCTGGGTCGTAATAATAGTTAAAATTTTTTAACTCTGAAAAATATTAAAGAATATACTATTAAATTATAATACGCTCACAAAACGTAAATGAATTAAGATTCAACAATGCAGTATCATTTGTTTTTTCACGTAATATTATGAGCTATTTGCGAATCTCCAAATGTGTAGAGACAATCTACGCAATTCCTAGATCAAAGTGAAATGAGTTCAGGACTTAAGCACTAGCTGGTGATAATGGCATTTTTGTTATATCGGTCGGAATATTGGTATTTCACATCTAACGCGCTAAAATAAACACGCTAGACACACAGGCGTGTAATAAAACGCGAATAGAACTGTAGGGTGATGCAGGAATATTTGACACATTTATATATTTAAATTAGTTATATAAGTGTAATTAAAACTCAATTAACAATGTCCATGAAAATATATTCCACTTAAAATGGTGCACTTTTGACTTCAAATTGCGATGGAGGTATACAAAGTTAGTGGCAAAGGTTACCCTGGGTGTTTTTTACCTACCACCCCTGGCTTTATTTTCTCAGTCACTGTCTCTTCTTTCACTAGAATTGTATGCTCTATCCAAAGAAATTATGAAACCATCTATTTGGTGCCTTTCATTATCTGCACCATGTACGTTTGTTCCATGATGCCTAATTTGGCCTGACATTCATTTCACTCTTCTGTTATTTTCCGAGAATGTCTTGCACAATGCAGGTCCGGAGGGAAGTTAAAACCAGGGATAAAATAAAGCAAAATGATATAAAACATATAGCATAAACGACACCTCGTACAAAAGAAATCTGTTACACAAACAGCTAGCAACTGTTCCGCTAAATTACAACAAAAGGCTAATTGCTGTTCCTAGCATTCTGGCAATGAAACTCATATAATCAAAATGTTTGTTTGTTTTATTTTTCATGTAGTAGTAGTACCAGTAGGTGTATCTTTTTGTTATAAAATTCTATACACATTACAAATATATTTTCTGCACAGGTCGTAGACCGTTCATACTTAAGTATGTTATACAATTAGAAAGACGAACAAGTAATAATACAAATTAAACAACAATAATAAATAAATAATTATTGAAAAATGGGAAGAACGATATTTACAAATATATGAATGGAAAAATAATAAATATCATTTAAAAATGCACTAGTTATTGCGTTTTAACCAGAAATTGTTTGTTTCTAGCTTCGCGCACTTTGGCTAGGACATGCCCATATCCAACCAATTAGTGTAGTTCGCAAATAGGTTCCAGCATGCCAGTCATCCTATAAATGTCTTAAAATGTTTTCAGGAAACAGCGTCTTTAAGAGGCTTCCAGTGGGCACCATCTGTCATTCCCTTCACAAAATGAATAGATTTTCCAACCAGAACTATCTATTATTTTTTGAGTCTTCCAACCTTCCACTCCAAACCAGGCTTTTCCTGATTTCACTAGAACAAGCATATATACCTAACTCTTTATCCGAGGTTAATTTAATATCATTCGAAAGGCTCAAGGAAACTTTCGTGTTACATTCTGCCTCGATTTCTTCCTGCTGATATTCTGTATCTAGCCTTCTTCCATACGTTTTTATTATTTTCATTGCCACGTTGCCATATTAAACCCTGGTCAATCCTCTGAGTTCTCTTTCCACGTCTGCAGCCCAAAAGTTGGAGTTATATTTTGCATCTGGTGTCTATAGCATTGAGTGCGAAGATGGACTGGTGTCCCAGCCATTATTTCACCGTCCGTGTTTTAATATTATTAACCTCTCTCTTACCACTCGCTTGTGGAAGTCACTTGAATTTAAAATATGCGACTTTCAAATCACTACCAAGAGAGTAAATTCACATCCATTATTTGTTTTCCATTTTAGCAATTTTTACAAATGTAAAATAAAACACGAAACCTTAAATATCTCTTTACATCGTTTTTGACAGCGCTTAATGTCAGTTTCACTACTGAGGTATCACATGGGACAGTCACTCATGATACATGAGATGAAATAATGAATTTGAACATAAATATAGTTTTTTTTTAAGAAAGGAAGCATTCCAGAGCTACGTTTATGGTGAGTGTCCAATAATTGCTTTTTGAGGACTAAAGAAAGCCTGGAAAAAAAGAAGATATAATTCATAGTCTTGATGAGATTCGAACCCTAGACCTCTCCAGTCGGCAAATACGGGAAGCAGAACACTAGGAGAAGAATGAACGTCTTAAATTTGTTTTCTCTTGCTTTAGTCATGGAAACCTTTCTACAAAAGTCTCATATAAAATGATGAATATGAAAAAGAAATGGAGAGAATGAGAAATACTTTGGTGGGAGGTAAAATGGCACCGTGCCCAACGAGTAATTTTGGGGGTAGCAGAAAGCACCTTGCCCCTTCCCTAGAACTGGCGCCGCTGTAAACAAGAATTCTAAAAAGTAATTAATAACTTTACTTGCCTTGAGGTAAACTGTCTCCCTGCTTCCATGACGCAATAGATAGAGAAGTTGTTTTCTTTTTTCTGCCGTTTCAAATTTGATTACAGTATTTCAGAACAAAGCAAAGCTATCTGGAAACACTTCAACTCTCCACTACAGTTCCTTCATATAATAATACAGAAAGGAAGCGTTATTGCATATTTGTTACAAAATAAATAAAAGAATACAACTTTAATATATTACTTATTAAAAGGAAAGTAAGCACTTTTAATAGCAAAAAATTCTCCTTACTGTTGTAGGCAATATGATAATACAACAGGTCTAAAATTTTAATATTTGGGCAAAATGCTACCCATATAAAATTATGATGTAGGTAATGCATTAAGTACACCCTAAAACAAGACAAAAAATTCTCGAAGTGTTAATTTGTCTTATGTTCTGCTCGGTTCCGTGCTCAATTCACACTGACATGTCTGCGCACTGTTCTTACAACCTTTAACACACAGATCGAGAATATTCCTAGCTAAAACCCAACAAAGAAGGTTAATGGCTATAGAAAAGAGAGGGGAGATGGGGAAGTGAGTTAGTAAAGTGATGGGAGGGCTCAGGGTGAAGGTTCTATTCATACTTTAAATATGTATATAAAATTACTCATAGAAAATGTGTGATTATATGTTTGTATATATGTATAAAGCATGCAGGTCTGTATGTGTGTGTATTTTGAATGCTACAAGGACTAAATTAGCATGTACGGCAGTAAGGTCCACGAGACGGTTATACTTGTGTGCACTTTAAAACTGATATAATAGAAGTCCATTACCACTACTGCAGCCTTTAGACTAATTTTATCATCATCGAGTTCTCCATGGTAGCCGTAGGCTGATAGCCAAGCACTTAAAAGCAGGTGTCTAGCAATGCGAACTATCGAAGTTCAATCCTGTTCATATGTGAAATGTTTTATTTGTTATTTTTTGCAAGTAAATAAAATTTGTAGTATACTAATGTTAATATATAGCTTTCAAGTGCAAGAATTGTGCGGTAATTTGCTCACACAATAGAGTGTAAAGTGACATTTGTTTTCAAAATAATCAGGAAACAAATAAATATTATTAAATAAAAACAAAATATATATAAATTAAGTTTTTGCTATAGAACAGTTATTGATGTAGCATTCATTTTGAAAATGAAGGTAACTAATTTACGTCTTTGTGTTTAAGCATAAATATTTTAAAATTCAAACATAAATTATATATATATCTGCTTTTATAATTACTGTAAAGTAATTATAAAAGCAGAAAAGGATAAACACTAAGAGAACGTCACACTTATAATCACTATATTTCGAACTACTATGGAAAGAAGAGGTGAAGATGATAAAAGTAAAAGTAAATATCGAATATCGAAGGTAACGTTAAACCAATCTTAACTCTTAAATCTTACGTATTAATTTTCTTTCCTCCACATACTCATGTTTCTAATTTCATCTGTTTCCATGCATAACGTTACCGTCGATATTCAATATTTACGTTTACCACCTTCACTTGTCTTCTTGCCATAGAAGAACTCTAGTAGTTCGAAATATAGCGATTACAAGTGCGAGTTTCTCTTAGGGTTTTATCCTTTTCTGCTTTTATAATTACTGTTAATTTGTTACATTGTTAATCGTGTTACTTTATTTTTCTTTTTTTTTATATATATTGTACCTGAAAAAACATAAAATAAAAAAAAATCAAGCATAACGAGGATTAGAACCTGACACATACACATACTTTTGTCCGTACAGCCATCCGAGCACACTATCCAAACAAACGCATTTCCTGTATATACTGAGGGCGGCATTAAACATGTATTGTGATATAGCGTCAGTGAATACTTCCATTGTTTTCTGAATCGTTCATTGTTTTGACTGTTGCTCATTTTTTTTTGTCTTAGAGTGTGCGTTTAAATGAATGTGCAGAACTATCCAAAATATGATAAGATTAACAACTTTAATAGTTAGGGCAACACAACGTTTAGATATGACTGTGAAACTTAACCATTGAAGAGATTGAACAAAAGAAAAATTGAAATGGCAGAAATTAAATATTTAAGCATATAGAAACTTTGAAGAACAGAAAAATAACTGGCAGGAACACATTTTAAGAATGGTTGACACTAAACTTCCAAAAGCAATGTTGATTTACAAACAAGATGAGAGAGGGAACAGAAGTCAGCTTTAATGTAGATCGTATGATAAATTCAGTTGAATTTCAGGCCTAAATTGTAAAGCAGCAAAAGAGAAAGACTTTTTATAACACTAAGTATCGTGAGGTATTTCTGTTTTCATTGTCCACATATCAGCAACATTCGAAATGGTCGATCGCTCTGTCTGTTCTATAGTTCCATGCTTCATTACCGACCCTCATCATCTAAATTACTGTCGAAGATCACCCTCCCTTGTCGACACCACCTGACTTCAGTACATCAAATTAAATTATGTGCATGTATCAAAGGAAAACTCTCCTTACCGGCCAACTGCACTACCTAACAAAACCATAATCCCGTGTCATCGTAATAGTATGAAAATGACTGTCGGCATAACTGACTGCAGACAAGCCCACCCTTGTTTCTATCTGCAAGTAAGCGGTGCAAATTGAATTAAAATTGAGAGCTGTTAGTCAAAACACTGCTCGATGCCATTATAGACATTGGAAATAAAAGCTTCCAAATTTGCCTCCAGATAAGAAAGAAAGAAAACAAGAGCAAAAGCAAAAGGATGGCTTGAAACACTCCTTTCATTTGGGTATATTATTATTCATAACACAGACGTATCCTTAGGACAAGAAATATTTGCTTGCAAAAATGTTGGGGTGCTTTAAAGCTGTACCAACTGATATTTAATATGCTTCAGATTTTTGTTTGCTACAAGCCTCAAGAGTCAAAAGCTGTAATTTTCGTTCAACATCTGATCTTAACAGCGGTAACTTCCCAATGTTTACAACGTTCTTTGGATTTTTATTTTCGTGTATTCGAAAGCATTGCAGGTGTCGAGATTGTGTACTGTATCGATACGGCTGGTAAGTGAAACACAAAAAATTTACATGAAGATGTACAACTACTTTTTCAGATTTAACGTTATTACAATAGCAGACTTTCATACTTGGAAAATAGTTGATATCCTTTTATTAAACACCGATCTTGTATGTACAAAAGAGTCATTTTGATGTGTCGCGCATTTATTCTATACTTTTTTGTATAGCGAAAACTAAACTTGATTATGCTCAAAGACTGAACTATTGGTAGTCGATAGCATTGAGGACGAATTATGGGTAAATAAAAACCAACTTTTGCACACGATGCATTTACCGTAAACATTTCAACATTTAATAGATGACGAAGTTAAAACCGCCAAGGGTAACCGAGGTCATTCAAGCGCGGACTCTTCAGAGGTGGCTTGGGGTTCGATTACCACTAGAACCATCTTCCCTGACGGAGGTTTTTTCCAGGTTTTCCTCAGTCCTCATAAATGGCAAATGCCGGGGAGGTACCCTAAACTTAGGCCTAGAACGTTTCCTTCCTTTAAAAAATATTTTCCCAGTTTACCTGATTAAAAGGTAAACCTGTGATGCCTCAGTAGTTAAAACGGTCGTTAAACACTTTTAAAGAAAAGTAGAAGGTAAATTGATAATAGAGAATGCTCTGATTATTGTAAAATTCGTGCTTACTTCTGATTATGCCTCCATTTCAGAACAAAGTATTTTTTTAGCTTTCTTAAGCAAGGTTGTGAAAGTTCATGTATTACTGCAAAGAACAGCTAACACAGTAGAAATTTATAAAAATATAAAATAATCACTAATAAAAGTATAAGCTAAGGCTTCCTGTATGAATGTCCCTTTTAGTGCTCAATAAAAAGCTCAGTTTTTAAGGCAAGTTGTCCGTTTCTTAATATAAGGTAATAAATGTACATTCTATAAGGCCTATAAGTGCCTATTGAACTCTTCGAGTTTCTATTTAAATTATAAAAAAACATTATAATGTAAATATTGGCATTTTAATATTAACATATGACAGTATTTGAATCTACTTCATTAAGTGTTGTTCAAATATTGCAAAAAAAAAAAATTGTCTTTAATTTACAGAAGTTGTCAATATTTTCTTAATAAATGTCTGCCTGAATATTTCTCAGCTTTTACGGTACAAGAAAGCGCGGTATTTTTCTTACACTTCGATCATGTTAGTTTTTTCAGCATTAGAAAAACATGCCATCTTCTCTAGCTTATCCAACACGACCTATTTCTATGACTTCTCACTGCACTTCGTGTGAAGGAAGCAAAGATAATATAAAGACAAACGAGCACATACGGTCGTTATATGCAGAAATGTGTAGTATATTTCTAGCCTAAGCAGCTAAATGAGAGGGAAACTCTTTAAAGTTTCAAAGGACTAGGCTCGGAATTTTAGACAAAAGTGATGAGTCGAAAAATGGTCCTCACATGGCTACTCGTGAACTGTTGAAACACTTTTGATGGGAAATTCTGGAGCATCCAGCATACAGCCCTGATCTAGCGCCAAGTGATTTTCACTTTTTTATAGCTATGAATGCACATTTTGGCGGACAGTGTTGATGATGTAAAGACAGCAGTAACACGTTACGAGAAGGAAATTGAAAAATCAATCTAACGCTGCTTAGAGGCTAAATATCTCAATCGTCATGGTGACTACATTAAAAATTTAAGTGATAATCAAATACACGATGCCCATTGTGTCATCTTAACTTTATTTTTGTACATCTTGTAAACTTACTTTTGATAAGAATTGCGTGTTGAATAGCTTTTTATGAAATCCTTATAATAAAAATATAATAAACGACATCCTAACTTTCATGAATTATTTCCCTCGGGCTTTTTTTTTTCCTCGCCTTTCTTTTTCTTCCTGCTCTTGACAATTTCATATTTTGGGTTTAATTGCCTTTCTTCACTAAGGCAAATCCTTAGAAACTTCCACCGCTTCTATTTTTTTTTACCATTTCTGGAGCGTAAATATTTAACTGATTTTATTGCTTGTTTCTCATGTGATACTCTACAATATGAATTTTAAAAGTAATATATTTTTATTTCTATCTCTTCATTACACGTACGGGATATGAATGCCGGCTATCCATTTATAAAATTAGTTTTTATTTATTTTTGTGGCATAGTGATGTTTAACACTCTTTGTAAGCTGTTTGTTTTAATGTCAGTTTTATGTTACGGTAAAACTTCATGAAATAACTAAAACCTGATATTAGCTCGGTTATTTTCCTATAACCATATTCATTATCTGCTCATTATTAATATAATCATTTACAATTATTAAATTTTTATTTCTAAAGTAACACAAAATGTTTCCTTCGCATTATTTGGATTAATACAAACATAAACATCGTAGATTTCTTTGAATGATTCTATTTTTGCTTGAGAAAGTTACGAAGTGTTGCATTTCTAACTCAATGAAAACCACAGGCGAACTACTTTTTACGTCACATTTTTTAAAAAATTATGATATCATGCCATCAGTGACACTTGTAGTGAAGTTCAATTTATACAATCGCAATTTATTTGTAATTTAGAATAGTCTATATTGTTGAAAAGTGCATAAGAAAGAGGAAACGAATAAAACATTAAGATATATCATTAAAAAGAAATTAATAAAATATTACATAATAACAAAGACGGCATAAATAAATAAATATTATAACATAAGTTTTATTTATTTCCTATTTTTCTGTTTTAAAACTACAAAACATTTAAAGTTATACATAAATCGCAATTACAGCTGTGATATTTGGACCTTTTTGAGTATATAAGTTAATACTGTTACCAGTTCTTCTTCTTCTTCTTCTTTACGTCTTGGCTTCCTTACATACAAAAAAAGTAATGTTTGAACATTTTTGAGGACATACATACACACCTGATATTCATTAAAATTGCAACGCAGTGTGCATGCTCATAATATTCATGCGGAGATAATGTCTGTCAACCCTTCGGTTGTTTGACGGGGCCATTGGGATCCTTCACGTCTGTATGTTCGTTTTACCTCGAACCCATTGATCTCATATTCCTTTCGCTGTTAGGGCTTTTCGTCCAATAATGACGTCGAACAGTTCTGGTATGCCATATCTCACTTGACCAAGCCCAGATGCCTGCTAGTTTTGCTGTTCGTATTTTCGTCGAGTCATACTTGTTCCTTCTGAGAAAATGTGCGATCGATTCAGCGCGTTGCAATTTTAATGGCCAGCAGTGTGTTCTGCCTTTGAAGAAGAACACAAGCGGTTCGAAATATTGAGATATTTGTGTTACTATTTACGTGCTTTGCTTCTCTGGTTCTTGTTATACGTAATATTATATTTATATATTATCTGTGGTATTTCCTTGTTTATTCTCTTGAAAACAGTCTGCTCGAATTATTGTTTTAGCGTGTTTTAACATTATTCATGAATGTTAAGTTATTTTTATTACTTTATTTCAACGTTTTTCATTAGAATCCGCTAATAATATGTATTTACATTACTGAAACATTTATGTTTATATTTAACGAACTTAAAATAATTTGGTATGCAGTTAAAGTTTCCAGAATACCTTAAACCAATTTCTTCTAACTTATAACGTTCTGTGGTCTTCATTTGTCTAACTACAGATGTGTACAATTTGCATTTGGAACAATAAACGAAAATCATTAGCTGAAGTACATCACTCACAGCATATTTCTATTACTAAAACAGAATGAGAGCATTCGTCTGCTTAATAAGCTGAAGAAACAAAATTATATTGCGAATAATAAAAGAACCAATGTAGTTATATGTTGGTATCATTAATCTTTTTATTCTGATCTCGTATTGGCAGGAAAGAAAAGCTTTCTGTGATAGAAACAGAAACGGAAACAAAGATTAAAAGAAAGCACATGCACCAGAAAACTAAAGAAGTGTAGCTCTGTAGAGAAAAAGTTTCGTTGTACGCAAGAGCTTCTAATATGATTAAATTAAAAATTCCTTTTCCGGAAACTTTTCCAGGGATATTAAAAAACCGTCCATTCCCGTAAGAGAGCTACTTGCAATTCTTGTAATCGACTTTCGAACATTTCTTCTTGTTGCCCTCTCTCACCAGTCGGAGGTAAAACTTTTAGCTGCCTTTCTTTTAGAACTGTGTCATCGAAAGATACATTAGAGATGCTCACTTCAAAGGCCTTATCGTTAGAAATGGGAACAATTTTGAAAGGCTTTCGCAGAAGAGACAAACGTAAGCAGCGTGTACTGTGTTGCCTGTTCTTGTAAAGCAGCGATGCTTGACTTTAAAACGCATTTGCATAACCGATGTACGGCACTTCAATTAATTCCGTCGAAACTGTTAAACACTTAGTTTGCCTCTAGCACCTTCAAACTCCTTCTGCATGCTGCAGACGTTTAGAGCAATGTTTACCAAACTTTGATGTTTAGTTGCTGTGTAGCAAATTTCTTAGATATTCTATCCAAATACATCGTTTGTTAGTGTGCTATTTTTTAAGTATTATGTTTCTATTTTTATTAACAACATTTTCTACTTATGTAATTTTATATTCTTGATAACGCCCTTAGAGAATTATTTCTCTGCAATTTTCCGACACTACTGATATGTTATGAAGACTACGGCCAAAGAACATTTTGATCCACTTAAAACAAATTAGATATGCATGACGTCTAATACATAAAATGCAAGAAAAACATTTTAAGTGACATAAATTGAGATATAGAAAAAGAGAGATCGTTTCATCTTCACGATTACATAGAAAACATTCTGTTTCTACGGTGCAGTGAAATAACATTTTATGTTTAGCTCATCAATGATATCATTTTCTTATTGTTCTTGTTAAAATAAATATTTGTAATGAATGAAGAAGAATTTACGTTGATGAAGTAAGTAAAACACGTTTAAAGTTAGGCAAAATGACAACTGCAATCAAGAAAATGTGAGCAGTGAGTTATGATAAATGCCTCAAGAGCTTTATCAGCTCTTTTACCTAATTATTGTTACTAAATACGAAAATGAAATGAGTGATTGAAGAAACCTTATAACTAAAAGAACAAAATATTAACAGTATTAACATCTTTACGTCCTCTAAAAATTCAAGCATTACAACTGTAATAGATTTATTTGTAATTTAGAATTATTATAATTTTAAACACTTACAGAAGAAGCAGAATAAACATTATTTTTCAACATGGCCGTCCTGACACTAGGTAACGTATTTTTCTTTATCTCTCCCTTTTTAATTTTCAATGGCCAAACAAAGGGGCAACTTTACTTACAACCAAAGGAAAATCTTGGAAAAAGCATGAACAAATAACAATATCTGACATAAATATGCTGCTGAACCAGCGATGGCTTGTAGCAGCATAAACCCGGGGAGTACTATTTTACTGCTGCTACTGCTGAATACAGGTTGCAAGCTTTTAGAATCTTAAAACTAGACTTAACATTAATGCGTTTACAAAAGAGAGAGAGAAAAACTACGTATTAAAGTTATATTATTTTGGTTTTCATGCAGTAAACGATCTTAGTATTAAAGTCTGGAATCTGCAGGATGTAGTCTGTCTCTACAAAAATCATTGCATATTTCTGTTTTAAAATAAAATTAATACTTGCAGTTGATCCGCCAATCTTTTAATTTCCATTTTCTCTTCAAATGATTGCAAAGAAAAAGGCTTAGAATATAAGCTTTATAAAGACTTTCTTTTCTTTATAATCAGTTAAACTAAACGAAAAAAGCAGTTCCTTTATGAATTTACACGAAAGTCACCATCCTGTCATTCACTAACATTTTACTACTAATTAACCAGTATTATGAGGTTTGCTATACTTTGACCAAACGTCTAATTATCTCTACAGGAGAGTGTCTCTGCATGAGATTATTGCTACTTTAAATGTGATATTATTTTATGCTGAAATAACTTAAAATTTCCCAAATTTAATATACAGAATAGGTCAAAAGTTACTACCCACTGTAAACAAAAATTGATAAATTTGGTTGTGATCTTCCCATTGATTTAAATTACGCATACATGCGAAAGTATGTTAAATGAAATGAGGTTTAATGACGAGTTGTTTTTTTTAGGATAATTTGGGGTGTTGGGGCATCTTTCAAATTAACAGGCCACATCAACAGACACAACTGCACTTATTGGTACACCGAGAATCGTAGAATCAACCTGGTGTTACTGTTTGGGTGAAATCTAATGACACGGAGTTATTGGTTTTTTGATTACACAGTCACTGGATAGAAATACTTGTAAATGTTATCATTGCAGGGCTACAAATACATAACGATAATTTTAACTTACTCTACTTTCAACATAATGGCGCTCCATCACATTGTGCATTGCCTGTGCGAAACAACGTCGATTATTCTTTTCACGGTAAAGTTATTGGAAAGCGAGATTGCCAGACCTTACAACAATTGATATTTTGAGGTGGCTACGTTAAAGATAAAGCCTATGCTATAAAACCACAAACGCTTGAGGACTTAGAAAAAGATATTCAATTTTTTTTTGAAGAAATTGATACAAATGCGCGATTGTGCGAACAGATATACCTAAGCATCCCAGATCGTCCGCAGAAACGTATCGACAGAGATGGAGATCAATTTGAGAAACACTTTTATAAATAATAACCAGACCCAACCTGAATATACACGTGTAGACTTTATTATACTATTTACTGTAATTATCTAATAATATTTTAAAATATTTAACTCAACTTATAACACAATAAGGATTAGTCGAATAAAATTGGAGGCTTTTCTGAGAATACACATGGCGAGAAGTGACGTTTCAAGTGGTGCATGCACTTAATAGCTCTTATGAGCCAGAGTCCCCTCTTACAGCTTCCTCTCGCCTTCTCGATCAAAATACGCAACAACCTTTTAGGGACATTGGTTTGGAGAGCGTCTGCAAACCAAGTCCTCTATATATAAAAACCACAAAAACAATTATCAGGAGGAAGATGGAAGTCCTCAAGATATTGTTTTTTTTTTTTTTTTTTTTTTTCCCGCATAAAACACCTAATGCAGTAGTTACAGGAATTTAAACTTTGACATTTTGGGAGGTAGCGCAAACCAACAACATCCTAGTGGAGTCACCCCTGTGCTAAATCTAAACTGAAGATCTCTAAAATTATCAGCAATTAGTTTTGTGATTGATTTAGTTTTAGTTTGACAAAAGCGAAACCAACAGGTATTTGTTTGTAAAAATTAATGTATAAAAGGATAAACATTGCTAAAAAATTAGAGAAACATATGTTTAAATCAAAGTCCCAAAATAAATATTGATATAATTAAATGTTTGACAGTTTATAATTATAGATTGAAGAATTGTGTAAAATTAGAACAGGCATTTCAACAAACATTTGTTTCATAGGATTATAAATGCGAACAAAATTTAATTGATTTAATTGATACAGAAAACAAAGTGGAAATACAAATTACGTTGTTTAGTAATCAATGTTTCCATGATTATTTCAACACTCAGTACCTAGTGTGTCCTCTGTAAGGCTGATGACTTCATAACCTAAGGTGCATGCTTCGCACCAGCCTCCTAATACAGATTTGTGGGATTCTCCTCCATTCTTAAGTAAGTTCATTTGTGAGTTCTCCCAGGTTCTGTGGCACAGCAGGACGATCATAAACAATTTTTACCAGTTTATCCCACAGATGCTCAATCGGATTGAGGTCAGGACTGCAAGCAGGCATTTGGCATTCTTGCAAGGCATTTTTGGTATTCCATGTTGTATGAGATTTAACATTATTATGCATTAAAAGAAAATCAGAGTAGATACAATAAGGAAAGGGTACATGTTGAAGGATAATGTCATTAATGTAAACATCAGCATTCATACGCTATGGGACAACAAGAAGCTCTGTCCGAGACTCAATGGTATTACCAACCCAATACCTAATCATATTAGAACCCCTCCAAATCGGTCATGTTTAATAATAGTGGCTAGACTAGAAGTTCACCAGGACGTTCTCCATACTGTGTACGACCATTACAAGCCTTCAAACGAAATCTTGACTCGTTTGTGAAGAGAACAGCTTCCATTGGCAGAGCTGCCAGTTGAGACGATTCTGAGCAAATCTCAGCCGGGCTTCCTTGTTTTGAAGTTTGAAACGAGGGGCTGAAAGGGAATTCTAGACATCAACCAGTATTTCTCAGTCTGTTTTTTACAGTGAGATCAGAAATCACCACTGCAGTTGTTCGTACATCATTTTGTAGATATCTGACTGTAGATTTGCGATTGTGTAAAATTGATGACAAGATATTACCTCTGTACCTCTGTTGTCTTCTTCTTACGCTCTTTTCCGGTTCCGCCTCTCATATCCATCTGTCTCTATATATTGCCTCCAAAATCTATGGATGACAGAAAGGCTGACATGAAGAATCCTGGAGACAAAGCATGGCATCTTCAATCCACACAACTGCTTATGAGCGCGATGTTTCATTGAAATGTATACTTGCCCTGTATTAGCCTCAGAGAACACAAAATAAAACCTTCCTATCACAAATTGCTGTTAAAACCTGTTTTCAAAAAAAAGAAGGGGGGGTCATATTGGTTTGAACAGTTCTTAAAACTTCACTAATTTATTCAAAGAAAAACTAAAATATGCAAGATTTTTATTATAGTTTTAAACAACACTTAAAAGTATAACATTCGACAGTTAAAAAGTATATTGTATCAATATTCTTTTGGGTCTTTGATTTAAACATGTGCTCTTCTAATTTTTGAGCAGTGTATATATATACACATTATTTTGAAATATTTTACTGAAAATCAAATTAAGATGAGATGAGTTCCATATCGACAGAGTCTGTTGCATCATCCACAAAGATTGAGAAACGCGTTGATGAAATTTTGTAAGAAAGAAGGAGCACTCAAGACAAGCTGCAGTACTCCCTGGTAAAAATCGTCCGAAGAGAGTTTAGGTATCACGTGATTGGTCGTAGAGTGAAACTTCTCAAAATTATCAGAAATATTCTACAAAACTTCATGCACAGGCTTTGACTTATTAGAATGAGATAATTATTGCTTGAAACTGTTCCAGCGTTTCAGAAATATCGATAAAACATCAGTCCGACCTTGTATTTATGGGCCCAGAGAGCGATCGAAAAATAAAAAAACATGAGTTCCCCATAATCTAAGACGCAAAAAGGGTTCTATTGCTGGGAATGTCATGAGAAATGCTCCAAGTACTATTGTCATTGATTACCTGGAAAAAGGAAAAGAATAATGATTACACTGCAATGTATACAACCATATTTGATGAAAAAGTGTTTTTTTATAGTTTTCCATGAAAATGTCTACAAGTTTATTGTCGTTATGGCAAACTTTCATTAATTGCGACTCAATAAGCCACATTTGGTCGCCTCCTTCTGCCATCTATTCCCGTCTTAAAAACTCAAAGGTTAGATTTTTTAAGTCCAAATGAAATATCACTCTTACTGTGAATGACTATTTGCCAGATCTTGACGTTGTTTGAAAGTGGTTTAAAAATTATTGATCTACACTGCAATGTCTTCATCAAAGGCGACATGTTCAATTGGCAAAGAAACAAATGTAAAATTACACACTCGTATTTTTAAAAGCTATATGTAAGAGGAAATAGAGAATTAAACTTCCATAAAATGTGAATATATGCATTCAGCATGGTTGGAAGCGAGAGACCTTAAATGTAATCAGCAAATTATGGATAGAATAATGAGCATATTCACCTATTCGACAAAGGGAACAAAGTTCAATTCCAAACCCTATCGCTATAGTATTTACCATGGTCATTATGACTACTGCTACCAAAACTAAACGCCGTTATTTACACTGTGGAGTCCAGTTTGTTATTCTCGGACGTCCAATTTATGAAGCGGAGGGAAGCTCCGGTTTCGAGATATCGATCCATGAGATGGCGAGACGCGCACCGCGACACACTGATATTGCACAGGTGCTGCCATTGTGGCGATCCCATGAAACAATATAACAAGCATTTAGTGGCCAAATCGTAAATACATGTAATTAATCGCACCCCTAGCTTGTACTATTCGTTTGACTGCAAGTACTCTGTCGGTACGCAAATGAGTGTCAGATACAACTGAACTTTTCTCCCATGGGCAGCGGATGAATTCAGAACGAAAGCCTTACAGATGTGACCTCCAAGTTCAATGTGACTGGTAATAAATTTAGTTTGGGAAAAGTTTTTCATGCACTTTCTTCCATACTTCTGTACATGAACCCTTGGAATGCAATTATTAGTATCTTTGGTTATAATAAATATCTGGAGGACAAATATAAAATAAAAACGGGAACTGGCGTGTTTAATTTCGAGTATTTTCAATACATACCTAGCTTTACAAACTCCTATGACTTTCAAGTTCATAGTTCAAGTTCGAGTTGCTGAAAATAAGAAAAAGACGTTTCTAAGAAAATAAACCCTGAGGGCAACGGCCACCTGTGTAGAAATTTAATTTTCCATGCTACAGCCTACGGAAGGTGCTAACAACAATACCTTATGAATACATTTTTCACAAACAAAAAAAGTTTTATTATAATTTCTATATGTGTGTTTTTTAAATATTCAAATAAAGCTATCATAAATGTATACAGCGACTCATAGAGAGACCTTAAAAGTTACTATAGGGTAAATTTCGAAATTGCTCAAAATTAATCATTAATAGCTGGACTAATTGACTCTCCATTGACGTAGGTTTGAGGTTCAATATGAAAGTTATATTTTTATAATACAGCAAATAAAAAAAAAATAAAATTGTGACATGGAAAGTTGTGGAAATCAGATAGTTAATGCTCAGGATTTAAACAAGAGACGCTTTATATATAAAGATTAATGTACTGTTGCTGATTTAATCTGAAAACTGTAGCCATCGTTAGAAATGTCGTGTAGTCCTCTGTGCTGAATCTGTTCTCTTATTTCGAGAATGTGTGTGAAGTTAATATTATCTTCTGTCAGAGTCATAACTAAGAAAATTATTATATGAAAAACTTACAATAAAAACTGCGTGCATATTGAACTAGCAACAGAGGGGACGTGTATGACTCAAAGAGGTTTACCAAAAGCCTGCAGTTCAAACACTACCTACTAAATCATACAAGATGTCCAACTGCGTGATTGATAATTATTGGTTAACAGCAAATCCATTAATTCAACCTGCAGCACAATAATCACTAGCCACTCGTCGATGTAATTTTGCGATGAAGGAATTAATTCATGAACGTACAATCCACTCAAGAATTTCAGTTTGTATAATAGACAGTCACATTTGCAAAAAAATTAAAATTTTTACAACATTTAGGATAACTTGAATTATCAATTACTTTCTCTTGAAGTGATTCGGTTTACGTACTCTAAAATGTGCTCTCAGCCCATGTAATTTAATTACGTTAAAATAAATTGGATAATTCTTGGGCTTTTTCATAGTGGACAGTAAATTAATCTGTTATATAGCTGGGGAGACCTGGGGCTATAAGTTTCAGAACACATTGTTCCACATCTTTAGCATTCATTACATTCCTGTAAATTTAATTCATTCTTATTTACTGTTTTACCAATTGCTTCTTAACTCTAAATACGAATTCCTAATGTGCTGATAATCCCGAAATATTCTCTTGTTTGTTATCTTATCTTAGTGATCTGGGATTTCTCTGCTTCATTGTTTCTCGCAAATTTAACAAGATATGGGCTTCATCCTATTGTTTCCTTTATACAGGACGTTCCACTTAGAGATTTTCAGAAATAGGTGATACTTTAAAGAGCAATTAGGTTTATTAATTTGCCTTTCTACATTTCTTAACGTACAAGTTTAGTGTAACGGTAAATCCAACTCTTGTTGCATTTCGACTTGTATCTAGAGCTCACTCATTCCAACCATGGCGAATACGGCGTAGCAAACGCATGTTCTGTTAACCACAGCACGCACTGAATTGTTTGTTGTGGTGCACACATACTTACTGTAGCCCTATTGAATACATAGCACCAGACTTGTCCTCGCGTGAAACATTGGCGCACATGTTTTTCAAGCCGTTATTTTATAAATTTTAAGAGTTTATTTATCTTATAAGTTAGCAACCATAAGAAAATCTTCCTCTGATTTTAAACGGTGCATATTTGTTTCTTGATGCTTCTAAGCAGAACACCCTGTTTTGGGCAGATACACTTATGATTCAAATAGAATTCTCTATCGACACAATGCAATATCAGAGAATATCACCCCCCCCTCAATATATAGGATATTCTTTTCCAGCTCCTCAAAACTAAGTCTACTTTTCTTTCAAAAGAAAGAAAAACTAAATTTTTTGTTTTTCACCAAACACCTGCAATTTGTTGTTAACTGATTCTTATCTTATCATATCTCACTTGTGCTTTTAAGATTGTCCTTCAGGGCACTGCATCACCCTGTAGCAATATTTTAACTTTCTCTCCATTACCTTTATCTCATTATACGCAATCTCCACCATTTTTCTCTCTCAAAGAATTTCTAATACTGGAGTTAAGTGCAAACATCTGTTTACTTATAAAGCAGATAACCGCTTAGCTATTACAAACTGTTTATGTTTGTCATATCCCTTAAATTACTTAACGTAATTCCTAATTAAATATAATTTAACTACTAGTTTTTTCAGCTTACCTCGTTTTTAAATGACATTATTTAAGCATTTCCTTGAGTTTGCAATTATATAACATTTGTGATGTAGCAGCAAAGTTTGCATAATTATAGAAAAATGCAGGTGTTAAGCTTTTAGTTTCTTCTAGATATTTTTGTTGATGCAGCTGGAATTCTTAAGAACAAAAACAATAGAAGAAGATTACCCGATAAAACCACTTTAATAGCAGGCTTCTTTTTATAAAAATGTTATATATTTCTTACAAGTAATTTAGTTTTATTGTTAGTATTTGTGAGTTAAGCACAATTTTGCAATTTACAAGTTCTTCGACAGATTAGTACGTTGAGTAATTTCCAGGCTGAACAGCAAATGTGCGCACTAATTGCGTACTTCAAACAGTAGTCATTATTAGATGAAGGAGAGAAATCCATTCCCGTTATGAAACGCCACCGCTTGTTAACACAGGGTTTAGGTGCCCAAGCTTCTCTGCATTATGTTTTTGGACGTGTATCAGTAAATGTTCTGCGGTGCGTTTGTGTGCGATCATAGACATTATGCATCAAAGTTGGGCCTCACTAGATGTCGGGTTTTCATTATGCAGGGGAAGATGAGACTGCGTTTCGTTCGGTGTTTGCACCACATGCATTGGTTAATATGGTATACGTACGCAAAGCCATGTGTGGTAGCTTGTTTGTGATGCTCATTTGTTATCAGCGCGAAGGAGTGTGGGAAACTCCCCATCTAATACTCATTATGTCACTCTATTACGATTCTAACTGCATAAACGTCAGTGTAATTATTAACCAAATACTGCTGCCATTATGGCTAATGTGGAAGCAGATTTACTGTACCCGTACGCTCAAAGGCAGAACAGTACAGTTTGAAAGCCATTGAAAATGTAAGTAACTCTTGTACCTTTTAGAAGTGGACTAATGGACTAAACATTCTCTTGAGGTAACAGACTTGGATATCTAACATTGATGACCTAGGTTGTTAAATATTTCACCAAAAATATAAAATTTTACTCGAAATGAAATGCAGGACAATTCAAAAATCACTATCGGTATCTGAAAAAATTGCAGCATATAATACTTTTGATTTATTGTGAAGCAAAACTCTTAAAGTTTTTTACGTGTATTATAAGGACTCAATGCGTGCGCTTTTGTCATTATGCAGATATCTGCACCAATCCATTTCTACCCCCCCCCCTCCCGCACACACGCACGTACCACAGCGTGTCAGCGATAATGTTTAGGAAGATGATTCTGGTATGTCCCCGCAGGTCCGGAATAGTCGCAGGGAAAGGGAAGACAAAATGTGATCAAGACGTAGCCCCACAGGTAAAAACACATAGTGTTAATTAGGGTGAATGAGGGGCCAAGATAGGGGTTCCACTGTTTTTTGCTTTATATAAGCACTCCACCTACAAATTTACGCATACTATCTACGAAAGGAATTGTTAGAGGGTAGTTTGCTGGTAACGGATCAACTGTGATTCTACTTATCATTAGCCGCATATTGTAAATGGCATCTGGCAATCAAAGGTAACGTTTATTTCATGAAAACTATTTCTTTGAAAGGAATTATACAATTCATTTGTAATTAATAATTTATTTATAAATATTAACCACCTAAAACAGTATACGCTGCACATAATAAGTTATTTTATTACTTGTATCATAAATAATTATTATAGCTACAGAAGAATTGTAAAGAACATGACATCTACTCTCATGCGTTTGTTAAAAAGAAGCGAACAGTTATCACATTTTTAGCAACGAGAGAGATAAATGCATGAAAGTTGAAACCCATATAGAATGATGCATTCTAAAAATTCCCTGAACCACATAGAGCATTCAATGAAGAACGAAAAGAGATCAAAACCTACTAAGATAAGGTTTGCAAAAGCAGAAATGGTTTGAATACTGCGCGAGTTGAACTCATTTTGTTAGGGAATTTGATTTCATGTTCAGTCTTAGAGCTCTGAACTTCATTTCCAAAACTCCTTCCTTACAAGTGTCTCCGAACAAAAGGCACAAAGGATTCAGATCTTGACAACGCTTCTTCACACGCTTTAGAGGAAGATGATGGCTTCCTCAGTTGCGACGCTGAATTTAACATGAATTCATCACATGCAAAAAAATTAAGCAACGTAGCATGGAACAAACAATTGCAGCTAATCTGGCGATGAGAAAAGGACAGAAAGAAGACAGGGGATAGAGAACCATCAGCAAACAGAATTATGACTACCTTGATTTGGGTAGCCATAGCCATTTTTATAGTTCTGAAGTAAGTTGTAGAATAGAACAGAGCACAAAAAGGGTAAGTATTCTATGTGTGCATGCCTGAAATTTTATGCTTAAGCAGTAGTTAAATGGTATATTTCCAGTAAGGAAGTTCATAGCTAATCTGAGCTGAAAATTTTCTAATATTAGTAAAATTTATTTGGAACTTTACCGCGAGTCAGTTTGAATGGATAACATAATTGCTAGTTAGCGCACTAGCCTTGAAGGGTATGGACTTCGAGAGTACGATACTGTGCAAACTAGCGAGTGGGCAAAGAATTAGCAAGATCGTACTCTGTAAACAAATTAAACATGAAAATAGTCGTTATTTTTCTCTCCCATTCCCTCTCCAATTCTCAGAAATAGATCACACTGTTTGCATTGATCGAAACGCTCTCCGCACTAGAGAGCCATTCATTTCAAATGACTCGTGACAAAGTCAGAATAAATTTGATTAGTCAGAATATTCTTGATCTCAACAGAACTTTTTATCAATTTGTTATTCCTTCATCCTCCAGGTCGTTAGTTGCTGCCCCGAGCATCCATTAGGGTCCTCAGGACAGATTCAAGTTCCTGGAAAAGCGGTTTCTGATTCCTTCCTTTGCCAAAAAGTCTCACTCTGTATTCTTTAATGCTCTAGAATCAAGACAATTTACTTTGATGAAATTTTCTAGCAGCAATAAGATATAAGGGCAGGTCTATTATAATTTGTGTTCAATTAAATTGGACTCAAGAAGTTTTAAGGCAGTTACTTCTTGTATTTTCCATTGCATAGAACTTCATGATGATTTGCAGAAAACAGTCTACTGCTTAAACGAGATTTGAAAGTACACAGAATAAAAATATTTGCTAATAAAATTAAAACGATTACTTTTTGGAGTAATCCTTTGATAAACATAATGCTGAATACTATGATTATTGAACAAATATCAAGTTAAAATACTTAGGGTGTATTGTCTCGTAAGGGACATAACTGATAAAATGAATACATTTAGTTATATCTTAGGAACATTAACACAAGGCGGCTTTTAAGATTTAAATGCATTATTACTCTATTTATTTATACTTATAACCGCCTTGCGGTCAGATTGACATCTACGATATTATTTTACTGGTACTATATTGGTAATTAAAATGCAAACTCGCCTAAATGCTCAACAATGGGTAAAGTGGTTTAAACTTGCAATAGTGTGTTAGAATAGCGGAAGCAACGGTCTCCCACAGATGAAGTGCTGGCTTATTGGAATGAAATTTCTGAGGATCTGAGTCATATTGTTGCATCAGATGAAGTTTACCAAACAGTTCAGAAAACAAGGATGGCTTACTTACACTTTTATTCCACATGGAAATGAAGAGACAGAGGTAATTATATTTTTATAATCCTATGAACTAGTATTATTAAGATTATTATTATTACTATATTATTGTTTTCATCAGTATTAACATTATTACAGTATTATTAATATTGTTGTGAACTTTACCAACATCATTATCATTACTTGGGTCATGACAATACAATTTCAAAAGTTAAGAAGTTTTAATTGAGATATTTTTCATACAGATGCTGAACTTGAACGAAATAATAACCCTAGATTTGGTCAGTGTGAATCCTATGCAGGAGAACACTCTGCACCTCAGTCTCAACACAAAAAGGGAAACCAGACCAGGGACTCACTTCCAGTAAAGGTATCAAACCTTCTAGGCAAGGATGGTATCACAGAATGGACTGTAGTGGACTTCGGTTGCATTTCTCCAGGGATATTCGCTTATCAGCATGTCTTGAAAGAGAAGGAATGGCCTATAGCATATTCAAAGTGACATGTAGGTAATTATAGCGTTTCAAGTACTGGCACCTGTTCATTGATGAACCAAAGTTGAAACACATTATACAACTTCACAGAAACAGAAGCTCGAAGTATACTCGGCAATGATTCATGAAGTGTGAAGAAGAATTAGATACATTCATTGCTTTATTACACATAAGGGGTGCTTAAGGAACCAGAAATATAGAGATAGACGAACAGTGGTCTGCAAAATAGGACCTTCCGTTCTTCAGTGTAACAATGAGTAGGAGTAGGTTTATTGAAAACTGCTAGTTGTGTTTCAGCCCAGGTAAATATGTCACTATAGATGAACACTTCTTTCCAGAAGAAAAATATGCCCCTATCTGCCAAACAACCCCGATAATTTCGGAATTAAATTATGGCTACTAACAAACGTGAACAAGCGATGTAATGGGTTCCCTTACCTTGGGAAAGATAATTAGATAGCACCTAATGAAAGACTTCCTGAAAGAGAGATTAGTAGAGAGATTATGAGATTAGTAGCACTGAAAGATGAAAACACGAGTCTTCTTAGAACTATGAACCATGCAAGAAGAGAAATTCCCAACATCGTAAAAAGCATGAAAACTGCTTTATACACATATGTTTTCTTCAAGATTGAAACATTGACTGTGTATCTAGATAAACGAAACGAAAGTGTCCTTCCTTACAGTATTATGCATTCAGAAGTCGAAATGGAGAATTATACTGAAAGAGTTGGCTTCTACAATGAAACAACATTTCCTATTGTCACCTCAGATCAGATATCAAGATTATATTAAGTTCATTTTGGTATACGTCCTTTTTCATAACAGCCTTTATCTAGCTGCCATCAATTCATGAATTATATTCAAGTTTGTGACTGGACAGCGGATAGGCCGAAGAAGTTTCATTCTGAAACTTGCAGAAGAACTACGCACAGAAGAGCATAAGGTGCCATGAAAGAAACTAAGAAAGCAGTGCCAAATGAAGAAGTGTAGAAATAAGATCATTGTAACTTGTAGCAGATGCAAAAAAAAAAAAAAAAAAAAAAAAAGTATCTGTGAATCGAGCACAAAAAATTATAAAGGAAGCGGTTCGTACAGTTTGTATAGTAATTCTACAGCCAAAACAATTATAGCACCTCATTCTGATTATGTTTTAGGTAATACATGTCTAGAGAGACAGAAAGAGAAACTTAACATTTGTTACGTATGCTAGTGTGGTTATACAATAATAATTGAAATAAAATATGTCAACTATGTTTTATTGCTTCAAATCTTATCATTTCTTTACTATGTTATATATTATACTACATGAAAATTTATTCCCTTGAATTCTTGTGATTTTATTACTAAAATAGTTTATGCTTTATACTATCATTTTGTTGAGTAATTATTTGGTCGATAATCTGTATGTTAACATCGCCGAAGTATATAACACACAATTATAAACAAAGCTATGGCAATGCTAAATTTAACATTCGGATAAAAAACGTACACAAACAAAAAATACAGATTATAGATAAAGTACATTTACTTTAAAGATCAATAGCTGGATGAGTTCAGACTAGAATTAAGAGTTGAGAAAATAAATAACATAATCAATAAATATAGCGCAAGTTGGAAACGTCATTGAATAACACGTTTTACAAAAGATCATCAATCATCTGAAAATTGTCTATTAATGAATCTGCCTATGTTCATTATGATAAGTATGATTTCCACATTCACATGGACTCCAAAAGCTGAGAGTTTTAAAACAAAAGACATTAATAATATAACTTAAAAGGATATTCAGACTTATTTGAATGATTTGAGTGAACCTCTTTGTAAAAAGTTTTTTTTTTTTTTTTTTTTTTTTTATTTAAAAGATAGCTACTGAAGTACTTCTTGCTGCAGTTAATTTAATTTTAGGTTTCTTTTGTAATTCCTGATTCTTAGTGGTGGCGGTTAACTTCCATTAGTAATTGTCAATTTTTACTATTTGACATGAATATCCTCAACATTCATTAAAAGGTGTAAATGTTGACAATCACTAGGAAAGGTGAATCTGTAATGAAAGTTCAACTTTCAATGCAACATGTTACAACGTTCTTTATGGAAATAAACTCAAACACGAATTTAATAAACGGAATTTATACCTCAGGTCATATTGTTATTGTGGAGTCTTTGTTTATAATAAAGAGTTTATGCACTTGCTGCTGTATAGTGAATAACACAAATTTATATTACTTAGATGATTTATGTTCTAAACAAAACGTATTTCTGGGAACAGTGAGTGCTATGCCCAACAGCTACAGAAGTGATGATGACAAGAGTTTGGTTTACGGGAGGTAATTTTACTTTGATCGGACATAAACTCTTGATTTATGTTCTTTGACTGTACATTGACGCCACAGTAAGTGACAGAGTGAACATTTTTGCTCCAAAATGAAAACATAGAGACGGGAGATCATTTTACTCTCCTAATTTCCGGTCTGACTAATAACAATTTATGCCAACATATCTATCTTGCAACACATCCTTGTCTCTCGTTCCTCCTCTTATACTAGCCGTTTTATGTTTATTTCAAAGGTTTAATGGGGCTACTTATCTTTAGTTATGTCGTAGCAGCATTATCCTTACCACATTCAAGATAAAATGGAAGCAAATACCAACATAAAATTACATCACTTTTTTTTTCAACGTCTAGGATTCAGATTTTTGTTGATTCATTTAACTTCCAATGCCAAAAACAAGTTCTCAGTTTAATGTGTAACAGATATAGTACATTTATGTGTTTTATGTATTATATGCACTTAGCGGCTAAGATCAACCCTTCGTACTCATGTACCCAATGCCGTTCATTGCAAGAGTTTATCATGATTTGTATCCAGATCAACAATTGCTCAAAATAAATACAATGCACTGTTTACACCACTATTATTAAAGTAAAAAATCTGCTATAAATTTCTTTATAATTAACCTACCGATTGTTACAATGAATATTGTCTCTGATCGCCATTTGTAATTTCCATGCCGAGTTTTAAAGCTTGTCTAATAAATTATGATTGAGTCCTATCTCCGGTCACTCTAGATACAGGCTTGTGCTTAGAACCTTCGCTTTAAACGGAAAACATGGTGAGTACAATAGTACAAGATATACAGAGAGCGCATTCCCTCTACCTGTAGAAATGCTGCTTAAATGAGCTGGATTTCCGCCAAACAATACTCCATGCACAATTACACTGCTGTCGAACGTTTGAAATGTGTTTTTAATATTGTTTTTTTTAACTACTGAGGCACCACAGGCGGTAGAACTCATGGAGTTTCTCTTTGTTCAAAGATAGGGTTATATTAGTAAGATATGTCGGTCCTGGTGATGTAGTGCTAACCATACGTGCCTCCTAAACCCAAGATCGCGGGTTCAATCCCGACCAGGATTGATGAACTTTTTCGGGCGTAAAAATCCTAAGTATAGTTTCCTTCGGAAGAGAAGTAAAGCTGTGGGTCCCTTGTATACATTTACGAAAAGTAAGAGAACCTCAAGCCTGAAAGAAGAAGCCTCTGAGCAAAATTGTCGGCCGGTTCATGCGCTTTTTTTTTTTTTTGAGTAGTGTTTAACGCCCGTTTTTACTACTGAGGCACCACAGCGGTGGACACTGATGATACATGAGATGAAATGATAAATTGGGAAAGGATTTTTTTTTTAAGGAAGGAAGCGTTCCAGGCCTAAGTTTAGGTACCTCCCCGGCATTTGCCAGTTATGAAGACTGAGGAAAACCTGGAAAAAACCCCAGTCAGGGAGGACGGTCCTGGCGGGATTCGAACCGCAGACCTCCCGCTCACGAGTCCGTGCCTTAACGACCTCGGCCACCCGCGGCGGTGGTTCATGCCCTGAATTGAATGGGATGCAGATGACCTGAGATGTTAAAGAGCGTCCATAAATAAACCGAACCAACAACTGTTTAAGATATAGTTTCATGTAGTATTTCACTTACTTCTTGCCTCGAGAAGCTCATTTCTGTGTACATTGCTGAAGTCTGTATTTCATTAAGGGTCAAATGCTTAGAAAAGTTCAGAAAGAATATATATTGACACATAGCTATAAAAACACCAATTAGAACTATAGTAGCAGTCACACTAAAAAGTCGTTTAAGCTTATTCTAAAAAAAAAAAAAATGATCCTTCACCTGCCAAAATGCAGAGTGAACCAGAAAGGATGAGAGTTGCATATTAACAATAATGCTCTTCCAACTAGAGTAAAATTTACACCTCCTAATGGCATGCTATTATAGATAGCGCATGCCAAATATCTTTCTATTATTCCCGAGAGAGCGTTGAAGGGAATGAGATTTTATCAACAAAATTACCCTAGCAGTCTCCTCGCTCTTCCCGTGAAACCTGCATAAACTCTTGGCTGGTTTATATTGTATATTTTGACTACTAATCTACCTTATGTAACGTAACAATTTCCAGTTATTACATAAGTACATAATCGCCAAATTTAACGTAAGGTTGTTTCAATAATCTCGTTTTAAGCATTAAAAATAAGGACATAACTATTTAGACACGACGTAAAACTATTAATTGTTAATATATATTCTCTATATGAATTCGCGCAATTACACAGTTATGTGAATGTTATTATTATAAATCACTTTATGTACATATGAATGTATTTGGAGTCAATATCGTTTTTATTTTTAATATTCATATGAAGAACTCTGGTCTGTTCTATATTCTACTTGGAAGTGTATCAATCTCACGGATACAAGTAAACAAATAAAGCAATAAACTGAGCTTAATACTGGTATTTAAACAGATTAATTTTTCTGCGGAACAAATTGTATTTTACATTTAACTAATGTACTTATTCGCTTTGTTTAATGGCCAACTATGCCGACGGTAAGGTCCCCTATTGTTTTTGTTAATTTCTCGTTATGAATTACGAATTTCATAATAAACAGAATACGGTATACTTTTTACCCCTCTAAATCCTTTTCTGAAAACGTTAATCTAATTTAAAAAACACGCATTTAAAAATATCACGAGCACTCGCCCTGCAGAGCGCTCTAGTTCAGAATCATTGATTCGTAGATAACGAGCAAACAACAATGTTTACAAACAAGCGCGGCTTAGGGATCTGTCGTTTGGAAGCGCGCGAACTGTGTGTGAAACCAGACCCCCTTTTCGAGATCGGCAAGTTACAAAGCACAAATATTTGAAAATATCATGCACAGCTTCCCGCGGTTTACGGACTACAATCGCAATTGCTATTCATGCGTATGTGGTTCTGTAGAGCAGGAATATCATAGCTGCTAGAGTGCCACACTACAATTATTATCACTCAATTGTCAGTCGCCTGAAGAAATTTAATTCTCGTAGAAGCGCTCTTTCCAAACCTTTGCCAATAATGATAGACGAATTTCGAAACCATTCGTTAATTCGTTAATTTCCAGTATATCTTATAGGCCCATTTAACAGAATGGAATTGAAATATCTCACTGTTTTTGCCTCACTAAAAACCATTGAATTTAGAACAGCAATTTTGAAGTACCTATGCAGAATCCTAGGCAATTTGGTCACTAAAACTTCAGAGCGAATTAATAGAAACATTCTCAACAATTAACAATGAATAAATTACAGAGTCATTAGAACGCGATAGTAGGTTGCACAAGATATTCGTTCCTATCTTGATCATTTGTTAAGTCCCTAAAACTACTACTTCTTTTAACAAAGCAAACTCAAGCTAGAAACTTCACTTTGTTACACTCAGTGCTCTAAAATTTTATAGCATTATTACAATTAAGGTTTAATGCGGGAGGTGGTGATAATTGATCTATTTAAATGTAATTAAATGACATATTTTGTAATGCATTCACATTTTAGTGTTTGTATTCCTCTTGGCGGTTACAAACTCAAACAATGATGCAATTGAGATATTAACCAATTCGTGTAACCTGATTTCTAAAAATTATTTGCATAACATGACCCTGGAATCATATCAGATTGGAAGAAAATCAATAACATCTGAATTTTAACATGCATTTCCGGGCCTTTTGAAACGTACCATTGATGGTAGGTGAGCAGCTGTCATGTGGTACGTAACAATTTCGGCATTTGTTTTATAAACAACAAATATTTGGCAGTTCTACTATAACTAAAATGAGACAATATATTTTACATTGTCATAAAAACTTTCGTGTGATACTGTACAAAATAATATGGAAGTTCACTTTTAATCCTACGACAATGACAGAGCGCAACTCCAATATATTTGGTTAGACTACAATGGGATACATTTTGTCTACTGTTTATCAGCGAGATGCATTTTCAATTAAGAAAACAATGGATTTACATTATTGTTTTTCAATGCGAGATTTTATTTGTTAAATTGTCAGATTTATTTGTAATTTGTGCCACGTTAAGAAGTAAACCAGAACATGGATAAATGGTTAATTAAAGGACTCTGCTAGAAAAGCTATAATCGGAGGTAAGTAACTCCACTCTACCAGAAGCCACAAAATCACGCTATACTCTCGCACGGTTTGCTTACTGTTACTTCTAATATGCTATGGAAGGTCATTGGGTAAGATTGAGAATCCCTGATTTAGAGTGGCATGGCCTTTCGTTTGCCAACCTATACCGAGGTCATCTTTGTTTTGTGTTAAGGTCTGTTCTGTGTAGATGGTCTAGGTTTCGGTGAACTTATTCTGCCGAGGACAGGACGTAAGTCGGTCTACTGCTGAGGATGGGAGTCCTGTGTTTTAAACACGTTAAGTGAAGCATAATACCGCCTGCCAATATCATTAGTTAATGATATGACACTTCACTGTCAAAAACTTCTATTTAATTCAATGAGAGTAGTGTCTGAATTTTTAGGAGGATTAATATGTACAGATGAGCAATTTTTGCTTTTTGTAATATTGGAAATTTTCCTGTATTTGAATGTTTTCATAACATCTGTTTACGGTAAAATATTTTTCGTAAAACGCTGAAAATGGCCGCTTAGAGGTTCTAGTCTCAACATACAGATCTGTTGAAGTGTAATAAAAAGGAGAAAATAAGATATCCAAATATAATTAATGTTTGCCCTCTGTTAAAGCTTTTGGTGAGAATCTCATTATGAATAAAAAGATTATTAATTATTATTATTGTGGAACTTGCCCCTAACTCAGTCAAGTCTTAAAGTAACCTTCAGACGTTCACGATCTCATTGTAAACAAGTTTGAACCTGTTAAGTTTGTTAAAGAGATGTGACAAAAGGAAAATTACATCTGTAAGATACGGCTATATTGAAGGATACGGCAATACGTGGTTTTTAAACGGTTTCGGAGATGAAATAGTCCCTGCTCCCTGAGGAATATAACACTTCCCACGAAACAGAAAGAGATGGCGTTCTAAGGAAAGTGTTTATGAAGACGTGGGAAAAGGAGGTGCAACTTCACGAGTTGTCGGCAACAACTCAACTCCGTGGAATGAAGGAATCGGAAAAAGCAACGAGGAGGAGGAAGGAGCCAAGTTATTGTGGAAAGAGCGGGAATAATTTACAGACTGAGGGGAAACCTGCGTGTGTGTCGGTGTGAGGGGGGGGGACTTAGATAGAACAATTTATAGATAGGTCTCTAGAAGAAGGGTGGGAAGTAATGTTAGACAAAAGGCGCAAACGTTTAGAGGCGATTTGCGAAAAGGAATGGAGTTCTCAAACCATCCGGAGAGAAAGGAGAGAGTGAAAGGAGACGTGGGATGAGGGGAGAGAAGGGCAAGATGACAATCGAGATAATGGAGATGTGCTTATTGCCACTTTGTGGGAAATACTTCTCCTCTACGCCGGCCCAATATTGGCCCAACTTCTGCGTTCTGAGCTAATGGTAACGAAGTGTCAATGGCTTTAGAACTGCCTTTGCATATTTATCTTAACTGTTCCGTGTAACAGAATGTCACACACTTAAGAAATGGAAGCTTTTTAATTCTTTGGGCCTATTTGGAGACTTTAGAGTTGCGTTTATAATTAATAAAGTCCCTTTACAAACATAAGAACTAAAAAAAAAAGTGTCAAATTTTGCATTAACTTGCGTTAATCGTACGTAAGCAAATTAATAAAAAAAATTTTATATAATTTTTAGATTTAAATTTTTTATATTACCCGAATTTATGAGAAACAACACCGAAGAATAAAATTGAAGTTGAACCATTTTCAACTACAATGAAAGACTTATGACAAGCATCTTATTCTATATTGTTGACATTCAGCTGACATGTGTTCATACATATTTTCATACTTTCAATCAAGGCTTTGTAAACAAATTTCATATAATGCATAATGTTTGAAACTGTTATTTTCTATGTTACTGTCACACAAGTCATATATTTATCTTCGAAAAAGACCTGTAACTAAAGCAAATACTTTACAGACCCTGAAATAAAATAGTTGCATGGTAAAAACAGAATAGAAAATGTGGAGATGAGTATTAGTAAAACTGTTTTATTTATTCTTTAATACTATAAAGTGTTTTCAAAAATTGGGCTCATAAATCCAGTTACTGATTATAAAAATAGCTTATATTATAATATTTTTGTTTATTTCTATATTTATTGTAATGTATATATAAGAACTAAATAAGAAATATTTGTTTATTGTTTTTTAAATTAAACAAAAAATTAAACTGTATAAATTTCAATGAATATCTGTATAAAATTTTAGTACAAAGAATAAAACTTCACACATTTCCATTCGGTCAAATATTATCTAAAAAGGGTATTAGAAAATTTGCATTACTTATTAACATAATCATGCATTACTTATTTGAAGTAACACACTTATTCAAAGCATAGAATTCTTGTATATCATATCTTGATTATGGTTTACAAATTTACTTTTATATACTGATTTTCATTTTTATTCTGAATAATATTACTGCATTATACATCAGTTATCTTTATACCCCAGGGCGTTCTTCATTTACTCTGTCTACTGTTTCGTCAATATCTTACTTGTCACATTTTTTCTTCTTTTTTCCCCATCTCTCAATCCATTCCGGATTTATTTTAAGTATTAATCATCATCTGTCTCCGTATTGAGCCTACAAGCTCCTTGCATCTTCAACACAGATTGATGCAATCACTTCTTCTTCGCCGACCTATTTTTTTTTCTTTTTCCATTGGTTTATATTTTAAATTTTATTTTGGTATCCGAGTATTATCACTTTTCTCTAAATGGCCCACCATTAATTCAATTTTTTTCTGATATAATTTGTGTTCTAAACCTTTCATTTTGTTATGTTTGCATTCGTTTAGATCTTATTCCTTGGACATTTCTCAGAAAGTGTATTTCTGCTACTAAGAGATGTCTTTCATCTTCTACTTTCACAGTGCAACACGCTGTTTCATATACATAAATAGGAAGAGCAATACTTTTAGATAATTTCATTACCTAACTTTACTTTTTAAATTTCTATTAATAGTAGGTATCATTCATTTAATACATTTTTCTATGTGTATCGTTATCAGCATTAAGCACATTAAGCATTGCAAAGAATGTTAAAGGATGCAATTAGTTTATTTTCAATAACAATCTTACTTCTTTTTATAAAAAAGTCGCAGAAGGCCATAGCGTTTGTCATCAGAGTGGATGTTATTAAATTACCTGAGTTTACAACTTCTTCCTGTTCAAATTATGGTGTATGAAATATTCTTTTGTTTTCAGCAATTATATAGCAAACATTTATTAAATCTATATTCAATAGAACCAAAATTTCTATTGTTGTAGAATTTCGTCAGAGTAAAAATTAAAAAAGCAATGGCGACAGACTACATTCTTATTCATTTTTTTGCACTTATTCATCTACCAATTTTATTTTAATTTTTGTTCCTTTACATAAGCATTTCATTTCCTAAATTAAATGTAATGGCCTTCATAAAATCTGTAACTAAAATGTGTGCTTATTAAATTCTCTATTTTTGAATTAATTTATTTGTTTGAAAATATCGCCCGTAAAATCTCTACTTATATGAAATCCCGTAATAAAATATTTTCTGCAGTATTTTATAATCATTTATTAATTTTCTTTCCGCACATTTTACATGGACTATAAAGAAGAAATCATAACTTTTATTCCTATTCTCTTTCCTATTTTCAGTATTAGAAGCTAAAAAATCGAATCATGAAGTGATATTACAGCTTGCACTGGAAAACAAATGAAAAGCTTCTTTAAAATATGGATGAACATGAACGATAAAACGAGCAGTTTTGAAAATTTCCGAACTACTATAAATGGAAAAAAATGCCCTATTAAGATATTTTCACGTTTTCTAATGTAATAGAAATAACTGTAATAGAAAATATACCTATATTTATTTAACTGAAATTGTGAACAAAATATCTTTATTCCAATAGCCTCTGAGGCACATTGCAAGTGTTCTATGCTTTCTGGTGATATAGAGAGAGATCTCTCAGAAACATTTTATCTGTAACAGATATTTATACTTCAGTTACAAACATTAACAAAATGGGGGTTATTTCTTCCTTCCTAAGCAGCACGCTTTTGCGTTTCTGACTTTAAATAGCATATTTATATTCGCATATATTTTAAATAAATGTACGTATCTAAATCAGCTCAATTTTATATGCTACTTTTTTTTTTACATCTCTCTTCTTGTGTGAGATCTTTTCTGAATTATGCATGTAAGAGTCGGATTTCTCTTCGAAATTCAGGGCTTCTCTTGCTTCACTTTCTTTACCGTAAACCATGGTGAATATTAGCAAATCCGAGTAACATTTTTAACAACAGATTGCGTTATTAGAGCCCTTTAGGTCTCCCCCCGACACTTTCGTGCCAAGTTTTGCTCCAGGTGGTGCAAGTGTGTCACAAGTTATTGTCACCTGCATCATATCGCCATCTGACGCAAGTCTGTTAAGTGCTCGGGTTTTATAAACTGCGCAGTAAGTCAGAATCTGCCGGGAGCTGTTCAGGGCAAACCCTGCCGCATATATTTTCCGTTTATTTAATTCACGAGGCTTTCATTAAGCGAAATCTGTTATTCCTTCCGCTTGACGTCTAACGAAGTTCCGAGTGTGCGCAGAACTTCATTGCTGCCAAGGATTTGTTTCCAGAAAGCTCGTTTGCTCATGGTATGTAAGCAATTTCTCTTACATAACGGCTAGCCGATTGATGTTTGTGAAAATTATAGTATTAACTTATAGGCCGGAATGTTTAAAAAAAACAAGGAATTTAATGTATTTTATGTAACTGACGAATTTTGACGATTTTTTCCCATGCTCATATTTCAAGCGTTGGCAACAATTAAAAGCACAAAAATAACGTTAAAAGGGGAATGAATTGTTGTAGAGAGACTATTAAGCTGGTAGGCTAATGTTAGTCATTGTCGATCTATGAATTTAAACTGGGGAACAATGCAACTGCAGTGGGTGCGGCCTTCGTTGTTGATGCTGTGAAGGTCCAGGAAGGCAACGAAACCCTTCAAGATGAGTCACGGATAGGAAGGCAAAACAGCATAACGAGGTTCTCTTAGCGATTATTGAAACTAACAACAACCAGACTTGTGAGGACGTGCAACAGCAATTCAACGTAAGTGCACAAACCATTCTTGCCTAACTCTTCATAAAAATCTGCAAGTTCTACTTAAATAAACACACTTATAATCAATTCTGTACTAATTAAATCATGTCAATTGGTCAGGATAAATATATAAACTCAGTCGCTAGCTACACAGCAGTTAACAATGGCTGATAGGGATATATACATTGTTGTCACGTCAGTAGAAGGATCCCTTTCTTGATATGCTGCTGACATGAGATGATAAGTGAATCCTCTACTACACTCCAAGACGCCTTTATAGAAATTCATAATCTATCCTTAAATAAGCGAAACCCCCACTGCACCAAAAGAAGGTTGTGCTGTGTGTTTGGTGGATTTTGCGGAGTAATGTGCATGGTAAACTGCTGTCAGCCAGCCAAATAATCAACGCCATTATATACTCTAACCACAATGAAAAGTTGAAATATACAAAGAATGCACTCGTGAATTTCAAAAGTGTTATTTGTTATACTCGTGGAAGACTATGTTATCCATTATTAGATTATTATCTTTTCCTTTCTTTGGATAATTACTTCAGAGAACAGCCTTCCCGAACGTTGCCAATCTTGAAACTACACTTTTTTTTCTTCTCGACTTAAAATGGTATTCAATAGTCTTCCATCTGGCCCGTGACTACTATAATATTAAATATATTATTTTATTCGAAATTTACTTTGAAAAATCTGGTTTGAAACAGACAGAACTTTCATATCTCATTGTTACTTATACCTTAATAAACGTTACAGCATTTATGTACAACGACATGTGTATATTGTGGCACTTAGACTTTGGTAGTGTATGTGTTGGTAATATTTGTATAGCATTGTAAGTACATTCACTGCAATATGCCCTGGGAGAGGTCTTTAAGATTGGTTTTAAGGAACGTATGAACGGAGGAAGATGGTGACGCTTCATAACGCCATTTAGCTCTTAAGGTGTGTGCAGGACTGGTGAAGATTCAGATCTGAGTATACCCCCAAAGTCGTCTTATTAAAGCAATAGAAATTTAGAAGTGAGCGAGTTTCCTTTAAATTGAAATTAGTTCGCGACAATATTTAGTTATAGATGTCAAGTTTAAAAAATGTACATTGGTTTGCGAATGCACAAGAAGTTTCCCGGTTATTCTGATGAATTAGCCAGTCACACTGACTTGTGCTGGTATTAATGTTGCAAAATATAAGCAACTAATGATAAATTTCGTATTTATTACAGTTGTGCAAAAATGTTGCCTTTATAGGGAATGTTTAATTAAAAAAACTAAACATATTGCCACAGTAGGGGGAGTTAGTCAAAACTAGAGAAAAACTATATCTGGAAACAAATTTATTTTAAGAGTTCAGCTAAATTGTATCGCAGCCTATTCACAATAGTAGTTGTCACATTTGGTTGTCAGATTCCTTTCATTCTTACGTTTCCGAGATTCGCATACTCCTGTGAACACGCTGGTTGCTCTCGAATTTGATGATGTGCGGTGTACACACGTGCCTGATTCTTTTTATGTTGTCGATGGGTCTTCATAGCCAAAAATCCAAATGATTTAGGCCAGTTGTAGGGCAGCCCATGCTCCTGGACTTCCTGGATCAGTCAATCGCCGACTAAAAGTTTGGGTTAGATGTCATGATACGATGTTTAGAAAATGATGTGGTGCTCCAGAGTGTATGAATCTTGTCCTGATACATAAATCCTCAACTGGCTTGTATACAATTGATTTACGCATCACAATGCACGCGGAGATAAACACAACTAATAAGAAAAGTGCAATGAGTTAAAGCTGAAAGAGCACCACACCACACGTAAGAAACTAACCTATTTTCTTGAACCCATGTTTGCCAGACTCTTTGGCTGCAATCATATCTCAACAGATATTTATTTCCGAATGAACATTTTTACTTATTGACCAACTCTACCTACGAAGGAAATATGCTGTATTTTTATTTAAACATCCCGTAAGGAAAATAAAGACTTGAAAAGTGAAAGACTGCAATTTCTCTTTAAAGCTAAAAAATCCAAATGTTTGTCACATGCGTCTTAATTAACAGTTGTGTAAAATAAATTTTTTTAAACAAATCTTCCTTCAAATAGCTTAGATTTAAGTATTCATGTTTTTGTCTGTGTGTGTTTCTGCCCTAGTAGTTTGTAAACAACTAAACCTGCAGTCAATATCTACATTGGAGTCTGATAAATATAGTTAGCCCTATTTGAACAGTAGCTGATATACGTTACGAATATTTTATTTTGTCACTTATGGCTTCTATCTCTGGACTTGAGCACGCTGAATATTTAAGGAATGTACAGTAGAAAAGTAAAAGTGTTCCGATAAGGTTAAGAACACCAAATACGTGATACTGCACAAATCGATAATGTTTATAATGTAAGACAACGCTAATTTTATTTGGAATTAGCCATATGCAATACTTGCGGCATAGTGGCGCACTCAGGATGGTAAACGATCACACAAATACAAATATTCATATTTCAATAGTTTACTTCGTGCTGGAAAAGGTTGAATATAGACGCTAAAGGTTACTAAAAGACTCCAGGCTATTAGCATCATCATTCCATTTTATTAAGCATTACAAGGACCACCGGCAATTAATATTGGACATTAACATACAGAAAATCCTTTCGAATTTTCCTTCACCACAAGCGATAGCGCTCACTGGCATTACATTTAAACAAGGCCTGCATGATCACAAAGACATGCAAACTGGCTCATACATCAAGGCCGATTGCGTAAATTGGATGTATATAGGAAATCATAAATCACGTGCATATTCGATGTCGGTATTCCATCACCAACTTCAATTGCAGAATGTGCTGTGTAACTTTTCCATTGTAAATTCAGTTGATTTACGCACTTTCCGTTGTTTTAAATTTATCCCTTCTTGCACAGTTTCTTAAACAATCCAGTGCTGATGAACTTGGTCATTCGCTTAGTTTTCATTTAAGTGCTCATATTTGCATAAGTTCCATGTGTAGGGAGCCAGGAGTACAAGCCTGGTACAGAATACAGAACTGAATCTGCATTACCTTAAAACTTTTTAAAGAAAAGATAAGAATAAGACTAAAAATATTAAAAATATTAAAGAAATTAAAAGATGTAGATTATAATTATAAACATATAAATACAGTTCGTTAACTAGCTTTATGTGCCCATTAGTTAAGATTTGTTCTAAATAATAGGTACATATTATTTAACATTTATTAATTATACTATGTTTCGAGTTGGTGTCTACATGATATAAACTTATTATGTGCAAAGAGATTTATTCCTAAAGTATTTTATACTATTTCTCTTACATTAATTGTTAAATAATTCGTAATAACAACATACAAATAGGTAAATACATTTCATCTTATGCCCGGAACTCGCGATCAGGTTCACATCCATTGGGGCCGGCCATATGTACTTTCGGTAATTTTCGTGGTTTCCCCAGAGAAATGCTGCAAGAGGTCTTTCCTTTCCAGATGTGTTTCGCTCTCCCATTTCACCCAATTTAATTCCGTTGGTTCGGTTGCAGGATCGAAAGCATAGGGCGAGGTAGGTTGGTGCTGAGCCGCGGCTTGGCGATAGCTTGCGCCGCATACAGAATTCCACCCCGGTGTCTAATGTGAAAACAGCCCTCCTTAAATTGGGAGTGGCTATCGGGAAACTATGTTAGGAACTACGTCTACATCTATGTCTCACCACCCCCTGCATTCTAACCTCCGATATCACATGATCTCGTCCCTTCCTCGCCTAGGTGCCTCATTTGGGGGTTTAGGTATAAACGGCCAGCCTTTGAGCACGGTTAGAGTATTGAAACTTCAGCTTTTAGCCCTACTAATCCAACTTAGAGGTTAAGTGGACTTTGTTAGTTCCCCCCCCCTCTCTCTCTCTCTCTCTCGGAGAAATTGTCAAAAATTGCCATATAGCTTTATAAACTATTTGACTGATCTTAATATAAAGTTTAGATAGTCATTCTTTAGGCTTATAATTCGATTATATGCAATGTTGTAGAGTGAGTATTGGGTCGTAAGAAAATTGCTTTACAAAGAAGCTGTAAGCGCTTTGAAACTATATTTCGGTCCTGATGGTCTATACTTGCCTCATAGACCCAAGATGGGGGTTCGCTCCCGGCCGGTTTTTTTTTTTCGGGCGTAAAAATCCTAAATACGCTTTCTTTGAAAGGGAAGTAAAACCATGGGTCCCATGCCGTAGATTTACGGCACGTAAAAGAACCTTAAACCTGAAAGAAGACGCCTCTAAGCAATGTTTATCGGCCGTTTAATGCCATAAATTGAATGGGAAGATGATGACCTGAAATGTTGAAGAGCGTCCAAATCAAATAATAATCAATAACCAATAAAGCAAATCAATAATAACTTTGAAATAAACCGCCACTTTATGGTCAGGTTTCCCCTTCAAACTCAAATGTAAAGGAATGGGATAAACATTTTCATTTGGATCATCGAAGGAGATTTAACATGTTGGTGGTCTCTAGTGGAGAAGAAAAGGTGAAGAAAGGACTAGCTAATCTAAAGATAACCATTTGGTGTATTCATGAAGTTTGTATGAATAAAGTCAGTACAGCATTTCATGTTTTTCTTCAGTGCAAAACGAACAGCGGGACATCTGTTGAGCGTCGATATGTAACCAGAAGAAAATCTACTGTACGTTGTCATAACGGGACGAACTTATTATGTAACAAAATCATCAAAAAGGAGGAAACGCAATAGCGCAAATCACGCGAAGGTCAAGGTGATTTTATTAACAAGTTTTGGGCTGCAAGGAAAATTAATTGAATGACTACAATAAACAAATCTGCTGCAAGAAGAGAATCATTGTGCCCTCATGACATACCTTTGTTGCAAAAATATTGTAGAAAAAATATTGCTTCAAACCAACCCGTCAACGATAGAGTTAGATTTATCCCAATTGAGCATTACCCTTGCTGTTATTCAAATCAGACTTTGGAGTATGAAAATTTAAGAGAGATGGGTTCATATGCTGTTGACTATTTAGAAAACGAAACTGCTCAAAACTGAAAAATATTCATGTGAAGATGTGAAAATTATATTATAATCATTGAGGTTGTCAAGGCAAAAAATGTTGACCCTCTTATAAGGGCAATGAAACTCAGTAAAATAAATAAATAGATAAAAAGGAAAGAGGGGGTGTGAACAAAGTGATAAATCACATGATACCTTTGTGGAATTGATGCAAATCTGCTGAAATATCAAGACTATTCTGGGGAAAAGAATGTTCCTCATAAAACATGTAAAATTAAAGAAAAATATAATGCTTTTAATTATTACAACTCCACAACTTTACTTTATGCTGTTACAAAGTTAAAGTAACATACATGTCAATACAATTATTTATTAATTTTAGCACTAACATGTGCTAAATTTGAAATTACATTAATACTAAAATGAAAACCTGATATAAAAATAAAAAAATGAAATGACTATAACTTTCTCGTTGATTTGACTTGAGTTATCGTGTCAACGCCTGGGAAGCCTACTGTTAAAATATTAAATAAAACAAATAAATAAACAAAAATAAAAAATAAAAGTATCCAAAGGTAATCAATACTATTACTATTTTAATTCAAGGGATTTCACGAATGTTACTCTAGCTGTTGATTCAAAAATAATGTTAATTTAATGTAATCTGTAATTTAATTAAACTGCAATAATAAATAGACTAATATTAAATTCATATGTCCATTCTTTTTTAGTTGTGATATGTGAAATTTTAGTTTGTTTTCATGCATTTTTATTAAATAATGTAAACTAAAGTTCTCAATTATAGTAAAGAATGAATGTATATATGTAAAATTAAATAAATATACAAAGAATTAAATGTTGTATTTAGTCCAGCGTAAAGGTCTTTACAGCATGATAATTCACAAATATGATGAAACGAAAGCACTGACAAATATACTAGCAAACTGTATAGAGTGAAAAACTAATGAAAATGGTCAATAAAAAGAAGGGAAGCGAGTGAAAATAGTTCGGGAGTACGGATAGAACGATAATTAATTAAAATGGAGTACTTGTCAAATGGAGTAAAAGTTGAAAATTGGATGTGTACTATTAATGTTTTATTTTGTAATGTATATTGTATTGATATTTGACGTTCATTAGGGAAATGGATTCAGTCAGAACCCTTAGACACCTTTTCACTTAACATTTAAATATATTATTCAATTCATATAATAATATTACAAATATAGAGGCAATAAAGTATAAAACATTTACAATCTTTGAACTTATGCTATATGTATTTCAATTCTTATTGCAGATGATGAATAAAATTTTGAAATGACTACCGCGAAAGACAAAACCAGGATGATTATGATGCTACACCAGACATTCCTAAATTCAATATTCAAACTTTTAGGGAAAATAGAAGAAACCAAATCAAACGTTTTTTGTTAAGTTTAAAACGTTTAAAACTAATATTAAATGCATGGTTCACCTTAAAAAAAATTAAGAATGAAGATGGATCTGAGGATAAAAATATTAAAGTTTTCAATAATTGATTAAAACAATCGTTCAAAACATAGAAGTGCGCAATCTGTTAAACGCGCGATCCTTTTTCCACCGCAAAATTTATCTGCAGTTCCTGCAACACACACTACCTGCTTTGCTGGAAAACGTTCCTGGGTGCATGTAATCGTTAGCTCTACGCTTAAGCCAATACCTGGAGTGGGAACATGTAAGACAGCCACGTCGTTGAAGACTGTGCATTGAAACAAGAGGCTGCGCTTTTGTTCAGCTGTGTAAAATATTAGATTAAAATTGAAATTAAACTGTTTTATTCTCAATTAACGTCAAATTCATTTTTTATTTTATTCTTCATAGGTTGACTGTTCAGTCCATTTTAGCCATATCGTTATTTAACAAAAGCTTTTGTTTTGGTCTCTCTATTTTTCTTAGAAGTTTGAAGTATCGCCCGTATAAAATGAGTACATTTTGTTAGTCTAATTTTAACATATTAGGTTTTCCTGAATCTTATAATCGGCACTTGCACAGCCATATTAGAAGAAATCGACAGAGCTAACATCTGACAAATCAAATATCTGCATTTTTAGCATGTGGAGTAGCATCATCTTGCAGGATCCACAGGTTTTCGACGCCTCTGAAATCCGATGTAATGTTCCGAATAGTTTATTGATAGCGTTCTTTGGCTACAATCATTGTTGATCCATTTTTATCTAAAAACCGAAAAGGACTACTGTGTTACAATGTAAAGTAAAACGAGACTTATTATCTGTAAAGAATTTTACCCTGCACTTCCGAGTTTGCACATTGTTCTGCAAAACTCCCATGAACTAATTAAAGCCATTTCATCTGAATTGGCCTCGACCCTCTCTCTGTGTTCTTGTAAGTTAAGAAAAAGTCATGAGTTATCCGTTATAAATGCTATTATTGACGTTCCAATCTTCAATTACCTGTACCGTAATACAATGCCATTGTTTTTAAATAAAGACTGGGGTAGATTTCAATTCATCGAGTAGAGCATGAGCAGAGAGCAAAGGGACGTATGAGATATGGGAAGAAGAGGCGGGGTCACAAAAATGATGTGTTCAGCTATGAAGATAAAAAAGAGAGACAGAAAAAGAGGGAGTTGACCCGGCTGGCATAGTAGCTGAAGTTTCGGAATAGGGGGGGGGGTCTCTGCATGGTTGGTTTCACTAGCCACTACTTAAGAGTGCTAACTCACTTCCACCCCATTGTCTGAAATGCAGCACACCGGCACAACCACCAAGATACGTCTCCAAGAGGTGCTTGGCTCTGGAAACGTCTCTACCCCAGGATGGTTCTCCACTACTTTAATACCCAGAAGGGGAAAGGCTAACCTAGAAAAAATATCCAAGGAGAAGGGAATTTAAAAAGAAAAAGAACACGCGAAAAATATTATTAGCGTTGACTCCAAACCCTGGACAATAAGATGCGATTTTTATGGCACTTAAAAACTCTTCAACTGCAACTTCTTCCATTCCTTTGATTTACATTTGGTTAAAAACTAAGTGCAATGCATATGCTCAAATCTGAAGGGATTACAGGTTATCATTGTTCACTCCAGAATCTTCAACGTTTAGTACACCTCGCTTAGCTGTACTTGGTTAATACAAACTTTCAAAGAGTTTAGATGCCACTTTTGTTGTTTGGGAGAAACGAAAAAAGAGTTATTGCTGAAAGAGAGTAGTAATAATTAATACAAGAGCGTGTAACAGTAAATTGACACTTTCATGACACGAACATTCCAGCAATTATTTACTGGCAGGTACAGTAAGAGGGAACGGAACCTGAATATGCAACATGAAAGGAACAATTTTGAAGGAGAAAAGATTGACACACCCGGTACAAAGCAGAAGCTGAAGTAGAGGCCTTTTCTAAAGATCATCATAAAGACGCCCTCATACGATCTTACAGCATTCCCTATACAGCTCATATTTTGCTGCCCCAGATTATTACGTATTCACAACTGTAAAGAATCCTTTGAGGGTAGAAAGAATTGACAACTATGATGACATCAAAAAAGCAATCATTCCTGGTTGTCCGCACAACTGAACTACTTTTTTCATTGAATAAAGAAGTTGGCGTAACAAAATATGGGTTTGTGTAGAAAAATGGCAATTCATTTATATAGCTAACTTATGCATCTCAAAATGTTAAATTGGGCTTTACTTTTTGGAACAATTTATTATTTTAATTTAATCATCAATTTGCTTGGGAAAAAATAGTTATCCCACAAGATTACTTTCATTTAGAACTCATGGTCGAAATATTTTATAAGCCATTGGAGTTAACGATTAATGTACAATTAAATGTCAATAAAATGCTACACTATCAAAATACTATCAATGTCAAAGATCAATGCAAATAAAGCAAATAAATCCCATAAGCAACGCAGCGGAGCTAAAAATTATCACCAAACATTGAATTTATAAGTACTGAAATACGAATGAAACGGAATGAAGTTAGGTTGATACTGGACAGTAGGCAACATGTCAGAGAGCTGTAATACGTTACGAGCAACAAACCAACCTCATTCCTTACGCTTGTCACTCATCAACTCTACCGCGCCGAAGTCGTTAAGCCACGGATCCGTGAGCGTTAGGTCTGGGGTGCGATTTCTGCCAGGACCATCAGCTATTTTTAGGTTTATTCTAGGTTTTCCTCAGTCCTCATAAATATCAATTGCCCGGGAGGTACCCTAAACAACGCTTCCTTCCTTAAAAATAAACAAACAAAACTACTTTTTCAATTTACCATTTGGTGTGTTACCAGTGTCTATCGCATGTGGTGCCTCAATAGTAAATAGTGGCGTTAAACACTATTCAAAAATATTCATCAGTCTTGTTTGCCTGCCTGGCTCATGAGAGTACCTAACTTGATGTTAAGTGCTTAAGAATTTTGATACCTGATTATCACCTTTAAATTTAATTTGGTGCGATAAAATCATCTAGGAGGACGCAAATGAATATAGTGTAATAATATTAATTGAATTGGGACACGATCAACGCTATGAGTGAAGATGGTGTATCAAGGAGAACGGGATGTTACTGAAGAGACATATTGCAACTTTCTGAATACCGAAGAACGGTTTGGTAAAGAAATGCAAATCACGTAAAAAAGTAAATAAAATAATATAAGGGGATACCCAAAATTAATATTTTTCTAATTACTTTCCCTTCTGTCTTTCTATTGAAATTACCTAAGAAAAAACGTCTATAAAGTATTTTTTCTAAGAAATTAACGACCTCTTAAAACCCCTTGCAGTGAAAATCTATTTGTCAGCACGCAAAGCATTATTCTAGCTGTATGCCGATACAGTATATTATTGATTATAATCGTCGTGATTGTAATTAATTATTATCGCTTGGTCGCATTTAATCTCGGATGCACGCAGCAATTTGTCATAATAGACTACCGAGCGAACACCCATCTCCCGCAGTAATATTAGTGGAAGATGGCTTGCTGTGATAATCGTACGACCGGTGTCGCCAGAGCTCATAGAAACAGCCGCATTTCAAAGAAAAGCCTTTAAGTCCCTTAATGTTGGCAACCACCCAATACACAATTTCTCATACTGCACGGGAAGGAACGATAGATAGGTCTTTGCTCCAATACCAATTCCTCAGGTCTTTTTCCTAATCTGTTTATTCTGTTCTTGAGAGCGAGAACGTGGCAAAAAATAATGGTTACGGAAAATGTTAAACTTGACCCGAACCTTTTTTAGTAGTACACTTCTGTATCTTATTTAGTAACCGTCAGTCATACTGCACTTTCAGTTCTTAATACTTTATTCTACTGCTGTGACTGATAAATGGATTGAGAAAGAAACACATATCGCTCAGTATATCTAAGTGGGAAAAAATGTTTACAGATGCAAGTTTTTGTTTGTTTGTTTTTGGAAATGACTTATCTCAGCTCTGAAGTAACTAACAACTAACAGGGATAATATATAAAATACTCATTCATAACATTAGCCTACTATATAACGCTGTTCATTTATCAAGGCCTCGTTCAAGGTCGCTAAGGTATCATTGATCGTCAAAAGATATGAGACACTCATTCTTATTAATGAATAGCAGCACACTATGAAGATAAAGGAGTTAATGGAGGAATAGAAAGGGCTAAATTAATAGAAATGTTAAGGGGTTTAAACATCAAGAACGTTCTAAAATGCTTAGCTTTCCAGGAAAGTTGTAGAAAATGTTCACCGTTTTCTACTCTGCTTCCAAAAAGCCGGTTAGGTTACTTTGTAGTTCGTCTAATGTTGGCGGATTTAAGCGGATTTGCAAGTGTTGGGCTTGCTGGTATATGCCAGAATGGGTTTTCTGCATAAAACAGAGTCCAAGAAAGTGGATGAAATCTTCATTAAGGAACAAAGCATAAGTTAATTAATTCTTACCTTATATTTTGCAATTAGCGTGAGATTTTGCTTACCTGAAAAGAGAGAAAAATATAAATTAGCAACAATTATAATAAAATATTAAGTTATACATGTCATGTACAGTGACATGATGTAATATAACTATGTTTGCAATTGAAAACTAATTAAAGATAGCAATTATGAACTTTTTGTAAATAATTAAAAAGTGATAATTCATCTGCTTATATTCTCAGCGAATTACTTCAGCTTTCCAGTTGTTGTCATGATGCTCTTTGCATACTTATATCTGAGCTAAATACCGAGGGTGCCAAAAATGTTTATACACTTTCACGATAGATCTATTTAATATATTTCAAAGTTGGACCGAAAAATAACATTAATGTGTAATGTGTAGTATGATGTAGTATGAACAGACGTATGTACAGAACAGAACTGCCAACGCAGGAACAATTGCACGCATTCGAGACAAATTTGAGATTCATAGTACCATACACTATAGAAAATCAGTTAAACTGGCAACACTTCGGGAAGAAATTGAAACGGCAGGTGCTGCAATCGCTGAGGAACACTTTCGCAAATGTTGCTTAATCAGTAGTTTAACATACTTAGGAGTGTATCGACGCCGATGGTGGGTCTTTTGAGCAACTGTTGTAACTGTAAAAGTCTAAGATGATTAGTGCTCATTTGCAGTTTTGTTATGTTAATACAAATTTTTCTTTGCTTGACGTAAGTATACATTTTTGGCACCCTCTGCGGTATATGGTACTTAAATTTTTATCGGGATGAGATATCCTGCGACACCTCTGATCTTCTTTAATTATTCATATCAAACCCGGTTGAATTGCACAATCGTTATTTCAGTGTACAGTGTACATGAAAACTCTATCTAAAGACTAGTTTGTAGAATAATTTCTTCTTTATGACAACTTCAGTATTATTTATTGTTTACAACTTCTATCAACTGCTAAACCATCAATATGTGGAATTATTTAATGATCACTCGAATAAACCCAGAGTGGATGCATCTCAAGCATTCAGGTTACAAAGTGAGAAAACTGCAAACGGCTCCATCTAAGGAACTTAACGGAGATCGAACCTAGGCAAATATTAAAACATAGCAGTGAACCTCTTCCGAAATAATTTTATTCTTAATTTTCCTTTCAGTTTTGCAAATAATTTAGACGCTTAATATTTTCAATTTAAAATAGATGTGAAGGAAAGCGTGAATTCTGTTGAGGACATCTATCAGTTGAAGATTTTATCCATTCAAACATTGAATTTACTGTTCATAATCATCATTCCATCGTCCTGAAGATTTAAGCAGTTTGTTCAGGCCGCTAATGTTGGATAAATAAATTAAATGTCCCTTCTCTCTACGCCAATTGATTCCAGAGCTCTTGCTTTGTACAACCTTTTCCCCTCGTTTAATGAGTTTTCCAATAGCGCCGCTTTTCCTGGTAGTGTCACCACAAAACCTGCTTAATTTCCAACTTCGTTGCGTTCATCAAGCATACCTATAGGAAAAGGAAGGGAAATGATGAAAAGTGGAGAGCAGCTCTAGAGAGGCACATATTCGGCTTTCATTTTGTATGTGAAGATTTTTCCATTAATGTAGTTGTTGAAATTGATATGCAGAAGCTCTTGAGCATTTTATTTTTCGATTAGAGCCTTTATAAGCTTCAAAACAGCATATATAGGGTACAGTCGTTCTGTAACAGATTTAGAGCTGTATAACCAACCACTGTACAGCAAAATTCTATATACCGGTTTGAGTGAGAAAACTAACAGGGATTATGTAATAACTGCAGATTTTATAAAACGTCTTAAATCTGGGCCTGAATTTTGAACTAAAAGGGGAGGCTTCCAAGACAAATAAATTTTCACTTTATCGTCTACTCCAGTACTTGTAGATTTGTGATGTTGCAGCCCAGTGCTTTTGACAAAAGGATAGCCGTGATTCTTTAACTACGGAAAAGTGTTATTTAGCAAGAAATATCTGTGTCTTGTGAAGAGTAAAATCGGGAACTGTACGCAGCAGCGGTTAACAATGCCTTGAAGACTTGGAGGAATCAAGTCACTTCAATTAAGGAATATAAAGCTGAAGTTGCTTATTTACACTCTGGAAGTTGTACAATATTGAAGCAAGCTCTCCATCCAGGTTTGCCATATTCTTGCCTTATTTAAGCCGAAAGTCTAAAGGTGTGGCAGTTTAGATATTGATGCACATTCCTCTAGAAAACTTTTAATAATGTTATGATTCAGGTAACTTCCTTAAAACATAAATTACAATTACTCCAATTTCTGCTTTCAAATTTCAGTGAAAATTCATTGCTTAAAGGCATGGTAGAAACAAAATGGTCTGAATTTTGGAGATCGGAGCTATCCATTCTTAAACACATCCAGTGGAGAGGAATAGATTGATTCGTCGAACCATATTGCTTGTTTCCACAGTGCATGTTTTATGTTCCTTGCACTACAGAAGTCTTATAAGAGGTTTGTCAATAGCAGCTCTGTCATTAATATTTTGTTTTCGCTGTTCCCTTTACACTATTTTAGCTGACACTGAGTTCTCTAGCCACTCAGTGGCAGCAAACCTCCTTAGTGCTCTCCTGTGTCTGTTCAGTTTCGCCACTAGACATAATGTCTAGCAGAAGTAGTTTCCTCTTGAACTTTGTGTCTATCATGACGGTAGTTACAGTTACTCTACATAACCCTACGAACTTTGAAACCGTTGCTATGAATGCACCGACAATTTGCCCTCTTTGAAAGTTTAATTTTAACTAATACTTTATCAACACAACATGACGACGACCATTGGCTTCTGGTGGCTAAGGCTGATAACAGAGGGGTCATAGTTCAAAAGAAAACAAAAGACGGGCTCAGTGTGGTATAGTCCAGTCAGAAAAAAAAACATTAGGAAGAGGGATATTTCTAGCATGGTATTCATATTATTTTCTCCAACATCTGTAAGTCGACTATAGGAAAGAATAGGACAATGAAATCCTGAAGAATGAATACTCACAGAATGTATATGAAGAAGAAGAAGAAGAAGGAGAAGAAGAAGAAGAAGAAGAAGAAGAAGAAGAAGAAGAAGAAGAATACTATTTCAGTAGTTTGCTTATGCCAACGTAAATATTTTCGTAAGATGGTACAACGGAACTCACCATTGGGATTCAAACACTTTCATTTATAAAGCACCAATTGCCTGCGTGCTGTTGTAATGAGCAGAGAGAAAGGCTTTCTGGATGTTGGTGTACAAGAAATTTCACGCAAATGAGGCAAAACGGTGCAGAAAAGCCGTATTGGCCACACAACAGCGACAATAGCGCTACCTGGAATTCCTCTAAACTGTTCATCAGAGCGCATTCTCCCTACCCGTCAACTGACCACTAAATTCTTTGCCTCCTTTCATCCCAACTAGGCTTTTATGTTCATCCCCCAACCATTTAATTTAATTTTAACGACTGGATAGGGTGATAGTGTGATACGAAGCGTCTCCTTGTTTATGGGTTTTCCTGGTCAAATTGTAGCCTGTTTTGTAAATGAAACTTCGATGAAAATTTTACCCACAATTCATAAACCTTCGATACCTCACAGTTCAGCACAATATCATCCATAAATAAAAATTGCATATTAACGAGATAAAAATATTTTTTAGAAAACTATAAGAAAACACTTTTGAAAGTATCTTCAGTAATAAGGTATACTTTTAAAAATAAAACGTCTCGATATATTTAATACCAAGTTTTGTGTAAAAAATGCCAGTAAATCTGAGGATAATCCAGTATTAAATATGATCAGCTGATTTTTTTAACATTTACGTTAGAGCGAAAACTGGGCTGTACTGTTGGAAATATCTGCAACTTCTGTACTTTGTTTGATCTTTTATTTATGAAAATTTAATTAGGAACATGAAAAACAAGGAAACATAAATATGCTCTCTGCTTGTTCTATTATTAAACCGGCCATAACTTTAAATAACTAATCGAAAACCAATTTTGCATATTAAAAAAACATTTTATCTCCCCTCTCTAGACCTTTTCTCAGATGTAATTATTTTAGGGTACCATATTGTAAAACTTTCCCATAAAATCCTGCAAAATATTTAATATTAGTGCACTTGGTTCCAGAACCTCTAAGATATCGACACATTTTAATGAGAACGTTCCCACAAAGAAACGGATTTTAAGAAGGTAATTGTAATACATTGAGATCTTATCAAATAAATAAAAATTCTATGTAAACAGGAGTGCAAATTAATTTAAAAACTATGCGATCCTTGCAGGTGCGTATACTGGTTCATCCCTTTGAAGTCTGTTTAATGAAATATCAGGTAAGGCAAAGGGCTAGGAATTAGGATTTCCTTTAGAGTAAAAAAATAATATCATAACTTCTTCATGCAAGACGTCTGCCCCTTTCCATCTTAAAACAAAAGGAATAAGAAAGGTGGGTGAAACAAAGAGAGATTAAAAGTAGGAAACAAGCACGCTCTTCAGTGCCCTCATCTTTTTGTACTGAAAAAGAGAATACTTCACAATAAACTTTTAATGATGACGCTCCAGAATCCGGTATTTAAGAATCCAGAGCCTTTCCGTTTCTTTCCCTTTCTTCTACGAAGATAGGAATGCCAGAAGTAGAAAGCATCAAAATATCCCTCAAAGGGGCGAGAGTTATGGAAACATCTGAAGTGGACCACCGCTCACACGCTTTGAAATTAATATAAAAAACTTTGTTCTACTTTGCTAAAACGGAACCTCTCTGCACTGTTTTAGAAGTGTCATAGTTAAAGATGGCAGGAGCAGTACTTATTTACGTTATATCTTCTAGGACTTAAGAAGAGATTAAGCTTGACATATCAGATTATAACATCAATTCTGCAGAAACTAATTGGCACACATATTTATCTAAGATTGTCAGAAAAATAAGGTGGTTTAAATTTAGTACAGCACCAATAAAATAAAAATTAACGTTATTAATAAAAGTAACCTCTATCGGCATCTATAAATCGTGCCGGTTTTGCTGTGCTCCTGTGTGCATGTTTGTGCCAAATATCCATTCTTTCGTTCCCTTCTCCGCCTGACCCACTTTGGAACCTGGTGTCCAGGTCCTTTCTCCCTAATGGTTGAGGCTCGTGTGGAACTTTCGAGAATCGCGATGACAACACGGTTTTATGCTTGGGCTTTCATGTTCGTGTTTCCTGCTTTCAGAGGGAGCACCGCGTGCAAGGGTTACAGATGTCTTTCGGCCCGAAATTCTCAGTTATTAGGTCCGTTGCTCTCTCCTCAGGCTTGGTTCAGTGACCAAGGTAGAATGTAAGTTGAAAAGAGTTAATTTAATTTCGTTTAATTTAATTTTTATTTCCTTGTATAGGTCTGTAGGCAGTTCTATGTTTGTAAATTGAATGTAGGTACAGTTTTAATATAAATTGTTTTCTAAGTATAATTTTTGCTAGAATGATTAACCATCAGAGTGCTCTATATTTATAAATTAGAGGCAAGCACAGTTTAAATATGAATATTTTTTCTGTGATATTTTGCTAAAGTTCTTAGCCATATGCATCTTGTTGCCTTAGATAATTAGAGCAACTTGGACAAAGGTAATAGAATTTGTTAAATTCAATAGCTATTCTGAATGCATACTTGGAAAAACTTTTTATTTGAGATTTATATGCTTGTTTGTGTAATTGTTATAATAAATTGAATGTTGTGCATTTTTTCATCTACTTGAAAACAACACTTTTCCGGCCATATGCTTGATGCTTTCTTTAGAATTTTTCAAATTTAAATGCTCTTGCAGGCACCAACGGGAGATTGTTATATAAGATACATATATATTTGAGAAAAAAATGAACATAGAAAAGTTTGTTTATACATTTTGACAAAATTGTAGTTTTTAGAGACGACGGAATTTCTAAATGCCCTCTCAGCTTCTTCATGTTAAATGAAAACTTTATTCTTCTTCAGGGAACTGTCCAGATGTTTGAATAAGTGAGTCAGTAGGTGAAAAGTCGGGTGAATATGCCGGATGAGGCAAAGCTTCATAGTCTACCTCATTCAACTTCTGGAGTGTTCTTTGCGCGATGTGTGGCTGGGCGTTATCACGAAGAGGAATACCTCTCCGAATTATTTCGCCACGATACTGAATATTATAGTGTATTCAACCATATAACTCCAATACTGTTGCCATAATCTTCCTTTGATGTAATTTTTACTTCGATGGCTCACTGATATTCAGCCATTATGCTGATGGTTTGCAGTTATCACAGATAATCCAGTTTTCATCATTAAGCACAATACGACCCAAGAAGGACAAGTTTTGTTGCTCAAAAGCGTAAAAACAGACTTCATACCTAGGGTAATTTTGATGTTCTTTTTATGTGCGATCTATATATATATATATATACCCCCACTTTTCCGTAATCATAAACGATTGATGGTGAAAGTTTGAATATTTTAGCGAGTTCTTAACTAGATTGATATGCATTTGCTTCGACAATTGCCCTAAGTTGACCATCATCAAATTTACTATCACTCCTCATATTCAGGGCTGAAAACCACAGTTCGAAACTTTTCGAACCATTGCTGAATTGTGCGTTCGAAGTCGTCTCCTTCTCCCCGCGCTTGCACAACATTTCCAGCGGTTTGCGCGACAGTGTATCCAAGCAAAATTAAATTAACGCAGATCTCTGCTTCCAACGTAATTTAATTCTCAATAATGGTAGCACTAACAGAATACGGTAAGTTTAAGTTTTAAAATTAAATGTTAAGTTAAAAATATGCGTATATTTTACAGATTAAAATTAATAATATATGAAACCATAATTCATTTCCGTATGAGCTAAAAAGAATTCGGCGTGTTAACATTAAAAATAAAGGATAACTATTTTGAACATCACTATAAACAATAAAATGAATGACTTGTACTTAATATATAGTAGAGTATGAGATTAGATGAAGAAACCATGTAGTGACATGCTATTCTGCTAAAATTACCCTACTGTCCTTATTGACAAACAAGCGGCACTATCTCGGACGATCCAGGGCAATGTTTCACAATCTGCAGGCCAGTTTTTATCCATAGCTGCAGATGAGTTGAGGGAGCCAGGGAGATATTGCATTCATACCAGTCAGTCACTTTTATGTTTAAAACGAGATTCTCTCCTCGGCCCAGCGAGGTACACTTCTGAAGCATTCTTCCTGGAGGTTTCCATTAAGCAGACACTTGGTAACGTAAAACGACCCTCCTATTTCAGGATGGAAATAGATATGTTTCTTACGCGCGGCTACAGTCTATGGCTATACTACCAGAACCACTGGTTGGCGACCTTATTTACCATTAGTTTGCCCAGTTTTGTAGGTGCATAACTCGCCAAGCGGAGTGGCTCAAGCTTTAACGTATGAGACGGAGGTCCTGGGTTCATTTGGGGCCATCCTGACTTTAGGATTTTTTCATGGTTTCCCGGCGAATGCTGGGCTGTATGTTTCCTTTCCCAAAAATTTCCCCTTTAATTACGTTCTGTTACAGGGTCGAAAGTAACTTGTGCTTTGGAAAGGTTTCTGCCCCGGCTTAGGGGTATTTTATCTGGAAACAATATTAGGAACTTCCATCTACCTCCGTGGATACTAGTCGCCCGTTTCTTCCTTGCCTTATATTCCTTCCGGAGTCTCCCCACTGGAGGCGTAGGCACAATCGGCCAAAGGGCGAAATACCGAAATAACCCCCTCAGGCCCTAACAATTCAATCCAATCCGAGCGATTTAGGCGTTCTTTCATCTATGTTGTAATATGAAAGAAATGAAGAGGAAGATAAAGCAATTGATGAGTATCCCAAAATGAAACTTGAGAAACAATGGAAATTTGAAAGGAAAACAAATTACCACTTTAACCTTAATTTTATGATCACTTAAAACACATATTTATTAAAATAAACTCAAAGGCAACTACACTACTTTTCAGTAATTCTAGCTATAATTTTTAACTCTTAAATTACAAACTACAATCTGTTACTCTAAACCTTTCAGTATTACCAAAAGTCTACGGTAAGGCTATCAGAATGGAGACAATGATGCTCACACCAGTTTTTAAGTTCACTGAATTAACTAGAGCAAACTGCAATAGAATATTGCAAACACCCTATTATAGCATTTATCCTCTCCATCATTTCTGTCTTTTCCATAATTATTATCCATGCGCACTTCATTATTGGTAACACACAACACCAGCTGCCACTAAAACAAGTGGCAACAAAACCGCATCCCATCTGTTTTGTTTCCGCTTTTTTATTATTGTCGCCGTTATTACTTCTAGCCGTGACTCTGGTCATATCTCGTAATAATTACAATAATTTGTTATCATTTATTAGTTTCTGTGGTGCCCTATCAGCGCGAAATGTAGCTAATCCGTCATCTATGACATACAGCGATGTCATCTCTCTATCAGAACAGATAATTTTTATTCATTCGTGCCTCCAAAAGAAATTATATTTTGCTGATATGTAAATATAAAAACCATTTGCAGCAAGCTTTTGAAATGTTCCTCATAGATCATTGTTCCAAGTGGGGCGTTATTTGTATTAGTTTAAATCAAAATGTGCAATGCTTCTGTATCGTCATCCGTGTCGATGAAAACTAATATTAGGTAAACGACTTTATGGTACGGTAATTTAGATTGGCACTGGCAAATTTTGGGCATAAGCGAGCTAAAGGACACTGACTGATCAACAGCTTTGGGGTCGAAATATACTTTTACTAAGAGGGGCATGTCTAAATGTTGGAATAAAGAGGAAGAAGACAAAAGGAGGGTTTTCAACTCTTAATAGCTTTCTTGTCGTGACATAATCATTTGCAAATCAAGTTTATTACACTTTTGTTTGGACCCTGTATATATATAAAGAAAAATGAGAAATAAAATTTTCATTGGTTTACTGCTCTCAAAATGTTTTCAATATTAAGGAATCATTGGTAATTTGTTTAAGCAGACTGTGAATTAAACGGTGATATAATAAAACTGTTAAACAAATTAGTAGTATTTTACTATTAACTTGAATCTTGAAGAACAACCATGTAATCGTTCATAATGTAACAATTGAAATAAATAAAACAAATACATACTCGTATGTTCGTAGGCTTTCACGAAAGGAATCTTGAATTTTAACAACCATTTTAGGGCTTTTTGGCCTTCGTCTTAGTTCGATTCATATTCATGATGGCCTGATGTTTCGTCCGACACTATGGCGGACATCTTCAGAGAAATAAAATAAGTGTACTTGACACTCAGCGACTGATTCTAAGAATGAGCTATGCCAATCACCGAGGTGAGAGTGGAGCTGTGACGTGGGAAGCGGAAGGGGGAGTGGCATGCTAAATGTCATGTTCATTGTGGCATTGATCTAGAGCAGGGGTTCTAACATGCCTCTTAAGAGCAGGAATCGGAACTCTGTTGAGTTTTGTGCCTTTTTCTTTCCTGTTTATATTGTTGGGGTGTTTGAATATTCCAAGAGCTGCCCTATATAATCAGCTGTAATAATTTTTGTCAAAAACAAGGATCTTACTTTTTTCGTAAATCACGTGATTGTCTTGCGGGTTAATTACTTTACTTGTCGTTCTTAAGAAGCATGTTATCGATCAATACAGCAACGACCATGACTATGATCATGCCACTCCTTCCGCTTCTCACGTGACAGCTCCACTCTCACCTCGGTGACTGACATAGCCTCATTCATAAATTCAGCCACTCAGTGTCTAGTACACATTTTATTTTATTCCTCCGAAGACGTCCGCCACAGTGTCGGACGAAACGTCAGGTCATTAACATATGAATCGACCATTAGGCCATGGCCCAAAAAAAAAAAAAAAAAGGAAGTAGGAAAATGTACCAATTCATTCACTTTGTAGTTCTTATTATTTTTTTTATAGCTATATCGTATGAGTTCCTTTATCCTAATTTATAGTATGTATATATAAAGAACTAGATGTTGTCCAACAATAAAACAAAAGCCACCACTAAAACACCGTGGATTAGTTAACAGATATGTGCCATGATGATAGATACAAATTTCAGTAACCAAGTGTTTTTCTTCAGTAGGTAAATTTAGCATTAGTGAGCATCGGGCTTTCCTGTTAAAACTGTTCTTTGTAGTTATTCTCTATTCCGGGCATAAGAAACCACCCTCATTCTTAGAGGTATTAACTACTTGCCAATGCACGGTCATGAGCAGTAATTAATGAATTGACCATTAGCCATGCGAACCTCGTTCTTCGGACCATCACGTATACCAACTAACATGCACAACTTTATTCCATGGAGTATTTGCCACAGCTTTGCACTTAGCAGCAACGCCACTCCTTGTAGTTGTGGGGGAGGGGGATTGAGAGGAAAGGAGGAGGGCGCCATGAAGAGAAAATGAATGTCCCCGTCGTCTGAATGTTGATTAATTAAGGAGAGCTCTTGCGGCGGGGTATAATTAACCCAACGGAGCAGTCATTAGACAAGTCACGTGGTATGTAGTAACAGCCTCCACCTTCCCTCATCCCTCTACTGCACCCATGGACCGCACTTGGGTGTCTTAGGTACGTGAAATTTCATAAAACGCATTTCATAATCGCAATCGTTATCTTCGATGCCTTCCAGCATAAAAGAAAATGTAAAGATGCAAAAAAGAAAACGTGTAAAGGGAAGGGACAAGGTGAGGGATGGAGCAGGAAGTTAAGAGAAGCAAAAATAAAGATACCGAATTTCAAACAGGAGGGCCGATTTCTGCTCTACCACTTTTTTTTTTTACTTATTTTTTTCCTCTATCGGCACTACAGCCCGGGGTGAGCCTTGGTCTGCCGCGACGACCTCTGCTTCATCTATCTCCGTCTTACGACTTCATTGATAGAGGGCAGTATTGCAGGGGACATGCCGGCACACCGCAGGTCGCTATCACGCGGCTTTCGTGATCGAAGGACGCCACCTCTACAACAGGCAGCTTCCAAATTGTCCTCAGGAGGCGGGGTAGACCCCGTTCCAGATCTCTCTAACTTATAAGAAGTCCTAAGCAGATACCAGGAATCGGCCTCCCAGCCGGTAGTCAGCAATGCTAATCACTAGACCAAGGAGGTCGTCAATTTTTCACTTCTAGTAGATCTAAAGTTTGTTTCAAGCCTGTATATTGTTGCCTGTAAATTGTCATAGTTCTTACCAGTGGCAAAATTTGACTTTTTATATAGGGGAAGATATGGTGTTGGGCGTCGGAATTAATAGAAAATCTAATTTATGTTAAATGTACCACGAAAATGCCTTTGTAACTGTTTATAAAATATCTGACGTCCAGAATTATGGCTTTGTAAGTATCAACAGTGTGTTAATTTAATTAAATTAAATCACATGCAATATTAAATATGCATATGAGATCAATCTTTCGGGGTTTTCTGTGCATTACATAAATTAATCTTGAAATAAATTCGTGATGTTTCACGGACTATTTACCGTCACGTAAAGGAAAACTACTTTTAAATGTGATTGAGGGAATTTAAGAGGAAGTTTTCAAAAGAATTAGTCACATTAAATGTTATTTTCTGTTATAATAAAACAATAAAATAATTACATCATTCTCTATCACTACGGTATAATTAAAATAGTGAAATGTTATATTTTAAATAGATATCGTCTTCATTCTGATGTTCAGCTTCACGTTTACAAAATCCCAGATGAGGGAAGACAGTATAAAATAAGTTGAGACCAAGGCTAGTCTACACACTCTTGCTTAAGGCAAGCTGAGTCCTCAATCGTGTTATATGTCAAGGACGTTATTAGATCAAACAAGGAACTATTTCAATTCATCAATATAAATGAATACATCTTATATTGGATAGGCTCAGCCTTACAGCATTAATGAAACGCTTCGCCCCGGAATGACAACAGTAGAACGTTTTGAGCAAAGAAGTTTGATTAAATACCTCAAAAACAGACAAATTCATAAATATATTCCAGAAACTTTGAAGGAAATCCACTGAGCCAGGCATCTAAATGCGTGTAGAGAGGTGCAAAATTTGTCACATCCATGAAGTCTGTGGTAAGTGTAAAAGCAGAGACAAAACTTAATTGTTAAGGCTGCATCCAATCATGTAAAATGTCACAGCAACCGGGTCGCTAATTATGATAAATGCAAGCATAGAGGAAAATGTAAAATTTTATAAGACCAAAATGGTAAAATCCATACTGATAAAGGTTTAAAAAATATGTCACTTTAGTCTATAAGGGAAACTTTTTCTCTTCAGTGCAAATTTATGAAGGGTCACGTTAATCATAAGTGTAAGCTTCAATGCATATACAGAAAGGAAAACTATGTAAGCAGTAATCTCAGACGCTTCATTATAGAGATAAAGGAACTGAGTGATGTTTACCCAATTGTAAACCACTGCCATTGTACCTGAATCTAACCACATTTACCACTAGGTGTATAGGTCTTCGGGAAGTGGCTGGGCGTTTTAAGAACTACAGAAAGTAAGTTTTAAACAATTATTATAGGTGCTTACATTTCAATTAATATGACTCACTGAAGTAAAGCTTTGTATATAACAGAATAAATTATTTGTTTAAGCGGTTCTAAGCATCTACTTTGTAGTTTTGTTGCAGCACTACAAGGAAGTGTCATAGCGCAGTTGTTCCTATTCTTGAGGTGTCTTATTTTTCAACCCCATTCTACTCATACCTACCCCCTGAAAAAAAAACTGTTTTTAATTTTCTTTCAAAACTATCTTCTGATATCAAGTTGAGCAAGAGAAGCGTTTTTTTAAATCATATAATCATATATTAGATTACAAATTTGGCAGGGAAAGCCAGGCACTCACTTAAAAATTCACTTATATTAACAAGGTGCTATTTAAATATTAGAAGTAACGCTGAAAACGCTGAAAATTCAACAGTTAACTTGCACAAGAAGCAATTTCAGTCATAAAGATGTAGTTTTTAGAGCCCGAGAAAATGAGAACAAGAATTCCGTCACAAGTATGACGCCGTTAGAGAAACCTAAGTCTCGTGATAAAAAGAGAACAAAAGGAAACAGCTGAACTCTAAACCACCTCTCCTTATTCTCCCATCTTGCCCTGTTTCCCCACTGCTTTCAACTACGCCATTGTTTGTTTTGTAAACATGTAAAAATTCGTAGATATATGTTCAGTCTTCCGAGCGGTATACAATATCCCTTTTTGGTTTAGGACGTCAGTTATATTAAACCTATAAATCTAAAAATAGAACAGAAATACGAAATAAGAGCGGGAACGAGGAAGACTACAACCTTTTCCCTTCAGTGCACAGGACCGAACCATCTGTCTCTGTCTGGTGCGTGCGTGCAAGTGTGTATGTTTTAAGAAAAGAAATACTGAGAAGGGTAAACACTAAGGCTTGCCCGATTTTGTACTGTGTGGATAACGCGCGTCTTTCCACCTTCTTTTTTGTGACTTCACCTTTAATATATCTTCATTATTCGTGGGATAATCCGACTGGAACCGTAAGAATACGAATATATAGAGTGGTGGAAGAACATGGGTTGCCAAAAGCTGACAAGGATACTAGAAAATAAATTTACGTTGTTGCTCCAGTTTTTTATTAAATTAATAAAACCCGTGCTGTAACTCCCCTTCCAAAATACGTTGCTTCTTGGTCTTGCCTTTAAGGAATCTCTTGTTTTGGTAGTTTCAAATGTTTGCCTGCTTGTAATTAGTCGATGAACAAAAGGACTCTTTTCTTTATCTCTGTAAAATACCCCAATAGATTAGTATATTTGAATCTTCACACTATTTCACACAGTGTTATTCTTTTTTGCTAAGTGGTAGCGATGCAGTTAGGTTACAAAAAGGATTCCCTAAAACAAGTGTGTTACAAACAAATGCCAGAAACGCTATCACACTATTCAAAGGTTTTAAGAAATATATATATATATATATATATATATATATATATATATATATATACACACATATATATGACGGTGGACATAAGTACAGTCGGGAAAAAAGGTTATCATCACCGGATATAAGGTCGAGGCAGTCTCCATGCTGTGCTCGCCAGCTCTCTGTTTACTCACACCTGCAATGCCCGGCTCCTTATTCGAAACATTTGGCAAATAACAACCAATAAATCGTTATACAACTGGACATCTCTATTCTAATAACACAATTTGTCTCTTCATTTATCCCCGATGGGGGACAAGGCATGGATAATTTGTTTCCATTTGCTGAAGATATTATTTTAATGAATAATTTAAGACGAGTTTAAATATACTTATTATAATATATATTGCCAAAAATTTAACAACGAATGTGCGTAAACAAAACAGTTATTGATGTTCTAGATTCTTTTGAAGGAAAGGTTTTAGTGTCAAGTCAGCAGCTGATGAAATATATCAGGTTTAAGGTGAGGACATAATCGAACTGGTTAAAGGGATTCAATGATGGATATACCTGACTTGAAGACAAGCTGCACCCAGGATGAAACTTAAGTTCTGCGCATTGCGCTCAAAGAACAGCCGTATATCAATACTGTCGGTGAATGGTGTCTCCAAAACAACAATTTCTACGCATCTACATAAATTCTAATAATGTAATACATCAAAGAGTAGATCCTTATGAAATTACGGAAACTCAGGTCCAGCGACGAGTTAATATTTGTAAACAAACTCTTAAAAATACTCTAGATCTCAGGTACTGAAAATACATTGTGACCCGGGATGAAAAATGACTCTTGTTCCGTAATGCTTAGAAGAGAAAGCAACGAGTATCCTTAAGACAGAACTCAAATTACTGATTCGTCAAAGTAATTTAGTGCAAAAGGCGAAGAGGTTTTGCATATGGTGGAACTTCGAAGATGTTCCATTTCAAGCGAAACGGTTGTGAAGTTGTCGCTGGGTTGTACTGTGAGCACGGGTTTATGAACTTTTAAAACTACGCTATTCGGTGTTAATAAATAGAAACCTTTATACTATTGTTCATTACGGTCCATGGAACCATTTCTTCAATAATTTTGACGATGCCAAGAGCACAGGTTCAGAGTTTTATGCCTCCAAGTCCAATGATTTGTATAGCCAACAAACTCGAATACGGCAGAGAGATGGATGAAAGTCATCAAAATGATGACTTATCTTTTGAAGAATAATAATATTTATTGTCATGCTATGTTAAAGTAGCAGTTACAATAAAAACGTCATGGCCAGTCTAGTAGAACACTGAAAGATTTGTACTATATGGGCCACTTTAAAACCTAACTGTCCATCACAAGGAAGAAAGAACCACAATCCATTTGCAGTTGCTCGTTTGTTACGCGGCTGTCTGAAAATTTCTTATCCAGAAGTAGATGAAACGATGTCTATTACCTTAAAATGGCTAGTTACATAAAATAAATTTGGCATTTTCACTTATTGCCACGCATTTATTTTTTACATTCAAAACAATGTTTTCTCATAAATTATACCTGCTGCATTAGTCGGAAAAGTGATGACTAAATTCTGGGACTCTCAAGGGATTATTTTGAGCAATGTATTGCTTCGTGCTGAAACATTTATTTCCGAAGTATATGTAAAAACTTTTTGATATGAAGAAGCGGTTTCACCGCTTTGTCTTCACAAAGATGCAGTAACAGCTCTTCTTCAGCATGACAGCATGAAGTCATTCATTAGTCTAGTCACCTCGATAGGTCCAACCTACAGCCCTTATTTTGCACATTCTGATTTCCATCTCTTTGGTTTTCTAAAAGATGCAATACGAGAAGATTTGAGAATGACATTAATTACTTCAGTACGAAGGTGGCCTCAAATCGAACTAATAGAAATGAACGGCGCTTAGTCGCAGATCTCTTTCTACAAGATGGAGCGCCGCTCCAATTTTCAAATCGTGTGCGAGAAGAGTTGATTCGTTGAACTATCAAAAATTAACATTCTTGACCATGTCAAACAATTGCAAATGTCCCTTCAGACATTCTTGTCAGAGAGTGGATTGAAATGCAATTTGTTTTGACATCTATGGAACAATGAATGGAGCGTTATTGAAAATAAATAATATAATTCAGAATCTGTTTGAGCCATCGCATTAATCAAAATACTTTCAATCTATTACATATATTATATACTTCATTGTAGCCTGCTTTTTCGAAGACCCACACTTCTAACCCGACAAATCAACCTTGCTCTCTTCATAACATTAAACCCTTAATAATAATGCTTCACAAGTTATACAAATATGTACATGTTTAAAGACTTAGATAGCAACTGGTCTTGACGGAGGAAGTGAGATAAATTTACCAGACGGTAGAAAAAGAAACAAATATCCTGGTACATTTTACCTTTTTAGTATTCATCACTGAACCTACCTAAGCGTGCGGGCCTGGGCTTACAGGTGCACTGAAGGCAAATAAAGCATTCGATGCGGCCGGAAATAAAAGAAAAATTATGGATACGACTCGTCACCTGTGTTTTCGTGAGCAGAGCGGACTTTTATTTACGTTTGACGTGATGTTGTTTCAACGGCGGCCACTAGGGAGCAGCACGATACGCTCAATGTACGGCTGCAGCCAACGCCATATCATATCTTTGGCGTCGCCGCGTTCCCCCCTTGAAGGGGGTCCTCACTAAAGCACACCGCTAGTGAAACTTAGCACGTGAGAACTTGGGGAAGGGGAGGGAGTGTATTTCAGAGCCCAAAACAGAGACAAGGAAGAAAACAGACGCCTTTTGAATGTTTACAACAGTAATTTGTACATATAATTAAGTAAAAAACAGCATTAATTTTAACAGCGCTGGTTTATATTGACGCAGTTTACATTATTACAAAATAAGACGATTTATAAAAACGTTTTTAATAATAATAAAAAAAAATTAAAGGTCCTCTTCTTTTAAAGCACCGAAGGGGAACTATAGCGAGCCCGCTACAGACTGTTGTAATTATATAGTTAATTAATTGCAGACTTTTGTACATCTTCGTGGAACTGCTTGAAATAACTAAACGATGGATAATTTAAAGTATAACCAAGGATTACTGGGGTTTTACGAATAGGTTATTAAGTCAGACTTAATAGTTCGCTCACCTAGTGTAAGTAACTAACGTAATTATGAACGTTAGGGCCCTTTTAGCTGCTAATTGAGGTTTGCAAACGGAGCAAATTATGCTGGTCTTTCCTCGCTTTGTTGTTTTATGCTGTAGGTGAATTGTTCTAAAATGCATAACATGGCTCTGTATAAGTATATATACATTCACGATATTAACGTTACAAAAGAGGAATTATTTGTTCTGAAAATAGTTAATCGTTAGTTCAGGTTTGCTGTAAAGTTTACACATATGACTGACCGAACGGAATGAGTTTTCCAAATATAATGATAATTCAAGCTTCTGCTACACTATAAGCTTGTATATGCATTTTATAAAGCGAAATTGAAATACCCGAGGCGTAAAATACCACGCAAGCGGACAAGGTTTATAACTATTGGTACATCCAGATAATATGCACTTATTTAACGGGTCAAAGAGTCTTCAATGCTCATCGAAGTATCTGCTTTTTACTCACCCTATTCCTTTGATCAAGTTTTCTAAAAGTATGAGAGTCCGTCATTTAAAAACTGAAGCGGCGCTGTTTTAAAACTGTGTCCATGAGCTGGTTGATTTTTTCCCTTGGGAAGGGATCACCATACAACTAGAGTGGAAAAATAGAAGATAATGATGGCGTACTTACATCTGACACGTCTCATGTTTTCAGGGAGTTGAAACGTTCCCTGAAAGGATAAGGATACAGTTCAACTCTAGGACAGAAGCATTCATTTCACAGTGGGATAAGTGTCTTAAGAGACACTGTGCTTACGTCTGATGTTCAGTTTTTCAATTACTAGACCTCATAAATTTAGATAAGTTATTCATTTGTTAAAATATATCAACGAAAATCAAATGGGGAATAATGGTGAGCACTATTTTGTTCCTGAAACATACAAATGAGGGATAGTTCTCGAACGGATGAGTTGGACAGACTGCCATCATTATGCAACTTCGTAAGCAAGTTTCAAGAAACTGGAGCACATTTCCTTTGCCCAGCAATACCCTGAAGGTAGCAAAGGCATCGGTTGAACACTCAACCGTTTTGTTTGCACGGTTCCGCCGACGTATGTGAGAGTGCGCGGCGCTGTTTGCTTGTTGCATCTCTCTCGTTATTCTCTTATTTACCTTCCTTCAAGCCTGAGGCTGACAGAGAGAGAGAGAGAGAGAGAGAATCCCTCTCATCTCAGCCACTAACTTTTGGCCCCCGCACTAACTTGGGTTTCTCATTAACAACCCAAAATAATACGCAGAAAGAGGTAGGGTAACGAAATACTCGCAATGTTTACTTTAGCCAGTGTATTAAAATTCCATACTGCCGACCTGCACCCTCGTCACATCACCAGCGCACATAAAACACCAACGCGAGAAAACCTTAGGTTCTTTAAAAAAAATGAAAACAAAATATTAACATGAAAGACTGGGGTCGTAAAAATCCCTGGTGGATACGCCTTTAAAGTTCATAGGTTAATCGAATATAGTTTTCCCTTGTGCCAATTCTCCGCTGCAGAGAAAAACGTTAAAAGTGTGTAAATATTAAGCTTACGTGGTAGATTCTTTTTGCTTTTCTGCTGTAATATGGCAGTCTGAAGAGGATAAAACGTGAAAGCAGAGGAAAGACTTCTAATTTAACTTGTACATTTAATTTAACTATATTTGAGAATTCCTTAGAAACTGAGCTATGAGTACACACACACACACATATATATATACACACATATATATACACACACATATATATATATATAACATATATAAATGAAATCTAAAAGTAAAATAAATGAAATCTAAAAATAAAATAACACTATTAACAATGTAACAAATTAACAGTAATAATAAAAGTAGATAAAGATAAAACGCAGAGAAAGAGTCACACTTGAAATTGCTATATTTCGAACTACTGGAGTTCCTCTATGGCAAGAAGCTAGACAAGTGAAGACGATAAAAGTACATATGGAGTATCGAAGGTAACGTTATGCATGGAAACAGATGAAACTAGAAATGAGAGTGTGGGAGGAAAAAAAATGAATATGTAAGATTTAAACCAGGTGGTATACGCGCTTTATGTAAAAATATAGCTGCCATTTCTCTATCTCTGAGTAAACTTTCACAGCATTGTGTAGGTAAAGCATCAATAAGTGTTAGATTAAAAGCATCATCAAAATCCTTACAGTGAGATAAGGCATGTTGGGCAACCGGCAAGGGAGACTTGGTTTTAATAGAACGTCTATGATTGTTCATATGTAGAAGTTAAACCAATATAAAATGCTCTGCAAAGCTTACAAGATAACATATATACAACGTTCTTGGGAGAACAAGTAGCAAATGAAGAAATGTTAAATTCTCTGGCAGCTATATTTTTACATAAAGCGCGTATACCACCTGGTTTAAATCTTACGTATTCATTTTTTTCCTCCCACACTCTCATTTCTATTTTCATCTGTTTCTATGCATAACGTTACCTTTGGTACTCAATATTTACTTTTATCACCTTCACTTGGCTTCTTGCCATAGAGGAACTCCAGTAGTTGGAAATATAGTATTTTCAAGTGTGACTTTATCTAAGTGTTTATCCTTAAGTATATGTATATATATATATATATACACAGAAAATTGTTGTAAAATGTCTATTTGTTATTTAACTAGAATCTTCAGACCGGTGGAATGATCAAGAACAATAAAATTGCATTGGTGTAATAGCAGAACAAAACTAAAAGACAACACACTGTTAATTTTTTCCAAAACAACAGAATTAAGTTTAGGATAGATTGAAAGGGTTAAAGTTCTTGATGAATATCCAATTGTTTAACTTCAAATGTCTACTTTCAGTTTTCGAGTTGTGTGTATGAATTTGCTCTAACCTTGAAATGTCAAATGCCAGGTATCCCTGAAATCGAAGTTCATGTTAAATTGGCTACCTTTAAGAGCTCTTAATGGAACAAAAATTTTTTATTTTCAATATTATACTGTATCCAAGATAATTGAAATTGTAAGGGATATCATCTAGTACCAGCTTATGTGGCCATTGACTATACATGCTTCAAGGTGTGTATTGATGGAGATGACCGTCAGAAGAAAGAGACAATCATCCTAACAGAAACTTTTAGGGTTACTGCACGTACTATCCACTCTAAAATGTTGACAAAAAATTATTATTTTGCATTTCGTTATTCACCACCTCATTATCACAATGTTCAGTGGCAAAGAGGATATTAAAATACTTTTGCACGAATCCGTTTTCGTGCTTAGCTACTAGGGCATTGATAAAGTAATAGCAACAATGATTTAAGTAACTGCTCCTAGCGGTGATCATTGGGATCTTGTATCATGATGTATGCTAGAGACTGTTGGTCATTCTTAGTAAGTAATGCTGCCTTAAAATCTCAGTAAGTATGAGAAGGTATTTAATAAAATCCAGCTTGTAGGAGGGCAAAATGTACCTCAGTGCTTTAGGACATTACAAGATATCCTATCATATCGAATTATTGCAAGATCATTTCGTCAAGGAAGAGAGAACTGTGAGCACAGACCACGTGTTGATAGACACATTTGTTGCAAAGACGATTTCCATGCTGAGGTTATAAGAGCTGTTTGGAAGAAGATAAGACACTGTACAGATTTCCATAGAACTTTATATTGCAACACCGTTTATTTATAACATAAAGTAAAAAAGCTGAAAATGCGGAAAGTTTGTGCCCGCTGGGTTCCGCCTTGTCTAACTGAAACTGGAAAATGGCAGCGAATGGAAACAGCAAGTCTACATATGGAGCGATTTCAACATGAAGGTGAAGTCTTTCTTCATCGCATTTTCATGAGATATGCTCTCCTTTTTTTTTTTTTTTTTTTTTTGAATAGTGTTTAATGATCGTTTTTACTACTGAGGCACCACGGGTGGTGGACACTGATGATACATGAAATGAAATGATATATTGGGAGAAGATTTTCTTTTAGGGAAGGAAACGTTCCAGGTCTAAGTTTAGGGTACCTCCCCGCATTTGTCATTTATCAGGACTGAGGAAAACCTGGAAAAAAACCCAATCAGGGAGGACGGTCCTGGCGGGATTCAAATCCCAGACCTCCCGCTCACGAGTCCGCGCCTTAACGACCTCGGCCACCTCTGGCGGTACGAGACATGGTTACGTTCGTACACACCCGTATTCATATGACATTCAAGTAAATGGTGACATACGAATACGCCGTGCCCAAAATAGATGTCCCTAAGGCTCGATCGTAGGACCAATTTTTTGGGACATAGTTTTGGAGACTCTTTTAAACGAACTAAACAACGATGAAAATGTGACAAAAACCATCGCGTATGCCGACGATGTTTTATTTCTAATAGAAGGAAACATAGAGCAGATATAGAAAGAAGAGCGAATAAATTAATTAATAAATTAAGTAATTGGTGTAGTAAAACCAAACCCCAAGTCGCTCCAACATGCTTTTGAAAGGTAATCTCAAAAGAGATCCATGCATAAAATACAACAACCAAAATATAAGACGCCAAAAAGAAGCAAAATATCTGGAAATTTACTTAGATGAGAAACTAAACTGTAGGAAATATACTGAATACGTACGAAAAAAAATTCGAAAACGTTATGATGAAATTAGCAAGATTAGTTCAACTGAATTTTAAAATTCCATTAAACTTCATTACAGCATACCACACGAGCATTTTTGCTTCAATAATGACTTATGGAGTAGGGGTCTGGACCCTGAGGATGAAGGATGTGCATATAAAAACTCTATTAAGAAGATCACAAAGGAAGGTGGAATTAAGATTTACAGGGGCATTAAGCACCTCACCCACTATGGCCTTTTAGTAGTAACAGGAATATGGCCAATTGACCTATTGATTAAATTAAGAGGCGCTGTTTATTGGTTGAAGAAAGGCAACTTGGAGAAAGTAAGTTTAATAATCGGTAGTCACTGCAACAACTTAAATGAAATAAAACATAAATTAAAAGAACAATGGCAGCACGAATGGGAAAATGCCGAGGCAGGCAGGAGAAATTTCGACTTATTCAACAACATTTTTCAGAGATTAAAGCTAAAATTTATACAACCTACCAAAGGCATGATATAGGACCTTATAGGACACGGTCCTTACAAAACTTATTGGAAAAAAATTAACAGAACAGAGGACGATACTATGTACCCTTTGCAAAACACAGGATAACCCAGAGCATGTGTTGTTTGAATGTACACGCTATTTAGAACATGTGAGAGAAGAAAGAGAAATTTTAAGTGGCCATCAGGTGGCACATAAACTTAGAAATAAGGGCCTATATAAATACCTCGAGCAGGCCACATTCAAAATAAGTAACCTAGCACGGGAAGAGGTAATACCACAAGAGCAGATAATAAGAAGTATCATTAAAAGCTGAAGACGAGGTAAGAAGATCAGAACGCATACGCATGCAAAGAAACCCCCAAATACAAATAACTTAACACGAATAGAAAATATACAAGATAACTTTAATTAAATCAACAGGAAGAGAACATTAGAAGGAGAAGATAAAGGTAAGGAAGAAGGGAATATGGAGATGAAAATACCTAAAAATATAACAGACAGGGATAATCTGGTTTACAACCTGAGGTAGAGAATATACCTATAAGAGTTTTGACACCGGGAAGAAGATGGAAGAACGAAAATTACAGAAGGAGATGGAAGGTGTTGGAGATACATGGGAATGAGCCGCGGCAGGAGATGGAGGATGGAGAAGTGGTGTCCGGAGAGGAGGAGCAGAGCGCGAGAAATGGACCAGGAGGATCAAGCGAGATGGAAGAAGGGATGATTGGGAAGAAAAGATGGAGAGTAATATGGTGGAAGCGAGGTGATAATGTTTAATGAGTTCAAGTGTTGGGACAAATAAATGAAACAAGTAGGAAAGATTAATAATGGTAAATGAACTTTAAGTGAAGTAAGTTGTTAAAGAGAAGGATATTATTATGATTGTAATAAATTAAGAATATTTGAAACAATTAAGTATTAATTATAATAGTTCATTTAAGAGAATTTCTGCCGAGTACTGGATACCAGTACATACCGCTGGTAACCAGTGGTTAGTAGTAGTATAGCTGTATAATAATGGAATAAATTTAAAGGATAGAATAGTTGGCTACCAACCAACTTTTCTACTGGCTCCTAGTAATATTGTAAAATTTTTAATTTGGTAATTTTTGTGGATTTTAGAAGATTAATTTGGGAAGTATTAAGTAAATTTATATTTTGGTTCAATTGAATTATTTTCAGTTTTTTTCTTACTGTTTTATTATATTATATTATTTTAATCTAGTTATTAGGAAAATCTGTAAAATAATGTATTAAAATATTATTGAATTGTATAATAATAATAATAATAATAATAATAATAATAATAAATGGAAAATTTGATATACACGCCCTGGTTTAGGAAACCAGGTACCAGGGTGGCATATACAGATTTTATTTATTTATTTATTTATTGTGCCCAAAATATTGGCACATATTGCACGATCATTGGCGAGCAAAGATCATTGTGTGTTATTATTAATTTGGTGCATTCGCTTTAAATTATGAGTTACATTCAAAAACTTTTAGTTAAAAAGATATCCAGAAATGATGGTGCAGATGAAGTGTGCCATCTTTGAAGTATGTTATGCCGAAAGTAACGGAAATAAATTTAGTGTGAAACAATAACCATGTGGTCATTATTTTTTGAAGTGTCAAATATTCCTTTACCATTCCGTAACATTAAAACGTTAATCTATTTTTTTATTATTTTAGTTTTTGTCGTCCAATGTTGACTTTGCTCAGAATGATAAATTAAGTGCAATAATGAAGGAAATTAATCCGGGGCTATTAGCAATTAAATTATTGTAAATGAAAAACTCCGAAAGATATAGCTCAAAGTATGCGTAAATTTGTTGGTAGATATAATTAGTAGTAGTAGTAGTAGTAGTAGTAGTAGTAGTAGTAGTAGTAGTAGTAGTAGTAGTAGTAGTAGTAGTAGTAGTAGTAGTAGTAGTAGCAGTAGTATAGTAGTAGTAACAGTAGTAGTCGTAGTATTAGTAATAGTAGTAGTATAGTAGTAGTAACAGTAGTAATAGTAGTAATATTAGTAGTAGTGGTAGTAGTAGTATTTATTATCCCAATTAAATTAGGAATACATATATTGCACATCACAGTCGCGTGGTTCGCAAGACCGTTCACGCTCCTGTAAAATATTTCATTTCTGAAATTGATTTCAACAATAGAAAACAATAACATTAACAAGTACGCACTCATACACATACATGAAACAGATATACATACAGTAGTTCTGACATTTATATAAATTTTCGTATTATTTATGTGCAATGTTTACAGAAATTACTTGTCCGTAAAACCACATGTTTTATTTAAGAAAATGCTTAGGTTAAGCCAGTTTTGTCTATTTACAATTAAGTTGCAACATGTTATCACACCCCAATGGGTCAAAAATAAATCCGGGAGAAATTTTATCTTAGCTTCTACTGTCTGTGTACACTTAGCCAAAATATACATCCAGCCTTTCGGTTCCGAGCATAATGGGCTAATCCTCCTGCTTTCCTTGTCAACCTTACCCTCCCAAGTCTAAGCCATGTTATTCTGTTTCATACCTAGCTCCGTGATATAGATCTCTTTGCCCCGTCTAATTTTAGTTTCGCTCTGCAGGTCCAGAGATGACGTCCGCGCGCATCACGTCTCTATTTCCTGCTGGTTTATGTCAGACAGGCGTCTTTTGACTTTTTTCTATGCTTTACTTGTTTTTAATACTTCTAGGTGTCCAAACCATTAGAAATCACAGAACAGGTGAGTTCGATCATTAGATGAGGACAGATGATTCAGAAGCTTTAAGAAGGGAAGAGTGATGAAGAGACTGTACCAAATCGAGGGGCGCCCGCAGAGCTAGTGGTTCTTCTGATCAATCCGATTCGTCTCTTAGCGATAATGGCTTCTTTCTCCCGCGACACCCCTTGTACCCTTCCATTCGGTGCAGCTGATGTAATTACATTTCCTAGAGATTATATTACCCCAGCGAACCTGTCCACCCGCCTTGCCAGGACACGGAATCTGACGACCTTAATTTATACTCGTGCTACTAGCGGAGGGCAAACCTCCCCATTCCATAACAACCCTGGAAAAACCTCCCTTCGGAATACAGGGAGCCCAACCACTCTTTGAATACAATTTTACCTTGTAATTTAAATGCGTTGCGGTCGTTCTTTGTGATTCTAATGTCGTACCTCGTGTTAGCCCACAACGAAGTGGAGGCGAGGGCAGGATGCGGGGGCGAAGTCTATCCGCAACTGGAGATGAGTTACGGGCAGTTTTTGAGGATGATGAGAGAAGCGAGGATAGGAAGGGAGCTTCGCGTTAAGGGGTAGTATTTTTTCTCATCTCCTCGTTCCCTTTTCGTTCTCCGTTCTAGAGAGTTGAAGAAACAGTAGCAGGAGGAATAGGAGCCTCCCTAAATTTTTCCCCTCACAAATATCCCTTCATTGTGTATGGACGACATCGCTTCAGAAGTCTCCATACCCAATCCCCATTCTTGTCTCGCTCGTCTCTCTTTTAGCCCACCTTCCTATTTAAAAGAAAGTAGAAGGCATTCCAGTTTCATTGTGGTGGTCATCCATCAACAGCACTGGAAAGCCTTGCTTCACCAACGCAAGAGCTTTCATTATAAGCAGAGAAGCCATCCATGTATAGAGTGACTCAAAAGAAAAACATCTACTGAGTTTACGTAGTCAGTCTGTATTTAAAACAATGAAGTTAAAGTAGTAAAAATGTTAAATTCCTCCTTCCTTTACACCACTTTTCTGTGTTATGCAAAAACTAAATTTAAAGCAAGGTCAAATTCATATAAAATTTAAACTTTTTAGTACTTTAACTTATGTTTTTCATTATGCTTAAGGTTTATATTAACAAGAGTAGAGCGAAAATGTTCATTATTATATCCTTATATCCTAATGTACCAATTTAAATATATGCCCTTAGACTCCATTTTCTTAAAATTGGGTTATTTACTTTCTTCAGCTCACAAATATTTCCACTAATGTAGTTTTATTTAGCCATGTTGCTAAATTATTAACTACACATGCAAACAAAACACTTCCAAGTTCCTACACGTTGTTTTTTCTTATACAAATAATAATTATTTAAAACAAGATACAAAATAATGTTACTAATGAACAAATTTTAACAATGAATAAACCGTTTAATATACATAAGGCATTTACGTTAGTATAAGGCTCTCAGTGAAATGTTTTCATATAATACCTCAAGAAGTTGGAATACGCATGCTCATGATTTTATACAGGGAATGTCTTTATCTAGAAAGATCAGAACATCGAGTGATATTTATTAGGACTATTTTACTAATAAAATTAGAATAAAAATAATACATTCTGTACATTCGCTCATAGAATACAAATTATTGCATTAATATTTAAACTGACATTTATAAATACATACCTATTCTAAAATCGGTAGTTCCGTAAAGATGAAGATAAATTATTATAATTAGAGTTACTTATTAATGCCAACTGGCAGAATCAAAATAGAGATTTAACAATGCTCATTGCATGTATAGAGCTTTTTTAATTTTTAGGAGGAATTATCATAAACGTAAATCATATATTTAAAGGAATGCCATGAAATAATCATTTATGTTTAACAATTAAAGATTGAAACCATTTAGTTGAATATGCATCAGCTTAAATGAGCAATTATTAAAAAACGCAGTTACCGTAACTGAATGCATGTTTGTTGATTAATCGATTTTTGCTCATGATTTGTGCGGAAAAAAAAACACAGTTGACGACACTGGGACAAATACACGTCCACGCAGTAAAATGCTTAGATAAAACATCAAGAAAATTTACGGCGATATTCGGCTGTGATTAGTTGAAATTAAATTTTTCTTTATATTTCATTGACAGAAAATATGAAGTCACACATATGAAATAGTCGGCATAAAACAGCTGATATTTATTATGAATGTGGAATATTTCAAAAACCAAATGCATAGGTAACTATACATTTTCTGCAATAAAACATCACATCCATAGCACTTAAGCATTATTTCAAAATGTTCCGTTCATAATTGCATAAATTTCATATTGAGCTACACTATTGCCTTAAATAAGCAAACATTTTTGCTTATGAAATGATAAAATACATTTTTTTAAAATCAGAAGTAATATAAAATTTAGTAAGATAGCTATTTTATGCCGTCCTTAATTCATTTCATTTCATTTCACTTATAGTACTCAGGTCCAATCTACAGAGGTCGCGAGACACAGTCAAAGCGACAATAAATAAAATATTAAAAGAAAATTGTCGGGATAGGCAGCGGTGATTGGTTGGAAATTTAATATTCCAAATAAACAGTTTAAATTATTATTACGATAAATTATCCTTGTCTGGTAGAATGTGGAGCTACATAAAATGGAACGTAGGAAGCTGCCTGCAGTCATGATCCCATGAATCGTTTACTTACAGAAATAACGAATACTCATACAAAAAGTGCAGAATTTCTACCTGCTTGAGAAACTTTGTCAAGGTTTAAAGTTTTTAATTCTTTCTAATTTTTGCCTAAAATTGTGCATAATTGATAATGTTTAATCATTTTTCTTTTAGAAATGTGTCAATAATCATCCCAGTTTTGTTGTTCAGATGCTAAGAGTATTTTACATGTTCTACATAAGATTCTAAAAGTGCTGCCAACATACAAGATTATTCCTCTTTGTATATTTTTTATTTAACGATGAAAGGAACAGATTCACAATTAATGTTTATTTGCCTAGTGAATTATAATATGCTACAAGTATTACAACAAATTTCCTCAAAATTAATATAATTCCAGATTTCGCTTTTTGCGAATGCAACTTAATTGCTGTTCATTTATAATAATAACATATTCTGACTGCTTACAACTTTATTAGATTGAGCAAATATAATGAATGATAAGTGATAGATTTTTCATCCAATATGTACACCCAACGAATGATTAAAAGGTACACGCTAATTCCAGCATCGTCCAAGACAAATCGGTTAAGCTAAAGGTAAAGTAAATCTGAACATGTTCTTATGTCTGACAAATCTTCTAAGATCAACGACAGCACTTAAAAAACTAAAACTGCAACATGAATTAGCTAATGTTTACAGCCTGCCGGAGTGACAATGCCAGCACCCCTTTTCTTCTTTATTCTGTTTCTCTGGACGATACACAATACAAATTCAATACGTATTCACACTAATTGCATTTTCTCGTTTACATTAGCAATGTGTGTAGGGAAGTAAGAATTAAGAAAGAGCGCACAAGGGACAAAGGGGAATGCATAATAGAGAAGAGGAGATCTTGTTTTCCAGCGGCGCTTTCCCGGGGATGCCGCCGCCATACCGCCACCACGTGCGTTGGCTACATGCAAGGGGCTGGATCGATTACCCGCCAAACTCGGCCGCCCTACAAAACCCAAACAAAAACCCTTTGCTTCCAACAGTCCGGCATGGCGGCGTGGTGCGTCTGTGTGTGCGATGCGGACCAAATATTCGCGCAGGCGCATTTGGTGTCCTGCCTTGTTTTTGTTAGAAAGCCCTGCTTTAAGAGGAGCGTTTGGTCCTCAAAGAGTTTACGAGTTTGCCGTAGCAGTTTCAGTTCCCTAGTCCAGTCTTGAAGAATGTAGAGTGTAATCTTCGGAAAACATTTCTCTGTAAAACCGAGAGTTATGCCGATAAAGCGACGGTAAAGCATTCAACACAATACTGTCTCTACTTTCTACTGCCTCTATGTTTACATTGACTCCAGGTAATGCGTAAAATGTTTTTTTAATTCATGAACATCTTTAGTACGTTATTAAGACCCATTATTGTCAAAATGTCAGACATGCTTGAAAATCTCTGTATATTTTCGTACAATCGATACAACCAACAAGTTTTGGAACAGAAATGATCTGCAAAGAATGTTTTTTGGAATTGCAACTGAGATTTACACGGGTTTTATGGAGTTTTTAGAGCTGCAGATAATAGCTCATAAAAATCTGCTTATGGATTGTTTGTGAACGTTAAAGGAAACACCCAGTTTTATCATTAGTAGCTATCGTCGCATCAGTTGCATTAGAATAATGCTTGACCTCCGATTGCAAGTGTTTAAAGTAACAAAAGCTGATACACTTGATCAATGCAAAGAAATCGAGAAAGGACATTGAACTTCAACCATATTCATTATACATCCCTCATGTAAAGCAATAAATTAGATTGAAAGCATGAGATATTAGCTTTTTGTTGTTTATATTAGTTCTTGACTGTTTTATTGTAGTCTGGCTCATTTCAGAGCGTTGCATCACGTCATAAATACTATAAATGAGACAACTGTTCTTTAATAATCGCGTTCTGAGCTATTGGTTACTGTTCAGAAAAATATTTATGTAAGATTGAGAAATAAGAACTATATACAACGCATTTTAATTAAGCAAACTAAATCTGTTCAAAAAGTAGCCTAACTTTTTAATTAGGGCTTACCTATATCTTACTTGTCTCCCTAGATTAATCTCCTCCTCTAATGTCCCCTCTCAATGGCGTTTAAGCTTCCGAAAGCCTTTTTAGAAATTACGCGAAGTTCTATCTGCGAATCTGTTTTATCTCCTCAACTGAATTGAATTTTCATCCTTTCATCGTGGAATTGACCTTTGGAAATTAAAACTAAATATGGAGTTGCTAAATTAGGAGTATGGAGGGTGATGAAGAACAGTCATCGTGTTTTTTTTTTTTTTTTGCATAAATATTGAACAAGCAATGATGAATGTGCTGGTGTATTATCGAGCTGCAGGATCCCTGCAAACTCCGGCAAACTTTGGGATGAATAACACCTTGAATGTCGAAGAATGCAATCAACAACACTTTACGTTTAACCTGATTTGGCATTTCGGTGAAGATTTACCAATCCATTGTAAGATTGAACGTCTCAACATCGTTACCACATACCTGTGTTTTGTCACACAATGTACTATTCTATTCATCTTCATTAACGCGATTCACGAGTTTCTGACATTACGATCCGTTTTCTTTCTTCTCTTGTGAGCAACAGTCAATATTGCAATACGGTGCATACCATACTTTACTGTCGGGATTTCGTGATCTCACAGAAATGTTATACTCCTCTGCAATTTCTCGAACAGTCTGGCGTGGATTTTCATGAATGATCTATTAATTGTGACCCATGTCAGTTGACATCGATGTGCGTCCGGCACGCGAGTCATCAATACGAATTCCCGACCACTTTTAAACCGGGTATATCACTTAAATAATTATCTCAAAAGCTTGTTTCATCATCTCATGAGTGTTAGTAAAGTATTTACGAAGTTTATCCCAAAATTTAACGTTAATGCACTGCTCATGACATCCCTCCATCTCATTGATCGAACTTCCACAACACCGTTGCAAAGAAAGTAGCGTGGAGCTCGACTGAAATAAGATGAACTTGCGCGGCAAACGGGAGGCGACATACATGAGCAAGTTTTGATATTTTTTGAACAGATCTCATATTTCAGCCAAAAGGGCGTTTGACAAACATTGTAAAATTAAAATCACAGTATTGTGTTTTAGTGCGCTTTTTTGAGGATTATTCTTTTTAAAAATATTTTTATGATGCAAGCAAATTTCTCTACATTTTATGTTTGAATGCTAGATGCCCAAACAATCATTCGATCCGACTATAGGTAGTTTTTCGCTGCTAAGGAACATTACTTTTTATCCTTTATTGTTTAGTAAAGAAAAGAACCTGAATTCACTAAATGTTATTCTAGCATTGATTAGTCCAGAGCCCGTACATGTTACCAGTATATTTTTAAGATTTAATAAAAACTCACTTTATTTTATTTTTTGAGTGAAAGCTACTGACTTTTAAATCAAAATTAAGTTTATGAAATATATTTTTATCTATTTTGATTTAAATTTCTGCATAGACGAGCTGTTTTATAGATTTTCAAGTACTTTCTGTATAACATTTTATTAAATGAATATAAAACTGGCTCCATTAAAAGAAATAACTACATGGAAAGCAGTTCTTGCAAACACTATGAGTTTTTACTAAAAGAAATTGACGCGGAGGCTTGCATACAGAGTATTATTGCCACGATAAAAAATTACTTACGTAAGAGGCAGTAAGCTTATTTCATTGTGCTGGTGTAAATCATGGATCGCCATCCGTCATTTTTGACCCATTTCCTTCCACTCCTTCCTTATTAGTACGTTAACTCGCTAGCAAGTTACACAGCCTTGGTCAATGCATATAGTTGTATTAATCTGTTTGGGTTAAAGATGTAAGCTTTTGTTATTTTTGGTTCTGCCATTTTTCTACACTAAGACGAGTTTATCCGAGGACTTTGAGAGAGAGGTCGTTTGAAACTTGGTCTTACCATCTTTTCGTGGCCGATACTCCAGCAATAATTCCATGTGAATTGTTCCCTATCTTATGCCTCTAACTCCAGATAGTGATGGGCACGGGCAAGGGCCAACTATTTGTACATATATGTCAGAATTGAAAATTCTTCGCATAGATGAATTTTCAAGAGAATTTCTGTTTTCATGTAGTCAGGCACTGGTAATGTTTGAGGATTGTCCTCCAAGCTTTCGGCGATTGTGATCCTGTGGCCCGTTCACCCGGCCGATTGCCCGTGAAACCATCATTAACTGGTATTGTTTGTAATTTAATTATCTTGCAATTTATTGGAGAATGTGCATTACTCCTTGGGGCTTTAATAATTGTGGTTCAACGTGGAAATTTCTTTATGAAAAAAATATGATTATATTTCGAGTTTAACGCGCATCTCATTTGTTAATTTTACAGACGTGCTTCACTGTGTTTATACATTTTATTTGTTAAGCTATTTAAATAAATTCAAAGCTTAATATGTAATTTTATTCTCGCAAAATAAGCTTTCTATGGCCATATTGCGAGGGTTTTATTTTAGTACGCCTTCAGATGCCTTCATAGGGAAGTGCAGCATTATTGGCAAGTTTTCGTTGCTCTTAGAGAACATAAATCAAACATTAAATGTGACTAGAGATGGGTTATTAAACTGTATTTGAAAATATTTGTTAATATCTCCATTCATTCCTGTAAACAATGATAAACTGTGCATAGCCTGTATCAGTCGTGACACGCGTTTTCTCTTGCGTAATATTTTCCATTACATCGGACGATTCCCTTTGTCGGATACCTTTCAGAAATCCATAAAACGCTCTCGGCTTTCCACAGATATACACCGCTCTACCAGTTTTAAACCTAATATTTCCTCGACTCTAATTGTATTTTTAACCTCTACATGCTATTAGAGTAGTGTTATTTAAGTTCCGTGTTATAGCAGAAAAACAAAAACCACGGGATGTCCTGAAAGCCCGAGGTTTCCGTTATTAAAACAAAAAGCCAAGTGGGATTCCAGGTTAGAGTATATCTCAAACGAGGGAATCGGTGTAATCCAATATGCTTTCCCGGGTCAGCGACATTAAAAAGCGAATTGAAATGCGAATAGCTGTACTGTCTAATGATCTTCACAAACATATCAGTACCCCAGAGTAATATCGGAGGGAAAAAAATAGTTAACGGCATTCCACAGCGGAGCAGATTGTTTTTCATTACATTTCAAACAAAATAAATCTTTTTTACTCAAACCCACTAACGGTGATGTATGATTATTTCACGCTTGCGGAAGTACTTTCCCATGCGGAAGGCACAGAGCGTCATCCATCCCGCGGGAAATGAAGTCCAAACGCAGAATTAAGCAGCAAGAGCATGGCAAATTTTCACGCGAATGGTCTGCTCCGTGCTCTACCTGTAATGCCACACATGCTCCCCTGATGGGACCCCCCCATAAATTACGTCACCTCTGGGAGGGGTCCCCACTCGTGTGACAAATTGTAATATCGGTGTTGTTGGCCACACGCAAACTGGAGCGTGGCTAATTACTTATTTTCTCTTAAAACACTTCGTTAGTCGCTTAACAAATTGTACCATCATTGATGATGGGAAGGGCGCTGCACGTCAAAGCAATTAGTGCAAAATATTTCCTAGCTAATCAGCACGTTTAAATAAATGATTAGCAAGAGGTATGGATGAATTAATCGCATTAGGGAGATAGATGGATCGAGGTAAAATATGGAAACAAACAAGAGACAGGCAGTCAGATAGGTGGTAGATGCTTTTAATTTCGTATTTGATGCCAAGATTTAGACGTTTATATTTTCACTTAATTACGTTTAAGCTCATGTAGTAAATAGAGAGTCAAGCATTTTCTTTTGTGCCATTCCTTGATTCCCGGCTGATGCGCCAGCCTCTTCCCCTCCCACCCTTCTCACCTGGCCACGTTAGCATGGTACGCCGAGTAGATCTTGGTTACCATTGGTCAAACTGATCTAATGATCGAGATACCGATCTCGTAGTCATGCTGGTTGGCCTTCTTTCCGACCTTTCCTTGACACGCAGAAAGAAGACTGCGAAAGGTTGTATAGACTTTGGCACTTTATTCTAAATCGTTAGATCCGAAGCCTTATCCTTCGTGCGGAGGAAAAATGTTTTTTTGAAACTTTTAGGTAAAATTATTGAGTGTATTGTAATATAATGGCTTAAAGTTTTCTTTGTAATCATTTTAGATTAGAAGGAAACATGTATTTCTTGAGCCGAAGTAACCAACTTTAAAGTCTTTTATTCAATGTCAAATAAGTATATTATAAAACAATCATATCATAAAATATGGATATTTTATAATATGGTTGTGCCCTAATATGTATTTGCCGTGAATTTGATTAATAATTGTGTAGCAAATGTGATAAAGATTTAAGCCCTCAAAGCTTTAAAGCTTCCAAATTTAATATTTTGGGTATTTTATAACGGATTAAATTATGTATCTCTGAGCTATGCTTATATAATTTGCATGTTTACAGACAATTAATACTTTACCACAATTTTGTTGTCATTCAAAACTGAAATCTGTTTTACATGTTCTTCATATATGCACTATTATTGCTCAATACATTACACTAACTTTCCCACTGTTAAAAATTTAAACCACTAGTTTTACTTAAATTGGAAATGATACTTCTATGCTCATATTCTAGAGTTTTTATTTCCAGCATACTTAAAATGTTTAAACTTGTCTAGGCTCAATGGGACAGTGTCGAATTTAAGTTAAGTTACACAATTGTGATGTGGTGCACTTTAAAGACACAATACTTAATAAGGAAGATAGCATTGAAAAAACGTCTAAAACAATAGTCACTTCTCTAAACTGTATATTGTTTGTTTTCTTTTATTGAAAAATGTTTAACGCCCGTTTTTACTACTGAGGCACCCCAGGCGGTGGACACTGATGATACATGAGATGAAATGATATATTGGGAAAGAATTCATTTAAGAAAGGAAACTTTCCAGGCCAAGTTTTAGGGTACCTTCCTGGCATTTTCCATTCATGAGGACTGAGAAACACCTGGCAAAAACCTCAGTCAGGAAGAACGGTCCTGGATTCGAACTCCACACCACCCGCTCACGAGTTCGCGTCTTAACGACTTGGTCACACATGGCGGTACTGTATACTGTGTGTAACAGGCCCTCACTGGTGAACTTTGATGGATTAACAGATCACACAGAGAGAATAGCTTTTTTGTTAAGAAAAATATGTTCGCTAACACCTCCTTCGGGAGTTATGCATCGGTTTTAGAAGCGTATTCGCCATTGTACATTACCCCTTAAATGTGCGCTTTTTAAGCACTTCTTATTCGTTCTATTACACTGCTGTAATCGTTTGTGGTTGGTCTGGTGTTGCACATTAGGTGCGTCTTACTTTCTATGTCACAATGCACCTTATATTTGCTGTTCTGCATATGCGCATTCATTTCTTCTACCCTATCACAGTGCAATCGTATTTGTTTTGACGCTGTGCGCAGGATAATGTGGTTTCAGCATGACGGAGCCGTGCCGCACTTCAGCATTGATGCGCACACACATTCAGCTTCAGAATTCGGGAAACACTGGATAGGAAGAGCAGGAATCGTTGCATTGCCAGTGCGATCGCCCGATTTAAGATCCGTTTCTTTCAGGAGAGAATCGGTTAACAGCAAAAGAGAACTGATTAACCGAATAAAAATTCAATTGTAAAATTTCAGTCATGGAACATTAAGCATATACTAAATTATCAGAACATGGTTGGACAACTGAATGCCATTGCGAGAGGACTTTTCAAATGTACAGCTGCTTAACGCTGTGTCAGCGAATGTACATTCTTCAGCAAAATATGATCCTCTCCGTCTAATCAATCACTCCTTTAAGTTTGTCGAATGTTCTGTTATACATTGTAGATACTTTTAGCAAGTGTACAGTCTCTGCATTTTCTTCTACATAAAGACTTCGTCAGAAAATTATAGATGGACACTTTCAAGGGTTACCAGAGTCGAAATAGGGCAAATTGCATAATATTCCAATCTTTAACCATAGCAAATCAAAGTTGTCACTGACAAATCTAGTTTATTTCTATCGTCCAACCAGTTTCTCATATCCTGCCGCTATCTAATTAAAATAACATTAAATTTACATTATAAGTTTTTATTATCATTACACAGATTCTAATGATAGCCTTCGACATTCCTTTCATTAGAAAGCACAAGGATTTTATACTAACATGTGTCACTAACTGATGTGAACATTTTAGCAAAAATTTCATAGATACAAGTTTTGCACTTCCCTTGCAAACAACATCTGATGTTAAAGTGGATTATTCTACCATCATTCACATGTTACAAGGAGTGAAGTAGGTGAAGTTTTAAGTCTGTAGAACGGTATACATTGAGGCAAAGAACTCTCAGGCAGGACACGTGCTACTTGCTCGACGCCATCATTGCAATTAATCTATTAATGAGCTTAAACAGTCAGGCAGAGAGTAGGCCGTAAAGCTAACTTCACAGGGATGCGGCAAGGGTGGGCGAAATTGCAAGCTCATCATGCTTTTTCATACAACAGCTTGCTCTAATCTTCCCCCCCCCCTTCTTTTCAAACGAAAAGGATTTAATTGTGAAAAATTAGTAGGCATTATGCTGTAATGACAGCCCGAAGAGATTATGTTGGCTTCTTGTTAAGAAAATTCTACTTTCTTTTGTGGATCGTCAAAGCAAACAGCATCAGACTCACGGCCCCGTGTCCAAATGTACGCTGAGGTAGAAAACATGTTTCAGAGAGACGTAGCACTTACTTTGAACCAAATCACCGTGCATTTTAGGCATTTATTCCACCTATGCTCTAACAAAGAAACCTCTTTAAAAAGAGAGAAAGAGATTTCAAAGCAGAAGAATTCCTCTCATTCCTCTCAGTTTTTCTTTCCCAGATATTTTTCTTTAGTTTTATTTTATTTTAAGTGCTAGCAGATAAGTTGAATGATTTCGGTCAATTATTCGATAACAGCAGCAATTGCGTTAAGAAGATAATGCGGATTGTGTGCGGATACTTGATTGTTAAAATTCTTTCAGCAAACCAAAAACTGTAGTCATTATCAAGCGTGGTTCTAAATTTCTGAGTCGAAGAAGATTATCATATTTTGAAGTATAGGATAGGGATCGGAGGGTAAACCCACATCATCAGCTGTAACCAACCAATTAAACAATGCTGAAGGTAAGACTATACCCTGATTAAAACAAGTAAGGGATTGACAGTTTCTAGTGAAGGGGTGCGGTGTTGCACCACGTGGCCGCCTTGCTCGCTCACATCCTGCACTGTTGCAACTCACGTGGCAATAGCAATTAGGTTAATTAACCATCATGCAAATGTAACTACAGTTTTCTGCTTTGGTGTAAATTCCAGCATCTGCTGACCGTGTCCTCGACAGTCTAGGATGTTACATAGGTTGATACACAATTTAAAAAAGCACACCCTTTACAGTTGCTTTATATGCCACAAAAAGTTTAAAAAGCTTAGCACAGATAAAGCATGCAAATATTTTTCTCGAGTGATTTAATGTCACACATTTCACATAAGAGAATCTTCTAGAGAAAACACTTCACTCGAAAATAAACTAGATCTGAGCTTTTCATGTGTATGCTATAAGTGGCTATGTAAAGGAACGCCTTTTTCTAAAGGTGTTTTATTCCCCTTGGCAGCCGTAGCCTAGGGTGACGACTTTGTTGTCTTTCCTAGGTTTCTTGGGCCATAATATGTCGCAAAACTTTTAAACGCTATACTACAATATAAATAACAGAAACAGAAATAACTATGAAACACAGAAAACAGAATTTAAAAGAATAACACAAACGGGCCTATGCCTTACAGCAACTCCCATTATAGTTCAAGGCTTTAGAAATGCAATGCGGAAGTAATCGTATGAAACACATTTGCCGATTCCGTACAGCGAACGGACTGCACCCCTACCTACTACAGAAAATATGTTACGTTGAAAAGTGCACGCCTGCTAAACTCAAAAGATTTTAATTTCGACAGTAAGTAAAATCATAAAATGAGAAATGTTATGTTTTAATTTGGTTAGAAGGTTGTCTTTTGTTGCTTCAAATTTAATAAGAAGGGAAAATTACAGAGAGATTCCTGAAGCTGTGGCCTAAGGTGCAGGAAAGCAAGCCTAAGAAAGAAGTAGCGGGGCGGGAGGAGAAAAGGAGCATTATCATGTAAAACACATGATTAAAAAATTATCGATTATATATATATATATATATATATATATATATATATATATATATATATATATATTTTAATTGTAACTCCGAGAGATACGAAAAAGTTGAATCAGCAAAAACAAATACATATTTTAAATAAAATCAATAAAACCAAATTACTTTTCACAGTAATAATAAACATGCAGTAGCACTCATTAACATCTGCCGTATTTTGTTTGTGATCCTGCAGACAAAAATCACTCACAATAATTAAGCTAATAGTATATGAAAGTATTTTAATGTAGGTCGAAAATGTGTTCAGTCGTATTTCATAGTATTTTGTAATATCACATTTATTTCTCGCATTTTTATCCCGCTTCTTTTAGAATTAGCACTTTTAAACTGCACTAGCGCTAAGCTTCGGCATGCAGAACAATGTACTATATTTGGACAAATCACAGCTGACAACTTAAAAGTCCTTTGGTCATTGACTTCGATATAGTTAAGAATATTTTCACAAATGCTTTATCCTTATAAATCTTAATGGATGAGGAGGTTTAAGGGCAAGCGCCTGTACACAAAAGAGGCGGGAAAATCCACAATATTGAGGAGAGGGTGAAAGCTGCAGGTACAGTAGAAATAAACAAAATATATTTCCATTCAAAAGTTTTTGGATAACTGTAAACAGTTGCTTTATTCTGTTTACTAACTACTGCTAATTTTTTTGGAAATACCAGTTAACACAACATCAATTGGAATTCAGGAATATATTTTTTGTATAAATAATACCCTGCTTTCAAATTACCCGAATAAAAGATCCGAAAATTGTAATTAAATAGGACTTTTTAAAATTGTTTTCTATAGAATTTCAAGGGGAATAAGCATACATGGCTGTTCTAGTTTGGAGTCAAGGAGATTCCAATCGCTATGCTAAATTTAATGCGTGAATCTAAAGGTCATTAAAATAACATATTGTCTTTAAATAATCCAGCGTTAACAAGATATCTTTGCCCTTAGCTGTTATTACGAAAGGACGGTGTGGTAGGTAGAACATTTTATTATTCAAGAGAGTGGTGCAAATAATTTAACAGTTATGGCAACAAGAACAACAAAACAGAAACAATTACAATGATCGAGCCTGCTTATAAGTGTCAAATTTGAAAATGACATTTACAAGCCATATTCTGGCTTTACTATCCGTGCCCCCCCCCCCCAGGAGATGATGCCAGCTCTTGACCAATGTCTATGAATCAACCCCCAATTCGTCTGGTAAGTATTAAACCGCATCTTATCTCTACAAAACAAATGTAACGATTCCTTTCTAACATTTAGTGTCGGCAATACTGCAGTGACATCATGGTGGAACAGGCTCTGTTATTGGCTGTGGCCACAGCTATGGACTCCCGCTATATTACAAACATTCAACTGTTAATTCCTAACTAATTTTAATCGGGGTGAAATTTTGTTTTTGAATCAGCTTTAAAGCCTCAAATAGTAATTGATTATGATACCAATGGTTGTATCATCTCCTTAAATGTCTCGAAGTTAACCAAAGACTTTCTGATCAACTCATATAGATGATAAACATGTTCCTGAATACTCACCGTGTACATTTTCAAAAATTACTGCTCCAGATCTAAACTCTTCAAGAAGGAGCACCATCTCAAGTAGGTGTACCATATTTTCACAAATTGCTTTTCCTGTTACATTCTTTTAGTGAGGTGTCATTTTTGAACTCAATTCCTTTTTTCCAATACCTTTTCCTGCTCCACTTTTCCCGTTCTGTTCACCTGGACACTCAGAATGGCACGCCAGCTAATACCTGGTTAATATTGCTTTCTTTGTTTATAGAAAGTTATAGTAAGCTGCTAGGTAATCATTTTGACTGGCATGCACTCTTTCGTCTTTTCTTACCACTGTCAATTATCTCGGATAAACGGACGTTATAGTTGATTTCGGTATTCTATTCAAAATTGATAGGCCCGGAGCCTTCTCCGAAGGGTAATCCATACGACCCATATGCTATATATTTTAAAATGTTTAGTCAATGAGTTAAAACAATGATCCTTTTGGACTGCAATGTGTCAATATTTTGGGATTTTATATTTGTTAAAATATATTGCTTATTTACATATTATGGATCTTACCAAATTTCAAGCCGAAATCTGTTCAATTCTGTAATACATTACATTTAATAAATTAATTATTCTTCCCTCACATTGTAAATTTATTTTTTTTTTCGGCCACATTTTGGAGGTTTTCCATCTAGTACACTTCCTAGGTTAAACATTCTCAGAGATATCAAGTTTTGATTATGCAGTTACAGAAACGTGATGCGTAGCAGTGCAGACTTATAGTTTTTTTTTTTCAATTCTTGAAATCTTTGGCATTTAAAACTAGTAAATTTTAAAGAGATTTGGCAATTTGTCTGCGTTAAGTAATAAATAGCTTGAACTATTTTGAGGATTATATTTTAACCTTGCTGCGCTACTATTCAATATCTTTTTGGACTTTGCCGTAAGGAAGAGGAGGAGAGAACTGGTAAATTTTCGATGAAACTGAAACAGTTTAGGTCCCAAAAATCCGAAAACAGGAGAGGTGTGCGAAGAAATAAATTAAATGAATCCACATGTGTGTGAGATTTATACTATTATCTTTATTTTTATTATAGTTTATTTATTTTTGTTTCTATTACATTGTTAAATATATATTTATGTATATTTTAATATGAAATATCTAGTATATTATATAATCACACAGACCTAATGTATTATAAAAAGCAAGTACGGTTAGTTACCCTGTGCTCCTGTTGTTAAACTATTATTATTATGGTGCCACTGGAATAAATACACTGCTTCCATTATCACTGCCACTACCAGTACTAGTAACTGTTCATTATCTTTTACTAAATGTTTATATCACGAGCTCTAGAAACATATTTATACTCTATATTTGCCCACTTAAGTTAATGTTAAATGTTTACATTTTCCGTGTTTTCTTTTCTCCCCCCCCCCCTTTCTTGAATATGTTTAACGCCCGTTTTCACGCAGACAGTGTATACAGATGCTACATGAGATCAAACGACAAATTGTGGAATTATTTTGAGGGAACATTTCAATTTAGGATACCTCCTTAGGATTTTCCATTGATGAAAACTGAGGAAAACCCGAAGAAATATCTCATTCAGGGAGGAAGGTTCTGGTGGGACTCAAACTGCAAAGCTCCCATTCACGAATCCGTGCCTAAACTCCTTCGGCCTACTTTTACTAATTTTCCACATTGCAGACATACAGTAAACAGCCTTACCTCAGCTAAAGTTCGTTATTTTTTTTCCTTTACTGTTTATAATGTTACTTTTAGTGAAATTGGTTCGAATTAAATTTGGCGCACAATGCGTGGAAGAAAAGAAAGAGTTCACTAGCTCAACTGTCCAGGGGTCTTCTCTGCTGGTGAGTTACAACGTAATCATTTAAAGCAAAGGCGTGGGAGTGAATTTCATTTAAACCGGTTCTGACCAATTCGATTAAATGTTAATCACAACTATTGTCAATAGAGCTGCGTGTCGCTTAGGGCATGTGATGCCATTGGATAGGAGGGAAAATATTTTCCTTCATTTATTTATTCCTATCATCTCTATTTTCCCATAGAATTACTTGTCTGATATCAGTGAAATGAAGTGCGGTGGAAATAGGCAAAAACAAATTCTATTTCACCTTTACCAAAGAATTTTAAAACCTATCTCTTCCTGGCCGCGCCGCTTGGACCTTGAGAAACAAAGAAAAAGCAGAGTACATTAATGGGATAAAGATTAAAAGCACAGAAAAGGTCTGCAGCAGTCTCGAGTGAGATAAGCAAAATATGCATTGGGTTTACAATCAGTGGACATTCAGGACCAGAGATGGCGTTTAAGGTGCGTAAAGTATGTACAAGTTAACATAGCTGAAATTGTTACCTTTTAGTAATATATCGCTAAATCTTACTTGGCACTGGCTTTCACTTTAAAATGGAATTCAAGTTAATACATTAACTGTCATTGTTTTAGAGTCTACTTTATATTTTACTGTGGGATTTAAAAGTCTCTATGTTCCCCGTCAGCTCAAGGATCCAAATTTTAACATTAACTGGTGTTAACTATATTTGTTTGGGAAACGGCCAAATGAAAGTCATTTGTCGAGCTCTTTAACACACATTGCACCTAGCGACTGACACGAACTCTAGGCGCATTGCTGTGATGTGCAGTAATGATTTTAGACTTGAGGTGCGATAATAAATAGTGTGACTACAGAACTATGCTGTTAGCTTCTGATGCACAAAACTGTTCTTTACCTCTTGATATGTGCTTTTAAAGGGGTTTATCAAAATTTACTTTTTGACTAACTTCATTAAGACTATAAAATTATTATTGATACCATTTGACTGTCATGAAACTATTACTGGTAAAAGGATCACACGAGCATTTAAAAACACAGTCACATAAACAGAGCTAACAGGAAGATTTCAGAACTTCCCCAATTGGAAATTGCCACTTTGAGTGCAGCGCTCAATTTCCATGTCAAAGAATGAATAAGCCCATGTTTACACAGTCACACTTGAGCAGAAATATTTCAATTGCAGTTCCTCTAAATTAAATTAATTCGTTTTTTGTTTACATACTATTATTTATGTATAACTTTATGTAAATAACTTTTTATATTTTAAATTATAACAAAATATTCAATAAATGCTAGAGGTATAATTGTCCCATTTTTCTTACTATAAAAAACAGAACAATCCTAAAGAAATTTTGTCTATTTTTCTTTACTCGCATTTAATAATTTTTAAAATGTTTTAGTATGTTCAATTTAGTTTATAATGTCCCTTCTCATGTTTCATTCCAGGCGAAGTATCCAGGAAAATCCTTGATTGTTACGATTTATTTATAGTTTTTCTTTGACAAAATGAATTTTAAGTAATAGCTTCTGGTACAAAATTAAAAAAAAAAAAAAAAATCTGTGCATACACCTGAAGTGTCCTCTTCCAATTTCCCCATAAAAATGAAATAGCTGTATGATTGCGGCAATTATAAATATGGTATTTGCAATTAATTTGTGTGCAAAACTCTCTTTAAGCTTGCTTTGTAACAGAAGTGCCATATTATTTTTTTTTTGAAGTGGTCTGTGAAAGTTTTCCAAGTGGTTTTCAGGGTTAGAGGAGGGGAATTAAATTCCATGAAAAATAAACATGTTCCGGATATTTTGAAACTGCATTCAGGAGAATTCTTCTTTCAAATAACCTGATGTACTTAGCAGTTTGAATCAACACACATATCTATTGGGTTCATTCCCAGTTAATTTTAAAACAAAGTTAACTCTTACAAAAAATAAAGCAAGCGAACTTTATGTAGGCATGCACTCTTAGTCAGTTCTGTAGACCTGAGAAGAGCAATTTACCACTTTAATATTTGAAACAATTTGCTTGAATTTTTATTGATCTTGGACACTTTTTCCTCTAGTCCTATTTTGGTATTCCTTTTATTTCTTGAACGACAAGGATGGCGGAGGGCACTACGGTAAATAGTCGTGTAAGGGATGTCTGCGGTTCGAATTCTCGAGATTTGCTAAGTCCTCGTCACTGGCAAATGCCGGGGAGGTACCCTAAACTTTGGCCGAAAACACATCTTTCCTTATAAAAAATACATAGATTTTCTCGTCATGCAAGTGGTTTCGTGAAAATATTGGATTTTTCTTCATTCTGATACCCGTTACTTTGCGTCGGAAGAAGAATTCATTGCATATGAGTGAAATGGTTCCATAAATGCCATAACTGTGTGAATGTAGGAGGACAACATATTCTCTCACTCTCTCTTAAGTACAGGCATATTTTCATTGCAGTTTTAATTGAAACAATTTTAGCTGCAAGAACTTGAAGCAGATGCACGTATGTTACATCAGCTTCGCCGGGAGTTACCGCTCTGACTGCCGATCAGGCAGCTGCCGTAACACGGGTGACAAAACCATGAAAGGTCCGACAGTTTAAACGGGCGTTAAATGCTATTAAAGGTATTGTCTACTCCTGCTCCTTTGTGTTCGCAATATATTCTTGAAATATACCTCAGAGCTGTGGATACAATGGGATAAAATTAAGAACATCTAAATAATGAACATGGGGGGGGGGGGGAAATGGCACCCGGGATAGATAAGCTGCGCATCTTAGAAGTGTTTAAAACTTTGCAATTACACAAAAAATGCTCCTGAATGAATGTAACAGACCGTCTCTCAATAAATATTACAAATAAATGCTCAAAATGTCACTAAACAATATTTAATGATGATATATAATATATGGCTCGAAAACACTGATAAAAGTATAACAATAACCTCGAAAGCTATAGCTAGAAAACTCACTTGGCAGGGAGTAGTGATAGCTGATAAAACCTGTGCATCATGAAATAATAATCATTTGAAAACCTTTATTTTCGCAAACGCCATTCAACCCCTTTATTAAGCGAATAGACCTCCAAATTTATTGCCTCAAAGTGGATAGCCTGTTCAAGATAGGAGCGGTCCGTTGCGACCAAAAATCTGTGACCCGGCAAGTTGGTCAATGCCAGTGTGCACAACAGACCAACAATAATAGTTGTCCTGTTATGTCATCCACAAACCCTTATTCATAAGTTGCTGGAGGGCGGTAGCAGGACGAGGGATGAGAGTTAATGATATATCGCACCCCGGTATCTACCTACCCCTCATCCTCCCTTGTCGCAGCCCTCTGAGGCAGTTTTATTGCCCTCCGTATAAATCATAATCGTAGATGAATTCATAGCCTCGCTATATACTGCTGTGCCATCTCCGAAGAACGCAATCGTGATGATGAAAAATTCATAAACCTTGCCATATATCCCACCACATGTCGGCGAGACATTGTCTTCTGTCTCCGACTAAGTCCAAGGTGCTGTTTTCAACCGGGTTTATATTATTAGTTCTGCATTCGACACACATACAGCTGTTTCTGCTCCTGGTACTTTTTTGTGCTTGTTTTTCGCACAGATCAAAACAGATGCAAATGCGACTGAAATCGTATTCTTTGTCGAGAAGGCTGGGTCGCATGGCTCCCGAATATTCAAAATACAGTAGCAAAGTCCTCATCTGCTTCATGCATTACAGCCGTGTCCATGAGGCCCCTTAGAATTGATCCTTCCTCTTCTTCTTTTTTTTTTCCTATCTCTCCGAATCTCTTTTTTTTTTTTCTCTAGATATAGCATCTAAAACAAAACCCGAAATTTTCGCGTCAGCATGCATTTTATGTTATCTGGCCAATTTTGCCACCCGTGAACCGAATGAATTAAAGTTCGTTCTTTGGAACTCATGAAGTGACAATTTTTATTTGGAGATTATCCAGCACTTCATACACCTCCTAACCTGAAGGACCAGCGTTTTATACTAAATGTACAGAAAAATTATTACCGCTAGAAGTATGTTGCCTTTGGTGTTTTGAAACATTTATAATGACATAGATGCTAAGATGTTTAAATGAATTCTGCGTATCTGCTGTGTGTTTTATTTCCTTTCGGGTACACAGCTCATTTAAATTGAAGTTATCTAAATACAAATGCATTTGGAAAGGCAAATCATGTAATAATTTTGCCTATCGTCCTCAAATGTCCAATTAAAAGTCACTATAGAAGTTTCCCTACGTGGATACAACGCCTTACAGTTTCAGAGAATCATGTACTTAGGTACGCCTTACTAAGCTCGGATTTCATTACATGCGATGTACATTTACAATTGTTGTACAGTCTTAGTCATACTAAAATGTATCGTTATTGTGTGAAAAAATATTTTACTTACTTATAATAATTTTAAATAACCATACATTTAATATATGTATCCATAAAATAATGTTTTATAACACTACATAAAACGGAAATAACATTCGAAATAAAAAAAACATCAGTTTTCCTACCAATATTTTATTCATACGCTACCACAGTGTTCAGCACTAAATGATGTAAATATAGGCTTCTAGGAAGGTAGAGCAGATCGGAGTACACATATTGAAGAATTTCAGTCTAATTCTGATCGTTTTGAAGGTGTGCTGCATTCAGAATGATAATAAAAAATAGGTGAAATAAGCAAATTTAAAAATGAGATCGCAAGTAAAAATTTTGCACGCAAAGTAAAGATGACTATCCGAAAGAGAGGAGCGTTTTGTTGTGAATACTCACGTTCAGAAGAGAGCCCAACAATGGGTGCTCCAAAAATTTAAACTTTGACAGGAAATATATTTGAGAAGCAAATGAACAATCTTTACGGAGGCTTGAATACCGCAGCAAAGCACTGAGGAAGAAGCCGTATATCAGCAGAGGGAGTCGTTGCTTTGCTAGAACTCGTAAATAAGACTTAGGCACTTTGGAACAACGTGATGTGTTCAGACGGAACGAAAAGTTGCCTTTTCCGGTCTGATGGAATTACCAGAAGATGATAACACTATACTGCTGAGGATTCAGTCAATACATAAACATGGGGGCGGTTCTCAGATGATGTGGGGCTACATGTTCTTCAATAGAGTACGCATTACATGCTACAGCAGAATAATGACAGCAAACATGACATTCGGACCCCCTCTCACAGTCACCTGACATAAAGTTTATTGAACAACTGTGGACTATTCTTATACGATATTTCAGAAAGAAGAAAGATACATCCAACGAAGAACCGAGACCTGTTGAATGGAGAAAAATCGAACCTCAGGAATGCAAAAGATTCTGTTTAATCAATGAAATAAAGATGTGAACTGAAAAACAAAGGCATGTCTAACTTATTATTAGAATTCTTTTACACGTCTGTTTTCATTTAATTGTTCTTTTATTTTCTTTTTGGTTTAAAGTGTATGAATATAAAAGTGGCCAAATAAGGAGGCAGTATTGTTAAATTATTGTAATAATTTTGTTTTCTGTATATAAAAAATATTTTCTATACATAATTAAATGGAAGAAATCTATTGGCAATATTATACTGTTAAAAGTCTATTAATCTGACACTTTTGTACACAATATAAAAATGTATGAATAGAAATATACTTACGGTAGGTAGTATGTGCATATACATGAAACATATGTGGCCTAATTAACGCATTATAAGTTATAACATAAGATAATTACAGAGTACAGAACATGCTGTAATCTGTTTATCGTATACTCTTGCTTATAATATTCTTTTGTGCACACCAACATAAGTGTATTATCTAAACATTATTGACTCACATTCTCTTACAATTCATAAAATTATTTCGATTTCTCTTTGAGAGTAAAGCATTTCTCAATCTTCTCATTCGTGTTTTCCAACATTCGACTTTGCGCTGTATCTTAGACATGCTGAACCGTCACAGGGAAGAGGATATGTTTCAAAACACGAATGTCATATCTCATATATTATTGACAAGACCAACGCTAAATTTAAAAGCCTGCTGTCTAAACTCGAGAACGTCTAAAGAGCCGAACAATACTTCTGGAATTAACTTTTAATTTTTGCAGCACTCTGTATATGATGCATAACAAGCATTTTGGCTACTTCCCAATTTGGCTATGGGCACCAATTTTTTCCGGTTGAGGGTAATGGATTTAATTTATTCTTGTCATCGTTCTAGAATACTTTATGCAGATACTTACTTCTTAGACCAATTACTCCTTTCCTTTCCAGTGTTTCGCTTCATGAAAAAAGTTGGGTCTTGTTAATGTTCCATATGTCAAATACATCACACTGGAAATAAAAATCGAGTTTTTTTTTTCTTTTGCAGACTATTAACTGCAGCGAAATAAGAGCGTTAATCATGAAAGCAAACAAAAGCAAAAACTATATTCCAAGCGGCTCATTTATCACGACTTCGTTTTTACATACAGTTAGAGTGAATCAATATTTTATATTCTTGGATTGCGATCTTCTATTGAAATAAAGCCTGCAAGTAAGGACTTTCAAGTTTTCAAGTTGTCCGTTCTTTATGCTAGTGAATTCTTATGAATAATGAACTGTTAGTTGATGGATGTAAAGTAGCAGTTTAAAGTAGTAATTTTACAAACTTTGGTGACAGTTTCTCACACCAAAACAATATAAAAATCCACATAAATATATGTCTGGCAATCGTTAGTTTTTGAGTTATTAATGAAAGTTTACTTCATTGCGTTTCAAAGTACAATCTAACAACTAAGTTCATAACGGAAAATATAATTCATTTTATTAGGAAATCGAACAAACTAGGTTTTGTTAAGTTATCGACACAACTATGCTGGTACTCTCATTGTATCCTATAGGCCACGTGTTGCCAAGTAGATTTATTTACCTTTGTCATTTGGGTACATTGTGGTTAATCTGTTTCTCACCTTTCAGTTGTATTGCATGTGTGTGTTTAATCATGGCAGGATATTTCATGTCCTTGCAAATAAGATGAACCATCTGGTTTATGCACGACGGGGCTCCAGCACCTTATAGCCGCATTGTTTGAGATGCACTGGCTGACAAATGTGGATAGGTGGAGGAGAACCAGTTCCATGGCCTACACATTCCCTCGACCTCATACTTTGGATTTTTATCTGTGAGGTCATCTAAAACCACTGGTTTATGCAGCAGACATTCCTAGTGCATAGACACTTCATCAACGTGTCGTGGAAGCCTGTGAAACGGTTCGACATCTTATGGGAGTACTTGAAAAGGTGCGTTAGTTTATGATCAGACGAATTAGTGTTTGCGTGTGTGGAAGCAAGAAGCATGAACATTTATTATGCGTTTCTCAGTTGACACTGTGTTTTGTTTCTTGTTTTTGTAGAAATTCATTAATAATTCAAAAACCAAGGATTTCTAGAAGTACATTTATATGAACTTTTTTTTTCTTGTTTTGGCAAGCTTTCATCATTAACAAAAAACTAAGAATTTCCGGACATATGTTTATATGGACTTCCCCCCCCCCCCCTTGTTTTCGTGTGAGGAGCCCAACACCAAAGTTTGTAAGAGCGTTTCTGAAATACTCTGTATAATAATAAAAATGAAACATAAAGTAATTCTTGGAATAATGTAACTAGATCTTGTAAATCTTGGAGTAATGTAACTAAAATAACAAGAACTAGAGAAGCAAAAATAGACAAATCTCTTAAATAGTTAAATTTTTTACATATTTCGAAAAACTTGTGTTGTAAAACGCCGCTTGAACGGCCAACGTTTATTAATTAAAATCCAAATAGTTTTTTCTTGTCATTCCCTACAGTAGCCTTCAAACTTTTCAGAGTCTGTTCTGCACATAAATCAGATGTGCTGAAAAACTGTAGATCTTGTACAGGAATTTTTAAAATTATTTCTATATTTCGTTTTAAAAACGGCAATACTATTAAATGTTTCAAAGCAAACACTGCCACACTACAGTCTACACAAAAACCAGCAACGCGCTCATTTTCCACTCTCTTGATGACGTATTGTTGCATAAAGTGACTAAGCAGTCCTTAAGTTTTATGTTGCGAAAGGAGAACTAATTTGTGTGTTGTGCGTGTGCTTCTCCCTCTACCATTGCTGTTGCCACTTTGTTTAAAAAGTGGTTTCAGATGATGAAAACCCATCATTTAACTGCTCCTGAAAATGAAACCAAACAACAAAGAAACAAAAGGAAAGCATCAATGGCCCGGCTTTCTTTTCTTCTTTTTAACGCGACGTGAAATAAAAACAAAACAAAGAAAAGGAAAACCTTTCCAGCTGAACCCCTTTGCGAAGCGCACTCAAGGAAGATTAGTCTCCGTGGTTGAGGCCCCTATTGTATGAATGACGATAAGCAAAGCAAAACCTTCCGTGTGCAATCAGAAAACAAATTTACAAGAAAAAAAATCGCTACTTTTTTCCTCGCTGAGTTTCTCTCTCTTTGTCTTCGCTCACTTCTCTTCTCTGCCCTTCATTTTTTTAGTTTCCTTTGTCGTGTTCCCTTATTCTTTGGAGAAAGAACATGACTGCAGGAGTTAAAGTGCGTGTTCTTTCTCCTTGCACGTTTGTTGTGGTTGACAACGGCACTGGGCTAGTGTTAGGCCAGCTCTTAGTCTCATCTCCACTTCTTCCATTTTCGTTTTCTTTGTGTCAACGAGACGAGCGCTTTTAACTCAAGGAACTGAAAAACTGGATACAGTAACGACAGTCAGCTTTAGCGAATTCTGAGAGATCTTAAAATTGTTGAACATTGTTCACTTTATTCAAACAATTCGGAAGAACAATCGACATTACAGAGAAAAACATACCGTCAAATTCACAGACTTTTAAGCTTACAAGCAGTTTACCACGCTTCAAATTTACCTTATATTACTCTTTCATTTCCACCATACTCCTCGTTTTCTAGAATATTTACATTTATTTTAATAGTAATACATTTACTAGTCAGCATTACTTTACATACAGGACGGAAGGGGATCTATGACTTTCCTTTTACAAGATAATTCTTCACGATAAATGCAACAAAATGGTAAAGTACCATTTTGCTCTTTTTGAAGTGGTTTTTGAGAAAATATAATTAAGATTGGTCTACATAAAATATTTTTCTTCCTTTTTTATTTTTCCTTCTGAATATATGTAATATGAATGCCCTGATTCAAACATGTTTTCGGTTTTATTTTATTTGACTCGTTTTTATATAAAATCACAACAAATGTAATAAAGCATTTATATTTTTGAATGAAACATGATTAAGTTTTAAGATATAAAGCTAACACAAAACTGTGTTGTACGTTTCATTTTAACTTAAATATTAATGAATATATTAAAACGGAGAGTTATGTATTAATATTTCCGAGTATCCAAACTTTTTTCACTATTAGGAAGAGGAAAATGTAATTATTTTCAAACACTAACAGTAATCAGCCATGATTTACTCATCCCAATGACCTTTACAGTGGTTCCCATTGTTTCAATGTCTTTATAAAACCGCCCAACTTGTTCTTCACTCATTGCACCAAGATTCGAAGGGAGGTAATCAATAAGTTTGTTAAGAAAATGCACTTTAACACTCATTCGACATGTAGATTTCTGAAATGCTGTAACATTTCTTCCACAATTTCTTTATAGTTCTCGGATTCGTTGCTGGCAAGAAAGTTTTCTGCCCTTTTTGTCAGCCAACCATGCTGACTTCTCTAACTCGGATATTTACTGAGGAAAGGTCTCATTCAACATAAGTTCACGAATCTGGGGTACATCGAAAATACCTGCTGCTATCTTAGCTTCAGTTTTCTGTGGAAATAATATAACAAGACAGTTGAAACAATGATTATTCTTATTGAGTAACTAATTTCTTTATCAAGCCTAACTTAATATGGAGGGGTGGAAGGACATCAGAAACAGAAACCAATGATTCATACTTCACATTTTTTCTCCAGGAACTAAATTGCTCCTTTGTGGTCAATTTTTTCTGATCAAATGCTCTGATTTAGCTCCACTGTTTCATTCACAAAGTGAAGCATTTATTATCTTGTTTAAAACTCTCAGAATATTTATTTTATGTAGCTGCTCAACGAACAAATAATAAAAACTGTTATTTTCTACAATACCAATTTATGAAAAACTGTAGCCCGAAGAAACAAAACTAATGGTGGTTTGAAAGACTCCATGTGACAAGGAATCAGAAAATATGAACAGTTTTCATTCAGCAAAAATTTTATACATCAGTGTAATTGGATGGTTTTTAAACACACATTTTACGTAGTTTACTGACATTTGGATACTATTTCTGGGCAATGACAAAATAAACTTCTTCTCCACATGTTAATACTTATTTTGCAGCAATATATTTAATAATGTTTTAATTCGTTCAAAGTTTGTTAATTCTGCACGAATTGCAGTCTTACTAGACAACAATGTATACCCAAGACCTAGGTTAGTACCGAGTGTGTGTGTGTGTGTGTGTGTGTGTGTGTGTGTGTGTGAATAGCTTTTCAATTGTTTACGCTGAAGGTAAAATAAACGACATCAGCACATTAGCAATGCAAAATATTTTGAAGTGCTGTAAGAAGAAATACTACAACTAGTGCAACAAGTAATAGTGGTATAACATGCTGCAGGAGTATCTCATTGGACCGTTCGCTAACTTTCAGTTGGCCTTTTATGTTATTATGTATATATAACCATTATGTTATTATATATGCATATTTAACTATCTACTTATCATTTCTCTTTCATCTGTGCATTCCATCTGTGCTCATTTTGAATAAGTATTGACCTATATTCTTGCAATTTTTGTTAGAAATATGCTTTAAAGCAATTGTCCTGTTCACCATAAGCTATTTTCTTTACTTTCCATTCTACATAACTAAATATTTTGACAATAAAACATCTATGTTCTATGTTCTACATTTTCCCTCGCTCCTAACATTATCCATTCCTTTACTATTTTAAACTCTACATCCTAGTTATTAACCACATACTCCCTTCTCTTTCTTTTTCAGCTGTATTATTCATTTACCTTTCTCTTTTCTAACTATTTTTTATTAAGACATGCAAATGTAATGACCTCTTTTCTGTCAATTTATTAAATAATTATTGTATCTCTATATATTTATATTTTTCTTATATCCATCCAGAAACCTTTAATATTGGTTTCTCTCCTACTCCATACATCTCCAAAACCATTATATTACAAATTATCTTTCAACCAATTGCCCAACTCTTACTCTGTAGGCTCATTTCTGGATAATTTAAACATTGTTTTAATAAGTTTTCATTATCTAGATGCAGAATCCTGGACAAATACTTAAAATAATTAATCATTTTCTTTCTATTCTTCCCATTTAAATTTGAGTAACTTCATCAACTACTGTAACTGGCACTACTTGCAAAACATCCTATGTACCGAGTCCAAAATTTCCCATCCATCATTAAGTCCCCATTATTAAACAGCATCCAAGCCTGTACTACTGCGGCAGGTACATTTCCAGTTATTCCAAATAGACAACAATACTTTAATGATTTTCCACGCCTTGATTTTTAACCTTCTAGCGAAAGTTATTTTTGGCCTGTGCCGCAGCTGAGTGCAACGCGCGTTGGTCATGTCGGTTGCCTATTGTAATAACAGACAGTTCCCATGTCAATGGCTGAACGTGAACGGTCAGTCGCATTTTGCTGTTACGGGAGCAAGCATTATTTCCGTCTATGTTTTGTTATAACCCAGTTTGCAGTTAAGAGACCAATATAACCTAAGACGTAGTTTTATTACAGGGTATTGGCGCGTCATTGTTATTAATTACAATTTGTTTTGTAGTAAAATTTACTGTGATGTATTATATTAAAAGGTTACCTGTCTACATAAGGGGAAAAGTCTACATAGTAAAGGTCTGACTGATATTGAGCAAATTTCATTGAAATGTGTCAAAAATATGTGACTGAAAGCAAAACACCATTTCGAACAATTTCTATAACACTGGTAGTATTTATTAAATAAAACCCGTATTAGTGCAAGAATAGCATATTGTGAGTTCAAGTAATGACATTATTTGACATGGTTCCAAAATCTCTACTTTGGAAAATATATCAAGATGTCAATATTTGCGTTTACAATGACTTCTCATTAAGGTTCGACTAGCTCTATTTGGAATTGGCTATGGTAATAAAATGAACTATTGCAAATATATTTACCCATATTTATATGCTATTTTGATAAAAGTTTACATATGAAATAATATTGTTTCTATTATTATATTATTTGTAATTTTATATTTAAATAATATATCCTTCCCAAGACGTAGCTCTTTTCAAATAACCAAACGTTTGCATATCAGGAGCCAAATAAATACTGATGTACTAATGACAACAACAGTACACGATGACAGTGTTAATTTAATTAGGACAAAGATGTTAATCTTAATTTAGTTGTAATATCTCATAAAGCTTCGAAATCATTCTTGTACAAACAAAAGTAAACGCAAAAAGCAGCAGAAGTCATTTAGTAATGAAAACTCAATCTTCTCAAAGAAGCCAATGAGAACAGGAGAAATGATGATCAGGAGCTTCAGGCAAAGTATTGGGAGTTAACGTTGCCAGACAACACAATTATACATGGACCTGATGAGATATTTGGAGAAGTTTCTCTTTCCAGGTAATTGTTCGGATGTAATGCGTTTTCCTTCCCCCTTCTTTCATAAAGTCTAGACGAGCTGTGAAGCCGAAAAAGAGATGGTTCTCTGCTTCCTTTCCCCTGGCTCATCGAAAACGGCATCGGATTTAGTTTTAATGAGAAACTTTAGAGTTGTATATTTATAGACTTGCTCGTAGTTGGGGTAACTCGCTCATATATTTGACTCGGATATGCCCCTATCCATTTCAGATACTTCAACTGAGCTCTTAGGGTAAAATTAGCTCCTTGGCAAAGAGATCTTCAATTTACCTCTATAGTTGTACATTTTCAATGCAGTTAAATTTAGTCCACTTATTACTTGCCAGACATTCTTGCTGTAAATATCTAGTGGGGGAATAAAAACTTAATTTCGCTCCGAAGCGAAAGATTTAACAACTGAGTTTTCGCTACAGGGTGCTTTTGAAAATCCACCGTGAAGTTTGCAAAGTTATCCTAAACTTTTCTAATTATCCGATCACCAGAGATAAAAAATCAAAATCGACTCAAAAACAAAACATTTTAAACTACAAGTTAAAAAGATATGAATTTTTCTATGTATTCAGCGAGATTTATGCAACTAATTTTTAGATAGAATATGTAACATTAAGCACGGAATTATGAACATTATATACATTTATTAAAAATAGAAAATAAAGTAATTTAGGAACAATGTAGCTAAAATAACAAGAATATTAATCAATAATAACAAGCGATATTTGCGTTAAATTAAGTGCTTTATCTATTTCTGTTTCTCTGGTTCTTGTTATTTTATAGGTTATGCTAGTTAACCTTACGGTATATTGTACAGATTTATGATTTTCCTACATTTCAGTCGATGATGAATTTCAAGTTCTGCTCCTCATGTAATTCATGAGAAAGAAAAGTTCATTCCTAGAACTGAATGACAGATAATTCAAAATGCGTTTTCGCTTAACAAAAGATGTCGAAGAATTGAAACAGCTGTTACGTCCCCGGTTATAATCCCAAATTAAGCAAAGTCATGCTTTGAATTCGATATTCATGATACTAATAACTTGAAGATTCCATGCAAAGGGAATTTCCAAATAGTTATTGGATATATATTAAAATTAACATTTGCAACTTTCCTGGAGTTTTAGGTGATATAGACTGCATACACAAGGGGATATAATGCAGAAGTCTTAAGAACAGAATTATATCCTTTGGCAATTTCCTCACCATGTGCGATTACGTTCTTTATCTTTAGTTAGTTCGAATATGTTTTTGTTTCAATTATTTCCTTATATTTTAGCACCAGATCAATAATAATATCCTTCTCACGGTTGCTAAAATTCGCTTTAACTTTTCTTTATCCATGTTTGAAGGCGAGGCAGAAAATTTGAATAATTATTGATTTTTTTTTTAGGTTAAACAGTTAAACATCAACTCGCTCTAAACACGATTGTTTCGTAATGTTGCCATGGGTTCGACGGTTAGTGCAAATGTTAAATAACGAAACGCATAACTTTAGCATAAAGATTGCAGTTAGCTGTAATTGCTAGCAACCCTTCTTTAATCAGACCAGCTGGGGCATGAACTTGGTCACTTCCAACCAGCTCATATATCGTACTTTGCATAAAATCACGGTAGCTTAACTTGCACAAATACAAAGGAAGGAGGTTATAAACCGGAAGTTTCAATAGAAATACATAGCGATGTACGACTGGAGGGATATCCGCTTTTCTCTCGACCTATCCAACGTAATGGAGCGCTTGCAAGTCCAGGATCAGGTTCAGCAAAGATGAGTTCCCTATCGATCGCAATGCAGGAAGGGATAGAATCGGTGACGAAGGGCGGCAGGGGAGAGAAACAAAGAAAAGGGAGAAGAAAAAGGAAGAGGATGGAAGTTGAAGGCAAAAGTTACACGAGAACAGAGGCAGAGATTTTCAATTAGTTATGAACCCTATGACGTCAAGGGGATGGGAGAGACGCAGAAGAAAAGATGGCAACTTGGGCTCTTTTTACTCGGCTTTTGAAGCCGTTACGGAACCCAGGGTGTGCCATGTTTGAGTTTTAGGCGGCATGCCCGCAGGCGCCAACACAACTGCTGCAGATCTTTCAAGCACAAATTTACACACAAAGTCTTAAAACCACTTGGCTGGATTCTCAGATCATTGCAAAACATTTCATGTTTTTGGGCTCAGAAAAGAACACAACGTATACGAAATTAACAGCTTAATTGCAATGTAATGAACATTAAGTGAAAATTCGTGTCGAAGAACTATAGGCTGTTTGGTTTAAGTAAAATATGACCATTTGCTGCTACCTGAGGTGTCTCGGAAGGTGCGTTAATGACGGTCAAAGAGGCTGAGAAGCGCTGTCACAGTTATCCTGCGCTGCATAGCATTTCAGTTGGAATTGTACTTGTAATACGGATTGTGACCAGTTGTACCTTTTGGCAGTGAAATACGTGATATGTTTAGCCGTGCTTATTTCGCTGGCTTTAGTATTGTTACAAGCGGATGCGAAGAAACGAGGAAATGCTGTGCAATCAAATGAAAAAGAAATTGTGTGTAGGTTGGACACGTTCTTTAATGTTCTTGAGATTAGGCAGTTAAGAATTACCTACTGCTGTGCGGAATATAGTGCTGTCTCTTTCTACTTTCCATGTTTCAACTTAAAGCAATTCACTGTAATATATCACATTACATCTCATGGGGTTGTCCACAGTTCTCATTATTGATATGTGACAAGAGAGATACGCATGATATTCATTGGTGAATCACTCATATTGGGGGCAAGGTTTCCTTTTGCACATTCAAAATTATTTGGAACTTGAACCACCTGAATATATAGTGTAAAGGACGGAAAATCAGGTAAAGAACGGAAAATCTTCCATAGATATAATGTCCCCTCTGAGCCAATAAAGTCGACAACTGGTCTCATTCTCATCTCATCTCTCATCTCGTTCTTTCATTCCGGCTAACGTCATTGGAAGTAGGATGTTGTAATGAAAGGCGTTCACTTGTTGATAGAAACATCTGAACTACTCTTCACTTAGATTCGATTGTTTTGATGGTTACATTTTTCCGCTACCGCAAAATTTTTCTCATCATGCGGCACTGTATCCCAACTTTTTTGACTTTAAGGTTATTGTTGAGAGCAGTAACTGTTAATTTTGAAATCTATGCTCACACAGATTTCATCTTCTAAATCGAGAAAATCTGCACAACATAAGCTTCGTTATTCTGCTAGAAAGTCCATGTTTAAGCAGTGTGTAACAGAAATGTAACAACACCATTAGCAAACATACACGGGCGTAATTTCAAACGAGGATCAATCCCACTGTTTTCTTTCTTTAACGTTCCTTACTTCTTTTGCTAGAAAGGAGTTCCCTTTTCCTTCCTAAGTAAGCAGGCACCATCTTGCCTTAATTACGTCAGCTTCCAGTACCTGATGGTAAAGTTATTCCCCTAATCGCGGAGAGGGGAAAGAACGCTTCCATAACAGCAGTGAAATCAAGTAAAGAAAGAATTAGTGTCTTATATCTCCTGAGATATCCAATTATTCTTTAATTCAATTACTTTTCTCTCTCTCCCTCTTGCTCTTCCTTTATTCCCGTTCCAAATTACAACATTCTCCTAACTGCCCTCTGCTTTGAAGGACAAAAGAAGCTATGCAGAGGAAACATAGGCACTTGTTCTTCCAATTAAATCAATAACCTGTACTTCCCATTTGTTAGACGCGCTAATACGGAGTGCCTTCATTGTTTTATGCACGTAACATTCTTCAGTTTTAAAAATTGTACTAATTATCACCTGTACCAGTGTTGCTATCTGACATTTTCCGTTACATTTTCATGACTTTAGTAATAATATTTGTGAGATAATTTAACTTTCTCTAAGAAAACAGGCGAAGATGATAGTATGGGCAAGCTTCAAGCATTATTTCAGACTGGACTGGGTTGAATTGGATTGCTAGGGTTGGAAGAGCATATTTCGGTACGTTAGCTTGCTCAAGATTGACTGTTTTGTGTCTACATCCCCAATGAGAGTACCTTCGGGAGAAAGGGATGAGGTGAGGGAGACGCAAGGAGGTCAGGGTCCAGGGGAGGAAGATTTTGAATTTGTGTATTAATGATTTTAGCTAGAAATTCTATTTTTCGTTATGGGTTTTATAGAGGTTTATTTTTGTTTATAGCTTTATTTTTTTAATAATATTAATTATAACTTTTTGTAGATTGAATTTGATTTGATTTGATTTTTTTAAGGTAGTTTAATCCCTACATTATTTTTAATTTTTGGATGAGGATACGAGGTCAGGTACGAACGTAATAGGGGTTCTTAATATTGTTTCCAGATAGAAGACCCCGACGTCGGCTGAGTCCCCTCCACATCAGACGCCGGGGCAGGCAGAAACCTTTCCAAAGTGCAAGTCATCTTCACACCTCACACAGTGCCAGCCCAACTCACCTGGAACCTGTAGAAGAACCAAAGGAATGAAATGATAGAGCTGAAGCCTAAGAGACACGAGAAAAACCAAGTTCAGCTCCAAGTGTTTGAACCCGTGATCTCCTGACCACCTGACTCACACACACTGACTCGGTGTCTTTGAGAATTAAGTTCTTGTAACCAGATAAAGAGACACAAACATTTTCATCTCTATGACGCAAAAATAAAACAAATGGGAAACAGACATAATGCAATATTATAGCATAAATAAAAATGAGAAAGTTCCATGATATTAGCGATGAGAAGGTCAAAGTTATTACTGACGCTTGAGGCCGGTTTTTGGGGCATCCAGAGGTATAGTTAGTTTATAGACTATACTTATAAAATTGAACTTTAATTTGAAGAATAAATTTTTTTATTAAAGCCAAAATGTGGTTTAACGTATGGATGGGACAAAGTACCCAAGAATGTTCTGTTGAACCGATTCTTTAAACCCAATGACGACATCATGAATATCACTAAAACGAATTAAGAAATTGAAATCAACACACTGATAGACAAATAAGTAAATGAAATCTGTATAAGTCACTCTAGTGCTTGGTTTCCTAAACTAGACTTGTATATCGAATTTTCTATTTATTATTATTATTATAAACTTTATGTAATATAATAAAACAATAACTCAAAATAAATTAAATTAAAGGAAAATATACATAAACTACAAATACTTTATAATTTGATATCCCCAAACAATTACTGGAAGCCAGTAAGAATTATAGCTCGTGGCCAGCTATTCTATTTCACACTACTATTTCGGCAGCAAAACAGAATTGTGCTAATTTTTAGATAGAGCCACTCGACACGGAAGTATGACACTCAAGATCAGACCAGCGGAATGTTATCTAGTATTGTGTTGCTGCAATATGAAGAAGGCATATCAAATGTTGTATTAAAGGAGTTAAGTTCCGTGGTCTTTCAAAATAACCTTACAGATTTTATGGAATGCACAGAACGGGACTCGTTGTAGAAATGTTATAGCAGAGTGTGTTGAAGTAGGGCTGGTCCCTGCTTATTGCGCTAACTTTTCAAGAAATTTTCGCGGCGATTGTTCTAATTAAGAAGCGATGTCATCCAGCCTTTCCTCTGTTAGCAGACGATGTACTTTCTTATCCAACAATGAAGCTGCTACTTTGAACATGAGCACTATTTTACAAACTGTCGATCCGTCTGATGGATAAACACAAGGAAAACATTCTTGAATTGTTGCACGTCATGAAAAACTGTTTCGCTTCTTTATAGCGAATGAAATGCATTGTTCTGTATCAAATCTTTGAACGAAGGCAAGTAGAGAATTAAAACGTAATTACACAGTAGCTTCTTACTGTTCCAAACCTATACAGGTCTTATTAGGGGCAATATGCGTCCTTGACTATTGGAGTGTGCAGCTGTAACCAATCAGATCCAAAATCGGTTCAGCGCGGGTACGAAATAGTACCGCACAGATAAATTGTGTCTGGTTTCTGAAAATAGGAAAAACGTCTACATAAAAATGGAACAATTCACGAAAGCGGTAAAATTTCAATTGCAATGTCATACCATAGTAAAGAGCAATGAATATGCATCAAGAACACATATAAATACATAACGTTTCAGGTAATGTTTGTTATATACAGTAAATTGAGTGCAGTTTAAAGAAGCTGGCCTTACCTAAACAAAAGGGATATTTAAACATTAATTCCCATCATTAAACCTTCCACAAGAGATCCATGCGTGCTCTTAACTGAGCTGTCGTTACCTTGGTTCCCCCACCTAGTTGTGTCGGAGTTTATTACTTCATTCCGGGTCCTAGTAGAGTGTCTGCGACGATTTGTATGCAAACCCGCCTTGCAGGCCAGACAGAGAAATTGTCGAAGTAACACTTACCGGGGACACCACGACTCTTCTAAACATCTGCCATTTTACACATGAGATACCCCTTTGTATATACTTAGCTCTAAAATAAGTTGAGAAAACTGGAATTTAAAATTATTTTAGATATTTATTTAAAATTGTACCAATTGGAGTAGGAAAGAAATCGGATTACCCATTGTGTAATATGAAAGTGAACGTCAGATATCACAATAGAATATATGATATTTAATATTTATATTTATAAAATGTTTGAAATCTCCTTTAATTTCGATGAAACGTTAACATGCAAATATAAATCAAGAAAGACATTAACTCCAAAGTAAAACTGGCTCTAAAAGGCTGAAACAGCATAATATAAGATGAGCAAATAACCTCAATATCCATATAAATTTTAAAATACCAATTAATAATTCGTTAATTGTCAGTTTCTAATCTTCAGATACTATTAGAAAGTTGAAAAATCATAAAATAAAAAACAACTCTAAGGTGACCCGTACTCCAAACATAGAGGCGTATCACTAAATATCTTATCACCATCTCTTCAAGCTGAACCGAGAAGAATAGCACTGAGCTTCCAGGCTTCCTTTGAGGAGCAACTCAGCATTCTTTCCTCATACACTATTATACCTTCAGAAGATTTACGAGGAATCTTACAAATACCAGCACCAGTTAAATAAATAGAGAAGGATTTACGGCTGCGGTCACAGGCGATGTGGGAAGAAGGTTAACAGCTACCGTGACCCCTGACAGATGAACACGGGGGAGAAAAAAGGTTCATTCTAGACTCCTGCAGCTTAGAAGCTCTCTAAATCACTAGGGTCAATTAAGATCAATTAGGCTTTACACGAAACGTAACTGGCGTAAACAGCATGGCACAATACAAATGAACCAAACTGCTCTGAAGGAATGGGAGGGCTTTCATAGTTCCGTTTCTGTTTTCCAGAAATGTAGCAATATAAGGGTGATTTGAACATTAATGACACAGAATTACAAAGATTCTGCATCCCGGAAAAGAAACAATGGGCTCATATTCAGCAACTGAAGTGAATGGGTGTAAAATTTGATATTTACTATCTTTACGTAAATATTCGCTTATTTTCCAGTTTCTTTGCTATAAAGAAATAGCAAATAAAAAAAATTCACTTTCATAATGCACATTTCTGGAAACAATTCCTACTTATATATATAAAAAAGAACATATATGAAACCCAGAAAATTCCTTGGTACAAATTGAGTACTTCATTGCTAACATTAATATACCAATTTAATTTGGTTATTATTGAGGGTTACAAGGATATCTTGAACTGTGACAGTATAGCTCATAAAATGGTCAACACGTATTTACGTAATTTTTACATACCTTTATAATTCAGTGAACTTTATATTCTTCAATACTTTCTATTTTGTTTTTATCGTTGATTATTTTACTATCATTTATAAATCAGGACGTCCCTTTATGGTCCTTTTGTCGTGAAAAAATGTCCTTGGATCCATTAGTTTCTTTCCTGAATATTCCAGGACTAAATTCTTTTATTCCCCTTAGGACGTTAATACTAGCTTAGTCACGCATATTTGTAGGCCAAATTTGGAACTGAAAATAGTAAAACAAATAGAATGTATTAAAACAGGGCGCGCATATCTTTAGCTCTACATGTATTTCCTTCCTTCTTTTCCCTTTCTGCCAAACCAGTTATCTCAGAATTGTTCACCGAGTAGGCATTGGATCGAGCTCATCGAAAGTTTGGGAAACTGGTGCTGGCTGGGGATGTTCTCTGTTTCTTCCTTAACACGCAGACGGTAGACTCCGGAAGGGTGAGTGAAATATAAGGTTTCGACTCTTAGTTCTAAATTGTTAGGTCCGGAGCCTTCTTTGTTACGCATACCCAGGGACTCAGGTAAAATGTGGTTTTAGAACATTTCATGGTAAATTTGTTACTTGCGTTATACTATATTGTTTTAAAACTTCCATTTATAATATTTTTACATTAGTAGGTTACGTATATTTTTAATATGCCTGTGCCCTAGTAATTATTTGCCAAGTATTTGGCTAATTATTTTTTAGTAAATGTCGTGAAGATGAAATGTTTCCAACATTTTATATCGACTTCAAGTACACATTACTCAGCTCCTCTTGCACAATTTGGATCTTTAAAGCTGAATTCTGTTTTATCATGACCTTTTTGTTGTTCAAAGTTGAAATTCCTTTTACATATGCATTGTATATCCAATTATTATCATTGTTTAATAAACTGCACTAATATATATATATATAGTGTTAATGGAGTAATAAAAACTTCTAAAAAGCATAAAAACTCATAAAAAACACTCAGAGTGCAATATAAAAAGGTTCACATAAACTTTCACACTAAAAACCGTAAAATTGAACACTAAAATCACACTATATTTCGAGCTGTGGCTCTTGGTCACGTGATGAAAATGAACACAGTTCATTCATTCATTCATTCATTTTCATCACGTGACCAAGAGCCACAGCTCGAAATATAGTGTGATTTTAGTGTTCAATTTTACGGTTTTTAGTGTGAAAGTTTATGTGAACCTTTTTATATTGCACTCTGAGTGTTTTTATGAGTATATATATATATTGGTTTTTTTCCCCTTCCAGCTTATTACCTAGGTTAGAACTTGTCTAGGCATCAAGGAGGGTGTCAAATTTATTTAAGTAGTAATTTTGAAATGCTTTTATGTGTGCAAATTCTTATTACAAATGGTTTGTTCAGGGAATTTGCAAATATATTTAAACGTTAGTATTTCCATTACTTTATTTTTAATTTGAGATATTGATGTTGATTTTCTTCAACATATCATACGTATTCCAGGAAGATATTTCTTGTTCTGTATATATTGTTATATTTAAAATTTAATAGACATTATTTTGAGGGAATACTCTTACACACACATATTCATTACTCGTTAAAAAAAGTGTAGCACATGCGTTTTTCAAAATTTTACTTGTATTGAGCAAACTGGGATTCTTTGTTCCGATACTGAAAGTTTTACCTTCCAGTATGTCTTCTAATATAAGCACTGGTATTAATATAACATCACATACCTTGGGTGCGAGATATGAGGGACCAGAGCGATACACATTTAACAATCAGCGAATCATCGTTACAAATTCATTGGTAACATAGTTATAAACAACAATATTGTCAGACAGAGTTTGTTTGTTTGTTTGTTTTTTTACTTTTTACTGCTCTAATATTTTAGAACTAGAACTAAGAAAACATTCTATAGCTGTTTGCAAGAGATATAAGGCTGCTGATAGCGTTAAGCTCTCTAAGCGGAATTTCACTTAATCTAGATCTCATCACGGATCGGTTTTATGTATACATTGTGAACAGATTTTCTTCAGTTGAGGAGTGGGATCCCACATCTGGCTTGTCACACCACATCTAAAGTTTCTTTGTTCCTCCGTCGTTTGAAGAAATGGAGCAAGAACCAGTGCTTCGGTACTTTGGTGAACAAAACTACGTTATCAGAAAGGGGTGCAAGAAACTTGGTGGAGAATCTTTTCTTTTCCTCTCGTGTCCGTAAATTCTCTGCTGCTTGGCTCGATGTCACCATAATAAACTTTCTGCAGTACAAAAACCTTTACTGGATTTGCAATTCCGTCTCGCAGCAAGGGTTTCAGGGGGAATGGGGGGTAGACCGGCGCGAGTTAAAAAAAAAAGGGTAACATAAAAAAACAAACAAGCAGTAACCTGCTTTATCGACCGAGACGGGGCTAGGGATCAGGAGTGCGATGGCAATATCTCTGCCATCAGTTCGAATTAAACTCGCACACCGTGAAGTATCACACACACACACACACACACACACACACACACACACATGTTCTCTCTGTTACATTAAGTCCTTTACCCCCTACTTTGTGTTCCTCTACAAATCCATTTCCTTCTCTTTCATTTTTCTATCAAACCAAGATTCTTTTTATATTAAACATTTATACAGGCATTGAGACAAGGAACAGTCTATCAGCTGTCACTGCGTTATACCCAAAATCTTGCTTTCTTTGCTCTTTTCTCCCCTTACCCCTCTCTCTTTCTCTTCAACCTAACCATCTTTCCCTTATCCCTGGCTCAAGTTTTCGCTAAGGTACTATACCGAAATTCCCCTCATAGTTTTCACTTTTAACGACCAATAGACACGCCTTGTCTCCCTCCCCCCCTCAATGCGCACACACATACACAAACGTTTTCCCGAACATATCACTAGCGTTAAATCCCCTTGCTATGAAGTGTGGACGGTTTTATTACCCTCCAACGGCGTGTAGCGAAAGAAGGTGTTAAATTTTCGAAGACAGTGGCACAGTAAACACAGAGGAGATGTGAACATCTCAGTTAAAGCAGGAATGTTACTGTCTCCCATCTTGGTTTTGACGAGAAAATGCCTTTCTAGTCCTTTAACTGAAAGATATAGAAAGTGTCATTTTATAGTCTATCCGCCTAACTCTGAAAATGCAGTAAACACCCATTCACCTAAAGCACTAGGCCATCTAAATAACATCACAGCAATTCTCAAACTAGAGTTACTTTTGAAAATACTTCTAATTAATTAAACGAACATGTAATGATGTTTTTGTGAATGGTAAGCATCGACCACTTGTGCGATATAATATGCTCCTATGGCAGCTAGCATTTAGTAAGTAATGTCGCACCAGTTACAAGTTAAAGCTCTCTATGAAGGTTCAATAACCGTGATGTGCATGACAGCCAAGAATGTTTTTTTTTTTTTTTGTTTTTTTTGCATAAAGATTACCTAACAACATTCTACATAAATGGAAAGCTAGTGTTGACAGTTTTATTGAATACGGATTTAATATATTAATTGCTATAATTATTTACGGACCGTGCTGGTTTTTTTTTTTTTTTTGTGCATACTTTCGGAGCCAGCGTAACTGTCTTCTCCCTCCGGTCACATGCCTGAATGAGAGAGAGACGAGAGACCGTCGGCTATCTCCATGCTAGCAGGGAAAGGCATTTGGATTTCGAGTAAGGCAGATGCTTCTTTCCCTTAGAGCTATTCTTTGGGCTGTAACTTTCAGTGGGTGAGTTAAGTTAAAATACGAAAGCTCTTTGGTCTGAATTCCTCCCGAAGTGACGGAGTACTAAGGAAGTGATGGGGCTTTGCATTCATTTATCATTTTTATAGGACAAAGACACTAAGCCTGTATGTATGTAAGGGGGCATTGTTGACTTGTGCATTTTTAGGTAATTGTATTTTTTACTATTGCATTTTTGATAGTAATAGTAATTTGTTGTTTGCATGGGAAGTTTGGAAACTCGTTAACCCCACGTTAGGTCATTTTATGTTAAGCTTAAATAGTTATAGTCTAGATTTTTGAAATTATTGCTTAAATACATTGTAATACTGTTATGATCAGTGTCGTCTGTATTGGCATGTTTGAAATACAAGGTTCCTATCAACTATTAAAAACTGTAATTATTAACAATAATTTAAGCATTCCATCTCCAAACACTTCCCCAATCCCCGGTTCCCATGTTGTAATAAATATAAAGACAAATGCAGGTAAATTCACTTATGATACAGGGATATCATAGAAGTCTAAAACAAGTCATACGAGGAATTTATCGTGAAAAAAGGGCATGAGCGATCAGGTTATAATTACTGAAAATGAAAGAATATTACAAAGAATTAGTACAATAATATTATTCAAAACTAAAAAAATTATAAAATCAAATAATTATTATGACCTACTGCAGGAGTTCTGAGCCTATGGTACACGAGCTACTGCCGGGTGGTATGTAAATATTTTAACAAATAAGAAGAATTAATATTTATTTTTCAACAACAAATATTTGACAGTTCTGCTATAACTAAGCCGAAACAATAGATTGTACATTATCAATAAAAGTTTTGTATGATAGTGTACAAAAGTAATACAGAAGTTCAATTTTAATCCTGTGCCAATGACAGAGCGCAACTGGAATATATTTGATCAGACAACAAAGGGATAAATTGTGTTATTTGTTTAGCTGCGAGACACATTTGAAGTTAAGAGAACGATGGAGTTACATAATTGTTGTTGAATGCAAGTATTTATTTGTTAAATTGTCAGATTTATATGTAATTTGTGCCAGTTCAGAAGAAGTAAACCAGAACAAGGATAAGTGGTTATTTAAAGGACAGTCTTTGAAAAGTTCAAAGTGAAAAATGAGTGTAAGCGGGGTAAATAATTCCACTCTACCAGAAGTCACTAATTCTAATGCTAAGCATCCAACGGAGGACATCATTGTACAAGAAAACTACAAAAAGCCTACACAGGCAATATGTAAGTATAATATAAACTATTTATTACATCGTTTCACTTATATTGGAGATTAGAGGAAACCATGCCAATACTGTAGCGTGTAATTTGTCATGAAATACTTTCAAATAATTCGACGAAACCTCCCTTTTGAAAAGTAATTTTAACACCAAGCATGGTGAAACACAAACCGTTGGAATATTTTCAGAGAAAACTACCAAATTTGTCATCAAGGAAAAAATAAATAACCGGATATAATATGAAGACTTTGGAGGCAACTTATGAAGTCATTTTAGAGTAGCTAAGGCGTGAACACTTCACTTGTTCGGAGAGGCATTGCTATTACTAGCAGCTATAGATATGGTTAATGTTGGGGAAAAAGCAGCAAAACAACGTGAAGTTATTCCATTATTCAGTGACACCATATCCCGAAGAGTTTCAGATTTGTCTGCAAATGTTAAGCACGAGTTAAAAGAAAAAGTTTGTGCTAGTCAATATTTTTCCAAACAATTAGATGAAACTACTAATATGAACATGGCCTATCTTCTTACTTACACCTTATAAGATGGAGAAACAACGTTGGAAAAATTCCTGTTTTGTGAATCACTGCGTGCTCGAACAATTTAGGGTCTAAAAAGGTCACTTTTAAATTATTGCAAAGGAAAGATAAGAAATAGAAGCACACTATCCAACTTGCGACGAATCATCCCTAATAGATGTACATCTGTTGTAAAGCATTTTATGATGTATAATGAGGCCATAAAAGCAACCACAAAGGAAAAACTGGAGGTATAAAGGTATATTACACCTTTGAATGTGCAGAGAATTTAAGAGGTGTGTTCAATAAAACAACTTGAAAACTTTATTCAGAAAGAAATAGGTCATTATAAAAGTTTTTCTTTCCGGTGTATATAGGTAGAATAGTATAAAGAAACCGCTACATTTCATCATTTTGATTTTTATAAACCTGTAACAAAGGCTATATCTCTGAGGAGACTCCATGCAGTAACACTGTCCGATATATAATACCGTTTTTACACATTCTATATGATGTTTCATTACTGAGTTCTAAGCGAGGCGTAAATGAATCCTCATTGCAAAATTATCTGATCTAAAGCATTTTAAAAGCAAATATAACTTCTTAGTATAAGAATAATCCTTAAAAATATAGGTAATTTTATTCCACACAGCATAAATGTTTTGAGTATTCTATGAAGATAATTTGTGAGAAACCTCACCAGCATCTCAAGACAGCAAACATATAACGAACTTCGAAATGGAAAATTGTTTTAATTCATTCTGGGTATTGAAAAGTCTCTACAAAGGGATCGTGGAGCAGAACAGTTGGATTTTTCACACAACAGTACCACAAAATGTTTATTGGCACTTTCAGAACTATGACTTCAGAAGAACGGCATTATAGGATATAAAAATCTTTCATAAAAGTGGGCCGATTACCAATATTGTGTTGGCACTGCTTGTAACTATTCAACTAAGAAGATGTCACGTGCCCTTTAGTTGAACACCGTGGTCCTTTGTAATGCTTGTCTCGCAACATCAATATTCTGTAAATAGCGCACCTTTTGTTATCATGTTGATGGTTTGTTCCATTGCTGAAGTGATGCCTTTGAATAGCCTTACAACTATGAGCCAGATGTCTTCTCCGGGACACTGTTCTAAGTTTTGGCTACAAACTTACCACTACTAATGTAACTTTCCTCATGACGTCCTTCAGTCATTTTCAGTTTTATTGTTACCGAGCTGCTCTTACCAATGCGAGTGGAGAGAAAGTTAAGAATACCTCTTACTGTACCCTAGAGTGAGGATGCATGGGGCCTATGGCACCACAAGTCCGGTATACCAACCGTCCATCGACAAACTTCCAGTCTCTCCAATGAATCTATTTTCCTTGGGGAACCAGCAGGAGCGGTGTCTAGCCCTTTGAAGTAATTGATTCTCGTACAGTGTGTCTAATAAAACAAAATACTCTTACAGAAGATTAAATTGAGTAAATAATCTTGTTCCATTTTATGTTACCAACATAATGCTCATAATCTTAATAAATAGCACTGGTTATTTTCAGCAACTATCAAATATTGCAATGTATGAAAATAGTGTACTAACATTGAATAACTGGAACCGAATTAATGATATGGCGCTCCGGGAAACAGTTGAAAATAAGAAAATTGGAAAGAAGTGAGCAATAACGTCTTCAAACATCCAATGCAAATCGCAATAGAAAGATACCGCTGAAGCAATGGAAAGAAATGAATACTTGCTAGAAAATAAAACGCCCTGTATATAAATGCAATTGAAGCCTGTGAAATAACTTTGTCGCTATGTACCTACTGGATGTTAAAGAGCTATTTCCGTAGAGTCGCCGACCGTGAAACTGCTTCACATATTCCGGAACGTTCTTTTGCTCACGAATGGAGGCACTATGTAGGATCTATATAAGAAACATGATACACTGCCATTCACATAATGTTCTTGGTAGAGGGGCGGTAGCGAACTCAAATTCTTGCTACATGTAATGCGTGAGACGTGGCCTATCTCGCTGCTACAACTTCCAGATCGCCTCATCCCCCTGCTACCCTAGCAGCGTACCGCACAAGTATCGATATACGGTAATGTTTACTGCCATTTCTTTCTTGTGCGTTGCGAACGGGAGAAGAAATAACACGCCGATAGGGACTGCCTTGGAAGCTGGCTTATCGAGTTAATGTAAGGCTGTTTGGTTTAACGATGCGAGCTGGAAAGAGCAAGATCGTTTTAAATTCCAATCATTGAAAAAGTTCTTCATCAACTTTGGTTTCTGACCAGAGCTAATGTAGAATTAACGCAAGATATTCTTAGTATATTAACGTAGTTTTTGTTTAATGCTTCGAAATCTGCTTAGCTCAATTAGTTTCATTTACATTAGTACGAAAGCATGCCTTATAATTTTTTTTCCCCCCATTTCTGTGATGATAGGCAAATCTATCATTCTATCTAAAAGTCAATTTTATTGAATACATTTAAAATGCATCCCATTTTACAAATAAAACTAGAAAAGAAACTCATATTAAAATATAAGCTATTGTTTTAATTTGATTTTTCTTCGTGAGATTGTAAAATTTAACTGGCTTTATTACTATAGTGGTCATTGTGTCCTGGGCTTACTTTGATGTGCTGTGGTCTTTCGCAATTTTAATGCCCACTAAACGCTGCACTCTTGTGATAATTTTATTGCACACCTTTTTCATAGCTGCTACCCATAATGGAAATCATTATAGCAGGTGACAAGATTCTAAATATTTGTAAGTTGAACTTAGAGCACCAGTTCAGTTTTTTTTTCTTTGATAAAATCTTTATTAGATTGATACACTTTTCGGACATAATGCAGATGTATGTTGTTTGGATTTCAGTATACTGTTTATTAATATACTCAGGTGTGTCAAATTTCCGGGCATTTTCTAGATAAGAATGGAATGTCACAGAGAGCACATTAAATGGCGTTGGTCACCACTTGAAAAAATTTCCTATAATTCAATTGGTGCCTACCACAACAATTGATTTTACATTTAAGAAATTTTATTTCACAATTTGTTGGGAAGATTGTTTATTGCACTTGCATTATACATACTGAACGGTGCTCGGGACCCATAACTAGCGAAAAGGCCGCACGACTGGTCAATACTTGTTTGGTTCTCTTTGTAGTAGCTTCAGTTATTGTAGTAATCGCCTTTTATCTATAGTTACAATCACACACTTACTAATATCTTTTATTATTCTCCTTTGCGTGCTCATTCAAATATATAAAACATGTTACTCATATTTGAACGGGCTCTCTAAGAAGTCGCATTCTGAGCAGCTACAGAACACTGAAGATGACCTATTATGGGATTAACGTTTATATGAGTATTCATAGTTATAACACTAGGTCAAATCTCGAACAATGGATTTCGGGTCTTTGTCACAATACTCAGAAACTGATTAACGTTGATGAATGGATTTAATACATCTGTAATGTGTAGTTATTACCAGATACCTTTAGTACAAATCCAACTGGTTTTCAATGAAGTTTGAATGCCCAAAGTACATTCTGGATGCTTGCAAATCCACACAAAGGATTCAGATGTAGGCTACATGAAGGAAATTAATAGACTTTGAAAGGAGGTCCTGTCCTGTAGTCTAGTTTCGTGTCTGAAATGACATCACATCTTGTACACTACAAGCGAACAGCATAAACACACTCTTTAAAACTATAATGATATGAAGCATTCGTAGACTTGGCAGAAAAAGAGTGTGAAGTTCCGAATGACGAGCTACTTCCTGCCGACATTATTGGCACACAAACTGCATAATATGACAGTCACAACTTGCCAATTTGCCTTCAGTGGCGAGTTGTCCTTTGCCCAGAGTTTCTACTTGGCATTTCTTAAAATGTAAGAAACGATCGGATGGCTAAATATTACATTTTCTTTTTAGAAGTGTCCTAAAATTTTAAGAGCTATAACATCATATTAGAGCAATTTTAATATTGTTTGTTGAACAAAAATTGGAATAAAGTAAGTAAATTTTTACTGTCTTTAATGCATCCCTTACAATATAACATTACCATAACCTCTAAAGCATAAGAGCTACAATTGTAATACGAGGATGAATCTTATAAAAACCGGAACGAGGTATACCTTTACATAGTCTTTGTTAATAGCATCATATACGAGCAAGGGACAACAACCATTCTTAGTTTAAATGTTTAATCGTGACTTACTGCCACAGATCTGACCGCGCTATTAGCAGACATGTTAAAGATCAAGTCCTGTATGAGGCCATTTCGATTGATTCCATGTTTCTAGGTATCAAGTCAAGAGTATTTAAATTAATTCTGGAAAAAAATGATAGCATTATTCTCTATGACAAGACTCATAGATATACTTGGAGTTTCAGTAATCACGGATATTTGGATCCGCCACTTCTAGCAAATTTCAAAGGTCTAGACATTTGGGCTAGACACATGAAAAAATAGTCTGATTCGTTATTGCATAATATGCACGAAGTGGATCCCAGCAAAATAAAAGAGAGCGAAAAAAATTGATTTGAAATGCAGAAAGAATTAATGAGGTGTAACGCTTTCTAAATGTACTGTACGGGGAAGACATTAGCCTGCCCCTAAGCACAGAGACTGTTTATTGTATTGCTGCAGCCAGAGAGATAAGGAAGCTCGTGTTGTGGAATGGAATTGGTCCCTGTGGTCGTAACAGTGGATCACAGCACACGGCTCTCGCCATTCTGATACAGAATCATCGCCATCTTGCTTCAATTCGTCCATTTTGTGCACCACAAAGCCATGTTCTTATCGCCTGTACAAGAAAGAAATTATTACATATTAACAGAGGCGGCGTTTGCCTTCAATAGGAAGCTGGCTGGACTGCAAAACTTCAATGCTCTTCCCGTCCTCTCACCAAATGTAATCCACATAATGGCTCAGCGCTGAGTCCATTCTGTTTAAAGTGAATTCTTCTTCCAGTGAATTTCTTACATCTGCCCAACTGCATCTTTTTCTTTCCCTCTGTGCACGCCTTTCATTATTCTAATCTTTTCGTCTTTCTATGATTTCTTGCTTCGTATTTCAGTTCCATATTTCCATGAGATACTTACAGCCGATATAAGTGTACTAATGCACAATATACGGTTATATTACTATTAATTGTTTTCAAGAATTAGTGCAATTGAAATACAAAAACAAAACAGCAGCGAGTTTTAATACGATTTCTTTGATATGCCTCTGCAGATCCAGAATAGCCGTAGGGGAGCAATGACCTGATCTTTGACGTAACCTCCCAGAGCGGTAACGATTGACCCATTAAAGAGATCCCAGGTTGAAATCTCTTGGGGCCTGCCATCTTGACACTGGGCTTCTATCGTGGTTTCCTTTGGTCGCGAATGCTGGGATGGATCTTTGCGTTTCATAAATTTTCTGCTCTCCCATATTCATTGTAGGTTCTTTTGCGGTATGGGATGCTGCTGTGTACGGAAAGACAGTGGCTTGCGCTTTGGAAAGTTTCTCTGAGGAGAATAATAACAACACAATGTTAAATTGCAGCCCTGATGGTGCACCACTTTACAAGAGATGTTTGAAATGCCCACCTTGACGTGAGTTGCATGTCATTGTTAGCGAATATCTACCAAACTCGGTAAACAGAGTGGCTTAATTATCAAAAATACAAACTTTGCACATATAGAGATTTGTGTTAATTTGAAGTGCCTATCTACACTGCAGATACTTTCCACATAAATTCATACATTCCTCATATTGGGACTGTAAATAAATTTGGCAACATTTACCGAGCGGGACCATTCAGGAGGTAACGCTTGAGATTCCCATTCGGGATCTTCCGAGCTCAAGTCCCTATGGCCGACCATCCTCACTTTGGCATTTTTCGTGGTTCCGCTGATCACTTAAGCGAAATTTACATACCATTAGCTTTTTACCGTACATTTTCTTTTCATTGCATTATGTTGGTTCTGTTTAGATTCGAAATTGCCAGGGCGGGGTGGACTAGTGCGGTGTGACGGTGGCTTGCGCTTTCAAAGGTTTCTGACTCGCGAATGGAATGGAAACGGACCTCCTGAGGGCCTCGAACTCTTTGAGGAGTGAGGTGCCTTCACCAATGTTGGGTGTCGCGCAGTCACCGCTTATGGATACTCACCCTCCTATTTCTTAATCCCAGAGTTGCTCTAATTGAGGGAGCGGCACAAAGAGCTTGCCGTGAGCAAGATTCAAGTCCTAAGTGTTCTTATTCTCTGTCCCAAGCCAATCCAAGACAAAATTTCACCCATTTCTTCATTAAAACACCACCGTAGTACATTAGTTATAATTTAGTTTTTAGATTGTAACACGGGAGATTTGTACATTTTTGTAATTATAGAATCTTTTTGACTCATCTTAGAGCCCTTAAGGCAATATATATTATCATTAAAATGTAAAATTAATAAATATTCTCCACTCTTTGCGTCATTGGTATTACATCGAACAGAACTATTGAGGTGGACAAACTTAGTGCTAGATTATCATAATTTCTTAACTAGAGAAGCATAGAATTCCATTTTAATTGAAACAATATGATAATGAATTTTGTGTATTCTATTATAAGTTATGTATTATCAAGTAAACAAAATTGCACTGCATTTTGTAAAATTCTGTTTTTACCCTTTGTTTTATCATCTTGTTCTGGTAAATACATCAACGAATTGTTGTAGTATTAAAATGAATATTAGTCTTAGAGCGTTTAAGGTTCTATCTAAAGAAGCGTATAATTATGTCCTATTGTTAACAGTCAACTAAAGAATATGTGCAGTGAAATCGTGTTAGCCCTTATGTCTTTAAGGAACAAACTTAGATACATATTTTTTTTTTAGATATTTTTCCTTTCAAAGTACCAAAAATCTACCTATTTTTGACATCTTGGACAAATGAATTAAAGTCAATCTTTTCACAGATTTATTAGTTACAATGTACTAAATACTTGTTCCTCTTTCTTCTTCCTTTTATCCGTATGGAAACCGATTCGGTCTGTACTTTCTTTTATTGGACACGACAGGTATGGAACCATCGAGTATGATGACATCATAGTCCTACTCTGAAGTTGCTGAGCGCGTAATTCCAATGACTTGGAGAGAAGGAGTAGCAGGTTTTTTCGACCAACATTTCCAAATCGTTAGGATCGTTACTCCTTTTCTGTGCTTCACGCACTGAAGTTATATATTACGCATTCTAATTACATTAAATTTTAAAGAGTTTTTGTCTATTATATTTTTAAGGTTAAATGTTTGTAACTGGAAGGCACGCACGCTTTATATTAATTTTATGTTACCTTTTACTGTGTTATACAGCAAAATTTGTAATATTTAATTTGAAGGCAAGAACGTAGTGTTACAAATGCTCTATTCATAATGTGCTATGGCAGTCAAATGTTTGTTGTTCAAATTGGAGGCAGGCATGGGGTAATATTAATATTTTATTGTTTATTTGCCATCAAACTTTTGCATTGCTTATGCTTACAGTAACGTTTCCTGCATTCTTGTCGAGTATTGTACGTTTCAATATTTCTTTTTTATAATAAATGTATATTTGATATGACTATTCTCCGATCTGCCCCTAAAAAAAAGAGGAAACGAAAAGGAGGTGACGCAGAGAATGCACATCGAATAGAGGGGGACTGAGCGGAGAGGTCCTTGCTCTACTAACTTGACACGTATCTACTGTAACAACAATGCCACCTCTCCCCCCTACGGTTAGCACTTGTTCCAGATATCCCAACGGATTTTTGGTTTTTCATTGCATTCCCAGAGCTGTTAACTGATGTGAAAAAAAAAATATTGCTGTTATTTCTCTATCTCTAAGGAACATGAGCTAACGCATCAAAAAGCGTTATATTAAACTTATCAAAACCCTTACAGCATGCTAGACAACCGGAAGAGGAGACTTGGTTTTAATAGACGCCAATGATTCTTCATAGCAGAAGACGCTAAACCAACCGAAATATTTTCCCAAATTACAAGATAACATATATGCAAAGTTCTAGAAGGCATACTTAGCAAGTGAAGTAATCATAAATTTTTCACCGGGTGTAACAATAAGGCAAAGACAAATTTTCAGGACACATTCCTCACCCTCACATAAAAAAAAAATGTTATATGGACATGGGTCCGGAAACGCTTTATTTCCATGTTAGAACTCATTATCTACAACCCTTTATAGTACATTAATCATGGGAAACACACAGGAACAGAATGTACCACATATCTCCTGAAACCTTTCTTACATGAAATGTTCAAAATACCCTCAGCTGCATTGAAACGTGCATTAACATTACCTTTGTTCAAATGGAACACAAAACGCTGGCGGTTAGCCTATAATTACAACTTAACCAGTCGTAATCAAGAGGGCAGACAAATGATGCAGTCGTTGCTTTCAGTTCTTCTGGAAGATACATATTTGGGCTTGTTCCATACAATGCATACACTTACATATTGTGTTGTTATTACTAGTTCATCACTCACAGCAGTGGCTGAATTTTGTGCTCTCTTCTTCCATCAGGTATCTATTATCTTACCAAATTCTTATAATGTTGCTCTTAAATAATTTGTAAACTATTTAAATTCTCAATGCATCTTGTTTGGAAGACAATGGAAATGTTCAACTATTTTCAAATAATAATAGTCATAAAATATTTTAATGTAAAAACCAACAATGAAATACCAGTTTCGTAAAACAGAAAACTGGCTCCTAAACATAAAATTTTCTTTTCTCAACACACCAAGATATTTTTAACTGTTAATACCTCAGCGACGTCAGTTCAGATGGCTCCTAAACATTAAATTTTATTTTCTCAACATACCCAGATATTTTTAATTGTTAATACCTCAGCGACGTCACTTCAGATGAAAAAGGGCCACATATAAATAAAAATTAACTCCAAGAAATGAAAGTGATCTAAAAATAAGAAAAAAGAATGGACGAATGTGTTTATATGTAAAAAAGGTTATTCTGGTTTTGAAAGGGTTTCATAACACACTTTGATAAAGAAAATACACAAAAAATTCAAAGATTCTAGTAAAACAATTACACCAGTATCTTGAATTTAACAATAAATGGATTGTTAATGCACAGCATAGCTAATTTTGTTTTCTCGTTGGTTAAATTGTAGCAATAACGAGATTAATAAAAAAGTAATGCTTTAAAGTACAAAAGGCATGCACTGTTTATACGGTAACTGTAACCAAACCTCTTCTTTTACATAAAACAGAACACTCCTGATATGCAACACAATGCGTACATTCCAAGAGTTGTGGGCGAAGTGAAGTGCATCCGTTATAATTTGTAAAAGATGAAAATAATAAAAAACAACCGAGAATGGAAGCAACAACACGCCTTTGGGAGTTAGGCGCAGAAAGGAGAAAAGGACGAAAAAAGCTATAGTCAGAGTAGATAATGGTTTCCAATGCGGAGAGCGAAAAAACTCTAAACAAACAGATACTACCCCTAAGAAAAGTGCCTCTAGTCAAATAGTGGCCGGATTTGCAGGCTCGTAAATCAATATAAAACAGAATTAAAGGAGAAGGGAAGCTGCAAAAGAAGAGACGAAGAGCACAGTTTAGCGATCTACATGCGTGAATCTGCAGTCTTTTGTGTCGCTTAGAAAATCCCCAAATGGACGTGCAGACAGATGAATAGCAGCTTCGCCCCAAAGCTCTCACTGTTTCACATTTACAGATACAATAAACTCACAAGCAAAAACGCAATAACGTGACTATGAACGTCACAACGGTTTTCATTCTGAGAAAAATTAATGCACACCTCTCTCCTGAGTTTCTCAACTATTGGTTTATAACACTTTTGTTTACATTGTTCTAACCCACTTCACCCGGTACATCAAAGATGTGGAATAAAACGAGTTCAGCTTCGAATTGAGCGCGCAAAGAGAAGGAGAGTTGACAGTTAAACGTAAATAAGTTTTCTAGATGCATGTAATGAAAATATTTAGTGGGTCATAAAGCATATTTTCTGTGTATTTAACACAAGTAGGTCCATGCCGGTGACCATCATTTAAAAACTTGTAAATCATGCAGACTTTATTTTACTGCACTGATATTTCATAACCTTCAGTGAATTTTATATACTATATTTCCTTTAAAAATCTATCATTATTACATATATTAAGAACGTTAAACATGTTTTTACCTTAAAGCACCATTGCGATTATTTTGAACGCGTTATATCAGCTAACCTTCAACAATGTGTTTCTTACACGATTCCTAGCTTTTAGTTCATTGTCGGATGACATATCTATATTTTTGCTCATAATGCATGTTATTTAGTGCGAGAACAGTGTACTCTCTACAATTTGCAAGCATGTTGCTCAGTGTGGATGTTTGAAATTTTCATTTTCTCATCATCATGGCACGTAGATATTTTCTAGGCAATCAACTGTTGAGTTGCTTCAGTAGTTTATCAGAATACGACTCGAAGATGAAGATGTTTTTAACTGTGGTGGGGACTAAATATCTCCCTCTTACGTTTGATACATGTGAATCGTTTGAATCAGAGAACGAGTGTTCAACCCGTCAGGCAGTGAGGACCACATTAACAAAGTCAGTGACACTCGCGTTCCATTAAGCTGTACTACAGTAGGAGAGAATTTACTTTGTGATTGACATATGGGACCAATTAGGTAACAAAAACACATTATTGTCAGAAGCATGTCATCATCGGTGTTGCAACAGCTAACAATTAATGGAAATTACGCAGTAGCAATACAATTTCGAAAGAATGGTGGAAAGAAGAAGGTATTCTAGAAGAAGTAGTGCATTGTTTTGTAATAAACTTGAGCGACTCCAGTGGTTTCATTGACAGTGGTAGTAGATATAGTGAAATGAAAATGGAAATAGACAGCGAAGAGGAGCATGAAGAAGATGATGATGCTCTTGGAGTGCAGCCGTTGGAGACGGGCTGCGAGTTACGGGAAGTGACAACAGCGGGCTGGAGTAACCACGTGGCAGCAGAAACATCATTCACAAGGCAATTTCTCGCCTACTATTGTTATCTACAACTGCCAGCTATCACCCCAAGCGGCACTAAAGTAGTAGTTATGTAGATGACCGACAGATGGTGTCGGAGGCGGTTCATTCTAGTCACTTCGAAGGTTCCCAAAAGTTGGTTATTTTTATTTACATACAAAATAATCCCATCCACAGCCAGTCCCTCATAAAGCACTCTCCTTTAAGCGGAAGTATTCTCGACAAGTCTGCAACAATACTTTTTTATAATGCCAGAATTTTTGTTATTAGTATGAGACACGTTCGCTGGATAATATTTGTAAATAATTGAAGCCTTACGTAGCATTACTATGGCGTCCACTAATAACAGGCTCTAGCAAATGTAATACTTGCACAGTCAAGTTCGGTTGCATGTTTTTTTCAACGCACTGGGTCTACATTGTGCTTTTAAAAAGAAGATACATGCCTGCTATCAGGCAATGAGAGATGGGAGAGGGATGTAAGGTAAGGAGAGAAGACAGTTCCTATGGAAACATAAAGAAACTTAAGTAATTTTGTTCAATCAGTGACTCATGAACATCCCAAATGAACCCCTAATATTAAGTAAAGTGAGGTAAAGGGGCAGTTATCATCAACAAAGTGGCTGTTTGTAAAATCTCCAAAGAAAAGTAGCTGCAGAAAGCCCTTCGCGATTTTTAATTCCGGAAAGAAAGAGACCAAGAGGTATGCCCATCACACAATTGGATAACCTTCAGTTAGATGTCATCAGAAGGCATCACCTATGGATACGACACCCTAAAGGAGCATCATACCCCAAAGCAAACTGCTTTCTTCACTTAGATTTTAAACAAAATCCTCCATAATCTTGGTTTTGAGTTCAAGACAATAAATAACAAAAAGCTTATACTTGAAAGATGGAATATTGTGGCCCTAAGAGCATACTTTTTAAGAGAGGTAAAAAATAAAAATTCAATGTGGGTGGTTGGGTGGTTGAAACAGCCAAAAATGATACAATAGAGAGAACTAATGAGGAGACCAATTGGAAAGGGGTGTGGTTTTTTTACTGGCCATGCTGGAACATCTCATGTTTTTGGTGATGGTACCCTTCTGCCCTTTAAGTCAAAGAAAACTGGGGACTATCACAAAGACATGAACCACCACAATATCTATAGATGGCTTAGGGAAGTTATTTCCAGAAACTAGCTTTCAATTATGGATAATGCCCCATACCATACGGTTCATGTAGATAAGACACCAACTAACAGTAACACAAAAGTATAAATATTAGTGCCTAACTCCTCATGATGTGGCATGAGACATCACTATTACAATGGTAGAACTACTTCATAAAGGAAAACAAACCGTACACAAAATATTTTTGGATGCACCAGCAAATAGATTGCCTCCTCTGCTTTAAAATAAAAAGTTTAACGCTATGCCCAAATTTTCATGACGTAATGTTTTACCTTACCAATGTACATTCCTTAATTAATAAAATTATAAAAAACACTATGAACAAAGCTATAATATATTAAAACTATATAAACACTTTATAAACACAATCTACCTGAGTCAATGAAGGCTCCAGGTCTAACCGTTTAGAATTAAGAAGCCAAAAATCGACATACAATCCCTAAACTGGGGACTCCTTGATGTGTTTTGTAAGAAGAGAAGCCAAGAAGTGTGGTGAGCTTGCCACACCGCATGGACCTGATTTCGTTAACATACTCGCACTATTTGTTTTAACCAAAGTTCAACCAGCATGCCGGTCACACTATGCATACAAGGTGACATGAGGAAAGGGAAAAAAGGCATAAGAAAAAGGAGGAAAGTTGATTCACATATCGATCGGAAAGAAAAGAATGCGCGCAAAAACGGCACAGCACGAAATCCTTAACAGAATCATGCTCCCAAACCAACCTTTTTACCGGGACAATCTGTTGAGAGTTTCGCCCTTGAAGATGTTAGGTATGTTCACCTTTTATTAAACTCGAGTGCAGTACTACTTAAGCTTAACTGCAACACTCGTTTTATTTGTGCCCAAGGAGTCGTAGGCAGAAGTTTAACAAACATGCACAAGGGTGGCAAATACTTAGTAACCCTGCTGTTTGCGAAGTTCATTTGTTTCTGTCCGTGGCAAACTATCCAAGAGAGAAGTACAAGGTCTAAAAGTCAGTGATGGTTACAGCATTCACAATTAAGAATATACAGAGAACACATCATTAATTTGAACAACAAACTAGTTTCAAAATCGTTTTAGTATATGATAAATAAATAATGGAAGCGTAAATACCGAGTAATATTCAGAGAATTGGCTTCTTTTGAAACCTAAAGCCTTTTGTACAATGAATGGAATTATAAACTGTTTCATTTGTTTAATTTTTAAAAGAAGTCCCTAAACCTGTTTTGTTGAATATTGCTGCATATTTTCTTTTTTAAATTGAGCCCTTTAACATTTGTTTTAGACACTTAAAGTTCAAACTACCAAAAATTCAAACTGTATCACAGAGTCAAATTCATCAATAATGCTTGAACTTGATTTTATTTTCGTTTATTTGACTATCTTTTTATGTATATATGTATGTATGTTTATATAGAGATTTTCCTGGCTTGAAAGCAATTATTGACCCATTTATAGAGATCTTCGCAACTTCTAAAAAAGTGTTGGGAAAACCCAAAATGTAGACGAGTCTCTGATTTCCTTGATTTGGAATAGATGCCCTAAGACAAGTTTTGCATTCAAGCCGATAATAGAAACTACAGTAGCTGCTTCAGTGATGACAATATGGCAAGAAGTAAATTTTTATAAAGTTGAATGGGAAATAGGGAAAATGGGAATTATTGCTGGGACTTGGATTGTAGAAAGTTGCAAAAACCGGATGAAACAAGGAGTTTGACAAGTAAACTGTGGAATAATACTCGTAAAAAGTATCCAACAAAAGAGCTGCTCCAATGAAGTGACATTTATATGTTTCTTTTTTCACGTAAATTAAAACGATCTGAATATGTAGAAATGCATAAATGAGTAACGCATTGTTTTAAAAATGAGTAGCTGTAGAAATATTAGTATATCTTAAAAATTTAATAATCAATTTTGATTTAAATGTTTTACAGGAGCTATAAATAAAATTTAATTAATTCAGTCTGTTAACACTCATCCCATCTACGAATAGCAAAAACATTAATTCACTGTGCCCTACATTTTTTTGAGAAAAATACGTTAATATGATAAAGTGTTTATGAAATATGCACAGTTGCCAACAATAATATATAAAATGACATTTTTCCCAAAAGAATTTTAAAAAAAAACACACACAAATGAACATTCATGTGCATGTAGAAATCTGATAAACAAAAAGAAATTGTAATCTATGAAGGAAGTTAAAAGTTTAAATGTAAGGTTTTTGTACTGGCGTTATGTTAATGCCTCCTTAATATGTTAGCTAAGTTTAACTTGCTGTAGTACTCGAAACTGTTTATGATTCATTATGTTTAAAAATATATTCAAAATTAAATTACATTGCATTCGAATTTGCAATAACTATCTTTGCTGTTCTTGCCTAATGGCACAAAGCCTTTATCTGTTGCTAAATTTTGTAACTGGTTACTGAAATATGCACTTTCAAAAAACAGTAGCTTATTGCTTTGGTATCTGCGGGGCTCTTTATCTGTCACGCACAGTTTATCTGCTTGTTTGCCACGTAATACTTGAGCTGTTTTTGCGCTGCTAATGGCGTTGTATTTTGAGCTAAACTACATCCGCACTAATTAATCCAGGCCAGGAACGGATCCTCATGTAGCAATGCAAAAACACCAACATCTTTCCAAAAATAGTGATATAAATATATAGCTTCTTAAGGAAACAACTTTATTATTGAAAATTGACGTTTTCTTCTTTAGCATTTTGAGCAGATTAAAATAAATAAATAAAAGTAGACCATGGTTAGAGGGGGAAAAAAGAGCAACTGGTATTTTGTTGAACTAATTTCAAATACACCTAAGAATCTGTGAATAAACATTAATCCCATGCGCTTTAATAATGCTATATTACCTGGCCTAAAACGAGCTATATTTTAATGTAACATTGGAACGATTGCAGAACAATTCGTTCCAAAATAAAATTAATGTTATATTCCTAGAAAAAAATTAAATTAACATTAAATATGACTTATTATTCCTACTAACTAATGCTGTTGTTGCCTTAAGGGCCAATCATATGAAATCAAGGGATCTTACGATTAGTGCTGCTTTGAAAAAACAACTTATGTTTAACAGTTATACGATCACATGAAAGCCTGTTTTTAAGTCCAATAGTTCTTTTGTTTTAATAAGATAAATTTATTGTATATGTGTCAATATTAACAATTTCTAAGGGCATAAACCCGAAAATACTATTGCTAGACGTTTTAATAAAAGCCGATGTACCTATGTGCCACATTTAATATAATTTAAACATAAACATAAGTTAATTCACAGCTTACTAACTTCACCACAGAAAACAACTGTACCACTCAAATTGGAACACACTGTGCGTGTTTATAATAGCATCACGTTGTTTAAGGAACTGTTGAGATCCTTTTTGTCTGTGTGTTCGTCCTACTTCGATACACTGCCTCATGTTCGTTTCGCTGTGGACGCATTTGTCCAACACGAGCACGAATGAATCACGTACTCTAAGGTTTGCCCCTTTTCAGATACCTGCTGGTATTGCTGTCGTTTTTTACAAGAGTCAAGATCGTTCTTTCTTAGAAATCGTGGGATTGGTTTAATACGTCTTTTATGGACGCTACAATTTTAATGGCCAGTAGTGTATTACATACAAAGATAGCGATTTATTCCTCTCTTACAGAAAACTAACCAACACTATTTTGGTGTTCCATTAAGAACATATCACATAAAAATTGATCTCGCTGTGCCGAGCGAGAGTGCTAGCTTGTGGTATCTCTATCTGTGTGCAAGACTTATACAGGGGTCTTCCACGGTTTTATCGCCAGTTTTGCGGTAACTGACGAATCGGCAGTTGAAGCAGTAAGTAACTCCCGGCGAAGCTGATGTAACATCCGCCCAACTGATTCCAGTATGCGCAATTACAATTACAATGAAAATAAGCACGTACTTTATGACCGGGAATGTTCTGCTACATCCACACATTCCTGACATCTTTTAGAAAGTTGTCATTCAGACGCATCAATCTTCTGTTATCCGCAAATTGCTGGCAGATGTTGTTTATTTTCAGGTAAATTTCTGTAATTGGATATTACGGACCGTTAATGACTATGATTAATACTGTTTACTGATGGAGCATGCTTTCATTTACGAGTCATATTTTTGGCGCAAAATATAGAAAAAGCTGATTGTATATATAATATCTCCTTGCATGATGAGAAAAACGTTGTATGGTGATATATATTGAAATAAGTTGAGAAATCCAATATACGGAACAAACCCTAAAATATTAGAAAAATAAAAGAAAATATCAGGCGAGAAATTAATTCAATTTCAAAAGATGAACTGATGTGTGTGACCGATGATTTTCTAAAAAGATATCAGAAATGTATGGGGATGTAGTAAGATATTTCTAACCTTTCCTGTCATAAAGTGCATGACTATTTTCAGTGAAATTAATGTTGAAACTGCGAAAGCACCCACATCGCCGGGTGTGCCGCTCTGATTGCCGACCTCCAGGTTTCGTGAAACAAACAAAAAACCTGAAAGATCCAGTACATAAGAATTCTTCTTCTAGATATGAACTTTTTAAATCCGTTTTTATCTTGGAGGTCGACTCTGAAAACTATATATATTTGCCTTAACGTAAGTTTCAACTCTGCCATGTTTTTATTATTCGTTGTCTTTGAGAGGAAATTGTTGAAATATTAATTAAATTATATTTTCTTCTATATTTGCAAATAAATAACTACTTGTTCGATTATATACAAGATTTAAAATGAACTACTTTAAGGAATTTGAGAGCTATGTTTGTAAAAAAATAATAATAAAAGTTTAATATGATATGTTCATTTGGAGTTCTTTTGCATGAAAACTATCAGATCTACGGGGATCATATTTCACAACAAATTTGCATTTGGATATCGTACTGCCATGAAAAGATATTACAATTTTTTAAAAGCGAGGTTCAGTTTTTCTGCTTTTCTCTCTGATTTTACATGTAATCGTCCAATGTAGCGCGCATATAGCTGATTCATGAGGGCCTTACATTACCCTGAATTACCGATAAGTCAGTGACTGCCAAAGTGAGACGCTTTGTATAGTTGAAGTTAATACATTAATAAATACGATTGAGTCAATAGCTGGATATATATTGTATTTATAGCTGGAGATAACTGGTAAATAAAAAGAATAATTTAGCTCAAAATATATCCTAAACTTCGTAACTCCAGTAATACTTTTTAATTCGGAAGAGACTTCAAAAAGAAATACGCAGAAAAAACCTTAAATTGTAAACAAGCAAAACGGGAATTTAAAAATAAAAAAACAGTTAACTTTACCTTAATATTATTAAAAAGAAAGGGTAAATCCATTATGAGCTCTGGATGTCATTTAGTTTACGACAAACTATGCTTTTAGAACTCTTTTCATTTTATATTTTATTCTTGGCTGTTTAAAATCGGATGATGCTCAGGGAAACGAAAACATCCAACAGTTGATAATTATTACAACACATTGGAATTCGTTGCTTTCTGCTTGCAGCCACAATTAGCATCAATGCAAGCCTTGCTATTATTTTAATAATAAAAGCAAATCTTGATCAAGGCTCTGTTTATTTTTACAGCATCTACAGCCCCAGGAGCAACATCAACCATTCCTTATACCGAGTCTCGAGGTCATGGCATCGATCCTCCCTTCCCCTTGCTTACGTTACTCCCCCTCTAGGAGTGTTACTTTGTATTTCACATCGCTAGTGCAGAAACCTTGGCTTTAGATTTCAACTTTTCCTCTACTTTAACGCATTTTTCTCTGCTTTCAAATTATTTCTTTGCCTTTCTTTCTTTTTGACGGAAGGTTACATTAATCACTTAACCAGCCGCAGGAACCTGTCCAATATCATTTAGAACATAAAAATATGCCGGAAAGAATGGTGGAAATGCAAGATTTTTTTTATTATTTGCGTAGTCAAAAAATGATAAATAAATAAAAATAAAAATGGGAGAGTATTTGCAAGCAAGATGATAGCTGATGAGAACTGCACACGGGGTGCAATGACTGCTGCAAAACTAAATTTAATTGGGATTAATTATTTATTTTAACTCTTCAACTTAACCATTTCTAATTAATGCAGTGAATGGTACAAGGCATATTAAAATATTTAAACTACGATATATACACTATTGAGTTCACATAGCACATTAAAAACACTAAACATCTAATGTAGACAATATGATATTACTGAATCCACTTGGGGACGAAATATGAAAGCTACTGAACATTAATATTGAGTAATAAGCTAGAATTAGTGATTAAATTTGTTTTACTCATATCTATATTCTGTGATTTGAGAAAAAATAAGCATAAAATGAATGCAAGTCTACATCACAGAAATCTAGAATTAATGTGGTAAACTGGCAGGTGATCATTTCATGTAACATTTATCAAACGTTAAATGGAAATGGCCCTATTAGATAAGAATTGTTGAAAAACTTTTAATGAATGACATTGACAACCCCATCGGAACATGTTTAGTAACGAAGATGGTATTTGAAGAAAAGAAATATAAAAATCCTGATGTTTAATTTATGATATGCACATAAATTATGAAAACGGGATAGAGGTATGCAGAATTTGGAAAAGAGGATTAAATAAATGCAAAATTAAGCGACTTAACGACGAGAGTGTCTGGTGATCATATATACGAATATTGTATATAAACAACACATGCGTTTGCTCAGATAATTTTTTTTTTGATTGATTTATTTATGAACGCTCTTTAACATCTCTCAGGTCATCAGCGTCCCATTCAACTCAGGGCGTGAAACGGCCGACAAATTTTGTTCAGAGGCCTCTCTTTCAGGCTTGAGGTTCTTTTTCGTGCCGTAAACGTACGACACGGGACCCACGGCTTTACTTCCCTTCCGAAGGAAGCCATACTTAGGATTTTTACGCCCGAAAAAATCCATCGGTCCTGGCCGGATTCGAACCCGCGATCATGGGTTTAGGAGGCGAGTATGGTAACCACTACAACACCAGAACCGACGCTCAAATAATGGAGTTAGCATTAAAATAATGAAAGTGTGGCTTTACCAGTAGAATAACATTTAGTTTATCAGCAAATCATGTTTACAGTGTGATAGGTGACTGTCCAGGTTTATAGATGAAGTACCGGTAGATTGCCGCATCTCGATCTTGGATGTTCTAACAGGGGATACTAGTAAGGGCCGTGCTTCATTGACCATAGAGAAAGTTAGTCTAAGTCAAGTTAGTGCGGTCACATGTTAGCTTTAAAGAGCGGAATGACTCAGGCGGTCATTCTTTGGACTCGCTTTCGGGAGGTACCAGTTCAAATCCTTGGGAGCCGGCCAGAATGGTCCTTGGGCTATTTTGTTTCTCTGGATTTAAAAAATTAGCAGTGCCTAAAATAATTGATTGCAAGAATCTATTATTAATGATCGTATAAGAAATTAGATTGATAGGTGCTTCTGACCTTGAAAATGTTCGTGGTTGTCGAAAGTCCCAGGGCGGACGGGCTAGTGTTTTGTGACAATGGCTTGCGCTTTAGAAAGGTTTCTTGGTGTGGAGCCGGTGTGGAGCTCGAACTCTCTGGAGAAGGAGCTTCGTCACATTAGAGTGTTCTATCTGTAAACATGTTAGGGAACTCATCTACGTCTGTTCCGGTAACCCCTTCCTTCCGGAGGTGCCCACACTGAAGGAGTAGACACAAACGGCCAATCGTTGAACAGGTTGAAGTACTGACCCTAACAATTCAATCCAATTAACTTTCCTTATAGCAGAGCGTCGATATGTTGACAATGTGTTAAGAGTATGTTTTCTCTAATATGAATAGAAGTTAAGCACAATAAACCTTTAGGAGTATATTTCGTAGAGAAATTTTTTTCAAGGTGTGGTCACATGTTAAAGAAGGATAAATGCTAATACTTTTTATAAATGATTTTTCAAAGGCCCGTTGCTGATCCTTTGGAATTACATGAATCACATATTATCCTGGACACATACATTTTCATGAAAATATAGGCAATACTTAGTAAAGAGTGAATGACATCCGTAATTGAAAATTAAATCACTTTTCCATACTACTGATACTGTCAAGAAATTAGCAGTAGCAGCAGCAGCAGGAACATTAGCAGTAGCATAGTAGTAGTAGTAGTAGTAGTAGTAGTAGTAGTAGTAGTAGTAGTAGTAATAGTAGTAGTAGTAGTAGTAGTAGTAGTAGTAGTAGTAGTAGTAATGGACGTTTTATTTTACTAGTTTTAGAATACATTGAAATAAATACAACTGTCGCATGGGCATTTACAGCCGTACATTCTAATATCGCCCTAATAACAATCAAAATGGTCATACACATACATGCATTCTTACACAGATACATACAAATCTACATGCATACATACAAATACTTAGATATGTTTTCGTTTCCTATTAATAATTTTATGTACAAATACATAAACATGAATGGAGCCCTTACTTGAGGCCCCCTTTCATTTATTCAAACCACCTTTGCAACTCCCCCCTCTTCATAGCCATTAACCCTCTTTGCCGGGTCTTCTCTAGAAATATTCCCAAATTGTGTATCTTGCATGCACCAACAATTCCCGGCAAATTTTCTAATTTCTATTGGCATTCAAACATAAATGATAAATGCTCATTTCTTAAAATCTCCATTTCCCTACATTCTGCCAAAATATGCCTCCAGGTTTCGCTTTCTCCGCAAAATGGGCAAATTCTTTCCCCGAGAGCATTAACTGTTTTCAAGAAATTATACAAATAAGGAGGGAACGAGGAGAGTTGCGAGAGACCCCTTGAAGCAAATGAGTTTATTGTGCCATCGCGTTTAAGAATATATGAACCCTACGGAGCCACATGACCCATCTGCCAGCAGTTTGCAAGCACACCACCCGGAATTTATAGTTAAGAGAGCAGAGTTCCCAAGATTGGGAGAGAAAAGCCTGCACCACGCCTCAGGAATGTACTGCAGAATATCCACAGAGCCGATAGATGTCACGATTTTCGCCGGAATGGCCCTAACTTTTCCGCTAAAATGAGTGTAGAATGTATGTGGAATGAAATCGGGACAACGAGGGAGACTTAAGAATTAACTCATTACACCTCGGGGTGCATAGATTCGGATGTGCAGTTCTCTTGCCAACTGACCTTGAAAGTCTCTAACGCTACTTCATAGCGTTAGTCCCTCTTATATTTAGCCATAGCTATACTTTTTAAACTCGGTGGTAAACAAAAAGCGCACTTTAAAATTAAAGTATAAGTAGAGAATTATTAGTCTTAAACTATGCTAATTTTTTTAAAACGTTGCTAGATATAAAAGAAAAAGGAATTCCTTCATATTACTAAACTATGTCAGTGTATTGGTTCTTTTAGTATCTCGAAGGCCCTACGGTTATTTACAACAGTGATGATCTAAGATTATGGTGGCTTTAGTCATAATAATGTTATTATAGAGACGGATCATTATCGTGCCATTTTGAAATGGTCATTTGTTTAAATGAATTTAATACCAAAGTTTTCGCCGACGCTACGATCAGCATCGTCAGTGAACTAAAAGTGTCTGGAAATCTTAGCATCATTTACTATCAGCAAACAACGTCTGCACCACAACTCTCCCAACACTCCTACCTCCTGAATTCTAATGGTTCTTTACCTCTATCTCTGCAGACACTTCCAGTACATTGACGATGCCTATCGTAGCGACAGCGAAAGCTTTGGTTATAAAATTGATTTAAACCTATGACCATGGCAAAATAGTTCAGTAATAATCAATTTCAATAATAACGCCGGCCGTGAGAACCTAAAGAGTGTTATAAAATGTTATTTCACGTAGATGACAGACTTATAAAAGGGTTTGATTAATTAAACGCCTTTCAGGTACTTAACTGAATAGAGATGGAAGTTCGCTAGAAAGTTTGGACCAACAAACAACCTAAAAGCTTAATGTTGTTGTACGTTCTATGCTCCTTGTGTCTTATATCAAAGACAGTGTCACACACTTGCATGTTGATTATAAGGTTCTGTTTTAGCTCATTCCACTGGCAAAGTAGCTTACACTATAAAATGCTCTTTTCCATTTTTGTTTTTCTTTGTTCTTTCCGTTTTACGGAACTACGCTACTTGCAACAAACATCCGCCAAAGAATGCAGAGCTGCGGATTTTGTAAGTTTTCCTTCATTCCTCCGCTTTTTATGCGTCCTTTTGTTACTTCAGTAAAAATATTATGTGTTTGTTTGCACTCTACAAGAAATAGTTTTGTACGCTTTCGGCAGGTGCTCCACTTTTCTGAGTTTATCTTCTTATTTCTTTTTAAAATTTCCAAAACAGTAATGCGCCTTTCTTAGTTGCTTTTAGACAATTAATCTAGTATTATTCACGTTTTACAAATGCTTATCTTATTCAATACACTTCGCTTTTACTTATTTGTGAAACAATCGATCTGATGCACTATACAAGAGTGTTGGAGAGCTAAACCAGGAGGGTCCTACATTTTACATTTGAACTGCAGTGAACAAGTGTTTGCTGTAAAATACGGCATTGCGCTGTTTGTAAACAATGAATCGTAAAATCTTTCTCCGCCTTTCGCTGACCTTCCGCTTGCAAGTGAAGAGTTGGTATCTGTATTTATACCTCTAAACATGTTTTTATACAGAAAAAGAAAGACAAGAGGCCTTATAATAAAAGTTGCAGTTTTCTATTCGAAGATACTTATGAAAGGTTCATGTTTTATTCTGAACAATTTTTGAGTTAATGAGTCATACCAAAGAGATATGGAAAATAATACACAAACTACTTCAATGATACTCTTGACAATTTCTTCCTTCAAAGAAATTTATGTAGTAGCTTAAACCAGAATCCCCTTTGATTTCATCTTCAGTCTTATATAATCAGCTTACTGTGCAAAAATTAAATTCAATTATGGGTTATTGTGAATGTGACAGTTTTATACGTGGTTTTTCAGTTTATGCTACTTTTCTAATATTATTTATTTTATATATTTAATTGATTTGTATTTTCGCTTACTATGGTTTGTGCTCCGAATTTGTATTTTAGATACAGTGAACGAAAGGTTGCATAAACGAAAAAACAAAAAAAAAAAAAAAACAAAAAACAAAAACAAAAACAAAAAAAAAAAAAAAAAAATGCAATGAACGCCAAAAATGAGGTTAGTAATTAATGAGGGTCATTGAAAATTTTGAGAGTAGACAACAAAAGTCAATATAGAGTTTCCTAGCTTTAGATTGGAGTTTAGGTAGCAACATGTGAAGTCTGAGCATGCGCCAATAGTGTGTGTGTGTGTGTGTGTGTGTGTGTGTGTGTGTGTGTGTGTAATATCAGCACACTAGTGTATGTGTACGCGGGTGTTGCTACGCCAGACGCTGGGAAATAATATATCACACAAGATCATTTCCATGCTTTATATCTTGCATTTAGGGATCTTTGCCCTTCGCAATCCCCTTTTTATCGATGGTTTTGCAGATTTTAGGAGAAGAAAGAACTCCCTCGAAGATGAAGACTGTACAGATCGGCCCGCTGCAGCCACAACGGATGATTATGTGATGAAAACAGAGTGTATATTGTGGGAGGATAGTCACTGTATATATTATTAAATTCATGTAGCCCTGAATCGATAGCACTGAAAACAATCTTCAAAGAAAAACTTTATGCCAGGAAGCTCTACACCACTTCACAAATGAGCATAAAAAAGCACACGTGAATTGGTGTCAGAAAATGGTGGAAACAGTTTGAGGAAGGTATTTACGTATATTAAACCATAACAGATGACAGTAACTGGATACATCAGTAAGTTCCAGAAATAAAGCGAAAATTATCGGTTTGAGTCTTCCCAGAAGAGAATTCCCCAGCAAAAACAAGGCGAGAGAGAAGTTTTAGCAAGAAAATGAGCTGTTCTTTCTTCTCGGCTAATGGCCACCTTTTGACAGTTCCACTTGAGGAACAAAAGATTATCACTGCCAGAGGATACATCATAAAATGTACTGAGAACAAAACCTCCTAAGACTGGTCTGTGTGGAATCCTTTGCACGACAACGTATCTACCCACACTGCTATGAAAACAACGCAATTTCTGCAGAGTCAGGAGACAAATGTTTTTAACATCCTTCACACAGTCCAGATTTGACCTCACACGATATTTTATAATCCACACATGTTGTGCATAGCGTTCAACATTTACAAAATTGTTTGAGTGGTATAAAATGTAATTGAGAAAAATTTGAAAAGATGTTATAATCAAATCGCATTTTTTAAAAACGTTATTCCTTTCACTCTCAAAACTTTCAGTGACACTCGAATTCAGAGAATGGAATAATAGAGGTAGAAATTGGCGAATGGAGGAACACCAGTGACTGATTTTTTTCAGTGCTAAACTTTTTTAAACGCGTATAGTTATAGGCACCTATTTAAAAACCTATTTTGATGACAAAATAAGACAACAAAAAGTCATAAATGAAAAGATCCTCGTTTGGGAAATTAAAATAAATAAGAATGAAAGCGGTATTACCTTTTTTTCTTTGCGCGGATTTTTGCAAGTGATCCAACATTATTTAAACACAATGTAGTTTTATACACTCCTCTGATTGTTTATATTTACTGAAGTTAAAATAATCGTTTACTCTCTCCCCCCGTAGCGACGTACACGCCTGAGGCAGCTACCCCTTTAGGTGTTTCCATCAGACCGGTAGCTAGATGCCTAAACCAGCCCCTCGTTACATTTATAAACGCCGACTATGACCGCTAGGAGTCATAATAAAAAGTGTAAAATGCTTGGCTAACTATATTTTTCTCCCCGTTTCACCCTCCTGTATGTTCACCAAGCCCACACATGTATCCCGCAAAGTTAAAAATACTACCTACTTCACTGGTTAAACGAAAGCAGCGTCTGTAAACATTTAACAAACAGGGAAGTTTTGTCGTTCAGCCAGGTAAATCGTGGATTGGGGACGTTCGTATTCCAGCAGTCAGTTGTTATTTGCAGCCGACAGTTCTCACGTTAACACTGCAGAACATCTGAATAATGCAACGCCGCATGGCCAAGTCTCACACAAATTAACCCTTTGAGTTTACTACCTCAATAGTTATTCTTACTAATTAGAACGCTGCGGAAGTGTTTGTTTTTTTGTTTTTCGCTTACCAGCAGCAAGATGTTATGCCTTTACATGCTGTACATATCAACTGGAAGGGTTCATTTCCATATCATGAACTCTATAATTGCATTCTCATAAGAATTGCCTCTTGAAAGGTGGAGGGGAGAGTTAGACAGTGTGTGTGCGTGCGTATGTACGAGAGACAGAGACTTTCTCTATTATCCCCAGCGCTTTGACTTCTTCATCTTTCTTTTGTCAAAGCCTCTCTCCTGCAGGTTCGCCCATTCTTCGTCAAGCCTAATTTCTTTGTGTTATGCAGCTCTTATTTCTCGTTTCTCTCACGACCTTTTCTGTTCTTTCTTTTCTTTTTCCTGTCTACTCCTTCTTTTGCTCTTTCATTCTTCCACTACCAACAACGAAAATCAAGAAGAGGCGCTTCATTGTTTGGGCTATATTGAAAGTGAAAGGAAGATTGGCCCTTTTATAAGAGTAAAAGAACAATTTAAGAGGGATAAGAAAGAGAGAGCAGATGAGATTTAATTGGACCGTCATTTGCCACCGGTTTTTATTCCTTCATTCTTAGTACTCTTTTCCTGCACAGTTCCGGAATGACAACAAAAAACCCGTATGCACCTGTTTTTCGCTCACTCTTGCTTGCCTCCAAACAATTTTGATATTAATTTTTATGTTAATTAACTGAAAAAGGAGACGGCGGCTTTTTATTTTGATTTTTTTGGGGGGGCCTACAATTCATTTTATATTTAGTAATGCAGCATTTAAAACTTGATATGAAGATAAACTCGTTCTATAAACCTATAATTGTCACAAACTTGTAAGAAATAATTTTATTGCTGATTGTAAACTTTCTAAACCCATTTTAATTCTTTAATAATAAAGCGTGGACCCTTAGGATAGATTTAATATGTTTCCTAATCTAGATTTAGCCTAAACATAATAATGCAAATAATTCAAGCAAAATCAACAGTTGCTGTTAATTTGACTCATTTGCTTTAAATAAAACATTTATGATAAGCCATTTCATTAGTTCCTAACCACCATATTTTTACATTTACATAAAAATTGTAAGTATTTTAGTATGTATTTCGAATGTCTATTTTGACTGTTTATACTTACCGGCTTTGACAAGTAGTTCAGTTGGTAACACTGGGTACACATTCCGAAGATCCTTGTGTTTTTGCCTGGTTGTCCTGATCCCTTAGGCGAATGCTGGAATGGCACTTTCCTTGCTACGAATTTTCCGCTCTCTTATCGTTGGTTGTTCTCATTTGACGCTACAATCTGGGGTGAGCCTGGTCTGCGGCAGCGACATCCGTTACCTCTACCTCCGTCTTACGACTTCATTGACAGAGGGCAGTATTGCAGGGGGAGCGGGCATGTGATCAGCATGCCGGCCGGCATCACGCCCTGCCGCCTCTCAAGCGGCTTACAAGATTGAAGAACGCCACCCCTCTATCAGGCGACTTTCCAATTATCCTCACGAGGCTACGTGGAGCCCGTTCAGGACATCTCTAACTTAAAACAATTCCAAAGGATATACTGGGTCTCCCAGCCAGCAGTCAGCAACGCTAACCATTAGTTGTTGAACCTAAGTTGCCAGGTCGAGACGGGCTGGTGCGGAGGACGGTGAAAGGTTTCTGTCCCGTCTTCTGGTAAGGAAGCGGCCCTTCTGAAGGTCTCGAACTTCTTAAAAGGGTTTTCGTCTGTAATGGCATATTCAATCTGGAAACAATCTGGTTAGTAATCTCGTTTACTCCATACTCCATACTTTGTCATCCGGAGTCTGCCTCATTCCTCCCAGAGATGCGTACATGATGCCATCATACCGCCTCCGTGGTCTAGTGCTAGCGCTTGTGACTACTAGTTCGGAGATCTTGGGTCAGTTCAAGCTGCCTGGGTAAGGGAGATTTTCCTTATCCTGAGAAAGTGAATGCCAGATAGCTTTAAGGCGCCAAGGACTCCGAGCTCATCGCGCCATCAATTATTAATTTCACTCCATTCATAACTACAGACTTACATTTACAGAATTCATATTCATTTTACAGACTCACGAGAAGTCAAAGTGACAATAGATAAAACATTACAAAACTTCCTCAAACTGCTATATTTGAAAAAGTGCTGAATACATGGCTAATATGGAAGTTTTAGTTTTAGTGTTTGCGTTCTCCAATATATCAAAGTGTAAAAGAATGAAGATGCTTATAGCTTAATTTTTTCTTTGTGACCCATGTCAACAAGTTGCTCAGTAAGGTCTCGATCAGTCCCTCTTTTCTCAGGAGTTTGGTGACTTCCTTCTTTACTCTGAGGAAGAGCCTAACAAGTTCGATTTTTTTTATTGTCCCTTCCTATGTATATTACTGACCTGGATAAACGACTAGTTCACTACCGCAATTTTTCTTCAAAAAATTAATGTAACAGTATGAATACACAGTTATGTACCCAGCCTTTTATTAACCGCATATTCTGCATGAAATAAACTGAGTCGTCAATCTTCTATTGTTCATTTTGCCTTCAGCCAGTTCTTTGCATCCTCAGTGAGAGTATGTACCTGTTATATGTGACATTGTTTTCATTAAGTTAGTAAAGTTGTTTTATAAAGTTGTTTTATATAATTCATATAAATTATTAATTTTTAATAACATGTTTAATATATTTGAGTGCTGAATTAGTTTTAGTGGAAGGGATAATGATATAGCAAGGGTGAGAGGGAAAATGATGGAGGGAACAACACAGATCTGCTTTCAAGACTACGCGAGTGAGCTCAACAAACGAAGTCAAGAGTCATAATGGGTCTTTGGTTTTGTTTTTCCCCCAAAGCTGATCGGATCTGAAGCTGGGAGATCACAATTGCACACACCGGCAGTTAAGGACACGTATTGCCTCTGATACGGCCGATCAGTGCAGTTTAGCAGCGGAACATTGTAATTGTAAGTAAGTCAGTGTAATTGGATTGCATTTCTTTGCTTCTATGGTTTGAAGGATTTTATTCCGAACAACACATTTTAATTATCTGTAACGTTTTAAGAAATGACTTAGCTGATCAATGTCATGTATTTGAAATACGATTTCCAGGAGTTTACTCGCCCGACGAATCTACAGATCATATATTAGTGCATAAATTAAAAACTACAAGACCAGCCATCTTGTGTTAACATAGGAAAAACTAAAACCGGATTGTATCTCTGTTCGAATAGAACGATGATCTCGGACATTTCTTGCAACATTAGCACATCTTGGGTGAACAGCATTTTTTGCTACAAAGTTCTAAAATGTTTTTCCTATAAGGTTACTGAGGTGTATGTCTTACAGCCTTACAGCCATCGACTTGTAATGAGAAATTTTATGCTCTGTTAAAAAGGTAAACAGTTTTCCAGTAATTTTCTGATCGCTCGGCGAGCTAGGTTGCGTAGTTGTGCTGTATTCTCCCGAATGCCGACCCAGTCCATGTGCGGGGAAAAGCAAAACGAAGATCCGATCTGATAACCAGGAACTTGGGTGAGTGGCTTAAGTTCTGTGTAATTTACACTGATAGAAATATGAATTTCTGGGTAATTCATATTTGGCTGATTTCCATTGGTTTGTAAAATATTCTTTTAATCCAGCATTTCGACAACATGATTAAATCTAAAACTCGAATAGTAAAGACAAAATAAGCGATAGACGAATGCATTAAATCCAGAAGCACTGGTAGTTTCGCCACTGAGAACGCCCTCTAAATCTACATTGGGTTAGGGGGTTTTCCTCTTTAATCCGGAGTTGTAACCACAGCACCTCAGATTCCGTAATCTGCTCGTAACTTTGCTTACAACAAGTATCAATTAAAAGTTTCTACAGAAGTCATTACAAACAATATTGAGAGAAGTTGAACCCCACCAGCACCATGTGGCAGTTGCCGTAACACTTAACTGACATCGTGCATCATCTCCCCTTAACACCATTTTCCGACAAACCCCCTGTGCATTTTAGACAGGGAGCGAAATGGAATTGCTTCGTGTTTGAAATTAGTTTCTAAATTACTTCTCGGATAATTATTGCTTTCGAGCCATTTTTTGTCCCTGTTATCCATCAAGTATACGTTAGGAGTATCTTTTTCTTTTTCTTTTTTTTTTTCTTCTTCTCTCTCCTTGGAGGGCTTGTTTGGGAAAAATATCCCAAAATGACGCTATTTAAACCTCCTTCCCGCTTGAGGGGAAATGAGAGAAGATCCCGTTCCACCTTCATAGTTTCTCTTGACTTAAAATCTCGTATAAGCGGATTATCATTAAAAGTTTCCGTGGGCACTTGACATTGCTGCCCCTGCCTCCATCCGCTGCCAGACTAGTCGGGGCGGAAGGTCGCGCAGGAGAGGAAACAAGGACGAATCATTCATTATGACTAGCACGAACATCCGCTGTTGCCATAAACTGCACATAAAAATACTTTGCGCCATTTCTATTTGACTAAGCCGATTCTCTTTGCTCTAGTTGAACAAAATGTTAAATGCAAGCGATTCTGAAGTAAATACACTTGGCAAAGAGGGCAAAAGTTTAAATACTTTCGTCTCATTTAGAAGACCAGTGATTTTGTATATATCAATATTCAATCTAACTTTTAATGAGATGTATTATTTGTTACATATCACAGTTCTTTAATCTACATAATTAATCTACAGCCTTCCGTTAATGCCTGAACGAGTTTACGCTTGTAAGTGCGGCCGAGCAAAGATAATTTTACAGCGCGAGAGAAGAATGATCTATAATTCCAATATAATTTATTAAAAAATAATAAACATAACACACTCAATGAATAGTTCCGATTTGAAAATTATTAAAATAAATGGTATGTAAATCATTAATATATTTTAACAAATCTAATGTCTAAAACTTTTGCTTCAACAAACATACAATTAATTGACTAAAAGTACAAGTCCTGAAGCATTTCATAAAATTACTCTTTAGGGCAGTAGGTATAAGAGTTTTAATGACAAATAGTTTTAACTCACTTTCATACACAAATTGCTTACTCATTAAAAAGTAACTCTAACCTCAAAATAGCCAAATACAATTTAATGCAATACAATAAAGTTTTTAAAACATTTGGTGCCTGGGTCAAAGGACCGCCCTTCTACGAAGACTCCGGGCCTAACAATTTTGAATAGAAGGCTACAGCGGGGAAAATGGATCATCAAATTTATTCAAAAATTTCAGCAACTCTGCTTGAGTAGATGACGTAATTGTTAATTGGCGCACCTTGCCTTGAAAGGGTGCCGGCTTTGTGAGTACGATACTGTGCAACCGAGCGAATGAGTAAAGACTTTTGTAAACAAACTGACCTTATTACTAGTTTTTAATGCGCTTTTCGACAGCCAAGGAAGGAATTGTCGTTATTTTGAGCTGAATATTGCCGACAACATAAAAGTGAGAGAGTTACCGAGCTGTTTAATATCAAGCGAGAAAGGATAAAGCGTTCTATCAGCTTAACCTGAGCAGTAACTGATTTACTTTATTTTATATCCATTAACAATGCAGAGCCTATCATAGTTATTTCTGTGTTTATGCATTTATTATCATTCCTACACGGCTGCACTAGCGTCATGTTAGAATATGGGAAAGGCACCAATCATTTTGCACCGCTTCCACCAAAATCAGCAAACCAGAACAAAACAATCGGTAGCTGATTATACTGATAAAAATCACTCTGCAATAGTACCTTCATTCATTTCAAATGTATCGCGGTAAATTCCGAGTAAATGTACTAATATATGTTTTGCTGATGGAGGACTTAACGCAAAGAGAATATTATGAAATCAATTTGGGGGTAAATTCTATTTATTTAAACTAATCCAATAAAATAAGGATGGGTATTTTTAACTAAATTCAGAGCTAACAACTGACTTGAATAAAGAACAATTTTCATTTTAAATGTACTTGAAACAATCATTACTATATATATATATATATATATATATATATATATATATATATACATATATATATATATATTCGTAAGTATTTTCATTTGGAAACATCATCATCACGTCATACCCCAAGAATAACATAGTAACATAAACATGGTCACTTAAGTACTTCTATTTCTTTTGAAAATGTAAGCACAAGTTCTCAGTAATTACAAATGTAATGCCACACAATAGCTTTTTACTTATTGCAATAGTAATATAACCGATATTATTTTTGAAGGGAAGAAATACCATTTGTGAAATTTTTGATTTTTTTAACAAGAGAAATGCAAGAAAGTGTAGCGATGTTTCTCAATTTTCTCACCTTACGTTAAACGACTCTTATTCGCGAACTATCGTGTGATGAACACCAGCTATTTTTTATAGGTGAACTGAAATGTAAGAGAAATTTGTCCCGAGGAATCAGCGGGTAGAGTAAGAGACCTCGAGGAGGTAGGGAATGTCTGTATTATGCAGGCTGGGGAGAAGGGGCAAGCATATCCACGTTATATGACCTTCTCGTGGGTGAATAATTCATATAGAGCGGAACGGGTTTCCCTAGGGCGCCACCAGAGTCGAGGTCAGGCTTAAGCATTTCTAGACTATATTAGCGCAGGTTGACTCCTGCAATCAGCGTGTTTCTCATCACTTTCTATAATTTTATCAGTAACAGGCTTCAAAAATGCAGAGCGATCATTTAGTAGCATTTTAAAAACTGTATCAGCAATGTTAAAACACCCTCCGTTATGAAATGTTGACGTTCCAGTATCTTTAGGACGATGAACTATTTTATACAAGGTCTAGGGAGTGAAGATTATGATTTAAACTACACTACGGTGATCACGTAACTTCTGAGTGGCAATGGCTGACAATGGCAGGCCATGGCTATTCTGTATTCCCTCTCTATCTCTCCACCCATTCATGCACTATACCTATTTTTCTTTCTCCCATTTTTATCCAACCTAGCAAACATTTTAAATGTCTTTATTTCATATAGGAACCGTTTCTTCAGCACGTAATAGGACATTTTTGGATCTGATCACTCTTCCCATTTCACTTATGACTAGTAAGTAATCATTTGCTATTTTGTGAAAATTAACAACAGTAAAAATGCCAGAAAGTGAGGAAAACTGAAATACAAATAATATTAGCTTTGTGATCACAGTACATTCCACATAATAAAGCAAAGACGTTCTTTTGAAAATTAATTTAAGAATATAAACGTGATGTATATTTTAATAATAATTGTAAAACAAACTTCTATTAATGTTAATATTATTTTAACTTTATTTGTTGTTATAATCAGTGAACTATAAACGCAAATATTGAAATATGGAAAGAATCTAACTAAACACAACTTTCGCTTAAGAATGCTATGAAGTAAAACTATATTTTCTTATGATTACACCTAACGTCTGTATGAACTTACATTAATATGTAATAGAGCGGTTTTACTTGACCAGTAAGCAACACATGACCTAATAAGACATGTAAAGTCAAAGGAACAGTAAATGACAGCGTATTCAACACTGAAATTGGGATCTGTTTGAAAACACGTTATTTTGTTATATGTTATAATGTCTAAAGTGAAATTCGATTTACTAGAACACCTTTAGAAAGTTTTGGAGATAATCGCTAGTTTATTTTATTTGAGGAGGGTTTCCTGCAGTGCGGAAGACCATAGGTACTTTGTTTAAGGAACGTGTGTCAGTTTGAGGAATATTTTACAATATAAATTTACTTTTAAACGCTATAAACTGTGAACTATACTAGTGGTAAATTTGTGGATCTAACAAAAATAGGAGTGTAGGTTGCTGTCACCAAATTCTAAAACTAAATTTAAAGAAGATGGTTTTATTCTTGAACTAATACAAGATAGAATACTTTGAGGGTTTGTTAATGAATAATAACAAACAAGCATTGATAGAGTCCAAGACTATTGGAGTAATTTTCTGGGGAATGTATGGGTTGAAAACTACCAGAAAATAATTGGAAACATGTTAATCGCATACAAGATATTGGAGTTTACTAAGTTATTGAAACTACAGTGAGGTTATTTGAGTAATGGGCTAACAAAATGCAGCTGAATGCTGGGGGAAATCACTTATGAGGTTATGTAGTGCATGTGCAGGTGGCAGCCTGTAGTTTGAGGGAGAAGGACTTTGACAGCGAGCGGTTGTGTCTTTGTGTGTTATTCGGCTCTTTCATTGCATGCAAATTGCGTGCTAATTGCTCTTCGATAGTTGTACTACATAAATACCAGTTTGAAGAATGATTGCAGTACGCACGTGAAAATGGATTCTGCCGAAAAGATTTACAAGAAAATATCCTGGTAATTGTATCATGTGGAGAACGGTTGGCCAACTTGTTAAAATGTTATGAGAGACAGGATGAGAAATCTTTTAAAATCACCGTGTTCTAATGGAAAAAAAGTTGAGATAAAATACAGGAATTTCCACCCAGGTCTGCAATGCATTGCCGCTGAGACGCATCGTTTTCAACCTCTCTTAAAACATGGGATAATTCTTATTATCAGTTATCATATAACGCTTTCAGTAAAGATACAAATAACTTTACGCTCGGCGACTCTTGTCTTCCTTTTTCCGGTAGCGGGAGCTGCACTTCCGCAGTAAGCAGCCGCACTCAGGTGGCCCTTACTGTACATTTCCTTCATTCTCCTTACACTTTTTTCCTTTTAATCAAAGTGGCGTGTAGTTAACACGGAGAACGCTTCCATTAGGACATTACTCTCAAGAAAAAAATAAAGGGAGAAATAATCACCAAGCATGCTAAGTATCTTTGGCAACTAATTATGGATGTTGTGATGTGTGTTACAAATGAATGTGTTCCTATGTTCCTTTTTGTAAGAATGTAATTATTTTTGTTAGATAATGAAAAAAAAGTTGTGACCATATAAAATTCCATTTTTTTATACTTTTCTAACACATTTTATGTTAATTCTGTTGTTGAGTTTCGTATATGGTTGAGGATATATTAAAATCATGTACGTTTGAATAAGAAATATAAAACTTAATTTTCAGAAAAAAAAAACCGTGAGTAACAGAAGACTTTGATTTTCAATCTGAATTCAGGCACATGCTATATGCTAACTATGCAAAATCAACTATTTTCACCCAAGTGTGGAAAAGTTAAAATTTTGTTATTCAGTGAAATAATTAAAGTTTTTCACAGGGGATGTAAAATAAAATGGAACGGGACTTGCAAGAAACAACAGGAAAGCATATAGACCATGATACAAGAGAGAGAAAACTAAAGCTTATTGTCGATTCTTACTAATCTTTCAATTGAATTTGTTTATTACAGTGAATAGCTCCGTCGATGTCATAAACTTTGTCAACCATATGAACAAAAAATGTCACGTTTTCACCTTAACTTATGGACAGCCCTGGGCGTCAGTAACGTGGTTATGTTGTACGTTAGAGGAAGTATCCGTCAGAGCAGGCAGAACGAACACTTCCATTACAAATAAGACACCCGCCTGCTTTTAGAGCATGCAAAAAGCAAGACCTTTTTATAAAGAAGTCGTATAGCATTAATAATAACATTAATACAATATAACAACGATGATAATAATAATGATAATAATACTGATAATAATAATGGAGTAAGTGCCAGCTCACGTGTATTAACAAATTTTCTTTCAGGCCAAGACATATGAAGCACACTGCATGCTGACTAGTTGACTAAATACCTTCTGTCTGCTTACCTGCAAACACAAAAACACATATTTAATTTAATATACAGACAACAATCTAAACACTGTATCAGAGTAAAGGAAAATATTCATATCTTTATTTATAAGAAGTAATAAAGGACTAATACAAAATCTTCTTTAGATTGTAGGCATTCTGTATTTGTTTGAGATCCGTAGTAAAATTAAAGCGATTTTTGACTTATAAGAATGATGTGTGTGTGTGTGTGTGTGTGTGTGTGTGTGTGTGTGTGATGGACATAAAGTTTCGAACGATAGTTATGGAATAAATATTTGTTGTATATACATTTTACATTCTACGAAGGATTATTTATTTTCTCGAGAAGGGACAACACAAAAAATCAAGATACACAATTGAAATTATGTGGAATATACTTTCGAATAAAGCCAAGATGGTGTATGTGAGCAGAGCTGCATGTCTCAGCAAGCTCCGAAGTACAGTTGGAGAGCGACACGACTGAAGGCCAAGATGAGTGAACAACGAGCAGTATGAAAATAGCATTTCTCCGCTGCAGGAGTGCACAAGAATGCCATACAGAGCTACGGGAAGCACTGTCCTGTCCTGTTGAACAGTAGCGAGGTGGACAGAGGCCTTCAAGCAGAGCAGGATGTCGACTTTTGCTCATCCCATAATAAACCAATATTGTCCAGTTTCCTGTGTTTTTCTTCTTCCCTACGAGGGCCACCTACATCAAACCTTCCGTTGGTGGCACCAATCAGCAGTAAATGCTATATACTTTCAATTGTATATATTAGATTTTGTTGTTTCTTTTTCGCAAGAAGAAAAATAGTTGTCATAAATTATGGCTAATGACTTACTCACAGTATGGAGATACTGTGTGTGTGTGTGTGTGTGTGTGTGTGTGTGTGTGTGTTTTATCCATTATTTCAAATACCGCTATCCGTTTCATAGCATAGTTATTGTATCTTAAAGTCATGAAAACATTAATATTTTTATTTTTTGTTTCAAAAAATTGTCACCGAATGGAATGAATGGCTATTATTCAGTAGTGGATTGTACCATTTGGCATATGCAGAAGTGGAATAGAAATTTGTCGGACTTTTCGAGTGGCATTGCGGATACCGCTGTCGGTGAAGCATCTTCTAATTTTGCGATGGTTCCCAAGAGATGGATAGATAGAGGTTCACCTCGAATGCAGCCATCTCACCGTATTTTCCGCTCTTAGATTTTTTGTTTGGTGGTTTATCAAGTCACAAGTGCTAAAACGAACATTTTCGGGAGACGAAGAATCGTATTCTAGAAGCATGTACAGCAGTTTCAGGCGACATGCTTAGAAATGCATGCCGACCACATTGAGTTAAGATAAAAAGGTACTAGCGCAGCAGAGGGCAGAGCATAGTCCATTTACAGTCGTGCACTGGAAACCACGATGAAGGTGAAGATGAGGATGAGGGTATCGAGGAATGAATGACAGGAGAAACCGGATGCCCAGGTGCCACTATGAGGAAGAGACGGGCAGTCTAACCACTTGACCACGACGCCGCCATATATACATATCTACATGCAATATAAATTTCGATTATGAAATTATTTCATGAAAATGAACAACATTTAAAGTTCATCCTGCATTTTACCTTGCTGATAGCCGATACTAGCCTGAATTGCTGGCACGCTGTGCGGCGAGCTCTAGCCTGCAGACAGCAATATCATTTTGCTGCATAAAGCGAGGGACAAATATGAATGACACATATGAAAGCATTCAGGAGGCAGCATTTTGTCTTGAAAGTCTCAGATCAAGAACCAATTTTCCTGTGTACCAGATAACTTCATGTAGGAATAAAGTTCATTTTACAATTAAACAAGACATCTCTTTACGTAACTATGCTTCAACATCGCTAAGCTCTATATTTATGTCCCCAGTGTGTAGCAATATGTAAAGCATATAAGGTATATTTAAACCATTAATTAACAATTAACACAGCTTCGTGACTCAAAATTAACAAATTTAGTAGTATGAAGAAACGAGGGTTCTTGTGCATAGCAAGAGCGTCAACGACCGTTGGTTATATCTATAAGAGAATATCTGATAAGATTTGCAGGTCTCCTTTCTCTGAGGTCTTAATGTGAGATTGTGCAGGAGGAGTATTTGGATGGGGCGGTCGACCGGAAGGAATTTTACCAGACAATAAATGTGTGAGAGTTAGGTCCTCGAGGGAAGGCACGCATGACTTCACCAGGAATGGGAAAGGGGCAGCACTGCCGCCACATTCCAAAACCACCGCGCAACCAGCAGACGTCGACATCCTAGCTGGAAGAACAGAGACAGCTACTACTGCACTTCTCCCTGGTTGCTGAATTTCGCTTGTGCGGACGAGCTTGGGATGCCTTTTCCTTCAGTCCGGTAAAATGTGGGAAACTCTGCAGTGGACTGGTAATTCGCAAAGAACGAAGACCACATTCCAAAGCCAGTACCACGTGGTTACTGGAAGAGTCTTGTCACAGGAATTATCGTCTATGGTGTTCTTCTCTGCAAATATTCTGTAAATGGCCGTAATTATTCTTTAAAGAATTGCAACTGTATAAACGTAGAGCTATGAAAACCTTATTTTTGAATGCGCATGATATTACACTTGCAGCTGACACTAGCTCAGGTAACGCAGTGAGTTATTCGGTTCCAAAACTCACCAACTCACAAAGCAAACTTTTTCAGAAAGAGCAAATAACTATTATGCTTTAAATATGAACTCTTCAGTTACACTTTTTGTGTTAGTCTTTCAGGGAAGCATAAATTTAAATTCCTTTAAAAAATAAATAAATATTTCATATAAACTGAGAAAATAAAGGAGAAAGCATGGCTTTGGAGTATTTTGGAACAGGAACGAGTTGAGTTTTGCGAAAGTATATTCTGGATTTTTTTTGCAACTTTTAGACAAATATTGAAAGCATGTAAGGAAAATAATAGTTAACATTAGGACTGTATCAAGTAACACAAATGTTTTCATGCATTTTTATGAAATTGCATTTAAATACTTTGTACTTATATTATTTGAGTTCACCCTTCAACATTCAAACCATTATCTCCCTTAGGTTTATTCATTATTTTCCATTACTTTAGAGTCCAGGGCACTCGAGACTATGGATTTTAACATTTTCATTGCAGTGGTCATTATTACAAGCCTATTTTGACACAGAATTAATGAATTTACTTATATACATCTTCTAGATTATTTTGGAGTTAGCGAATTCTGAAACTGAAGCAAACTTTGGACTGTGTAAATTTTATATTTCCAGTTTAAAAACCTCACTCAAAGTAATGTATTTCTAAAGGAAATAAGGAATGCGACTGTACGGGGTAGTAATGAAAAATTCATTTTATTTATATATTAGATGAATTTCGACAGAGTACTAAAGTTCTAAAAGTAGGAAGGCAAACACAGAGACCTAAATGCTTAATTTGGGTTTATGTACTCTGAACTGGAGTACTTCTTATAACGTAAGCAGACATATCTTAACACACACAAGAGATTCTTAGAATGAAAGCGATCATATGAGTCTAATATTCGCAGCCTTGAGAACACTGAAGCACTCAATTCTGCAGTAATAAGGAACAATTCAACTTAATTCATCACCTGCAAGCCTAGCAACGATAATCATATTGAAGGAGTATTTTTCAGTTGAAAACGTACGATAAAATGCATTATTTAGAACTTAAAAACAATAATCATAAATATACACAATATTATTATAATCCTCTTGTTTTATAGTCAAAGATGTTGCGGGAAACGCCACGGCTTTTAAATGTGACCTAAGTTACTATAACGTACTTGTATTAAGTATATACAGGAGCCTTCGTTTGGACACGTGGCCGGGGATTTGCCTATTCTGCACTGCGCTGTTTCTAACCGGTTCTGTTCCCCTCTCAACTTTCCTTCTTCTCCTTACGCCGGCTAAGCAGCTGACGGGAAGTTTGTGCTATAAGGAAGTTGAAACGTTGAAGTTGACAACACCTGTTTCAGGGTTAGTGTGTAAATGATTTTATAACGCCAAAAAAGTCCGTATACTTTAGTACACATAATCTTAATGTATGATTACGATGTGCCAACACACTCATGTAGAGAAGTGAGACGGCGATTTATAGACAAATTTCCTGTTGTTCGTGCGCCTTACAGAGAACAGTTCATAATTTTGTGAATATATTTAGGAAAACGGGATCTGTTCTTGAAAAGAAACCGAAAGTAAAACGCCGTGTTCTTATCGAAGAAAAAATCGTTGACATTGGAGAAAAGTTAGAACGAATTTCAAAGAAATCTCTGAGAAAACTTGCAAAGGAATATTCGTAAATCTCGACTTGGAATACCACTAAACTTTTAGAATTAAAACCCTATACGTTTTAATTGTAGTACAGGCATTGCAACATGCAATAAAGTGAATAGAATTAATTTCTGCAACGGGTGTTGGATGATGTTAATGTTTACTACAGGCCATGCAAATAAAATCATGATTCGCCCGTAAAAATTGAACGCGGGTCAATACAGCGACACAAAACAATAGATACTGGAGTGCAGAAAAACCCGATCTTGTATACGAAATGTCAATGAATTACCAAAAAACTGGTGTTTCGTGTGCTATGAATGCTTACAGAATTCGTGTATGGCGGCACAAGAACGTCATTTCCGACATTTTCTATGACGAACATGTGTGGTTTTTGTAGTTAAATTTTGAATGAGATATCTATGTGCTATGAATATCTGACTCCGCGGCAAATAGAATGTTTTCTGGTGCCAAGCAAATTTCCGTTAAGCCGGCCACGCGCCCAAACGAGAGTTCTGTATATGAATTCCTACGTTGTAATGTTTAGACTACTTGCTACATAAAAGCCTTATCGTCAGTCTAAAACTCTTTAAAAAAGTTTTCTATTTACGCTTTAAGTTTATTTCGGTATCTGACGTACTCAAAGAAGGTAATTATAAGAACTGGTTGTTTTATTGCTTTTTAACTGTGCTAAAGTCCGTTTTTACTATTGTTGTATTACAGGTGGTGGACGTCGGTGGTACATGAGATGGAATGATAACTTGGGAAAGGAAACGCTCAAGCAATGCTAGGGTTCCTCCTCGGCATTTGCCGTTCATGAAAACTCAGGGAAATCTGTGGAAATATATATATATATATATATATATATATATATATATATATATATATATATATATATAATAAATCTCAGTAAGGGAGAACGTCCTGGTGGAATTACAACCGCAGCCTCCCGTTCACAAATCCGTGCTTGCGACCTCGGCCATTCGTGTCGGTAAAATCTGATTCCAACTCATCCCTCTAAACGACTTTGCAGTACTGCTTGTCTGCGACAGAGTGCGGCTGCATCGTGTAGTTTCTAGTTGCACACCTTGAAGCGAACTATGATGAAAATGAGGGAACTGATGATGTAATATTTGGAAGGAGAAACAGAATTCTCAGAGAAAACCTTAGATTTCGACTAGTCCAGCCAGATATTTTATATTGAGCCATTAGAATTGAACTCAAATAGTCCAGAGGAATAAGAGCAGCTTATCCATTCGACTAAGGTACAATCACAAAGATATTACTTAGAAAGTATATTTCATCATATAAATAAAATACTTAATATGCTAGTAGCACAATATTTTCAAATAATAACCTATTTCTTTGATGCAGCATCTTTTGATTGTAAAATTTTAAAGAATGTTTTCAGAAAATTGTTAATTTGTAAATTACTAGTGTAAAGGATTCTGTGAATGTCACTTGTACGAGGGCTAGCCAAAAAAGATTGAGATTTTTTTTAACGCATGGAATACACCAGGCTCAGTCCAGATGATTGTGGTTTTTTTCAAAGTATTCTCCGTTGAGAATGCACTTTGCCCAACACGTAATGGAAGCTATCCTTTTAACATCTTCAAAACCGCCTCACCCTTTTCCACGACGACCTCGGAAGTATCACAACTCTGCTCCTTAGCTCTTTTTTCCTACATGGAAAGAGATAAAAGTCGCGGGGAGCTAAGTCTGGAGAGTACGGGGGATGAGGAACACATTCGAAATTCTCTGCACACTTCCACTCGTACCATCTTCTGTTCAGGAGTCAGTAATCTTGGGACCCATCTGGCACAAACGCTCTCATGTTCAAGGGATCATGCAGAATCGAATATGTTCTGGCATGGGAAATGTGTAACATGTCTGCAAATCTGTCAATTGTTATTCGTCGGTCTTCACGAACAATGACGCCCGATTGTTAATTATGGCTTCGTTTATTGATGTTGCTGGAGCACCTGAACCGCCTTGCTTGAAACACAGCTCTCCTTAAATTACTTGAACCTCGAAGTGCTGTGAACTGTGGCAGAACATCATCACCATGTGCCAGCTGCAACAATCCGTAAGCTTCCATGCCGGATTTCTGCAAACGAAAGCAAAACTTCCACCCAGCATATTGCTCTTCACGAATAAACTCCATTTTGTACATAGGCGACCGGCGAACTGACGTACTTTGCTCGTCCCCTGTGTATTTACGCACGCACGCGCGAGCGAATTTCTGCTTTTCTCCATCAAATAGGGCTGACCCGTGTCCATTATGCAACACTTTTTCAGCAATATTCCTTTGCTGTGCGCGATAAAATAATAACTCTGTCTATTTTGACTAGCTCTCGTAAATAATTCCCAGCCAATAAATGATAACGTTTTTATGCCTGTTCTAATCACCCAATCCCTCTAGTCAATTACCTATACCTATCCTTGTCTCATTTAGTGCAAACATGCCGCTATGGAACAGCTAAAACAGACCAGATTGTACAAAACGAGACAGCCATACATTAAAAGGGAGGCTGCGTGCAAACGATTTGTACTCATGCCTTCATTTCGTAGCTCTGGAGAGATGAACCCTTGGGATTACAAACCCCTGGAGGAAGAGATGATCCGTCTCTATCTCACTCACAGCGAATAACGCCCTTCCTTCTCTTCATCTCGCTTGTAAGACATTTCCTATTCTAGCTGCTACACCGGACAAGCTCATCAATATTCTACCAAGGACTTCCAACTTATTACGATTCTATACAATTAGCATTCTCGGGACGTTCACCGCCCTATGCAGTGAGAGAGCGCTAATGAAATACGTCTTAGCGTCGCTGCTTGCCGTACAAACAAGCGCTCTTTTATATTATATTAACACCGATGCGCATCTGCGCTTAATATACGAAGTTATAAATATTTCCTTCAGCCTTCCTAACCTATATTTCTTCAGCACCAGGTGTCGCACTGTAGTATTATTTCATCGTTACAAAGAAAAGTTCAATTTACTCAGTAGAAAATGGGGGTTCACAAAGAGGTGGTACATAAATACGACATATTCGTGTGGCATCGATCTCTGGTTGGTTCATCATGATCACTTATTGGAAGTGTGTCATCACCAAAGTAATGGGCACATTTTTCTTGTAGGAGAGTTACGTTCCAACTTCTTGAATACTGAAGCTCTGTGAACTGCTTTCTATATCCCTAAGTATGACTCGCGTCCTTCTTTACAGTTTCAAAGTGATGCGGACTAGGCACTGTCATACTGCAGTACGTTTTACAAGACGTAATCGTTTATTGATTGATTTGGTTTATTTAATGGCGCCTCTGTAACATCTCTGGTCTTCAACATCCCACTCAATTCAGGGCATGAAACGGCCGTTAAATTTTGCTCAGAGGCTTCTTTTTTCAGGCTTTGGGTTCTTTTTCGTACCGTAAATCTACGAAACGGGACCCATGGCTTGACTTCCCTTCAAAAGGAAGCCATACTTAGGACTTCTACGCCCAAAAAATCCATCCACCCTAGCCTGAATTGAACGCGCGATCTTGGGTGTATGATACAACTATGGTTACCAGGACAACACATAGTCATACATCATACAACAGAGACGCATATGTCCAGACATAGTAAACGGTTTGCATATATGCCAGGGTTCCAGAAAGTCGATCAAATATCTTCTTTCTGCATTTTAGCAGATTGGTGATCACTTAAGTTTCGTGGCAATTGGGTAAGCTTCTTTACAAAGCACGTTGTGGACATATGCGAGACATCAGTTTTCAGAATCTCTCAAATCATTGTGTTCAAATGCAGAGTCAACTCTGATGGTCAAAAAGTTTAAGGATGAACTTCTACTTTTTAGCTGTGAAATTGGATAAAGTGTTGACTCTTTCCTATTGCATGCATTTGTAGACACATTTAAGTTGTACAAGTTTCGATTAGTTTTATTATCCGAAAATCTGGAGACAGTTTCGGTTATTTACATAGAAGAACATGTCTCGAGCCCTAGATGATAATCCTTTGACAAGGATCTTTCAGCCAGTCATTTTATCCCCCCCCCCTCCCAGAACCGCTACTGGCTTCGGAATGTGGTCTCCGTTCTTTGCGAACCACCAGTCTACCCCAGAGTTTCCCACAAGCAACATGTAAAATATTATACATTAAAGATCTCACTTCGAAGAGCTGAAGCAGTTTGATTCTCACAAAACAGGATAAATTAACATGTCAATATTAATTAACGAATTTGGTAAAATCAAGTAACAAACATTCTTGTGCATAATATGACATTTTATTCTCAGCAATCTTTTAACTATAAGTACATATGAACATTGCTAAGTTCTATATTCATGTAACAATTAATCTTAATTGTTGTGATAGACAACTTGATTCGTATGCGCGATACAACATTTGTATATTTCGGAGTGAATTGTTAGAAACCTCCTGTACAATCGACAGTTGAGAGAGAGAGAGAGAGAGAGAGAGAGAGAGAGAGAGAGAGAGAGATAGCAGCATAAAGTAGTGTGGCTACGAGAAGTTTCGAAAGAATCCACTAGATGGCTTACTGAAAACGGAATGGACATGATAGTGGTGATGTAGGTGTCCGGATAGAGCTAAAGCTTATCTTTCCACAGGTTTAGCATATTTTTAAAGTTAAGATTCGAAAGCTCTAATGACAAAAAAAAAAAAAAATCACAAAGATGTGCAGGATTAGAAAGAATGGGAGAATTTGAAAGCCTTCTTAAACCGTAGTTTAAGAAAACTGTAGCTGTCTTCATGAATGCGTTTCTGGAGACCAGTGCAAGACGCTTTTTAACCAGGGCGCTGATTATCAGCTAGCCATCGTGTGATTTCCAGGAAAGTACGCAAGAAACACATCTTCCTTCACCACGTTTTGGCTAATAGCTGCAGGTTCTTCACTGGTCGTGTATTATATCTCCAGAATAAAGGGCAGCTGAGAACTACCTCGAGACCCTTTCAGGTTTACTGAAAGCAGTTTGTAGGTACAAGTGGTGCAAAACCACAGCGAATGAATGGACTGCTAATTTAATTATATTACTCCGACAAGCTGGTCACACTTCCAGTGCACAGTGTAGATCTAAATTAGCGTTACGTCTTTCAACTGTTCTCTAGTTCCAGTTGGATATACGGTAAATGATATTAGTTTACTTTATCATGAAAACAATCGGCCATTCGCACTCTCTCTAAACCCTTCTATAACTCTTGCTTTGCTGCGTCTAAAACAGAGCATATATTGAACAAACAGCAAAAAGAAAGTAAAGAGCTGTTTGATTTAACCAAAACAAATTAAACAAAACTCTGAGTTATTTCTAGCACCTAGAAAAGATAAACAGCGAAACATAATATTTAATTACTCCCAAATATTCACTAAAAACACCCAGAACTTCTCATACGATATAGCAGTACAAACTTTCAACATTAGCTAACGTTAACATATATAAAACAGTTTCTCACACTGCTGAACCGGGTACCAGTCTTAACCTATTTCCTAGCTCTTTAGAATATCGAAAATTGGTAAGAAAGTGCCGAACACAGATGTTACTATTCCATGATTTTGCTTTGGAAAGATAATAATAATAATAATAATAATAATAATAATGTACATTTATGTAAGTTCAATAATATTTTATGTATTGTAGTTAGTGATGAGGATACCTTGTATGGATATGTTTATAATGCGGTATAACTGTAACCTGTAAATTGTATGACAACAAAAAGAGAAAGCTCCTTGGTGTTTTGTTGCGGAAGCCTGGAAAGCCAACAAAAAGGTCATAAAATGCTACACAATAGAAAGTAAACCTAGGGTCACATGTGTGGAGCCCCTTTACTTTTTTAAAAGGGCAGCTACTATAGGGTTAATAAACTGGAATACCTTTAAACCGTTTGGAGCTTTAACCCGGATTTTAATTTTAATTTTAATTTAATATAAAAAGGCGGTCGCTCCACTGGGGCAGTCAGTTCAGTTCGTTTGCTCATTACTCATTAATTTGGACGTTGCTGAGGCACGCAATTATAAGATCTACACGCGGTAAGATACTGCAATTCGCACTCATTATAAGTTCGATTTTCAACTTCACTCATCTATAAAATTTACACGCGGCAAATAAGTTTGTATAGACGTACCTAGTTTATCGTAAGTAAAAACCAGAGGACGAGAAAGATTTTGGACGTAATGAAATACAATAGATATTATGTCGCATTGCGTGCCCATTACACCATGAAATTCCTCTCCCGGTCCTGTTGAGTTCCAAATTACAAAATAGTAGAGAAATTGTCATTGTCATTGAAACGTGTAAAACAACGACGACAACGATAACAACGTTTTCAAAATTTTGGCACCCAACGTGGCTGCCCTACTAAAACGCTTCAATTTGCTACAATCATAACGGTTTAATTTCTTCATAATTAATCATCGTATACGGGCGAACACTCACATATATGTTAAAAATAGCTCTATGCTGCAAGTAGTTTGTAGTTTTACAAATTGTTTAAGTATTATTTTAATGATTATTTTAGCATTGTTGTTTTAATGTTAGCTAATCAACATTTATTTTCCTAACTTTGCTTGTTATAGCAAATCAATAAAGTACATCTGTATGAAAGTTAGGAAGAAAAACTGACAGTCACACCAGTCCTCTCTGGACCTTACGGTGAAACCCCAAAGAGCAGCAACTGCAATAAGAACAAACCACAAACCATAATCACTCCATAAATAGCATCTAAGTTATGCGCACTTGGAGCGTATCAAAAGAGAGAGAGATAGAGAGAAGGGAGGGCAAGGGAGAGATAATGGCGGAAAGATCTTTTCAAGTGGAAGTGTGTAATGAAATCGCGTGCGTGCATGTGTGTGTGTGTGTGTGTGTGTGTGTGTGTGTGTGTCCTTTTTACCCCCTTGCATTCCTGCTAGCAGCCCCAGAAAATGAAACGCTACAATTTAAATCTCACGCGTCAGCGAAGCTCGATTCCCTACCCTACTGGCCTTCCCCCACTCCCTTTCCTTTTCTCACTTTATCTCTCTTATCAGATCCGAAGCCCTACACCATCCCTGCTATCGCTTACACCAACCCCTCCAGGCCGAAATGCATATATTCCCTTTTCATTCTCACTATCATCTGTGAACTTTTTTTTTTTTTTTTTTTTCCCCGGAATTCTATTCTCGGCTCCGGCGTGAAGCTGTTGGTATCAATAACGGGATGAAGACAAAAGCGAATCGTAACGCGATAGCCGGATTGTGAATGCGAAGTTTTTTTCTCATTTCTTTTCCATTTCGATTACATTTAAACTGAAACGTTTGTTCTTTCAAAGCTGTAATTAGATATCTACCAGTAACGATGACGCAACAAAGATTCTGAACTGCTTTATCTCATAATTTTGTATTCCGCATATAATTTTAAATGAAACAATTCCAACCTTTGTAAAATTAAGCAAGTTTTATTGGCATTGTTGAAGCAGCATATACGATACAGAACCATTGTAAGCATTTCTGACAGGGTAAGCAATGGGCAAAAACCATAGGTCACAAACTACAGTAATTTTATTCAAAATGTAACGAAACTTATACTAATAGTACGTGAATAAGAAACTCAATCTTAGAGACCTGTGTGAACGTTCATTAATTTCAATACATGCTCATTTATATGATATCGAATTTTAAATCAATTGAGGTGAGTTATTATGCCATGATTGTATTTAATTATTAAACAAATAGAATGTTGTTTTAAAATGTCATTTTCCCTTATATAAGAGAGGTGTTTTCGAGTGAGAGAAACATGAATACAGAAACGTGAATGTCTATGTTTCAAATGTACAGTACGATTATTTGAGGATGCTGGCCGGCAGAATGCAGCTGCGTCAAGGAAAAATCGCCCAGAACTGAAATAACCCCACTGTACATATAACTCTGTGTAACTTAAGTATCGATATTGTTCTCTGCACTATAGTGACGGTAGTTTAAAAGTCCCGATACATGGTTCAACCTATCGGCGGTTAAACCCCAACGGCATTTTCTTACGGGGACTCGCGGTCCTCAAGCGCTTCGCTATTTTAAAACTTGGGTACACGTCGCAGTCCTCTTTCAGGCTTTGCTTCTTGAAAGAGTGACGTTATTTTTTCCAGGACATCTTAAAAAATCTTAAGAGTGACAAGTTGTACGTTGGGTTATCCGACCACTTGAATTACACTAGCGATGTTCCGGCATTCTGAACGATACATATGAGCGTAAAGTTTAGGAAGGAAGGAAGGAAGGAAGGAAGGAAGGAAAGAAAGAAAGAAAGAAAGAAAGAAAGAAAGAAAGAAAGAAAGAAAGAAAGAAATTTTAATTTTTAGCAAATGCATTGCAGTACAAGGAGAAAACAAATTAGTTCAAGCCAATGGTGGTTGAGAAAATGGTAATTTGAAAAGAGGCTAGAAATGAATGCGTACAATATGAAAGAACTGCAGCAATTTAAACCAATGCATATAAAAATAAAATCCCCAGAGGAAAAGAGGTCAATCGGATTATTAGAGGAGCAAAATCACATATATATCTTTCGAAAAGTTCCTATTGTTAATACGACGAACAAGCTTTTTCTATATTGCAAGCACCGCAAACCAATGTTATTGTATTTAAAAAAATACATAATCATGTGCTTATGCTGCGATAACACGATGTTTTGACAAGCATACTACCTTCGTAAGAAGGTCACAAAAATAATTATCGAATAAACAACCACTGAAGAGTGTAGGCAAATAAAGGGCTCATCGACATTTTACTAACTTTTCTGTAGAATTTATTATTGAACAATTTAAGTGTCTTAGTAATTCTATATAACTTAGCACTTTAATTGTAAAGATGCCTATAATATTAATTAGTGTTTAAATTTAGCAATGCAGTCACAAAAAACACGTTGTTTTAATCTAACATTCTTAGGCCGTACATTCATGATATTAATGGAAAAATAAACTTTTTCATAAAAGAACAATTTTTTAAAAATTTGTCTAGAAGATTTCAGAAGCAATACTAGCCATTACCTACACAGTACTTCTTAGTAGATATGGACATGAATTCTATAAACAAATGATTGTTAGATAATATTTTACCTACAAATTGTGCGGATTTTTTGTGCTTTTAGGAAAAATGAGATGTATAATAGACATTAGTTTCACATGTACATTGGCAGGTCAAATTAGTCATGAAGAAGTGATGCTTATTTCAAGTGTTCAAAAGTGCAATCATGTTGAATTGTCGCAAAATGTTGTGTCTTGTTTCTTCTGGCTCTAATTAATTTTTTTTTTTTTTTTTTTTTGCGTATAGTTACAATCATTTTCCATTTTATGTGACCCAAGTTTTTATTCAGTTCAAACATTACATTGATTTAGGTTCTATTATACCCTTTCATAAGAGTACACTCTATGAGCGAACAAAAAAACAAAACCTAAATAATGTCTTATTAAGATACATTGGCTAAATATACAGAAAATAATTAACAATTATATAATACTTGTAAAATGAATAAGAGAAACATGCGATTGCCCATTTATTTTCTTTTCCTGTATTGCTTATTTTCTTTAACGCTTTTTTTCTAAAATGAGCATCTTCTTTTACAATATGAATTGGCCATCCAAAAGTACCGCTAAACAGCAATAGATGTGTTCCTTTTCTCATTTTACTAAAAGATGCAATGAATACCTTTCTTTCCTGTGCCCTTTAGTTGCAAACTCTGTTCCTTAGCTGCGTTCACATCAGAATCTACGAATCTGGATGGCTTCCACAAATAAGTTCTAACTCGATTCAGCGTTTCCTTCAGCTTTTCAGTTCGGTTGGTCCTTCACACGCACCAAAACTTCCAGAGGGGGTAAAATCAGCTACTCCACATCTTCTGATCCAAAAAACTTATTCAGTAAATTCAATTACTAAAAGCAAAGGTTTTCTGCTTCCTGAGTTGAACCTTCGGAACACAGTGACTATCTAATTTAAACTTGTTTTGTTGATACTGGAAGAGAAAGGTAGGTGTTGGGTCACCGAAGTGTGTTCTTCCCTATGTTGTGCAGGGCTATTACAGGACTTTCTAAATTAGTAAGCTCTTTTCGCCTGGTTTTCTCTACCACTCTGTTCTCTCGCATGCATGCACGCAGGGGGATAGAGTGAGAAAGAGGTACGGAAACTTTGGAATCTGGAATTGGGGAACTAATTCCATGCTTGCCTGCCTCTCTCCCCTTCTCGACAGATCTTACATAGAAGTACATGGAACCAAAGAAAACCCAAAATGTGTTTCATCTGTTTATCGTCGTTCACATTCACTTATGCCGTTTAGATTTTCCCCATCTCCTTCAAGAGGAATATAATCACCTCCATTTAAGGTAAGGTCTCAGCTTTATTTCAGTGTTGTACTCTATATAGTGGTTTAATGTGACAATGTATGAACAAAACTTCAAGGAGGTATGGCGATTTCATATACTGGAACACTTAATAACCCAAATGAGCTAGAATATGCTCTATTGCCAACTTAGCTTGATATGAAACTTAATGCCGGTTTCTACATGAATAGATTATAAATACAGAAGATGCCAAAAATGTATACACACTTCAAGCAAAGCAAAAACTGTGTTAACGTAACAAAACTGAATTCACACAAACAGAAAATGATGAGAACTAAACATCTTAGACTTTTACAGTTACAACAGTGGCTCAAAATTCCCACCATCGACGTCGATACACTTCAGAGTACGTTGAACTACTGATTGAGCAACGTTTGCGAAAGTGTCCTCAGCGATTGCAGCCGTTTCAATTTCTTCCCATAGGTAGAAGTCCAACGGAGTTAGATTCGGAAAACACGGTACATACATCTCCATTGTTTTTGAACTTCAATAACATTCTTGGTTTTTCCGTATCGCATCAAAATTGCTTTCCGCTGTTCAAACGATAATCCTGGCTTCATTTTGTTGTAGTAAAGCTAGCATAACGTAATGTGGAGTCACATCTGTTACAGAACATCATACGATAATTCATTTGGTCATTGTTGATTTACATTTCACGTGGCAACGTCATCATGCTGGATGTGAGTCACATCTGTTTACAGAACATCATACTACACATTACTGTTGTTTTGCGGTGCAACTTTGAAATATATTAAATAGATATCTACTGTGAAAGTGTGTACACATTTTTTGGTACACTCGGTATATATATCACAATAACTAAAAGTATGTTCAATAAATGCAAATACATTCTTATTTGCTGATGATTAAAGTGCAGTCAGTAAAAGGGATTTTAAAAATATGAAGTTAAAAAGTAGGGTGTCAATATATTAATTTATGTCAAAGATAGTGCTAAATACTAAACTCATTGAACAAACGCAGGCTCTTGACCCTCTAAACTGTCAGATATTAAATATTTATAAAGTTATGGTGTCCCAAATGGTAATGCATGCATCTGACAATAGAAGGCATTGGCGAAGCGTGGCTTTTTGTATAGGATAAGCTGAGACAAGGAATGAAAAATTAATGGAAAAACTAATTTATGTTGAATATACCGTGAAAATGACTCTGAAATGCTAATAGTGTAAGTGATTATTAAATTAAATTACATGAAATGTTAAAAATGAGTCACTTTTAAATCTATTTGCATACATAAGCTCATTCATCACGTCATTTTTCTGTGCATAAAATAAATTAACATTTGAAATGAATGTTTCAGAAACTACTCTCGCTTTCTCTATAATGCTTGTAAGATACCGTGCCCTTTCGTTAGAGTTGACAATTATGCAGAAATTGGGGGAAGAAGAGTTGTAGATGACGAGTTACCAATCTGTCAACGAGTAAACTAAAATAGAATTAAGGGAAACTATAATTATTTTTAAAAACAATTAGCTGTAGTAAAATGTGGTATTTAATATTAATATTAAAATAAATAAGTATATCACTTCATATTACCACGATACAACTGATAATAACTAAATACTGCATTCTGTTTCTACTGCTGGGATTCTGGTCGTAAAACATCCCAAAAGAGGGCAGACTAAATCACATGGACTACCAAAAAGGCTAGCCTATACAAGTAACGAAAGCTCAATGAAAGAAACCGCTTCACCTTTCCCTGAAAACAACACAGAAAATCATTACTGCGTCTATGACCGTATTATTGGTGACCAGCTAACTATGTCACAAACAATTTTAAATTTATTGCACTGTCTCCTTGGTCTAGTGGTAGCACTTGCGACTATTAATCCTTGACTTGATTACCGGTCAGGTCAAGCTGTCAGGGTAAGGTTTTTTCTTTACCCTGAAAAGATGAATGCCAGGGACTCCGAGCTCATTTACACCATTATAAATCCATTTCATTCATCCCCCTGTTGCACCATAATGATATCACTTTCCATCATCTCCACTGGAGCAACGTAGCGGCACCCTGTGGGCGTCCAGACCTCAAAAGTTCGCTACAATACTGCCACGTCAGGGATATAGCTTACAAGCTTATAAGAACAATAGGCTAGATAGCCTCAGTCTTACAAACTTAATGGACGTTTTCTCCCCGATGAAAGGGAAGCGGTATTTTGCAAAAATTTTACAAGATATTCTGAGTTATTAAAGGTCTTCCAAAGATTATCAAACAAAATGACTATCGAAATCCTCAGTCAAAACCTCTCAGTTGATTAACTCGGTCAGCTGAGAGACGAAATCCGCTTTTCATCTTTAAACTGTAACAGACTGTCGACAGGTGGCCTCGACATTCGCCATGGTTTCAGAACATAAACACCCTTGATTTCTTGAATCATATCTAGAAGGAATGTTCAGAGATTTTGCGACTTTTGTGTCATATCCCGTACATATGCAACTGACACAAAAGATGTTAAGTTTATAAAGATACTATTTACAATGTAGGGCAATTATGAAATGTAGACATGTCAGCAACATCCAGAGGATTAAATTTTAGATTTCTAAAATTTTCACTTCTTACTAGCAAGGAAATTTTCTCTGCGACATCTTATCCTTGGGTGGTCTTTTGATGTGTCTTCGCTTGCTCTGGGTACATTATTACAAGATTTTTCTGCGTCAATGAACCATCTCTTTTGATTTTCTCCTGCTTTTTTCAGAAGTAGTCCTTGTGCAAAAACATGCTTTTTACAGGATTTTCCAACTGTAAAGCTCCCTTTTTCTATGAAATGTGATTCAATACTTCTAAAAAATGTTTTATTTATTCCAGCAAAATTTTTCATTATGGACTCGTTACATAAATTACTCCATAGTTCTTTATCTCCGTTTCTGTATATTGAGCTGATATATTCTACTTTTATCTCTTTAGTATTTCTTCTCTGAGTAAAATCATCTTACATGTTTTGTCAGTAATGTTGTTAATTCAGGTCCTTCATATTTTAACATTTTCAAATGAATGCCTTCTGGACAAGTCACCTTTCCATCCTTTGCTACAGGAACCATAGAACGTACCTCCCTTCTACTTCTGATAATTCCCAGTTCATATCCCTGTGAATAAATCAAGACCATCTTCTCAAATTCAGATATTTCTCCATTCAATAAATGTTCATAATGTTCTGTCCACGGATTGAAGGCTATCAACCAAATATTCCTTTTCTTGTCATTCTCTTGAGAATTTATCATTGTGCAGCTTACTGTTTAAAACCTGGCAATTTATATCTGCACATATATTGCTCGTTTTTTCTCCCCCCCCCCTTTAAACTGTTTTTGCTTTCAATCTATATACGTTTTCCGTTCCTTTCTATATCCGTATTTAACCACAGCTTATAAGCTTGTTAATTGTTTTATATATATTATGTATAGTTGAATCACATACTGTGATTCATACTGTGGAATGAATAAACAGAAAAGAAAAAAAAAGAAAAGAAACACTGCCTCATACATCCAATCTGGGAACATTCATACCACGTACAGAACAAGTTATGCGACAGCAAAACTATTGTTTCCATCTGCACTCTCTGCGTTGAATGTCACATTCGATTCTCAGTATGGCTCTTCTAATTCAGTCATGTAAAACAACCCTTTCGAAGAGGAATAATAAAAGAGAAAACCTTGCCGAGAAGGACTTGGGCCATTGTTGCGGATGAAGAGGCATCAAGTGCGTCTGAGAGGGAACTTGATGGATCCCAACTACTCTCCATCCTTCTTCGTTTCACACCTCACCATTTTTCAACGAGATCGTTTGTGTGAAGCAATTGTCTGCACCTCTCTTTCCCCCCTGTGTTGATCGAAATGTCCCCCATATCTTCTTCATAAAGCATACCGTCGCCCTCAACGTTATCCCTTTCATCACAGTCTGCAAGATTCCTCTCCTTGTCATGGAGAGAAGTGCAGCAACCATGAACATGCGTTCTTTGCAAAGTTTGGAGATGGGCTATTGTGAAGTTTGCACTCAGGCTGATTTCAGTCATTGCAATCATGGTTGTAATACATTTTTCAGAACAGAAATACAATCCCTTGTCCTTAACCTTTGTTTTAGCCTTTCCAAAATATTTTACAACTTCTTTTATTACACACAGAGGTATAAAAATGGTGTGAAATATTTTATTAACATTTTCCTAGAGACAAAACTTTCAATATATATAAGCATGAGCCTGAAAACCCTCCTTTTCAGAGTTATTAAGTATTTTTCGTACATTTACCTCTGAAGAGAGGTCAACTCAAATTACTTTCATTTGGTAATCATTTTCTTCTTTAATGCAGTCATTGAATTTTGCTTTTATTTGTTTGATTATCCGTTTTTTGCTGTTTGAAAATGTATTAGCTGAGTAAAGTGGCAAATATGCACTATATCCGTGACTTTGAGATGGGGAGACATTCAGAGCACGTGGACTTAACCGCGACAGTTATCTTCAATGGATGAAAGGACTTAATGGAGCGAATTTGCAGTCCGTAAGAACTTTTCCACTAACGCATTATACAGAAGCGTACTGTGTTTATAAATGTATTAGCTTTTACCTTGCTCACCAATAAGGCTGGTTTTAATTGCTGGTGTCTCCATCACAAAAATTACACATGGGTGTATGAAAATCCTAACGACATGCGACAGAACAAACAAACAGAAAGCCAAGTCTATACGTTTGGACCGGAATCATTCTTAATCATCTTCTTGGTACATATTTCTTAGAGACATTTATATGTAATTTACATCTGAATGTCATCCGACGAATGTAGTCTATGCACGATGAAGCTGTAGCTCACTTTAGTAAGATAGTTCGTCATTATTTGATAGACTGTTTACACAATTATGATTGATCGAGGGGAATATATTGAATAGTGTGCTCAATTGTCAGACATGAATCCAAGCATTTTTATCTACGCAGATATTTTGTCACCATGCAACTACTGTAGTGCCTGCTGTTGACGTTCTGAGAGAGCATATACAGTTTAGGTTTAGCAAATATGAAGTTTTCAACAGAGTACAGGGTGTCCATCAGAAACACTCCATGATTATAAACATGTAGAGTGTCGCTTTTGTTAGGTGCATTTGCATGAAAATAGAGACAATAGAAATAAAAACTCAAAACGTTATTGCTTATCTCACAGACACTAAATGTGTGCTCCAAGTGTCACGTCACACCTGCTCCAACGTACCTACTGGGATGAACTCAATGCAATGTTCACAGAAAGCAAGTCGTCCTGGAGAGTCGTCAGGTTTCAACTTAAGCACTAACTGGCATTTGTAAGTGCGAAACTTGAGACAATAACGTTGGACAAGGGGATTTAGGATGTTTAACTCATGCTATTTCTATGCATAAATTTCTTAAGAGCTACGCACAAGCGTACAAAACACTCCAACTATTTTTCTACAGTATCCGTAATAAATACTCACTAAACAAACCGAATGGAAATGTAAACACTCCACAATTTTACACAATTTGCTTCAATATAACAACAACACAAATGACTAGCAAATCAACAGCGAACAATGTAATTTCGTAATACACGTGTTTATGAAATTATATCAATTTATAATCACGAAGTATTTTTGCACATCAAAGCATGAATTGAAGCTCAGGGGATGCATCAAAGCGAGAAGAGACTGTCTGTAACGTAGTTGTTTACTTTGTTATTTGTCATGTGTTACATGACCATGTGCAGTAAAGTCATGTCACACTTAAACGAAAGGTTTACAGGCTTGTTTAATGTTTTGCTTTTAGGAACATTTTCCTAAAATACTTAACACACTTTATACACTATTATTGTTGCCAATGTACAAATTCGTTTTTAATTTTTTGGGGGGTGCATGTACGAAGAAAACGTCCATTTTTTGTCAAGTAATATATAACCAAACCATAGACAACACCGTGCAATTTTTGGTATTACAAATCACATATTGTCAATGCAACTGTTCTTTAATTAAAGATTTTTCTTATAATCAACGTTGTGTTAAATTACATCAACACCGACATACTGTTATAAGTTCTGCAAATTATCAACTCGGATTATTGAGTTGGTAATTTTATTTCAAATCACACTAAATAAAAAATAAAGGGTAAACGCTTCGTAAATAAATTACTCGTCAACTGGAGGAATTGTTCAAAAAACCTTTGAATAACTGAACTTTATCTCTGAGATGATCAAACTATTCTCAAGAACGCCATTTGGATAGCGAGAAATCTGATAGGCTATTAAATGGCATCAGGTCTAGACAGGTTTTGTCCCACAACTAAAAGATATAATATCAACATTGTTTTGGAAAATAATGATACAAACATTCAACCTGGATAAATGTAACTGAGTGGAGCGGTAACACTTGGGACTTGCATGCGGGAGGTTCTGGGTTCAATTCCCTTGGAGCTGGGCAGCCTGACTTAAGTTTATTTTCCTGCTGGTTTAGGCGAATGCTGGGATATATCTTTAATTTCTACGAATTTTCCGCTCTACCATTTCATTTCGTTGGTTGATGAGGTGGGATAATCCGGCGTGACGGTGGCTTGTGCTTTCGAAAGGTTTCTGCCCCGGCGCGGGGTATTGAATTGGATCTTCTGAGGGGCGCTCCGGAGGCGTCGAAGTATTATATCTTGGCGTAAGCACAAATGACCAGCCGTTGAGTAAGGCTGAAGTACGATATTCCTCCTCACTTCTACCAATCCTGCAGATTTAATTCTTTTCCTTTAAGTTGCATCAAGTTCGAGTCTATTGTAAATTAAGCCTGTTGGGTATGAGCACTAACCCAATTAATTAAAATTTTATGTAGTATTTACTTACTGTAATAACTTGCCTTTCTAACGCCCAAATATATAAAAAAAATGAAATTCGGAATCAATAAAGCACAAAAAGCTTTGCACTGGTCTACAATGAAAACACATAAAAAAGCCTAGCTCCCTAGTTTCGTTGATATGAAAAAACTACTTTCTAAACACGGGTTAATATATGGAAATCATACCGCTAGAGGTATATAGCTTAAGCTTAATTTGATGTGATTAGCACATGTAGCATTGTGGATTACAAAAGCTGCATTTAATAAGCCCCGCCAAACAATGCCCTTTATTGTTTTAATTATCACTTTAGCTCAAAAGCGGCTATAGGCAGCTTAATATTATTTCAAGCAAACATAACTAGCAAAAAATGATTATATTCTATTATCCGGTTTTAAAAATAATTCTTTAATTCCATCTACTGCAATTTACGTACAACTGTAAAGTGTCGGAATGATTGGAAGAGCTAGCCCCATTTCAATGTATTACATTTTCTTGTAATGGAATCGCCTATTTGAGTCAAGAAAGATTTAATGCCAATGAAGTTTTTACTTAAATTTAAGTAAATATGTGCTTCATGTAATACAGCGAGTTTATTTGAATTACGAGCCACCTGAGCGTAGTACTTACATTTTTAATGAAAGAGTAAAATTACACTTCATTAATTAATACTAATAAGTACTAATCTATGTTACAAGAGATTGAACATGACGTCCCTCAACGGCAATACGTTGCCGGCGTCTGCTTAGCAAATTCCCCTAAGGTTTCATCTAACCTTTCTTACGTAAGAACATGGCTCTACGGAACACAATTCTTGTCTTTGAGATTTTTATAAACGACACATGTGTGAAAACGAAACTTTTCAGATGAACGGTAAGGCTGGTTATTGTTTTCCAGGCAGACAAACTGTTTGCCGGTTTATTAAAAAGTTACCAGAAACAGCATCTCTCAATGACAAGAAACATTTTCTGAACCGCCGAGTCCTTACGGAAGAAAAGTAAGGTGAAATACAGGAATTTCCTATGCAATGCATTGCCACAGTAGGACATCATTTTCAACATTTCTTATAAGATAGTCACTGCTTATTATTATCATTTTAAATACAGTATAATTATGTCCTTTGAATAAAAATATAAATACTAAATAAAAATAACTCTGCACGGGAACTCTCCTTTTTTCGGTTGCGGCGGTTGCATTTCCCCAGAAAGCAGCTGCGCTGACTGAAATAATGTCACTATATCTTTCAAGTTGCATCACAAGAAAAGAAAATTAACTGACTGTAAGTTTCATGTTCTGTTACTGCAAGTAGTTCACTATTGCATAATTGGAATAAGGTGGTGTTTTTATTTTTATAAATGTTGTAACTGTTAAAGGTGTGGGACTAAATATACATAAGTTATCAATGAAGGATATTATACCTACAAGACGATGATATTATATGATATTATACCTATTATACGATGATGATGATGATGATAGAAACGTTCTCTTCTTTGGGTGCTATTTCTTATTTTAAACACATTTAAATTATTTTTGACATTTACTAAGATATAGAATATACCATTGAGGAAAATCATCCTACAGGCTATCAACTTAACCACTTTAAAATACATTTCTTTTCAACAACAAACCAAGAATTCAGATACTCAAATATTTGCTCGTTTGTGTTATTTTGACAAACGTGTATCTTAATTTAAATAAATATCTTATTAAGCCATATCTACGAAACAAACTTGAAATCGAAGAATATGATAAATAGGGAACAAGTTCCCAATAAGGAATTAGGTAAAGATATACGAATGGCTGCATCCCTTTGAAATACCGAGAGTTGTAGCTGAATTTAATAATAACACGGTAGCCTCTCCCATAGAATATGCAGGGAGGGTGAAGGTGGACAAATGAATGAATGAATGGTGTTTAAAGCCCTTTTTTGCTACAGAGGCACCACAGGCGATGGACACTGATGATACATGAGATGAAATGATATATTGGGAAAGGATTTATTTTTAGGAAGGAATCGTTCCAGGCCTAAGTTTAGGGTACCTCCTCTGCATTTGTCATTTATGAGGACTGAGGAAAACCTGGAAAAAACCTCAGTCAGGGAGGACGGTCCTGGCGGTATTCGAACTCATGAGTCCGCGCCTTAACGACCTCGGACGCCCGTGGCGGTCAAGGTGGACAAGGAAATCATGAATGAACGGATTTTCGTGCTGCGCTCTTGATAAATAGCTATAATCACTTTTGGAAACACTCGGTTATGGTGGAAACACACAAATCGCTGAAGATGATGCACAAGGAGATATACTAGTTGGATAAGGAACCCTAAGTATAAGATTTGCATGGGTCTTCTAGACAGCAATATAAGACGCCATCGGTGGAAGTCAAAAAGTGGCTGTGGTAATGACTAGAGAACTAGGGGAAAGGGGGAGAAATGACTCAGAAATTATTCTGGAGGCCGTCCAGCAAAGTTCTCCGTCAGTGCAGCCATTATAGCACCCTCACATCTCCCTACAAAGTTAGAGAGGAAAAATGGAGGGAAAATGCTGCTGACTGTTTCTTTGAGTGAGGAGAACTGGAGGTGTTAGGTTTGGAAAGTAGCCAATGAACGTCCTTCACCCCCACTCTCCTGTGTTACAGTATAGCACGGGACCTGCAGTCACGACAATTTTGTGTTGAAGCCCGTTCATCTTGTTTGCTTCTCTCTTTTTAACCTGTTCCTTATTTTTTTGTCTCCTATCCCGCAGGTTCTCTCCTCCTAACTCCTTTCCCGCCCTTCGTTTTCAGATGTGGAATTGTTAATCTGCAAATGGTTTGGTTTTTGTTTTCTTTTGTGATAAAAGTAACTATTAACTAGCACGAAAATATGTCTCATTTCCCCATTTAAATTTCCAGTAACCTTCAAACAGGAGGCAAATTTGGAGCAGTTACCGCGGAGCTGCCTTCACTTTGACGATGTCTATGATTTGGGTTAAAGGCACCGCTGAGGTAACTTTAAATAGCATATGAAAATACATTTAACTTGGAATATGTATTTGTTTGAGCAGGGGTGGATAAGGGTGTCCCTGCCCTTAGCTTGACTACCGGGCGAGTCGCCGCTCTGGGTTCCGTATTTTTATTAATTAGTAAGTTCCGTGAGTGCAGGGACTCCTTGGCCATCTATCACAAACTTTCTGTTGGCAGTTGCGACTCCGTTATTGCTACAATGATAAGATATTTAGATGTGATTTTGGAAATTAAGATACCCTTTATAAAATTTGATGTTTAAGGACATTTCTTCATTAGTTTTGAAAACCAAGCACTGTTAATATTTTTTATTGGAGTTTTTCATTTATACTTACTATTTAATGGTACCTTTCATTGGTTTTAATGTGTCAAAATGTTATATTTAAATGATCAAGATGCTTAAATGTTTGTTGTTGTTACTATTTCAGTTTGCACTTCCGTTTAAAATCTAATTCCTGATAGAGTGCAGTTGTTACATTGCAATGATAAATTCTAGAAGACTCTATAGAAAACTTAATGCCTTCTCTCGTGAAATTTAGAACATAAAACTTGGCAAGAAAAATCACAGGAGGTTTTATTATCTATATGTTACGAATCCGACTTGAAAAATTCAGGCCACGGCCAGAATTCGAACCATGGAGGGAACACGGTAGCTCAATTGGTTAGAACGTTGGCATGAAAGACACAAGATCTGTGGTTCGAATCCCGGCCTTGCTCCGAATATTTAAAGTTTGATTCTTCTTTTCCAACTAATGTCCTGTATACAAAATGTGAAGTAAAAGGTTCTATTTTTGAAACAGGATGATTGCTTGTCTTATTTATTTGCGCGACACTAAAAACTACGTATATGAAATAGCCGTGCTATTTCTATAAATATTAATGCAAACTCCTAAAATGTGACCTGGTATTATGATCTTGACGTAGACTTTAGTTTCAGGCATATCATTCCCACCACTGTTAAAACCTAAAGTAACAGATAAGGGTGAAATTGGCATGTCCATCAGCGTATACTGGTGAAAACAGACGCATAAGAACGAAGTTAACAGCAGCAGATATCTGCACCTTCTAAGCGGTCTTAAATAGTCTTATGTTTGCATATTGTGTGAGGAAAGGTATAGTATAGAAATAGTATAGTAGAGAAAAATAAGCAACCTTAAATTGCATTTCGCGACAGTGGAAATTAATCTCACAAATAAGAATTCTCTAAGAGCTCGAATCATTGCAGTTTCACATCATTTTCCATTGTGCATACAATTAAACCAAGGACTTTAGAAACCTCATCCGCTTGCTAATATCAGCGGTTGTGAACACTGAAACAGCTCCTATAAAATGTAAATGAGTATGTTAGCCCAAGGACTTCTCCAGTGAATAACTCCACTTCCGCTTTAAACGTCATAAATCCGTGAGTGTGACAATTCTCTCATTTTAATGTGAGTAAATTATGACCTGTCTGTGCTCTGTCGGAAAATTTAGTATTAACACTCAATCCAAGAGCAGTTTAGAAGTACCTGAAGATTTCAATTTTTTTTAAAAAAAGTATTTAATGTTTTAAGCCGAAGATCTCAAGAAGCAAAGAAATTAGTTATAAAAGTTACAGAATTCTGAATTGTTTTATCTTTACTATTTTCTTAGAAAATGAAGTACTCTAATATGACTCTATCCAAAACTTCACTGTTCTGTTGTTGTCACAAGATCTTCAAAACATATATTATGTACTGCAATGCTAGTATTACAACACTAATATCGTGAAAATTTAAAGTGACTAGAAGTGTAAGTATAGAATGTTAAAATATAATAGTTTAATCAACGATTTGAGGATATCTGACAATAACATGTTGATGTGTTTCATTTGTTTCAGCAGTGAAAACAGTCACTGAAGAGCAAAACCGACAGAAAATATAGGCGCGATACATGCAGATGTCATCTCTGGACCTGCAGAGCGAAATTAAAACTAGAAGGGGTAATGAGACCTATATAGAGGTCATAAATAGCATAGCTTAGACTGGAAAGTGAAAGACACATAAGATAGCTTGCCCAACAGGAAGACTGGGTGTACGTTTTGACATGTGTACACGGACAGAAAATACTGAGATAAATTTTCTGCCGGATTCATTTTTGACTTGTAGTAAGATGGGGGGGGGGGGGGCGGGGCGGAAGTGGGCTGACATGTTGAGATTTAATTGTAAATATATAAAACTGGCTAAAACCGGGCATTTTCTTAAACAAAATATGTAGTTTTAGGGATAAGAAATTTCTGTAAGTACTGTGCATAAATAAAACGGTAGTTTATATGAATATCGGGATTGTTGTTTCGTGTGTAATGCGCGCGCGTTCTTGTTCATGTTGTTTTCTTTTATTGGAATTAATTTCAGAAAGGAAGCACTTTACAAGAGCGTGAACGGCGACTGTGATGTGCAACATAGGTATAACCGCCACAGGTGGCCGAGGTTGTTCAGGCGCGGACTCGTGACCGGAGGTCTGGAGTTCGAATTCATCAGGACTGTCCTCCCTGACTGAGGATTTTCCACATTTTCCTCAGTTTTCATAAATGGTGAATGCCGGGGAGGAGCAGGAAGAAAACGGGAGTTTTAAACGCACTAATGTGAAAAAGTTATATATATATATATATATATATATATATATATATATATATATGTAACAATAAGTAGATAAGCAGAAAAAAGGATAAACACTTAGAAAGTCACAGATTTAATATTAGAAGAATGCGAACTGTTCAAAATATTGCGATACTACATCTGTTCTTCCTAAGTGTTTTATTCTTTCAGCTTATCTAGTTTAGTTACATTGTTCATTGTGTTATATATATATATATATATATATATATATATATATATATATATTACGAAGGGGGTGATATATTTAAGCTTTAATAATATAGTGCATTGCTCGAAGATGTTAACCAAATCTGACCTATGGATACCCTTAAAGTATTGATGCATTTAGAGCAGTTTTAATATTGTTTTCAAGAGAATGTTTTTTAAACTGAAGAAATGAACTGAAACAGCTAAAATGACTTGGCCGGTTTAGGAAGTCTTGAAGTAATACCTAAAAACGAAGCAGCACATAAGAGCTGTTTAATTAGTGCAATACCAGAAATAAGCCATCTCTAGTTCCATAATGAAACATAGTAACGACGATTGAGCTAAATGCACAAATTGCTTTGGAAGGGAAGTACGCTGCTATATTTCTAATTTTTCTTGAGTCTGTAATTCTTTAGTGCTGTACTGACCCCCACCTCGACTTTTCTTGAAGAAAAAGAAGAGATGCAATCACCGCAAGTCTTCACTCTGGTGAACTCTAATGAAAATAACAAAACAACTTCTTTCATTACTGTTCAAGATACTCCCTCCTACCTCTCCCCGGCCGATTAAAATCAGTGACCCCAAATGAAATACAACTTGCCTTTAGGTACTTGGCTTTTCTCTTATTTCAGCAATCCTCTTCTTTATTTCCTTCAGCTATTTCTTGAGATTTTCCCCCTCCTCCTTTTTGTTTCTTTGGGAATAAGAGTGCAAACATTAAACTTCAACATTGACTGGCGTTCCATTGTTCTTTTTCTGTCTTTGAACACTCATTTTCGCAAATTTTTAAGAATACACTTTTCTTTAACCAAATATTACATTAATATTGTTTTAATATATGTTCTGCCCTCCCCCAAAACGAATAATTACATTATGGAAACAAGTTCTTAAGAAACTATCCTAGACACCATTAACAAGAACGCTTAGATTTATATATCGAGCTGATCTTGTTTCGGTTGCTCAGAGACCTAAATAAACAAAACAAATAACTTTAATAAAATAATAAAATATTTTCAATGACAATCTATTCACTTCATCCAAGGTGAAACCAGCTTATCAATCCCACATTTGAAAAATATCTGGTCTCTGACAGTAATGAATCTTTATAATATATTCTGTGCATCATTTCTGCCATGGCGCTTATCCAAGAGATAGTTGATGAAAGGACTAGAGTGTACGGAGAATGCACTAGAATTTACAGTCCAAGTATAGTCTTCCGTGAATATTGAGCAACATGTCCTGTGAGAAGAGAACACCTGTGTAACCCAGGTTGCTTCTGACGAAGAAGATCATAATGAATTTCTCATGAGCAAAATCTTTGTAATTTTGGCGCACGTGCTTGTGCTTTCACGGAAGACGGATAGTGTGACTGCTTCCAACGCAAGTCAACAAAGGTCAGAAAAACTTCACGGGGATGACTGCCAAGAAGTGAAACACAAACCGTTAATCACGGCTTTTTGTGATGAGGATCAGCACACCTGAAACCCATTTTACAATCTTGTAGATGTGTGCGAACTGCATAGCCAGTGACATGCAACCTTTCCTCGAGTTCTTGATCACTCTCGATTGCGGCCTTTAATTCGTCGTCAACGACAGTATACTCCTCTTGTGCATTATATACCCCGGTTTGTATCTCTCAAATATTCTCATGTTGAATCTTCACCCAAAACAGGTCTCTTTCAAGCTACTTCGGCCGCTTATGTTTCCAGTTTGATCTTGTAAATTAAACAAGCTCATATTGTAAGTATTTTAGATACAAGCTTTTGTTGTTTACTTACTGCTATTAAATATAAGTTGAAACTTTTGCATTGGAAATAACAATAAAACATCTACATTGTGCTATACTCTTAAGTTCAGATACATTTTTCTAAAGCAAAAGCGAAAGGGCCATCTGGTTCGATCCCTGCTGATTTCGAGGGATTTATTCCGAGACGAACTTTAGGCCGGGGTCCCATTTCCCAGATTTAGTTTCATGTTCAAGTAATACTCCTTTTTGATGGAGAGAGAGAGACGATGGGTTCATCACCTTGTTCTGCTCTCTGTAACCAAATTCTCCTCCGTACAGTCGCCTTTTCGTGGGAGGTTTCTAAGACAACCGCTGAAAATTAGTTTAAAATTGGAGACATTAAAATTTTTATTTGGAATGCTTTATGTTAAAATAATAATACAGAATAATAACTTAAATAATATAGCTAGAACGGTGTTTGATAAGAAAATGCATTACATTTCTTAAATTCAAACATATAACAAGATTCTGAATGCCAATGAAGAGGAGTAAACGTACCCTGCAAATTGAATCATTAACCTTTTTCTTTCTTTAGAATATTTCGGGGAATTATGATTTAAATTTTGTATCTGGTTTTGCAGCGACTATTTTGAAAAAAATTTAAACGAACCAAGGAAAGTTCCCTAAATGATAACTTATTAAATTTTCCTACCGCAACAAAATGGCCACTTTGCTACATAAGAATAGGGATACCTACACTTGTGCAATTCTGATTATAAAACGATAGCATAGGCAAATCACGTGACATAATAGCGATTTCCGTCACGTAATCGGCTCCGTCTTGCGAATGATTTACTGCCTAGAGAAGTAGCATTCTATATACATTATGATCCCGGTACATAGACGACCGCAGACGCTTGGCGCCAGGAGGGCCGTTAACGCCTCTCGAAGGCAAATCACCTCATTTCGTGGTATTAGTATGGCACACCCGTTGATCGCATCACTAGCAGTAGCGCCTCTCCAGAGTTAATATCGCTTTCTCCCCTTCCCCTTTACGTTTTCTTCCCCAGACACCGGTTCTTTTGATATATAATCAGATAGCCAGCTGCTGCAAAAGCACTATCCATGATGCACAAAAGATATCAAGCCATTATGTGCATAAGGCGTCGCAAAGTATGCTGAGACTATAGGTGATGTACCTGTTATCACTTCTATATCATCGTGTGTTCTTCACTTCCGGGTTTAGGCAATTTTATGTTACTTGCTCACGAAAATATTTGTATTCATCTTTTACGTGGACGTTCAGTATCTCTGTTTTCTTTCGTTTATAATTTAAATTTTTCTGTGGTTAAGGTCGCTGCCCTTTCTTTCCATGTGTATTTTCTTTTTTCTTTATATTCTTCAATTACATAATTCAATGGACATATACTGAGCTCTTCTCAAATACCGTTATTTTTATCTAGCCTCTTCTTATAAACCCTAAGAAAAAAAATGAGCAGACTTTCGAGGCGGTAATTTGATTCTGCTCTGCAGGAAATTAATAAATATTCTTAAATGAAAACCCAAAAAGAATAAATAAAACTGTTTACATCTTTTCTTTAGTTCTTCACTTTAGAATATTTTTTTTTTTTCGTGTGACACTTATTTCGTATTTGAAGATGATTAATTTCAGTTTTAGTATTTGAATTATAAACGTCTTAAAATTCAAATATATCTTGTTCATTAAATATGTATTGTTGCCATATATTACACATTACTTTCTGTTACATAGGCTGTGGTTCTGTCCTATAACGTTATTACAAGGTATTGTACTGCATCCTTCCATTGATGCTAAATCAATTTTGGGAAATGAGCTAATGAAGGCATACTAAAGTGGCCTGAAAAGGTAAGTGCATTTACAAGGGAAAGTTGTACAAAGTTACATTAATTTTATCGATAAAATACTTAAAAGTGCAATAATAACAAGAGTGTACAGAACATTGCTGTAGGCATACACAGGTCAAAGGTTTAATGATAAAGCATAAGAAGAAGTAAGAAAATGGTTAATACTACCAAGTGCTTGCCTTCAATTGGAACAAATAAATGTAATATCAAAGCACAATTGTGTAAACTATGAACAAAGAAAAACTTTGAGATTAGAGATGATTACAATGAATAATACATAACTTACACAAATATCTTGGTCAGTGGATGAATGGTGGGAAAGGACTAACTATTTAACATATGTTGAATAACTGGCCGAAAATGTCTTCATCCCTCGAACGCTACTCCTTTGGTCAGGGATACGCCCGGAGTGAGCCTCTGACATCGTCACGATAGACGCTTTTACACAGTTTCGATCAATTAAAAGAAAGACAAGGAGAGTTGGTTAGAATATAAGTGAGAAGAGGAGGGAAGAGAAATGAAGTTTGGCATGTAAGTCCGTGCAAAGACGGCTCTAATTTTACCTGTAATAACTAACAAATAAAACATTCAAGCATGCCCAGGATTCGAACATTAATCTTTTCTTATTATTAGACGTATGTTTTTGTCCAGTCAGCAATCAGAGTTAACGTTCCGCCAACGCATTTCCTGTCTATGGTATAACATGAACATAACTGAAAGTGGCATTAAAAATTATATCATAATTTATAAATCCCGATGTTTTCTGAATTGGTTACGGTTTGGATTGTTGCTTATTTTTTTATCTTAGTGTGTACATCCTTTTACATTACGTAAGAATGTCATTTCTGCTGCCTGTAGTTATTCTTATCTCTTTTATTTACTACCCAGGTATCGCTTCCATATAAAAGAACACGAATAGCAATGATTTAATAGAATTAGGTTTTTTCTTTACCATTATTTTCCCCCAATGTTCTATTTTATTGCTCCGCAGATGGCTTTACATTTCAGGATTTTTGTTCTGTATCTTCATCATAGTCGTAACGAATATCACTGCCCTAAATCTGATATAGAACATTTCTTCTTCTTTTTAATCATTGATTATTATTTTTTAACGGTGAGGACATTTTCCTCGGAATGTCATTACTTTATTTCTATTACGGGAACTTTAAAATTGTATAGTGGGCATAATGACTTAATTTGTGGGAAGCCTTTTGCAATGCCTTTTCATTATCCTGTAATATTACAAAGCAATCTGCCATTATTGGGTTATTTAAAACAGCGTTATCGTCGCTTTAATCCTATTTTACTTCATTTTTAACTGTTTTGTAATGTCGTCTAAGTGGATATTAAAAAGAGCAGGTGATAAACTACGTCCTTGTCTAATTAATTTGTCTTTGTTAACAATTCCTGTAAGAAAAACCATTAGTGTTTATTTGGACACAGGTATTATTTCAAACGATGCTTAAGCCTTGCAAAGGTTGTTGTTTTTAAAGATCTGTGTACTACATAAACGCAATCAGAAAATGAGTGGCCTTTCCGAAACCACATTGTTCTAACCTTTGTTTAGTTCCGCTTATTATATTCAATTTTCTACTAGTTATTTTAGCATATACTTTGTAAGCTGCATTCAATATGTTAAATCTTCTATAGTTGGCACAATGTCGGTTACCTTTCTTAAAATTGGAATTACAGCGGCTTGTTTCCATTCATCAGTATTGGAAATGTCGTTCAGAACATGTTTAAATTCAGGAGTCTATGTTTTATTTAAATTGGAGCATATAAACAATTTCTTATGAAAAGTGTTTAGTATTAATTTTGTTTCTTCAAAATTTATTAGATCTATATCTATTACAGATGTTTCGACCTCACTTTCTTTTCTATCTCTTTTCCAAAAACAATCATCACTTTCATACAAGTTTTTGAAGTATTCAAGGTATTCATTTTTGATGTTGTTAAATAAAGTGCACCTCTATCATATTTATTAGTGCTTTTACGCCTTAAATTCCATTAGTTGTAATAAGTATATATATATATATATATATATATATATATATATATATATATATCGCATATCTCAGTGCAAAGGACACTTAGTTATCTGAAATATAATTTTTGTGTTTCGGTTTAGAAGTTTTATTCATTATGTAAATGAACACTTCGTCCTTGTTCTGCTAAATGCATCTCAGTGAGTGACAATTTGAAGCATCTTATACACTTGTATTACGAAGTGGAAAATCATCTCGTGTGTGTGAGTGTGGTAGACTCGAGCTACTGTTCCTCTCCCTTCTTCCCCTCTACGTCGCTCCAACGCGCAACCCTCGCGACCCGCATTACGGATGCTGCATCAGCTAGATACAGAGCGAGCACCCCGCGGCGGCATTACTCATCCTACGATCAAGTTAAGTGATTTTGGACGACCCCATAATGACAACCCATCGATTCCCTTACATGCATAAACTTAGGCCTGTTACAGCTTATCGCTAAGTGCTACCAGCTACCGCCTAACTCACACATAACGTGCTGTTACTCCTCCTGGGAAAAAGAGAGATATCTTCCAGAGAGAAGCATGGTAATGTTTCCTCTTCCACAGAGAAAATGTAAACGCACCTCCTGCATTTTGCCTGCAGATATGTACCGGTAGAAATATTTAGCAATGCGATAGTGCAGATGCAAACGCTTCCCATTGGCGTCAAGCGTTTTGAAACGTACGTGCATCACTTTCAGAGCTTGATAAAACTGAGTAAGATCTTGTATTAATGAAGTTCTGTACATGTAAGGTAATATTTTCAGTTTGAAGATTCGATGCTGATTCGTGAATCGACTTTTGATTCATGCACTTTCATTATGTTAAATACTATATGCTACATACTGTAGTTTTATAATGGAAAATATTCATCTACAATTCTAAAGAGAGTGTTTACTACAGCATCAATTTGATGGATGAATTTGCATATTCAAATTTAAGAATAATTGCATTTCGATATATCTAACAAGACTACTAAAATGCTTTATACATAACACACATTTACAATCAATTTCTTGGTATATCTAAACAAATAATAAATCATGAGTAAATAGGTTGCAACATTGACATAAAATGACCGTGAGAAAAGAAAAAAAATTCAAAATTTTCACTACGTTTGTGAATAATTGCAATCACATTGCAAAGAAGCCCCTGAAAAAAATCTGAAATCTTATAAGACGATGACTCTGCCAACTGCTCTGTGTGGCTCTGAAACGTGGACTATAAGAAAAGAAAGACTGGAGTAATGAACAAGTAGCGGAGATGAAGTGTTTTAGAACAATGAAGGCATGTAACAGATTAGGAAAAATAAAAACTGAATATGTAAGAAAACATTTGGAAATATTTTCATTAAATGAAAAGCGAAATTCTTGCAGAGAAAAGTGAATAAACAAATACCTGCATTCCATTGTAACCTTCTAGCTATAGTTCAGTAGGAAGACCTAAAGAAGAAGCTGGAACAGAAAACCTTTCCAAACTCAAGAAGAGTTGATGAAGACGCAATTCGCCATTCTTCCATCTTTATGGCCAATGCGACGCGGTCGATTCAATGACCTTTGTAAAAACGATTAAACTTTGAAACTAGACTTCTTTTATGAATAAACAAATCTTGTAGTGTATATAAAATGCTCTGAAAAAGCTGCAATTTGAATATATTTGTATTTTCCCGTATTTTAAGCAAGTCCACAAAATATTTAATATTAACATATCTATATACGATGTTTCTTCACTTAGTCAAAGCTTTTAATAAATTGAGGGATATGGTGTATAATAAAACTCTCCGCAACCATTTAATAAAAATAAATCAAAGTCTTTAGCGAAACACAGAAACACAAACAAATATTGGAAATAGAACAAGTAGGAAGGCTAAAGCTAAGCAGTCTGTTAAACAGGGCTGCTCTTTATCCCAACTTTATTTTAATATTCATGTTGACACAGCCTTAGATTAATGGCAAATTTTTAAACTGACTTAGAATATAAAATTCATTCTTAATCTCTATGCTGTTTGCTGAAATCAAATCATTTTACAGCATTTAGCCTACAATCTTCAAACACGTATATGAAGAAAGAAGAGAAAAAGAAAGAAAGAAAGAAAGAAAGAAAAGAAAGAAAAAAAGAAATAAAAGAGCTATAACTATGGTATTTGTAGACCCCAGGCTAGAAGCAACATTGTAATTAATGGATAAATTATACGTCAAGTGTCTGCTTTTAACTACTTGAATTGCAACGTCATTTATTTAGTAGATCAAGATATTTATATTAAGCTAAATACATTTTAGAATAGGGTAGAACGACCGTAAGGATATAAAACATTAACCGAAATATAGTTAAGATTTTACAAAACGCTAGCTGTTCCATTACTGACTTACAGGGAGCTAGAGCTAGTCACTGAAAAAGTAAAAGAATCAGAAAGTTGTGAGGTGAAATTGCTGGCCTCACACTGCTAAATATCCACACAAACATGAAGTCAGGTTTCAAATGTATTCAACCGCGGTGAACGCATACAACAAAAGCGAACTGGTACAAACATACGTAACCTATGAAGAATCATAGACTTACTAAATACTTCTTAATTATGATCCTACTGGTAAAAGGAGAGTTGGGTGACCAATAACTGGCTGGATAGATAAAAACAAAACAATAAATAATTGTACATAAATAAATAACATTAAACAAATATAAAATAAACAACCAACGTAAATAAAAAATCCCATAGCCATTTGAAGTAGGAACAGCTAAGTGCTGAACCTTGCTGTTGAAGAAGAAGTTTATTTATTTCAAAATAAAGAATATTTTGATAAATATTATTCCACAAGCAAAGATCGGAAGTACAGAGGAGTAACGCCCGTGAACATGTGCAATGTGCATGCACAAATCTCATTAACCCAAGGCAGTTCTAAGAAAGTCGGTGAAAGCGCGTGACCGGCCGGAATGCGAAGTCAATCTAACGGCGGGGGGCTGTCCGAGGATACGAGAGCAGAGGAGACGTATTTCGTCCATCAGGGTGACCCTACCACTTGCGTCTAATTAAAACGAACTAGGGGAGATATCAGCTGGACTGTGCTACACTAAGCTGCTAAATGGATTGAGAATGAAGAACAGATGGGATCGCCACAGTTTCAGTGGCGTCCCTCAACCACATTCTCTCGCTTCTGTTACGTTCTCCGATGTAAGTGAATTTCAGCTTCAGAACCGCTCAAACTGATGAGAGAAATTATATGGACTGGTAAAGTTCACAGGCCATATTAATTTACCGTTTAGATAGTACATATACTATACAGAAACGCCACACAATAGCTACATTCCTTATATATACATAAAATTAGAAATTATCACATTTTTACAATTTAAATGCATGTTGTACTGTTAATGTCTATTTGCAAAGTCTTATTGATTCTGTGATATAATTATCTTCTATTTGAAACACAATTTTTAAGATTTTTCTATTAGATTATAGCTAGAGGAGTGCTGGAGGGGTTTTTACAAGGGTTCGCAAGCTATTAGTTTCGGACCCTTTGTTACAAAGAATCGTGATAAAATTTCGATAAATTATACACCATTTTCTAATTTAATCATCGGCTATGTTACTTATTATAAATGATAAATTTAAAATATATTTAGCTGCATTTACACTGATTGTTGAAGACTTTCTGCGCCTATTCAATTGTTAATTACAGTTGTATTTGAAGTAACCATTGTAACCACTTCCTCTGCTCTGTATATTTCTGCTGGCCGTTGCTGTTTCTCTCTCTTTCTTTTCTGTAGGCTCTCTATTTAAATATTTGCCAGCTCACCCTGAATATAGTTGTTATACTACGGTCACCAGATCGGGTTTTAATGTGCAATTATTTAACATGCTGTGCCTAGGGGTGGGGGATACATTTCAGAAATACAGTGAGAGCAGTTTAAAATTCCCGATATATAGTTCAGCTGGTCGGCGATTAGACTCCGCGTTGGCGCCGGTATTTTCTTATATAGCCGCGCGGCGCAGAAGCGCTTCACCATTTTCGAACTTAACTTCTTTAGAGTAGGTGTTGAAAATGTTGTTTATTTTCCCTGAAACGCACAACCCACATCTTCTTAGGAAAATATCACAGACATTCATCATTCCCCGTCACTAACGAGCCCTAACTTCGTTTTGCATGTTTGTTTTAAGCACCTACAGTATGTGAAGGTTAGTTGAATATACCCTGTTTTTCAATGTCCTGCAAAGTTAAAACCATGATGTAAGATCTGAAAAACGAGGTTGGCTTTAACGGAAGCTTATTTCATTAAGAAAGTTAGCGACCAATGTGGGGCCATTATTTCAAGATGTGCGATTAAAACGCTTTCAAACTCACATATGGGGCTATAATGCTTTCATGATTCTTAACCTTTATAAGTCCGGGCACACATTGAAGGCTATTAAACATCACGAAATTCATAAATCATATTAAAATATTTTAATGCAAACAGTAAAAGTATTTCAAGTACGCGATAGTAAAATGAACCGGATTGCTCTTAAAGGAAAAATAGAGTGCTATAGAATAAAATTATTCAGAGATACTCCAAAATTAGTAACACGACAGATTTCTTATGTTCTATACTGCTTTATAATAATATTCACAGAGTAGGAGTCTATGCTACACATCAATGAGCAATATGAAACGTTAAACAAGACTTGGTTACACAATTAACATATTTGTAATTAAGAGACATAGATCCTCATAGTAAGTAAATCTTCCCCAGAGAGAAGGACCACGTTGACAACGTAATCCGTCTCAGCCACAGCAAGCCTAGGTCGAGGGAGCGAATGGCACAACTCTCTCTTTATCTCTCTTGGAGACCAACTTAGGGGTTGCATACTGTCCATCCCTTGGGCGGTTCAAGAAGGGAGTCACAAGGGGTCGCAGAGAAATACTCTGTTATAATTAGCGTCGAAAATTGAGAGTAATGAGGAGGAACAAGTATGGGGGTAGAAGAGGCATGCTCTAACAGAGAGAGAGAGGGGGGGGGGGTTACAACGTTTGCCGAAGGCAGACAAACAACGTGTTTAAAATGAGGCTTTATCATTAGTTCCCCCCTCCTCTGTGTGAGAGCTGTGCACTGCTTTTTGGAGTCTTGCATGTATAGATACCATTATTAGTACCTTACCTGTATACTTTATATACTAAGAAAATAAAATATATTTACATTATATGAACATGGATGAGAAGTTCCCATTATGCAAAAAAATTAGTTGAAAGTTCAATATTGCATCAAAGGAAGTCGAAGTCAACAAGCTATAAAGTAACAAAGTATTCATTATACATAGTACCAGTGTTTCGCATTGTACGAGTATTTTTACATTTGGGAATATCTCTTGTAATATTGGATGAAATTTCTTAAATATTTTATCTATGGGCATGATATAATATTATACGTTAAAAAGGTTTATTAAGAAAACGTTTGAAAATCATGTAGCAGGAAGAGGGACATATTCAATTACCTTTTCTTCACAGGTTACAATCAGCAAGGCCTTAACGTTCTATGCAAGTGTTTTAAGATTATCATTATTTTTAATATGCAGTTTCATGCATTATTTTCAACATTTTTTCAAGCAGTATTTTTTAAACTTTTGAAGAAAAGTAATTCAACAGTATTTTAGATATTCCAAAATATAACATTATTAAAATGTATTCCCTTAATGTACTATTGAAAACTGATATTTTAGATTTTCATATCCTTGAAATTTTGAAGACCTGCTCTATAAAACAATAAGGGGGGAATGTGAAAGTGAAACAGCTGTTCAAGACGGAGGTATTTAATATTTATATTTATTTATCTCCCTAAGTTTTTAATGGTTTCAGCGTTAAGCTTATTTAACATTACATCTATTTTTGTTTGGGGTTTATAAGTCAGGAGTGTACAAAACCACAATAAGAGCTTGAACATACAGTTATTTGAGGCAATAGGCTTACAAACATCCTTCGTACTCCATTTGAACGTTGTACAAAATGCATTTGAAAAGGATGGTGACCATGTTGAATTAAGATCCAAAGTACATATATTCATATGCCATGTGCTTTCATTTCATTTACGACAAACTATCATTTAATGAAAATAGATATGAAATTTGTGCCCATTCTGTGCTTTTTTCATGATTTCCTTTTTTATATTTAGCTATGTTGAACCATGTTTTATCCGTACTAGGTTTTAACGAGCTACGCCGGAATCATTTGAGAGATTGTAGAGAGGTGCTAGACATGCAATTTTAGTTAGGGAATCCACGAAGAAAAACAAAGGAGTTATATGGTAAAAATGATGCTGATAAGTCAGCCTTAAAACGAAATTGCCTTAGAATGTCTTAAATGTGTTTCGCGAGCGAGGAAATTCGGATTTTCAAAGGCTGATCATAAATATCTTCAAAATTTAATCAGAGCAATAAAAATCTCTAAAATCTCGAACTAAGCAAATGCAGTACAGCACTGAGTAGCGGTTAATAGTTTTAACCTGTTATGTAACTTAAACTAGAGGGAGCTATATGTATGGCCTAATGGATAAGGCGACAGCTGTGGTTTCGAAGATCGTAGGTTTGGGTTTTGCGAGGCTAAGTTTGTTTACTTTGTTATTTTGTACACATATACGATAGTTAATCATTCAAAAATTTAAAATTTGAGTAAACGTCTATTTAAAACATCAATAATAAAAATATGTCTAAATGTTATAGATTACTGCATAATTAGAAAAGTAAAAACAGAAATAATCAATGAGACTCAAGTTCGATAACAATGATAGGCTTTTTCTTCACACCGCCCGCGTCAAACAGACATGCCTCAGCTTTCGTCAGTTATTGTGTGATATCATTTCGAATGAAAGCTCCATAAATCAGTGGCACACTGGCCCTTTAGAAACTTAATAATAACTTCCCTCAAATTCCGTATGTTGGCATATTTCCTGAAGAACTTATTTCTATACCTTGTTTAGTTTTTCGTTAGTTTAAGGACGTCCGGTGAACAGGACGCCCATATTGAGGTTAACTATTCGTCGGTTGAGTTATTCCCTTACATCCAATACAAAAAGAGGGAATGGTTTATCTGTTGGAAAGAAAACGGGGTCCACAATGGCATTAATATTCCGAATAAACTGCTTGCGAAGCTCCACATATGTCAAAACAGCCTAATCAAATACGGACAATAGTCGCTATTTCCTGTATGAACATAATTCTGTAGTGATAGCCTAAAATAAAGAATACAAATAAAAACGTCAATGTTTTCAAGATATCGTACGTGATTTTATGACACAGTGCTTTAAATGGATGGCGGTTAAGTTGAAATTAGATTAATATATATACACATAGGATGGAAAATCATTAAACGTATGGACTTTGATAGGTTGCACGGACATCAAAACTTTGAAGTTTTTTCAAACCCTTAAAAGGTCTATGCGCTCTTGAAAGTTGGCATTTTGTATGTCTTGATCCGGCAACTCTCGTTAACTTCATGCAGCGAGTGACAAACTGGAATCTACTAACGTACAAATGTTATATATGCAATAAAATATCTCAGTGCCAGATAGCAGATTTTGTCAGATAACTGGAAAGTACTTTTATTGCATACAGCAAGAACATTATTTCCATGCAAATATTATGCATTTTTATTTGGATTTTTAAACATGAAGTTTTGAAACAATCTTCTACTGTCAATACTTAACATTGTACATAAAAATAAAAAATATACTTGACATACATATTTTATGGTAATGTTATTTGGTGGCAATATGACGTCGAGATCAGGGCATCCATAAATCGCAACCGATTGAAATATTGAAGACAAAGTTGTACGCGCGATTCTTCCATTAACTGGTTCTGCTAAGACCCTCTTTCATTTTATCCAACAGCTCTAGCTTAAGAACATTTTGCTTGCACTTATCTATCGTGCGGGAGCAGGTTAATTCACTTTAGCTGCTATCCACAGGTTCGGCGGTGTGCGATTGCCACATTACTAAGTGAGGTCACGCCGCGTTCATACCTGTATCTAATACAATAGTAGGAGACAGTGAAAATTGTGATTTTTTAAATTTCCTTTACTTTACTTATTGTAAAGTGCCGTTCTTTTGGTATTTTAATTTACTTTGATGATGTATACGAGGGCTTTAGTGCACTATTAAAATTAACATTTTACAAGGCAGCAATTTGGCTCGTTTGAAATGTTTTGTGTGGTATCGAATGTGAGCTCGTTTACGAGATTCTATTTGAAACTCAAGAGGATCTGGTGACCAGGATAGTTGTAGCAGCAGGGAATATTAAAAGATAATTCTGTAGTTTTTGACTGCGTTAGAACGTCTAAAGTCCCGAGGATGTGTAGGGTGTGACGTAGGCTATTTTGAACCTCTTTTGTAAAATGAGGTAGGCAATTGTAAATGCTTAGAAATTTTTCCAAGGCAAATGGGTTACTTTACTGAAAACGTGATATCCTCATAAGGAAATATGGCATTAGAAAAAACTATTTATTTTTTGTGTTACTACAGTCCTTCATGGTTTGTCGCTATTATTTTCCCCACCCTGTATACGATTATGTATATTCTATTTTACATAGATGACACATAACTTTCATTTCCGACGTTTTTTATTGAAATGGATTGAAACATTACGTCCAACCTGTACTAGATGTTTGACTGAACTGCGACAGGCCCCAGGGCCTAAGTTTTGATGAAGAAGAATCCTTGAAAGATGATTTTGGTAACAAGAACTAGCTGTTATGTGTCCAATTGTATGAGAAAAAAAGAGTAAATTTTTTGCTTAATACTAATTTCAAATATGACAATTTATTTCCTAAAAGACTATGAAAATCTGACTGTCCCTTTTAGCAAATGAAATTTCATACATGTTACTAACAACCCTTCAATGATAACACTTGAAACTAACTGTGGAAGCAGGTATTTTATTTAAAAAATATTTTAAGTGTATTAACTTTCATTATTTTTAGATAGAAAGTTAATGTGCCCTCTTGTGGAAAGTTATTCAGTTTGACAGTTCATGCAATCCAACTACTGAGACACTCCTACTGCTTAATTTATGCTTAACACTAATGCATACATCGACGAGGATGACAGCAATAATAAGGATACTAAATTTCGAGGTTTCGGAATGAGGTTTTTCTTCGCTAGGAACCTGCTAAAAACCGAGTCATTCGCTCAACCGAGAAAGGGCCAACTTCATTGTAACATCATTTCGCTTATATACTGAAAAGGGCACGAGATTTCCGAAACAATTCCCGGTCATTGGCCAATAACAGGAAGAGCTGAAGTCCGGCGGGGAAAATGACCTTCGTACGTAGTGACTGACACAAGGGGAGAGGGGATGCATCCGATGAAAATGAACATGAAGAGAAGAAGAGGGGTCAAAAGACAAGTTGGGATGTAGCCAATGCAAACGTGACGGAATGAGCTTAGTCAATATGTCTGGGTATTATTTAAACCTGCATTCCTCATTCTGTGCAATTGGAAATACTGCCCTAGAAGGTACGTCCACTAGGAGGAGTGTTTTCCAGAGCTCTGAAGCGAATTATAATACCTGTACCTTGTAAAGCTCTATACGCTTCTTATCTTCTTCTTTCTTTGCCCCTTCCTCTTCTCTCTCCTTTAAATATTGGGCTCTTCTCAGAATGGTTATGTAAATAGTTTTCTATATGTTAGATTTCTTGCTCTTTTAAGACTCCAAACAAATAAAACAGTCTAATATTTTGTGCAATAGTTTTATCTTGAGATATCAACCATGAATAATGTATGCATTTCATAGGATGGTATATAATTCACTGCCGTTCAACTATCTACCAAGGGGTAGATAGCTCCGGGATTTGCTGCATTCGTGGCTAGCAGATAAGTGCAACGTATGGAACATTCTGACACATTTTAATGCTCTTAAGAGATGTTTGTCCTTTGCTTTGCATCTTTGACAACGTTCTCTAGTATTCTGGATTTTATACTGCATGCATTTAATGGAAAAAGAAATTTGTTTAATACCTAGATAAGAAATGTTATCAGTTAATGAAAAATTTTTTTTCTAAGAACAAAAGGACAACACAAAATTCACTATTAAAGAAATGTAAATAACTAAACCATTTTATTGCAGATTAAAAGGTTACATTGTAACCTTCAACAATAAAAGCATCCCTTTCAGTGATGCAGTAAAATATTTTGTATGTACTTTGACTCTAATAGGAACTAAACTTTTCAAGTTAGTTCAACTTGTAAAAATGTATTTGAAAAGACCGCAAAACTTAAAAAAATCCCAATACAAACTCTAAGGATGCTCTATTTTGACTATTGTGACTTTTTACAGAGATTGGAAAGTTAAGCTTTCACAGAAACTTCAGTGCGTTCGTTTTATTTGATTATGTCCCTGAATACTTCCAACAACTTTCTTGGCTTCATTTAACCAATGCTCTCTCCGTATGTGTATCAAAGTATCGCACCTTGTTTTTCGCTTTACGCTTCTGGCCTCTTGTCATAAATAACTTCAACCTATTAAAACCATACCATCAGACCTCTCTGTATTCTGCCTCACTGCTCGGTATTGGTCATTGTCGCAGTTATCAGAGATAGTCAACACGAACTACCTTTAACCAATTTGAATGGCTTAGGCGGTAACACTTGAGACTCTTATTTTCGTGGTTTTACCATGGTCTTTTAGGGGAATCTTTCCTTTCCACTGAATTTCCGCTCTTTCATTTCATATGATTTTATGTCGTTGATTCTGTTACTGGGTCGAAAGTGCCAGGCAAGGTGGACTGGTGCGGCGTGACGGTGGCTTGCCCTGTTGAAAAGGTTTCTGCCTCAAAGTCTGGTATGGAACCGAACCTCCTGAAGAGCTCACAATCATTGGAGGGACGGGGCCCTCCACCGGCGTAGAGATATTTTTTCAGGCAACAACTTAGGAACTCCTTCTTCTCCATGCAGTTCCTGTCCGTTGCTCCTAGCCACTCGATATCCTTCACCTCATCCCATCCTTCCTTTCAGCCGTGAGTAAGCCTAAAATACCGCAATATCAAACAACGCAGTGCAACTGTCGTACATCTACGTTATTCAGACATTTATTTAGTAAGCAAAACTAGGAGACTCCGTTTCAATTCGTTCAATTTAATTATTATTTTATAGCCATGCTTAAGAATGCTAATTCTTTACATCCCGTCTGTAACTCGTAATTAACACGTTTTATATTTTATTCTATTTTTACTGTCCATACTTAAAAGATTGTTTTGCATAATATTATTATTTTTTTTTATTTTAGTGAATTTCCTGTCATCTAATGTTGCTTAGTTGTAGTCGTTGATATCTCTCTTATAAATTTATATTAGTTCACTGTCGTCTGGTCTCTTTTGCCTTGTTTGTCATCTCGTTGAGTGTAAGAGAAGAGTTGGTTCCAACAATACCGGTTACTATCACCTGATACAGATATTTGATAAAGATAAGTGATATATGGCTCTCTGAGCTATTCAAGGTAAGGTGCTAATGCTGCTGCTGCTGCTGATGATGATGAGTCCATACCATCCCTGTAGAGCAAGAAGGGTTTCCTACCAGTGTAAAGTTGGTCCCAAGTTTCCTTTACAGCGAGCCATTGCTATCAAAATAAATTCCTTTCCACCATCTTATTCTCCGGCTGCAAAAAATTCACTCTCTTTAGTTTTTGAGTTGTCAAAGGGCAATGTTGATAGATGTCAGCTTTCCCAATTTGATCACCCTACTTTTAATAGTCAAAATGTCCTGTCTTATCAGCACTGATGAACACTCATTAAAAAGGGATATTATTGAATAGAAAAGCTCGATTTTTTATTTGCTTAATTGTGTTTTGATATTGCTTTTGTGTAGTAATAAATATGATGCTATGTATCTTCACCAAACTATTAATATTCTAGCTTTTTTAAATTTTGGTGATAGCATTATTGTTTTATAATGTGTTTATCCTTAAGTCACGTATGTAATTTGTGCATGTATGTAACGGAGCCATAAAACTAAATCTATCTATTTTGAAGTGGCTAGAAAGTAAAAATAATAGTCGTAACTGATCTCAAACTTAACAAGTCATAAAGTTGTTCTGCATAATGTCTAAGTCAAATAAATAAATAAACTGAAAATATAAACTTCTGAATATAGATACAAGTATAGTCTGGCTATCAGAAGAAGGCAAGCGACAGGAGTGTGCTACGTAAACATTAACAGTGTTGTCAGATACTCATACGTGCTGTGTAAAATCTGAAACTGTTCACTTAACGCGTGGCAACGTAGGTATCCCACATACACACTCTTCGTGTGCAGCTAAACGGTTCAAGCTCCCCTCGCACTGCAGCCCGCACATGCCTTCTTATGATAGCCAGACGATACAAGGGCTTGAATATATATATATAAAAGCAAAGCGCTGCTGGTAGTCAGTAACACTCCTAAATAGTGTAAAGCGCGGCTTCTTTCATCAGTTACAATGTAACACTGCTTCATTATCGGTGCACAGGGTTGCCAACACATCAAGGGTGTTAAAACATGTTAGACATTCAATGATACGGTGTGCGCATGCGTGAATTTTAGTATCAATAGAATTATCGATATAGAACATTTATTACTTCACATATCATTGAAACGTTTTACATTTTAGGCGATTTTATTCTGTCAACCCTGTTTCTGTGTGGTTTAAAATGTCTTATATTAACTCGTTTATTAAAGAATTGTACTGTGCTTAACAGTAACTGCATATACTGCATATATTTTTCAACCGCTTATGCTGAGACAGAATCATGCTTCACACGTTGCTGTGACAGAAAGAGAAATACACCTGAAATAACACATTCATATACCCACCAGTTTGAAGACAGGAAGCAAAAATAAACTTAGAAGCTTTCCTTTTCATCGGCAAGGAACAAGTCAAAAGCAGCAGTGCTGAACTACTTTCAGTACCACACGCTTTGCTACACAGAAAGGCTTCCGTTGTTTCTTAACAGGAGTGAGGATGATGTACTAATCAAGGGTTCGTTGTTCAAAACAACGCTCCCAAAATGGCAGACGTGAGGCTGATGGTTATTCATGAAGTAAACCAGGCAGATGTGACCGCAGCATCAAGAAGAGATGTACGTTTCGGAACTACACAAGAATCCGGCCAACCAGAATTAACCCCAAGATCCTTCTTGTTGGTTGATCAAGCCTTTTGAGCTAGAGACTAGGCACTCCGCCTTCACCGGACTTTCTAATTCTATAATCTGTTTAGTTACCCTGCATGTGTCAAAAACAATAGCCGTGGCATTTTAGAACGACAAACCTTCAAAAATAAAATTACTAGGATTAAATATAGACAAATGAAAATAATAAGATTAGCTTACGAGAGTAACTAAAGTATCGCGGCTGAAAATGAAAAGCAAAATCAAACTCCCACGCAAACAGCTGAATGCTTTCTCTATTATTTCTCTGAATAAAACATTCAGAGCATGTCGATAGGCTAAAGAATGCAGTCAGAAGCCTTCTTTATTAATCCATACATTCAAACAAGAAATACTAAAAAGGTACATACGTTGAGCTTCATTTACATGTATTATAGTCGTCTGTTGTTGGAGCAACATTTAAGCATTGCAGTTTCAAGTTCTGTCTGTTGCTAAATTTTGATTTGGAACAACTCATCCGAAACAATTTTATTTTCGCCACAAACCTTTGTCTTAAATTCATGCGCAGTGACATCGCTGCTGTGCGACCTGTTGAGTCCAGGGCAATGAATCACCCTCTCCAGCCAAAGTGTCCAGGGCGAAGTTCCATAAAAAATCCTGTGCAATGATTTCAAGCCCCATTCTCTCCATATTAAAAAAGCTAGTAAATTTTTGCTAATGGCCTAATGTGAGGTGATAAAGTTGGGAGCAAGGTTCTGCAAGACACATGATTACACCAGAAATTCTTCTCTGGAAGATAAAAACAGAAAATGATAACTTAGCCCTCAGAAATGTCTAACCCCGCGACGAAACAGAACCTGAGTTCGCAGTCGGGTACCGTGACAAAATTAGCTAGTACTGTGCCTAGAGGCCGTAGCTAAACGGCCTCTAGGCCGTTGCTTTAACAAACAGGTTTAATAAAATTCAAACATTCCATATAAAGCAAAGGAGATGTTTATAATAATTATTGTAAGCAAATGTTCTTTCTATAATTATTATTATACGTTCACCGGTACTCTCAGCTAGTGCAGCGCAGTTTTTACATTTTACATTTCTTTATATGGACCTTACTGCAAATCTCCAACATTTAATCGCAAAGACATTTCTGACATAATACTCTTGAATTTTTAAGAAATGATTTAATACTTGAAAAATGATATCTCTCCTTCAATAAATAAATTATGAAAAAATACCGGTAGAGTGCATAAGTTCATAACAACAACGCACCGAGACTCTTTCCTGAATATCTTTTTAATTTAACACATTAAAACACAGAGAAGAGTTAGCTGACAAATTTACCCAAGAACAAGACAAATAAATTGCACAAAATTGTATTCCAAAGCACTTGATGCGGCCTAATAATTATAACAAATTGAACTTTAAAAAAAAAAACACCAGAAAAATCGCCATAATTTTACTAATTGTGAAAAAAAGATTAAAAAAATTTAAAGCAATACCCAAGAATAGTGAAAATATGTCAAAAAGGCCGTACTTTTACCCACAGTAAAATAATTATCTACTTAATCTGAAAAAATATTTGAAATTAAGTGGTTTAGAGTTTAAACTTCTTAAAAAGCACGTAAACCAAATAATATTAAAATGGTTTACAAAACATTCAATACCTGGTTAACACAATGCCTGGGTCTATGGCACACTTTAAAACATTGACCGCTTCCCTGAGAGAGGAGTCAGTTCTCATATGGCATGTTAATTCTAACACAATTGATTGTTGATATGTTTTATTTAGTGACGCTCCTTAACATCTCCGATCATCAGCGTCCCATTCGAGTATTTACTTTTAGTTTATAAGCGCAATATTAAACGTGGGTACACGGTTCTCTAAATTACCTTAATTATCAGGGTGGGTGTGTGTCTGTCTTAGGAAGCAGTTTTTTTTTAATAAAATTACATGTTATTTAATGGAAAACAAGTAATACTCTCGGCAAGTATTTTCAGTTCGAGCGCTGAACAGGAGGATTTTCAAGTTCTACAAGTCTAATGCGATACTGACAAGGTCAAAAACTATTTAGACTGCGGGCAATCATTGTATATACGTTCTCTTTTTTCTATGTTAACAAAACTCTTTAATAGCGCGTCGGTGGATTCTAAATGTTAAACACGATGGTTCCAGGATTTTAATATTGATTATGCTCGCAAGTTCCCTTCTTAACATAACTAGCCTTGCCGATTCCATTTGCTCTTAAAGCTGATGGGCTCTGTCATGCCAAAAGCTTCAGTTATAAAGATAAATAGAAATCCTTTGACATCAGTTCATTCCTAATTTCCACACGACTTTTCCCTCTTCTCATGCGCCACTTTCTGTATTCTGAAAGTATTTCCGAAAGCAGAAAGCGGATGGGCATTACAAAATCTCTTTAGTGTCCTTTTATTGCATTGCAGAAGAGGGTGTGAAACGAGGGGCCCTCTGTGAATGCTGTTAATTCGACCATTTTGCTAGGCATTTTACAACATCTTAAGCTACATTCTAACACAAATTTAGTGGTCACACAACAGTAGATTTTCGCACTTCATTCAAAGCTGCTTTAATCTCCAAACGATGTTTAGCACATAAGGTTTAACATATCAATTGCGCGTAGGCAGCTGCATTGTAGACAAGTAGAGAAATTTAATCTGTGGTAACATAAAATGTAATATGTGGGTGATGACGTTTGCCAGTTATTCGGAGCATATAAAATGGCTTGTGGGATGTAAAGATAGGTAACTCCATGTTGTGGGTGAAAGTCGTTATTTTTTGTATGTTATTTTTATGAATTATAACGTTTAGCTGCAGCACGTTAAAAGCGAAAAAGTATACAAGAAAGCAAATCACCAAGTGCCATGGAGATGCACTGTTAAAAAAGAGATCAATCACGAATTTATCTAAACAATGCATCTCTGTACTAATAAACAGGGGAGAAGTTGTACTTTCCGCATAGTTCTGCCATGGGACATTTATTTGTTCTAATTTATGGTGCTTCTAGCTAACTCTACTAGATTGTAGAGAACGTCTATAAGTCGTGCTGAGGGCGGTTGTTGTTCATTTCGTTTTACTGTGAACAAACAAGTATTATAGCATCAAAAGTAAACATATCATTCGTAGTTACATAATTTCTAAGTAGAAACGAACTCGTACCTGCAACACTCATTACGTACAGTGTGGTACGCAAGTAACTGAAGGCTACAGGAATTTATTTTAACCTCTAGTTTAAGCACCCATGTTTGTTTAAACCACTTGTATTATCCCGGAACAAAACACCAGTATTTAAGTCATTATGAAACTTAATATAAAACGTAATATAAAAATATACTTTTTTCACAACATCTTATATTCATTCTCATAATTTTTATGAACTTTCTCAAAATATTCCCCGTTGTATACAATGCACCTGTCCTAGAGTTTCTGTTCAGTTTTCAAAGGCATATAAGAAACCATGCAGGAAATCATTTTTTGACAGGTCCTTGAAAATGGTCTCCGTAGCCTTCACCACTGCTTCTGATGATGGGAAATACATCCCACAAAGTGTTTTTTTTCACTTTGTAGGAAAAGAAAAAGATCACAAAAGGCTAAATCTGGACTATACGGAGGATGAGGGACACAATTCACATGCTTTTTGTGAGACATTCAGCAGCAACGTTTTCAATGTGCAGCCGTGCATTATCATGGTGCAGCTTGTTGCACGGAAATGTTATGCGTCCTATATGACCTTGCAAAGTCCAGTTATGTTGTGTGTGCAAGGAGGACATGCTGGTAAACCTATCGAAAAATGAGATGACTATAGCTTTCCCAGCAGAAGTAACCACTTTTTCTTTACTTTTTATGATGGAGATTTGAAAACAGAGCTTTATTGTTTAATCTCAGGGTCTAAATAATGTAGCCAAGTTATCTTTGAAAGAAACTCCTGTAACATCATCTTCAACTGCAAGTAACGCTGTACGAACGTCCTTTTATTTCGGAATCAAAAGCTTGGAAACCCCAAGCATAAACATTTTCATGTGCAACTTTTTAATTACCAAAGCGTGGGTGTTTTTAGAATTTCTGAAAGTTTGAGCGAGGTTTGACGATCCTCCCTCACAATGGCAGTAGAAGTGTTAAAGTTATCTTCCCTTCGAGAAAATACCGGAACTCCGGGTCCACCTTCTTTTGAAATTGATTGCCTCCCTTCCATCAACAACTTAAATCATCATCGTGCTATACTCCAGGGAAGAATAATCTCTACATGGGTCTCCTGTAACATTGCAAAGGCCTCAGCTTTGTAGAGACGAAAGCAGAATTTCAGAGCAGCAAATTGTTCGTCGTGTGTCACCTACAATTTGCTGTAGGTGTCTCAAACAAACAGCTCTCACAGGCGGCAACCGAGAGTGACAAGATTAAAAAGTGTTCCACTTGCACATTAACTAACAAAATATTTTAAAGTTAAATTCGCGGTGAAAACATGTCTGTAAAAATGAACAGAATTTTGATTGAACAGCCCTGGTAAAACAATAAATAAAAATAAATAAATAAAATAAAAATAAAATACGATAGTTCTACAGTCTTCCCTAATCGTGAATTGTGATATAAATTCCCCAGAAAATTCCCTTCAAAGCTTACACCGAAATTTCGCTCTAAGCGAAACATTGTACTAGTTCGTACAATTATAAATAAATTACAACTGTTGTTTTGGAAACATTGTTAAATTTATAACAATTATTTGGAATGTTTATATTTGAGGCTGTTTTTACTGTTGGGGCATCAAAGCAGGTGAACACTTAAGATACCTTATATGAGATGAAATGAGGTGTTCGAAAAGAAATTTTTAAGGAAGGAAGCGTTCTAGGCATAAATTTGAGGTACCTTCCTTCCCAGCATTTGCTATTTAGGACTGAAAATACGTGGAAGAAATTTCAGCTTAGACTAAAAGTTCTGTTAGGAATTGAACCCAAACCTCCCGCTTACGAGTCCACGCCTTATCGTCCACCCTTGTTGGTAATATTTAACGTGTTCTGAGTATTGACGCATTAGACATAAGTAGTACTGTAATTAGAATATGCCATAGTAATAAATAGCCAATACCTGTAATGATTCTCAGCAATGTTTTAAAATGTATTTTCTTCCCCTTATGGTAGTTTTTCATTGTGCTAACGTTATTTTGGTGCTTCAATAACGTTTTTAAAAATAATCTAGTATATGAAGGCGCTACGCTTAGAGCTGTTTGTAAAATTGTATTTTTAATACATTTTGCAAATATTTGAGTAATTTTGCAGCTGTTTAAGCGCTGTAGACTGAAAAAAAAGTTTTTTATTAAATTAAGACCGAAGGCAATGTTTGTTTGTGAGCTCTATTGCCTAATAAATTCGCAATTAATAGGAATTAAAGTAAAACCGTCTTTAATTCTGCACATTTCACATAACATGAAACAGCGATGAATTGTGTTTCTTCTATTGTCAAACGAAGAAATAAAAAAAACTTGGTGGTTTGGCGGTGGTAGTAACACTTAAGTTGCAAGCATAACAGGCGATTTTTAAACGAGCAGTTCGTGGAGCTTGATCCACGGAATATTCGGTCTAGTATTTGTTCCGAACAAGGAAGAGAAACTTTTTATTTTAAAGATTTTGGGGACCTTAATTTTAACAGTGCTCATCCGTATATTTTTATTTTCTTATTTCAATGTGCTTTTATTTGGAAGTGAAACGTATGCACATTTAAAGGAAATGCTGCACTTTCATAAGGCTGATTCTATCCTTAAACATGAAAATGTTAATTAAATATAAAAATGTTTAAGGAACAAAAAACTGAGAAATGACTATTCGCTGTTAAAAATATTTTGATATGCGCTTATTTATTTATTTTTTGGGAAATGCGAAAATAAAAAACTCTTGGAAATGTCAATCTCTGGGTTTGCTGAATTTTAATGAACATGTATACGAGATGCAGAAAAATATATGTATAAAGAAGTACATAGTAGAAAGGAATAGTCCAACGGTGGGCACGGGTTCGATTCCAGTTTGGGTTCATTTCCTGATTGAGTTTACAGGGATTTTCTCGCAGCTCTTTACATAAATTCCTGGAAAATAATTGGCTAATGTTTGACTAAGAACACACATCACATCGCAACGTAGTTGTAACACTGATCTGTATCAATGCCTATATTAAATTATCTGAGACTTTGTTCCTACTCTCAAATAATTTAATGCGACGCCACGTTTTACTTGTAAATTCTTTGTACAAAATTTTCTCGCATTCTATAGTTCATGAAGATATGTTAGAAAAGGTATCATGTGGTATTAGAAGCAAAGAGAAACTATACAGTATAGGATATATTTTATATTTTAGCATTTACACATTGGGCACACATTAAATTGAGATATTTAAAAGAGTTTAGGCAAAAAAAAAATATTCTTGTTTTACAAAATTGAAGCAAAATTTTGCTGAATAATATTCAGAGGTTTTAACATTAGCAGCTATCGGATTAAAACATTGAATATCCATAATGCCTACCAACTGCTCAAATAAAAATGTTAAACATTTTGATGAAATTAAACATAACATGAAACGGAAATAAATGTATAATTGATAATGCCTGTTGTTTGGTATCAGGCAGAAAGAACAGAATACTGAATGCGAAATAAACATCAAAATTAGAGAGTAAGAAGTAAGCAGTACTTGATGAGAAAACATTACAAAATGGAGCAAATAAGTAATTTTAAAAAGACGCAGAAATTCCTGTATAAAGAATCAGTGAAGAAGTAAAAGGCAGAAAGAAAGGTAAAGGGAAGTACATATAAGAAATGAAATATCAAGAAGAGAAAGCGAAGAAGTAATTACATGCGACTTGACGTAGAAATATGCCTCTCATTTAAAGCGAAGGCATTTTAGATCACGACCTTTAACCTACAAAACGTTGCTAATCCACGTATGTGACCGCTGCTGACCTGAAACAGACATGACACCCACTGCTGAACGAAAGAATGCAAGTCCCAATTAGGTTTTGATGTACGAAGAGTGAGGGAGGGCGGTTGTTACAATTTAAACTTCTTTGTCCTGTCACATCAGCGTCCTTGACGTAAAGATTATGACGATCCTACAACGTCTTTGATATTATGACCTTAATTTCAGGGCTGTACCAAATACGTTACGGTCATATTTCTAACGTGCCCAACTAATCCACTAAAGTGCGGGACAAACCTTAATACCTTCGCTCCATCCCACCGAGTTTCAACAGGCTTAACTCTAGAATTATCACTTTCGTTTAAACAGTAACACACTGCCACGAGATATCTGGAAATTCTCCAGTGTTGTTACTGTTGTACATCAAAGAACGAAAGCAATGAATATTTTCTGTTTTTAAGATTATCTCATTAAATGGTTTTCTCTCACTTCTGCATTCGATCTCTGGTGGCACTAAACGTGTACTAAAAGAGATTGCAGAGACGTGACAATGTTGTTTTTGTGAGCGAACTCTGATGCATCGCATTTCTCATGCGTAACATTATTAACGTAACACAAATAAGCAGCTGGATAGCTGTAATCTCAGTTCCAGGAAAAAAAGGTCATCACGGTTTGTCCCGTGTTATAACACCGTAAAAGAAACCTGCAAAAAAAAAAGAGCTCTTCATCGTCATTCGCTACAATGGTAGATGTTCGACAAAATTTGAATATCAAGAAATAAAAGCATAAATGCGCAACAAGTGAGCAAAATTTAACCCACACTGTGCCGAATCAGTCAGGTCATAGCATATGATAGATAGAGCTTAGTGCACCTATGCTCTGAACATAATTCTGTCTACCTATTAGCTTACAGTTGACAGGTAGAAGGTTACCATTAGATTGACGTTACGGCATGATTGTTTTAGGCTGAGTAAAGAGCAGCTCAAAGAAGATATTACTGAAGACAGGGTTTTTGGCAGATGATCTTCCTGTGCTGGCAATCAGGGCCCTATTCCATAAGTGTATTAGTGCAAGTTGTTGTAAAGTATTGCCTGTTCCACGAAATAAATGCAACACTTGTAAAGTATTAGTAAAAAGTTACAAGTGACGTGACACAACAGCAAGATATAGGAACAGCTGTTTTCCATACACGGCCTTGAATTAGATTATGTCCACTCTTTAGCTTTTAATGTACAAGCGGATTATTGTCATTCCTGCTAAATCGGTATTGTATTTCTTCTCAAATATAATGATAAGTAAATAATTTATTACGTGTTTATCGATATTCATGCATAATAATCCAGTCTGAAACGACGGTCTCATATAAGTACATTTAGGAGCATCAATTTCAGTCGTCGAGAAATGGTAGAAGAATCGAGTTTTCGGTTGCTCTCGGTCATTTATTTTATTAGTTCATTTGATCATTTATATTTTATTTATTTGTTTATATATTTTGACAATCGCAATAAACTGAAAAAAAAAATGTGTCAAAAGAAATTATTTTAAAAGAGAACAAAGAATGAAAAGAGTATTATCGTGGCATGTAGCAAGAACCTTAAACACACATTAACTAAGATGCTGGTCTGAAATGTACATTTGAAAGAGGAAACGTCAATATCAATCATAAGACGCACTTTAATTACACTTAACCTAGCTTTATCTTGTATACAAATATTTATTTCTTTCCATATACATATTTCTACTCGTCTTTATCATCACTTTCGCTAATAATTGCAACTGAAATCATTATAAAATAATAAAGTTTGTGCTAGTATTTGAAGTTACCAATATTCCTACACTTATAGAGAAATTTAAATAAATTACCAATGCCCGACTAATACTAATGTAACTTAATAAAAATATATTATATTATAATATTTATAGGTTTATAATATTAAATAAATACATGAATTTTGATTTCATTCACTATATAGTCCAATGGTTAGAGTTATTAAAAAATACTTCTGTGGAACAGAACAACGAAAAATCCTCAGTTACCATAACTGGCAAATGCCGGGAAGGTACCCTAAACTTAGGTCTGGAACGTTTCCTTCCTTAAAATATCCTTTCCCAATATATCACTTCATTTCATATATCATCAGTGTCCACTGCCTGCAGAAAAAATACCATTAAAATGGTTCTGAAGTTACTTCAATTTCATAGGAGGGCTTTAACTTTAAGGTATTTCCAAAATACTTTTCAGAGTGCATTTTCTGCACAAGGTGATAGTGAACGTCAGAGAATGCAGAACGCCGAGGAAAGAACAGAAATACTTTTACATGGACAGCCCTGGGGAAGGGAGATGCTTCATGACAATGGGTAAAGGAACATCTTGCGTCTCATTCCAGTGGCCTCCAACTCCTTCACAGAAACTGATTCATAGCAGCTTGTCTTCTGCAGGAATCATTGAATCACAACGCAGTATTGCACTTTCTTGCAGTACCCAACTCCGCCCTTAAAACCAACTCTTGAGTCCGTCTCACACCACCGGCACCGACATTACCCCTTTCTCTTTAAACTCTTTTCAACCATCAACAACAGCTACTGTCTTATCATAACCATCTCCACTCTGTCACCCCTTTTCCTTCTCGACGCTCCCCTTCCCAGTTAGTCTGTCTTTACGATCGACAAGTGAAAATTGAAGGGTTTGAAACAAACGCCCCTAGGGGAATATTATGTTTTAAGTGGGATAATATCCTGGTTTATGCCATGATACAACGGTTCTTGTGGGTATGAAGTATTAGGGAGCGCAACTGAGTTCCAATGAAATATACTGCTGGGGTGAAAACTTTTGATCTTCTTTGTAGAGTTTCTTCTAAGACAAAAGTTTAGCCTTTTAATATTTATTTAGTTTCATTTTTCAAGAGAATATTTCTATAATTAAAAAAAAAGTTTAAATAAATGCCTACAAATCATCATTTGCTATGAGGTAATAGTATGGCCATTATACAGGATGTTAAGTGTTTAAATAAAGATCTCGCATATTTTCATAGCAATAGAATAATACGCGAAAACTAGAAGAGAAGTGTCTATTAATATAGTCGGGAAACACATGAGCCATGTTGTATTGGTGCCAGTGTTTTCAACTGTCAGTTGAATAGTCTCAATAGTATGTGGCTATCACGTATTGACACTCATTGCTCAGCCATACGCTTTATGTGAACACACCTGGTGCTCTCGGACTGATGTGCACACGCACCTGCAATCCTGTATGTTGTCGCTAGCTGTGAGGTGCACTTAAGTCTTTAACTGCCCTATAACCAAAAATTTAAAAGATTAAATTCTGTGGTCAGTTGGACCTCTACGAACAAATCATTTCCCATTAATGTTTGCGTTAGGTGTTGTGTCATCATGTGTATGAACCACATACACTCCACCGTGTATGAACCACATTCATTTTCTTCTTTAAAAAAAAGTGCATTATCTTGGGACCACATTTACTAGACTCTGTTTAGTTGCAATAAAGTATGGGTCATATCTCAACATATATTTGCTTCCGGAATGTGAATGCGAATCTTTGCTTGATGAAAATGTGCAAGTTTCATTTGGATACTCAATATATAAAATAAACCGGTGTTCTAAAGGATGTAACGTTTTCTACAGTCTTTTTCTCTTCTATTATCCAGCCTGGTTTTGTGTATAACAAGAACAAGGAAACTTGCTAAAGGTAAAGTTACCGCTTGTTGGTATAACTTCCGGAAAGCGGATATCAGCGGCAATTCTACCTGGTAATAGTCATGTGATTAGACAAAACGAAGCGAAATTGTGATAAAAATATGACAACAATTTTTGCTTATGCTGTATTGTGAGTAAAATTAGGATATGTAATCTTAAAACAATTTTAATTAAAATATGAACATTACTTGCTTAAAGTGATTGATTTAACATATCTTGCCAATATATTCTTCAGGCTATACTTTTAAGTTGCTAAATGACCTCCATGAACTAAGATTGGACAAAATACCGATTTCAGCGGAATAGATCATTTATATATGAATCACAATAATACTTATTCAAAAAAGTACGCCAACATTTTTTCCCAAAAATTAATATCTCTCAAACATAGCAGTTGCTCCTTTACTTTTGAAAATTTTGCGTAAAACACTATAGCGATAATTAGAAAAACACCAGGAGCAAAAGCGCGGCATTCTTTCATTCAAAGAATTCTTTGTATGTCCACAACAGAACGCAAGTCAAGCAGGACGTAGACCTGGTAATCGCCGGGTCCGTCGATGGACAAGTTCTCCTCAACTTTCTAATCATACAATTTTGATCAATAGCATCCTGCATATAATGTTTGATTGCTATGTTATTATTGTTACTCTAAGTGATATTCGTCTGCAGTCACACATTTATCATCTCTTAATGATATTTCCTTTCATTTTCAGCAACTTTGTTTTCGCAATCTTCCAATTTATGTCCTGATATTGTGTTAAGTTCCTCTGCAGCACTGCGGTGTCCCGGGCCAGATATAACCCCCGAGGCTGTTTTCTCTAGTCCTCAAAGGAAGTAGTTTCTTTAATTTTAAAAATACGTTTGATATTAAATCTAAACTACGTAATATTTTGAAGAAACGAGAAACAGAAAGCTGGACTCAGGAAGGACGCTTACTTCGTCCCTTCTGGCTGATTGCTGCTGATTCTAAGAAAACTCCGGAGCTTTGCATTCCACGAATAACGAAATATTAAGCTTGATAAAAGTGCACTAGCATAGAGGGCGTACGAATGCTGCTTCTATTGGCATTTCGAGCATTTTTCAACCTTTATAGAGAAGTGTCCCTGTTTTAGGCATAAGAGTAATTTTTGGATTTGGAAATGAAGCTTATAGGGGTTTTAAGAGGACGGGGCATAAAAGGTAAATGCCCACGAAGAATTCCATTCCTCCCAAAAGTGGTTTGACACACGAGCTTATGACTTTCCGCAACTGCAATAAAACAATTATGCATTTTCATATTATAATATCTAGTGTACTCTTCTCCAGCCAAATTCATTTCTTTGTAATTCAAATTTATTGCGTCTGTACTTGTAAAATATCTGAAAAGAAACTAAAGAAAGACACCAATATTTTCTTCGCCTCAAACTTCTTCACTTAGAACAACGAAGTACAAACAAAGATTCTTTCAAAAGTCCCAATTGTAGAACCGTGTAAGAAATTTCTTTCTCTGGTTTTATTTAACTTGTACGAAAACAATAGCTTTATTATTTTGTTTGCATTTTTCTTTCTCTTTGTTCCCAAGCTTAAGATTTACAATGTATGCAACGTTCCCTTCCCAATTTCTAATATAGTGTTTCGCAAAAGTTTCGAGCAGCTCGATATTCTTCTGTTGTTCACGCTCTCCTTATTGCGGACACATTAAAGTCGGCTATCTTTATTTCTTTCTCTCAAGAGGAATCTGCGTATTGCTTAATTCAATCCAAACTACAAACGCAAGAAAGTTTTACAAACTAGGCATGAGTGCAGCTTTTAAAAGGAAAGAACAACTTTGAAAAAGAGTTTAGATATAAACAGCAAATAAAAGAAGGTAAGGTAATCCAGTCATTTCGTATAACACGAGAGATGATTTCCAAACTTTTCTATTTTAACACAGTGGAACTGTTAATATTACGGAATAATTTTATACGATAAATACGGTGGAGCAGTGTGCGCCTCGGTGATCTGGGGCTCTAATCAGACCCAAGATTTGTGGGTTCAAACCCGACAAGAGACAAAAGATTTTTTTTTTTTTCAGGGCGTAAAAATTGTCTCCTTAGGTTTCGCAAGCGTGTTATAAGGTTTCCCTCTGGCCAGTCCAGTCATGTAAATCCACACTATCGCTCTACATATCTGTTTCTTTGTACCCTTTCCCCATCCTGTCGTTCCCTCACTGCTTGATGTCGGTCCTGGTGGTGTAGTGGTTACCATACTTGCCTCCTAAACCCAAGATCGCGGTTCGAACCCGGCCAGGACTGATGGATTTTTTTCGGGGCGTAAAAATCCTAAGTATGGCTTCCTTCGGAAGGGAAGTAAAGCCATGGGTCCCGTGTCGTACATTTACGGCACGAAAAAGAACCTCAAGCATGAAAGAGAGGCCTCTGAGCAAAATTAGTCGGCCGTTTCACGCCCTGAGTTGAATGGGACGGTGATGACCTGAGCTGTTAAAGAGCGTCCATAAATAAACCAATCACTGCTTGAGACCACAGTTACATATCCCATAAAGCTATAATCAAAAAGAAATGTTTAAAAATGTATTCATACAACATTGCAAATACACTATCTAAGATGCTTGTATAAGTGTCGTTTTATTAATATGTCAATATTGTTAAGGGGCTGGAGGTTTCTCAATTTAAAAGGGAAGGTAACATTATTTACAGTTTTCGATCGAAGTTTGATTTAATCATATAGATTTATATAGTGCTTGTTTTGAATAAAGGATGATATATTTCTTGCATTAATAACCCTGACTTCTATGGAAAACGCCATTTGACTGAGAAGTGGGTGAGCATTGTGTATTTGCAGGAATCGAGTCATTGGTTTTCGACTGTCGTTTAATACTATCGATATTTGAAGTCGTTTACATTATGAAACATACACTCTTCACTTAACAGAAATACAGGTATTGCTGGTGCTACTATTGCCACAACAATACTACAGCTACTGCGAGTGGGGAAATGAGTGGAATGGGGGAACGGGCGCAAAGCTAAGAAAAATGGGCCTTGAGTGAACTGACGAAAATGAAACGTAAACAGCATAATACGAATAAAAACTACTACTAGTCATTAATTTACTTATTAGTAGAACAGGAGGGGATATTTCTTGCACTTGCGCAAACACATCTTTTCTTTAATTTGTATACGAACTGCTTTTTTTCACACAAAATATTGGCGACAATTTCACACTCAATCATAAAGTAATCGGTAATTATAAGCTACAGTTTTTTACCCTGACTAGATGTATTTGCCTGAACTTTGCATGCTAAAGCCTACTTTAAAACCACTGTAAAAGCTGTTTGTCTCAAACTTCTATACAGAACAAAATTTATCTTTGTTTGTAGTAATGTGCTTCCTTAGGCGTTTGCATTCAGTATATTAATCGAGAGTGCGCAGTGAAATGTATTTGCATATGTATCGAAGAGCTTAAAGATTTATTTTAATTAAAAGCCTTTTCCTTAACCATATGTTCTCAATTCCTTCGGTATATATACGCCAACGTTCATGAAGAGCGGGGTGCATACATTAAGCAAATCTGGAGCGATTTCAAACATTAACCAACTGGATCTTTTCCAAATATTTCGCGGACACGCCTTTTTCGGTGCATTAAATCATTTGTTCACCCTGTATCAGGGAAGATTTATATTACACTTTGTACTACATTACATGCTCTCCGATCCTTTAACACGGAGAAAGGGAAAGAAAAAAGCCGCCGCTGCCCGCGATAATCTATGGCGACACACGACCTCAAGCCTTTCCCGGTTACTGCTCTCGTTAAAGCAGGTCCGGTGGGTCCCTGAGGCCTCGGCACGCCGTTATTGGCAAATGGTGTTGGAGGAGAGAGGCGATCCCGTGGAGATAAACGCCTTGAAAGGGACGGAACCCACAGGAATGAGGTGGGCCCCCGTTTTCTCACCATCCCCGCACTGGAGGCATGTAGCCAGGACCACAAAATCCTGGTTCCTCCAGGGGGTTTCCTATAATCGAGAACGGGCCATTGTTCGTGTTACGCCTCCCATGCTGGGAACCTCTGAAAGTCTTACGTGATGTCCTACATCGAGTCTTCCTTTTTTCTCCTTTCCTCTCTACGTTTCTTTTCTTCAAGCCGAGTATATTAATAATATAACTCTGGAAGAGAATAGCTTCATATAAATGTTATTTAGATTTGTGATTAATTTTAAAATACTTCATGCTTAATTCCTGACCCATTTCTAGAAGTGTTGGATAAACGTGCTGCAAGTGAACGGAATGTCCCCTGAAAGTAATCAAAAAATGTCAATTACTTTGTAGAAATGTGCTGTGTCTTATGCTATAGTTTGAGTATAACGGTAGTTGTTGGAAAACAATCACAATAGAAGAAAGCAGAAATAAAATGTTTGATTAAAGTTGCAAGATCGGCCAGTAACTGCCAGGGTTATAGTAAAGGAGACAGACATCTTATCTTTTAGTTTTTATAACATTTTAAATACAGACTAAGGAATTAAATATAAGATGGGTAATCATCTATTTAATTACGCCTGAGAGTCCACAGATTAAAGCATAAATAAAAAGTTTTCTGACATATAAACAGACACTTCTTGACATATTTGTGACTATGGTCCCATCGCTAAAATCCTGAAACTAAAAGCAATAAATACATGAGATCAGAAATTCAGGAATCAGGGGACAAGAGAAGTGTGTATTTTGGAATGCATAATGTGCTATTTTAGTTGATTGGCAAACAGCAGTCACAATAACTATTATGAAAATTTTATTTAAAATATTCGAGATGCAATCAAGTCACTAGTCCTATGAAATGATATTCCATCCTGCTTACGCTTCATATTTGCTACCAGTGACTTCGTGCTATTACCAAAACTGATAGAAAATCTTAATAGAAGGAAAATTTAATTAGTTTACGAAGCTATGAAGGAAGTAAACCAATGGTTGGACAGCTTCTTTCAAGAAATGGGTCAGCAGTAACACATAAATGAAGAGTCATATAGTAAAGTGATCATTTCTAGTGCTTACCAGAACTTGATTGGCTTTGGCTCTCGGGGTATCTTGCCTCCTGCTAAGTCGGACGTTTCACTTATTTCTCCGAGTTCTCCCGTTTCATTTCATCAAAACTCTAATTTATTGTTCTTCTCATCTCACTCATATATCAATTCATTCAAAAAATGATGGTTAATGACCAGTGAACCATTCATATTTCTGACGGCGTTTTTGCACTGATCTTTGGACCTTTGGTGAAAATGCCTAGATTCCGAACCATACACAGAGAGGATGATCATTGCTCTGGACTCACCGGAGTGAGTTGAAGTGAGTTAACGTTTTCAATGGATGTTAGGCAATGTGGACCGTTGAAGAGCGAATTTGCGGCGGGCCCTCACGTTTCATCCATTATCTAATCCAATTTCACAGTGAGTTTTGCACAAATTATCCCAGGAACCGCACGCTTTGAAGGTTACAAACTCCCCGACTAATTCAGTATTTCAGTTATTTTATAAACGTACATTTGCAAAGTATGAAATGTATAATGTTCAATTAGCTCTCACAAGGAAAAATGTTGGATATGAAAAAATTAAATCACATAAAAATTCAGTTACACGTCATTTACTCTTCACTGAATTAAATGACTATGCTTGTTGTTCTGTAAAGTTGCTCACTAAAGGCCCACGTTTAGTAACCTTTCGCTTAGGTTTGAATAAACAAAATTACACTAAAGTTCAGTTATAAGTCATTTTCTTACCTCTGAATTCAATGGTGATATTCGTTTTTTCTGTCAATCGCTGCAGTTGTCCACTAGAGGGCTCAGTTTGCCCGGGCTCGAAAAAACAAAACCGCAGTAAACCATAGGTCGTTTACTTACCTATGAATTTCATGCTGCTGTTAGTTCTTTTCCGTAAAATGCCGCAGTTGCTCACTAGAGAGCTACAGTTAGTCACTCTTAAGTTTCTGTTAATTCAATCTTCAAAAATTAATAGTCAACTATGGCGTTTTACAGAAAAAGAATATTATTATTGGTATGAAAGCTAAATAAATAAATATAATCGGCTTTTGTGTTTGTTCCCGAGCAAAGAGTGAATAACGCAGCCCTCTAGTGAGCAACTTAGGCATTTTACAGAAAAACAAATATCACCATTAAATTCAGAGGTAAATACATTACTAATTGATTTTTATGCGGTTCTATTTGTTACAATTCGGGGTTTTCTTGCCATTAAATATAATTTCAGGAAAAAGCTTATATGATTCAACTGTAATAAAAATAATTGCCCCATTTTGATAAAGAGGAATATTGAACACAATAACTGTATAAATAAATCTAATTTTATGAATATAAAGATAGATAGTTAAAATAACTCCATTTGCCTCTTTCCGACTAAAAATAATATTTTGATAGAAAAAGGTAATCGGTGGAGGTACTGCAGTGATCAATAGGGACAGCATTTTAATGCAAGTGCACATTTATTCTGTGCTGTCAGAAAGTACGCTCACTTGGTATGTGAGTTAATTACAACATTTCCAACCATTTAAACATTATTTTATATTACATATAATGAATATACTGCCCGTTTTGTTAAGAGGCATAATATTTTAGCAGTTTGCATATTATGCTGCACATTTGCTTGTTTTACATGTATACTGTATACACATATTTTATTTTATTTGATTTACAAATACTATATTTCCGAATAATATGTGTCATCGAGTCAGTCTTGAAAACTGGTAATACAGATGGTAGCTCATACGCAGTTTTTCCTGCTGTAAGGATATTTTAAGAAGCAATAGGTAGTGGCTAACTATGGAAAACTTAAAACATTTGGAAGTCGTAAACTGCAACAAAAAATAAATTGAGATTTTTTTTTATCTTTCTTTGTTTTTTGCAGCCATAAGTTAATTTGGGCTTTCTTTTTTGCTGTTTATACTCAATAAAATAAAATGCTATACACCATTTTAATTTTAAAATGTGTCGTTAGTGTATAGTGACTTTGAGCTAATGAGTGACTCATAAAACAAGAATGCGAAGTGCTACTCCAGGACATTCTTTAGCTAGATTTTCTTTCGTTCACCACCGTCTGTGCTGGTTGTAATTAATCACGGATCTGTTCTTTGCTCTACATCTCAATTTTACTGCAGAAGGCTGCGTGGCAACGTAGGAAAAAGATGCTATCCTTAAACTCCTGGCCCCCAATGTTGGTGGGACATGTAGAGCCAAGGCTCTGCTTCAACAAACCAAACCAGCAAAAATCACGGGTGGAGCATCCACTGATTTCAGAATCCAGTCACAATGCCAGATCATCCTTAACCTACAGCTGCTAGAAAGCTATGGTCCAAATGAATTCAACTTTAGAGGTACCGCCACCACATACCCGAGGAATATCTTCGTCGAAAGTTAGGAGCATGATGTTCTTGTGAAAATACCTTGACGTTATTTGCAACTCTGTGTGTCCCTAGTTGTCTTTGGGCGAAAAGATGTGCAACTGCCATGCGCTCCTTGGTTTGTATAACCCGAAAATACTCTTTTCATCCAGAGAAACCACCAATTGCTATCTGTCACCCATCTGTCCGTTTTCTGGCATACGTTCCTCGATACGCTGCTCTCTCAAGGCATACTAATGCCGTTTTAGTGCAAAATTTTCATGAATTATGCGACATACGTATTGTACCTTTGGCAAGGCTTCTCATTGCTGATAGGTTTTCTTCAGTTACTGCTTTCTTGATATGGGCCCAATACTGCTGCTATTCATCTTGGTTGTGCTCGCTTTCTTATAAAAAATGATTTCTTTTTGGGGCTTCAGGTGGGAGCGCATTCTTTAGATTTGAGTAATATGATCCACACATGACTTGCTCTTCTCTTTGTAGTGCTTTGGATTAATTGAGAGTCTATAACGAATGTTTGAAAGTCCAACAATGAACCATTGCCATAAATTCGCAATTTTTGATGCCATTTTTCACAAGCCTCAAATATAGCTGTACCAACGACTCCAGATTCACACCGAAGCTGTCACCAGAATGCACATCTGCGTTAAAATAGCCACGGCTGATGAATCATTTAAGGTCGCCCGAGCTTAACTGAGGCAACCCTCCCTATCCGAGAACGATTAATACATGCATTTCCGATAATTAATGTGGGGTAAAGAAATATGAATTCATGCAGGTAATGGGTAGCTGATGCAATCATTATAGTATATTTATTAACTACCTTGCCACACAGCGCGTTGCTGGAGAGATTGGTTTGGGTTCCAGGGGAGGAGGCCAAAAGCGCAATTTACGAGTGTCCTATGTTGGTTGGTTGGTTGGTTGCTGTTAGAGCGGTACCTTAAAGAAATTAGGGAGATTCGCTAATTATTCCATTGAAAGGTGACTTCGTAAGTTGGCATTTTGATGCTGTGTGGAAATATGTTACCTACTATTTGGACTATACTGCTAATGTTCTTGCGTTACTTTGAAGAAAAACATTTCCAAGGCATGTTAGATATACATTAGTACTAAAGTAACTCTGGTATATATTATTTTCAAAATATAAAAAGTGCCACTTAATGCTTTTAATGTCGTATTAATTATACGTGTCTATTAATCAGCAACTTCGGTGCATTTCGCTATGTGGGGGGAGGGATACACAACCCATACCTTTCCCTTTAATAGTAAACGCATGCCTAGGAATGCTTAAGAACAAAAATGGCAACATAATGAAGTTTGGAATGCAATTTTGGTGGTTATGAATGAAAGGGACATTTTCCATCCACGCACATGCTGCTTCTTGAGAGAGAATTGCATTACCCAAGGATGGCATGCCCCTTATACTATATTCCATCCAAGAGGGCAACTCTGATATATATCAGTGTTTCTGGTTGCCCTTTTACCGCGTCTCCGAGGGAAAATGGCGGGAGGTCCATGAGATTACGCCGAGGGAAGGGACAAAAAAAAAAAAAGCCTTGGGGTGAGGTGGTGGTGGAGCTTCCCTTCTCTTGTATCTCAGCATGCGACATCTTAAAGAGGAGAGCTTGAACGGTGAGAAAATCTGATGCGATGAAATGTTTGCATTTATTGCAAGTTCATGATCTAGCACTTCAATTTGGAAGTTCTCTTTAGTGATCTACCAGATTAGGAAAGCTTATGAGCAGCAGCTCCAGTTTAGTCGCCACACTTACCAGAATCTGCATTAAAAATTCAACACGTAAATATACGCCCAAAAGAACTGTGTACAAGCGGGGCTTAGTAAGCATTCAAATTAGGAACATAAAGCAACCAACGCAAGGCCAGTAAGAAGTGACGCAATTTATCCGAAAATGTTTGAAGTTATCTGAGCATTAAGTTCAGCATTGACTTTTAAAGTGGTCATTTCTCATGTTCTTTGCACTGGAATGGTCTGTTGAAAAGAAAGTAAAGCATCTAGCCATTTGATTGTCGATAATAAAAAGCCTATGATATCAAGCCATCACTTAATACCTAGCTTTAGCTATAAACCTTGTCCTCCACGCGATTCTTTACGTCTCGGCTACTAAAGGTGCTACAGACATGATGTCCGTATTTCAACCTAAATCGTGCATACAATCTTAAGTTGAAAAGCAGACTCTGGTAGGGTAATCCTATCTCAGCTAAACACATGATCAGGTTCGGCCACCTCAATGTTTCGGATTTCATTGTTAATGCTTTTCTTTACATTCCATCACTCTTACATTGCTAATTTTGGAAGTGATTTTGTGCTCTGCAATGTGCTGTGCCAGCCCGTAACCGAAATAATTACATTGCATATTCTACTAGAAAACCAACCTTCATTTTATAGAGGAAATAGAATATTATAAACTGCAGAATAATCTTTGTGAATGCATTTTATGGAGAAATAGGCCTTATAAACTTGAGTCTTCTTTTCCCAAAGTATTTAATGCTACTAATAGGTTATAACTTTAAAACAAAACGTAGTAAGATTTTATACAAAACTTCTAAAAATAATACTGTAACATTAATGCGGTTTTTAACACTTGTATACAGGTAAGAGAGACATGGTAATTATTCTTCTGTCTTCCTACAAACCGTTGACGCTAAGAAGAAATGTAGCAGCATGCACTTTAACGCGTGTTTTTAACGCGTGTTCATCTTTCTTTGTCTTTTTGCACCCATAAGTTAATTTGTGCTTTCCTTTTTGCTGTTTGTACACAATAAAATAAAATGCTATACACCATTTATTAAGAGTAATTGAATTGTTCAAATTAAATTAATCGATTCTGTATAATGCATACATAAATTGCTACTTCAAGTTTCCTGCACTTTGGAGGCCTAATAATAACATAGTTAGTTATCAAGTGACACCGTATGAGAATCATTAAATAATTTACTTTTAATTACACTATTTCATTCTGTGCTAATTATTTGCAGACAGATTAGTATGCTAAAATGGTGAATATGGTGCTAAATATTGGTAACACTGTTACAAATTTAATAAAGCTAGCTGTAGTATTTTGTGCTAAAGTAGCACCAAAAGCTTAAAAAATAGCAGTTTCCAAAAAAGGATTTGCAGTAAAAATTGCCATTTAAATTTCCTACATTTGCAAACATATTCACTTTAAAAACATGACAAAGGTGCATTATATAATGTTTTGTTAACAATTATGCACTGCATTGCTATGGCATAATTCTTATGTAATGCACCGTATGTCATGATTTTAACAAGGTTTCAAATTGCTGTTTTTTTTAAAAGCTAGGCTTTATTGAATTTTGGTATTTGCATTCCCCAGAGTTACGAGTACATTTTACAATTGTAAGAGCCAAATCTTTCAAGATTCACTAAGGAGCTTCTGTGATTTAAATTTTACGAAATATTCAGTGGATTATTGCTGCTCTAGGTCACCCCCCCAAAAAAAAAATTCTACGCTAAATGAATATACTGTGTTTCAGTCTTTAGTTTTTAAATTTAAAATTGTTTTGAACATATTTTATGCATAATTTTGCTGTTTAGCTATTAATAAGCTATTGTTCAATGTTTTGAATTTTTACTATTATTTTCCCGTACTGTTAAGTCATCTTTCCATTGCCACATCCTGGGAGTTTTCTTCAAACATCTTCCTAAAGTATGAGCTTGCCGACAATCAAAGGGGAGGAAGTCACTCAGATTATTTAGACACGGTACAAAAAATAAATTTAAAAGTGTCTTAATATCCACAAAGTATAAACAGAATTTGAATAAAACATGGTTGATTTGTCATTTTCCTCTCTTTTTGGCACAATCTTCCTTTACTTTTGACGGTACAGCAAGTGTGATGATGCTGAGGATATCGCTGTATTCTCATGATATAACCTTTTTTAGGATAAGACGTTGAGAAATATCTAGGTCCCTTAGATAACTGATGCCTATACGATTTTTATTAGGAAACAAGTGTGTTGATTGGAATGAATCATGAGGACTTTGTCCAGACCTAAAGCTAACTGATCCAGCCAAAGAAACCTGGGCCCTCGAGCTCATAACACAGTGAGCACGGCGACATGAAAGGTTTCAGTATTTTGTGTGGCTGTACAAACAATCAAAGCTAGTCACTAAACAACGGCGACACTCCCTTCAGTTTCTTTCCTCCACTCAACGTTAACTCCTCCCCACTTCAAATATTCGATGTTTTTCTTGGATTACAAGAGTTAACTTTGGTTAAAGGAAAGAGAAGGATTAGTTCTTCGCAAAAGTTTTTGCCAACTACTGTCAAGAAACTTGAAGAGGCTTCTCTGGTTTTGTCTTACGCGCCATCAATGAAAACTAGCTGTAAGCGAGGACAAAGAAAGCTACAAATGGAATGCTCTATCGGGACTGATGACCGCAACTTTATGCATCCGGAGGATGCTCTATCTGCAACTGAATGGCGTCTATAAAAGGAAGAGAAGGGAAAAGAAAAACTCTTTAGTAGCAAAGTCAAAGAAATGTCAAAGGGCAAAAATAATGATGTGTGGCAGAAAAATAGTGACTCTCTGGTGTCAGAGAGGAAATAACGAAATCAGTCAAGCGCACAAAGAGCAAAAGCTCCTGCCGCCCCAGGAGAAAGCCAGGAGTGGGGTGGCGTGGCTAGCAAAGGCACAACGTTTTGTTACGAGATGTCTCTACTCGTCGCGTAGTTATACTGGCATTCCCGTTGGGTTATACCACAACACAAGCTAGCCAGTGGTCACCACCACTTTCCCACTCGTAGCTTTCTGGATGTAATGCTGTACAGAACAACAATCTGCAACAGCGGTACCAATCTGAGAAGCTATATAATTTACACATGACGTTGCATTTTTCAATAATGAATTAGCCACTTCATTTGTAGAATTCAGAAATGGCATATGCACAGTACCTTTGCCTTCCTGATAGCTCAGTTTGTTGACCATGACTGCGGAACAGATTCGATCCTGTGTGGTGAATGGCATGTAATGAACCTTTTCAGTTTTTTTTTTTTTTTTTCCCCAAGTTCTTCCAGTTTAATTCCAACGTCATACACATGTCTTTTCTTCCCTTTTCTTATTCCAATCGAAACCTCCAGGTGCATTCATGTGGCTGACATGGATGCACACGTGGGACGATCATTGCCTTGGACTATCCGGGCATGAAAAGGCTGTGATGATGATGCTTGGCATGTCAGGAATGACGGGAAGAGGAGGGCTGAAAACTGTAGATTCCTTTTTCTTATTTTACGTGATGTATGTATAATAAATTCTAGAGATAGCAGTGCTTAAAACGCCTTTATAATAATTCTAATATGAAAAATTAGCATTTATCAGCACTCAATTAGAGTGCTTACTACTTACTATATACTACAGCATTTAGTTTCACAACAGTTTGTGAAGCAAATGTAATAATACATATCTAAACATGACAGCAATCTCCCTGCGGGTTAATTGAGCAAATCTCATACATGTTGCACAAAAAACATAACCTTTTACTCAAGAAAACAAGCTATTCTCGCTGTAGGATGTTTTCATTACGAAAATTGCTATCACAACGTGGGAAAATGTTATTTAAAATTAAAAACTTGTAGATAGCGGAGCAAATTTACACGTGAGCATGCCTCAGTGCACACAGTACAAAATAGTTCATAAAAACCTCTGATTACGTTCTCGTTCAATGTGGTTGTGGAATTAATAAAATGAGATTTAATGGAATAAAACATAGAGAAAGTACTAAACTTTTATTATATCAGTATATAAATTAACACTTTATCGCAACTTTGTTAATAGAGATACGAGCAAATGAAGGTCGCCGAGATGAACGATATATAACGGAACGTACAGTAGAAATGAGATAGTTAAGCTTCATATATCATGAAAATTGATTTAGTTCTCCAAAAAAGTGCAGCGGGGATATGTCGTTCTTACTTTCCTTGTTTGAAATGTTCTATAAATTATGAATGTTATCGAAACGTTCTTGAGCTTAACTGGTCAAGATTTCTATTTTTTCTCCTCTTTCATAGCCTTCTACTTGTACCGGGTCATTCGTGGTTTTGTCGCCCGTTTCATGGCAGCTGGCGTGTCGGCAGTCAGAGCAGAACTCTCGGCGAAGGGAATGTATAATAAAATTCGCTCAATTTATATAAGTTTCTGCAGTTAACTACAAATGCAATGAAAATAAACACATATTTCATAACAGAATATGTTCAAAAGGTTGTCTTGCTTCAACCACACATTTCTGGCAACTTATAGGAAAATACACGCATCAGTTTATCCTCCGAAATTGAGTCCATTTAAGCTCGAAAGCATACACGAATTGCCGGCAGGTGATTTTTATATTCCAGTACTATTTATAATTGGATGTTACGAAATGTTAATGATAATGTAATAGATATTCTTCACTGATCAAGCACGGCTGCATACACCGATTTTCTTATCATGCAAAGGCTTTCGTGCATAAAATCCATTTTTTTTTTGCACTCCAATACCTGTATTTTGAATCGATACAAGATCACAATTAAGAACATGCTTCATTAATAAAGAATATAAAGCGTGGACTAATTACTCTTTCATTAACGTTCCATAATATAAATTTTTCGTAATTTTGAAACTGTATTTTTGTCTTATAAATGTAGTGACAGTGTCTATCAATGTCTATTTCTCCAGTGCGTATCCTGATTAAAAAAATTTATTAAATCATGAAATTTTAATACAGTGAGATTATTTGAGTTACGGGCCGTCTGAGCGGGACTGTTTACTCGGAAAGTGTAGCCACCACAACAGCAAACAATTGAAGGTAGATCCGCGTGCGTAAAGTTAGTATTTTTATTTTAGTGCTTGTATTTTAACTGAAAGCTTAATATATTATATTTAACTCTGATAATAATAAGTATCTAATCTGTATTATAAGGGATGCTGAAAATGGATTATGCAGAATGCAGAAATTCCTGCATTTCATCTAAATTTTCTTTCATAAGAACATGGCGGTTCAGAAAATGTTTCTTGGTAAATTTTTATTAAGTTGGGGAACAGTTTCTCTACCCGAAACACGATTACCAGGATATTTTCATGCGAATCACCTTTCCACTTCTCTTCAAGAATAGAATTTCACAATGCATCTTTCTACAAAGGCGTTCTTCAAGACTATTTATGTAGGATGCATTACTAATGAAGAGCAAACACACAATCTATACACAATGAAAGCACCCTATAACATACGAAGGTACAATCACTCGTTGACAAAGTCTTCCTCAAAGCTACAAGCTGCTACCTGCACATGCGTTATACGGATTTTATCAGAACGCAGACGCACTCTGCCGACTTGTAAATCAAACAGCCTACTGTAGAAGTTATTAGGAATAAATTTCGTATAAGCACGGAGCTTAGATACCGCATGCCCATTGATGTAAATTGAGAAATCGAAAAGCACGGTGATGTCCAGTAATGACTTCAGCATTTAAGATATCGGATATACGTTTCTAGAACTCGCCTTGTGATAATAGATAAAATGTTGGAGCTAGTAAATTTGCAATCAGAGTTATGCATTCATGGTAACCTCATCCCCTAGAGCGGTCTTATAATAAATCTTTATTGCTAGTTATCCATTTCTTTTCCTTCGTTTCATATCTTCTCTCCCTCTCTCTCCAGCTGTTTACAATTGAGCGCGTTTGTATATGTTTAATGGAGTATAAAATGCCTCATTATATTCAAATACAGCGTCAATTAAGTGTGATAGCCCGTTTTGGAACATTTTCCGTTATCGCTGTGAAAGATGTAACTTTTGAAAAAAAAAAGATGTAACTTTTGAAAAAAAAAAAAAATCCCTCCCACTCCAAGATAAATCCCTAAGGTAAAATTAATCAATCTCTCTGTTACAATGCTAAGGGTTTCATTTTTTGATACGCTCGCTGAAATATTGTTCGCTGTCTCTGTGACACGCTAACCAGATTTCCTATTCATCAGAGATAAAGCAATATAATGACATTTACGGCGGAAAGGCTAGGCCAAAGTTTAAATAAAACAGAATGATTTATATTATGAGAATAGGCCGGCGAAAGGAGGAAAGCTATTATTTCGTTGCCTTTTAATGTTTTACATATAACACACCTGCAAACTTGATTGAATGATATAAACCATTCGCCTGCAGGAACATTTGTTAGCAAGCAGGGGTAATTATAGTGTCAAACCGCCGCAAGCCATGCAAACTTCAGAAACATTGCCAAGTATAAAGAGAGTTTAGGGAAATATATGTTTAATCCCCCGTTCCTCGGCCCTGCATTAATCGTCGTTTAATCAGCCTAAGAAAGCAATTTCAAATCACCTTGAAGCTACATAAATGTTCTATTTTTAATGAAGCTTCTATCAGGTTAAGGAAATGCTTTCAAAGTAGTTCAATTCTGAATAACTTGCTAAATGCGGAAGATGACTATGCGCTTTTTCTGAAAATTAGTTTTATAGTCAGTTAGTAACTACAAAAATAACCATGTCGTTTCGTGCAGAAAGGTGAATTCTTTCGTAATTAACGTACAACTTGGAAGCATAAAAGTATGTTTGATGCAGAAAGGTGATCTTTCTAATATTTACTTATATTTCGTGAACCAGTGCCATAGCTTAGGGTCAGCTTTCGGAATGTATAGAGGAAAGCTAAGAACAATTTGAGGAATATGGATATGCAGCAGACAATTGCGCAATGAGGGAAATTATTTCGCTGAAAGTACCTTCTTCTTTTTTTCATTTGGTGCTACAGCCCGAGATGAGCCATGGTCTGCCGCGGCGACCTCTGCTTCCTCTACCTCCGTCAAGACTTTATTGATGAAGAACTACTGCAAGAGGCATATGATCAGCATGCCGGTAACCCGCACGTCGCCTATTACGCGGCTTTCATGATCGAAAAACGCCAACTTTCCATCAGGCAGCTTCTCTAACTTAGAAAAATTCCTAAGTAAGTACCGGGAATCGAACTCGGGCCTTCCGGTCAGCACTCAGCAACGCTAACCACTAGGCCAAGGAGATTCGCTGAAAGTACATTGGAGATAAACTCTGAATAGGAATGGATCAGTACATGAAAACAGAGGCACACCTTATTAGCCTGGACCGACACAGGGTAACGGGGTTAACTCTCGTACTCATGGGCGGGGGGTCTGGGCTTCGATTACGCCAGTGTCATCCTCTCTGAGATTTTTCTAGGTTTTACTCAGTCCTCATAAATGGTAAATGCCGGGGAGGTACTCTGAACTCAGGCCTGGAACGCTTATATATAAGAAATTAGCCAGAAACTAAAGTGTCTCAGGTTGGGGACATGCTGAATGATGAAGGTGACCGAAAAAAATTGGTTGAGAATTTGCCCCTTCTGTTGCATGCCAGATATGTTTTAAATTTATTCTTAAATTCGAATTGTGAAAAAAAGACTAATCTGCCATTCTTAGGCGTTTTCGTGTTGCGTGCAACGAAAAAGACCCCTTTTGTGGCTAGGAAACAATTGGGTTCTCCATCACGACTAGGTCCGAGCACATCGAGAACTCCAGGTGTACGAATTCCTTACAAACCATAACATATCGGTTCGTTCTCTTTCCCCATAATCTCCAGATCTTGCTCCAATAATTATTTTCTGTTTCTGAAAGTAAAAAAAAACTGCATAAGGGAAGGAAGTTCACTTTGGCCGCAGACGTATGCGACGCGCACTCTGTGGGAAGTGACCAAAAATTGACTGCAAGACTGTTTCGAAAAGAGGTACGGACGCTGGGAGATCTATGTCACTTTATGCAAAATGTTTCATTTTATCTGTAACAAGAGTTTCTATACATGTTATGCATCTTTTTGATTCTACTATCTTTTTCTTCCATCTCTTGTGCATTTCAAAACACTGTTAATTTTTTATTGAATTTTTTTTCCTGCCGAATCTTCAAAGTCAGACAACAGTGATTGGAAATTAGTTCTATGTTCCAGTAACATATATTTTCGTTAGGAGTACCTACGACAAATCAAAGATTCTGCAAAGGATGGGAACCGAATCAAAATTCTTCAAAAAGTTTTGAACTACATAGCAAATACATTCACCTTAATCCGAACGCCTTGATTTCAAACGAAATTCTGGGCACATTTCACGGATAATCAAGAATGTTCACCAATTCATGAACGCATAAAAACACATTCCTTCATCCTTGTAGAGGTTTCAAAAAGAGCTAACGTAGTAACCTTTTTGCATCTCATAATCATGCTTTTATAAAAGAAATAAGAATAAAAACGGAGCTTAAAATTATGTTACGCAATACAACACAATTATTCTTTGCAAAGCGCAGAATTGTAAAACTAATGTTGTTCCTCTGTAAACAAACAGGTTTTGTGCGGGATTAAAAGAGCAGAATGAGAGGATTAAGGAAGGTACGGTGTCCTGACGCCGGTTTTTGGCTTAGTGAACAAAACACCAGTTCTGTTTTCTGTCTGTGACTCGATGGTTCTTTGTTTTACAATAGCTTTCCGAGAGCAAGGGTTAACAGTTGCCATCCCACTTCCAATATCGCCTTCTTTTGTTCTTACTTGTGTTTCTTTTTAAACAACTTTTATAATGTCAATATCTCTTAAGCGGCACGTACCTACTAACTTTCTTCTAACTTATAATTGTTAGTAGATACTTAGGTAGGACAGCGTTGTTAGAAACTTATTATATAGAAATACAAGAAATTGCCTGTTGACCAGCGCTAGAATGTATCAAGTTTAAGAACATGTTAAGATTGGTAAAGATAGAGCATCAGGAGTCAAATGGTAAAAGATGTGACTGTGGTGTTCAATAATAAGAGCTTCTAAATTAAGCAATTTTAAAATTAATAAAATAAGGCATATTTTATGGGCTACCATGCATTTTACTACTATGAGAATTGTATTTTTAATTTTAAATTTAATAATGCAAGTAGAAAAAAAAAAAACAATTTTAAAGCATGAAGAGGCGGCATTTGCAACTGTGCAACCCTAGCAAAATCCCTTTATATTTATATTAGCCTATTTTAGTTTAGCGATGCTATTCTTATGTGTTCTTTGGTTTTATTCAAGCTTAGTCTGGCTTTATTTCTGTTTTGATGCATGCATATTTTAGTTTTATCAATTAATAGATTGCGGCTTGATGCTAATTATTTTGAAAGTAGAAACTGGCTGTTAGACGCTTCAATATGGAGCTATAGACATCGATATGGATCGTAGATAGCTACGTTGAGATGTAACGTATGTTCATATCCAGTGAAATCTATACCAAAGTCCGTGGTCATAAGTACCTCGGTGTAGACGTGTTTCTGGAAGAGGTTAAGAGTTTTAAGAATTACAGAAGGTACATTTTGTGAACAATTATTTACTTAAACTTCAATTAAGTAATGCTACAAATTATCTGTTTGAGGTAAGCTATTGTGTTTTCAGTCCTTTTGACAATCCACAAATATATTTTAGCTTTTAAGTTAACGCCTACAGTCTCACACGAAGCGCCAGAGACCATTTGTTCCTATTCTTAAGGTGACCCTGTTTTTACTCGTAAATTTTAAATGTAGTTTTCCCGCATCTGCATACTTAAGAGTTTTGCCTGTTCGTCATATTCTTCGTCAGTTTACTGATTGGTTTTTTTTTTCCTGTTTAGTTTTTTTGTTTTGTTTATTTACGGATGCTCTTTAACATCTCAGGTCATCAGCTTCCCATTCAAATAAGGACATGAAACGGCTTACAAATTTTTCTCAGATGCCTCTTTTTTTCTTTATCGTTCTGTTATAGTACTTACCAATCAGAGTCATGTTCTGATAAATTAGGTTTTAGACATTGTGTTAGTAGTAAGCTTATATGTATATTGGTAATATATTCATTGTTGAGAAAGAGAATAAAACTTGAAATCAAAAAATATCATTTATAATTCTTTAATATGCGCGTTGCAGCACTTCTATTACATAAAAAAAATAATAATAAGCTTTGATCCCACGGCCTGCGGAACATCAACCTCTGTGTTATGCATTACGTCACACAAGCAATTAAAGAGCTCCCTCTTAGAATACTCCACACAAAGACATTAAATCTGATTGATACAGGAAGACAGTTAATAGATATTCAGTGTCGCACTGCCAAATGATTAATTCGAAATTTCAGGGATTTATATGGCTCTAAATCTTGAAAACGCTGATAACGAGCTCCGGAAAATAAATATTTCTATACTCACGAGGTAGTTTTAAAGACATTCTAAATCATATTTTTGTCCGACTTGGCTTTAACGCCGATTTGTTAGCATCTGATGTCAAAATGTTTAACATCATAAAACTGCGTTATGTCATGTTATGCGTTACACATTCTGTGTATTTATAAATTTGTGCATATGTACGCGGCGCGCATATTTAACTGTTTGTGCTTAGGTGATAGAAAATGTTTTTAATTGAAGTGGAAATACTCTTTCTAAGTGTTTGTGTGATAAATAGCACATCGAAAGGCCATGTGAATGATGTACATATATACTTGTAAAGAATAATCAATACATACACGTTACTACTTATATTTAATTGTAAGCCATTTCTTCAAAATTTGCTTTACATTCTACATAGGTACCTAAAGGGAAAATAGGATAATAGATTTACCGCGTTTTTAAGATTAACGTTTTCGTAAGTTTTTTTTCTGTCTTCTTCTTTTTTAATTGTGTGTGAGTTTTTTAAACGTCAACTTAGATGTAAGGAATAAAGAGCAAAGGACATTATTAGGGCCTAAAATTAGCGTTGTTGCCATTGCTGGTTTAAGGATTTCTTGAGCTTGTATAATATTGAAACGTCTCAGTGGTAGGTAGCATGTTAGAGCAGTCATTTTAATCTAAAACCGCTATTCCGGTTGAAAAACCTTCTAGGAAATTAAGCTGCCAACTTGAAAATTCCATTCAAGCTCAAAGTTGAAAAGAAGGCTCAAAGCCGTCGCCCCTCAAAAGCCGCGTCCCAAATTCCTGAGGGAGGCGAAAGAGATTTTCATTTCTTTGGCACGTCAAGCGAGTTTGGGCGAGGTAAACCGGCGCGTTTAACCACAAGCTAAGCTGAACCCTGGCAACTACAATGAAGCTCTCAGACTGGCGTGCCCTTGAGGAGCAACACAAGGCAGAGCTGTTACTGAAATATTGAGGTCCCTGCAACAAGCCCCTTTCCTTCGAAAATCCTCAACAGCGCTGCGTGCACCTATTCATCCTGCCCTGCTAGGGGGGAACGAAAACTTTCCAGTGCTAACCTTTTCTCCACAAAAACGATCACAATGGTGCACTTCATGATAAATTTAACGTTCGGAATATGATCCCTATACCATTCTTCTTCCACGGGTGATGAATAAAACCTATAATACAAAGGAAGGCAGAGGTCCCCTGAGAAATATGCAAGGAAACGCTGTATTGTTAGTACAATCAATGTACCCGTCTATCTATCCGAGCACGTCCGGCTGGTTGCTTTACATGAATCTTTAAAACATCGCAGTCCAAGAGTGCAATACTGTGTATTCATCCAGATATCGGCAGAAATTGTTGTTCTAAAATGAAATTTCAGATTGCGAAGAGAATTTTAAGCATTTAAGTACAGAAAAGTTTCGCTTGTAGCAAATCCCAATGACCAGTGCTTTTTTCATATCAAAGGAAAAGCAACTTTACTTATTTTGCAATAGCTAATTTGAGTTAAATTCTAATGCTACGTCTAAAGTTATTTAGCCGTTAAAAACAAAATTAAAAAATTGGCATTATATTACCGAAATACTATGTCAAGAATGATTCAACACATTTTCTAGATTAAGGCAAAATTAAACTGAAACTTAATTAACGTTTATTCTGCATGTGTTAAGAATGTACTTTGGAATTTTCATTAAGTAATTGTCATATGTTCTCGAAATAATTTTGTACATAAATGATAAATATTAATAACATTTAAGCATCCTTTCGATGAACATTATATGTTTTATTAAATAATTTTTTCTGTTAACCCATCTGAACCACTTTCATTCACTTCAATTACTGGTATTACTTTTTCTCTGAATAGTATTTAATAAGAAAAAGATTAACTCTTGTACATTTTAGTAACATGTAATGTAATTTTGATGAAAAACAATTAATCTTCCTAAGGAATTTACATAAACGTTTTTAACTGTATATTACATAAACATTAAACTTAAAGTAAAACCAAAGGAAAGGAAAATATTTAATGTTTAGTGAACTTTTGGTATAGCATTACTTTGTAGATATTTTTTTATCTCAACGTTTTTCTAAAGAACTATTACCAGTAAGGATGGCTCTTAGACTTTTTTTTCTCAAGTTAGAGGCATTTTAATTAAGTCTCAAGTAGGTGGGTCATTTCCCCAAAACAATAACTGTGAAAGCCTGAATATTATTGGTAAGGAATTTGAACACTACAAACTTGGGTTTTCATGAGATTTTCATCAAACAAGAGGTCCATCAAGAGAGAATCTCCGTTGCCTTATATTTTTTTCAAGCCAGATTTATTAACTATTTAAACTATCTTTAAATGATTTAAATATCTATTGTGCTGTATTTATAAAATTGAATTATTTTGACCATTCTTTTCTGTTGCCATTCTATTTTTTCAAACTTATAGTCATTTATATACAGCACTGCTATTTTAAAGCAGATAAAATAATTTCAAATGAATATGCTGTTTCAAACTGCCAACCATATTTTGTAAATAAATACACCACTACATTGGAGCGTTATAGCACTTATTGTTATAAAATGTAATTTCAAGTTTGAGTGCCTTGTGTTAAAAAACACATAAATCTGTCTAAAAAGTTTTTTCATTGACATAAACATTGTTTGGTAATAATAGTAAAAACGTCGGGGGAATTATTTCAAACGTCTACATTTCCATAGGAATCGAACTGCCATTAAGGCCCGAATGATTAAAGAGGCAAGCCCTTGATGACAAAGTTGGACTTGAAGACTGCCTTCCACAAATCCTCCCCTTCCTCCCTCTGTCTTCCGATTAATAAAACTTTGAATGACACTTCAAAAAAATTACATTTCGAGTGTCAGACGACGACAAGGAAGGGGTTGAAAGACATGCACAAAAAATTAAGAGAGGAAGGGTGCACTTCAAACCGGTTGTTCACCCCAATTAGTCATCGTAAATATAACCTTCGTCGCATCCCTAATCACCAACTAGTATTTTCTCCCCTATTAAGTTCCCCTCCCCCAGTACCTTAATTTAGGTTTTCTCGCATGAAAAGGGAAATGCTAGATTAACATGGAATCAGTTCAAGAGGGCTGAAAGATTTAGATAAAGCCATGTCAATCATAAGCTTGTTCCCTATTAGCCTGTCACCGATTAAATGCTTCCTAATAGGATTTCTGTTTTCAAATGAGGAGCAATGTCATTTGGAGAGGTTTCCCTTATCTTTCTGGCATAACGACCTATAGTAAAAGACCCTGAGCGCAGACTATTGCTCTCTGAAAGAACGGCATTGTCTGCCGGTGCGTTCAGAACGGAGTTTGATTCTACAGTCCAACGAGGTAAGAATACTTATTATAGAAACGCTTCAAACGTCCGCTAATATTTGTAGGAAATACGAGCAATTTACAATAAACCAGGAATTTCAAAAGAACTTTGAAGCATTTGATTTTTTCTTAACATTATCCTAAAACATTCTAAAGAAATTATTTTTGCTTTCAAGTATAGAACATATACATGTAACAAAACATGCACTTCAACATTAATTAATATTGTTTTAAATAACTGAAATAAGCATATGCCTAATTGTATTTGTTAGCTTAAAATAAAAGTAAATATTATAAAAAGTATTTAATATCAACTAGAGAGGTTTCTGAGAGGGTCATTTCTTTCAGCATTTTTTTTTAAATGATACTGAAAGGACATCACCACTAATGATGTTAACTTTGGAAATGCCATAGCTACTTTTACGACCAGCATTTTAATTTTTATCCTACCACTTTGACTTCGCTTTACAAGTATTCACCGCACAGGGTGCGGTGCTGAGTGCTTAGCATTACTAACGGTATGACAATTGTTCAGAATGAGAAGTAAATGATGAAGTCAAGGTTTCTCACCAGGACAATGAGATGTTGACTATTGCTACAAAATTTGCTCGGCACCTTTACAATAAACGAGACTTTTTGGTTCCATGGGTATGTATTTACACATTTAAGTTATTTTATCTCGTTAATTGTTGAGCAACCTAATTTCGATTGCAATGGATGCGCTTCCTCAGTTAGCAGCTGCGCTCAGACGGCCCATTACTCAAATAACCTCACTGTATAATACTGTTGGGCACTTTACTAGAATCCGCATGTTCCTATTTAAATTAAGAAAACTACAAGGGTATATTGTTAAATAATGTATACATTTAAAACATTTAGAAAATTTTGTTCAGTTGATAATGTTTGAGAATTGCATTCCGGAATCTTGGTTTATTATCTCGAAATGGTCAATCTAATTGAAGTTTTTAGTGAGAAATTGCGGAACTCAGAAACGATAAAAATATCAGTGTTTGAGATAAAAACGATGATACATATTAAGTTAACACGCGTTCACGTTTATACCCCTTATCCATATATGGAATCTTTATGAACATTTAATAATATTTTTACACAGGTTATACTTTTAGAAAAGATATGTGCTACCTCTTCAAGCACCCTCTAGCATTCTGACAGCCTGCCTGCTCTCTGCTACAGGTTAACGGATGATTCACTTTGGCAACGGCAGGTGAAAAAAGGGAAGCAGCGGAGGGTGACAGGAGATGAGGTAAACGTGAAAGAGAAATCAGGGGGGAAATGAAGGATTCATATGTCTAGAAGGGAAGGAAGAGCGGTGGGGCTCGAGGATATGTTGATTTCTTGAGAAACTAGATTACTTCCCAGGCTTCCAGTTTTGTCATTCCGTTTGTTATGGAGAAATTCTTACGACTGAGATGACTAAACCATCTGTAGTTTGGTGTCGTCAGCACCAAATTTAAACGTGTGGAGTCTCTTAAGAATTTCTCACAATTTTATGTTAATTCTAAGTGTATCCATTAATTGAAACACTATGGTGGCATAATACATAATTCGTAAAACCGGAATCTGACTATTTCCTCCCTCTGTATGTGCTGTGAGATACGTTTATGTATTTGCAATGTTGACCACCTTTCTTTAATTATTAGGTCACTTTCCTTAAAATGTTATTCCCAGCTGCCTATTCATCGACATCTTATACAATATTAAAGAGAAAATAATTCATAATAACCTTTTACTAGGATATTCTTAGAAGGTTAAAGTGGTTTTAATGATTATAACTTGTTTAATTCCTCAAGAATAATTTTATAATATTATACTTAAGTCCTCATTTCGTTTAAAGAGTTTAGCATAAAACTTTTGGCTTTTAACCAAAATATGTTTTCTTTCTTGAAAGTATATTTGACTGGATAAGGGTGAAAATGCTCAAAAATGTTTTTCTGAAAGAAATAATATAATATTTTACTTGTAAAAAGATTTTGATAGAACAAAAGAGGAAATTAAAAGAAAATGCAACAATTGAGGTATTAGTACAAATATGTATTTATTACTTAAGTAAATCCTGAATGGGTTAAGATATCAGTTCAGAATATGTCTACAAAAAAGTAGTTTAAACTCGATGTACTAGCAACGATTCAATGGACTAATACTGTATTAGTGCTTTGCTTTACTCTTGAAAGAGAGCGCTGAACATTATACGATTTGCTGACCACAAAGGCAAGGTCGATTTCAGTTATTAACCCTATTTATTCAGCTTTATTTAGCAATACGACGCAGCAGAAATTTCCCATTTGGGGATTTATTGTACCAAATGATGAATGATCATCTTAAAACCGAGGGTAATAAACTCGAAAAAACTTCAGTTAGAAAACATAAACAAGCGGATATCAAACCCGGGCACGCCATGTGAGAAGCACAAAAGTTACAGTTAGATCATAGCGATGCTTAAGTAAATACCCATCTATTTTATAAAAAGAAGTTCCTTTTAATTTTCACATTATGAATATATGCGTTTTGTTAAGGGACACTGGGAGTGAGCTTTTTGCCATAATCGGTCAAAAAAACGATTTTTTTATGCTGCAAATGACTACCACAGAGAGCCAACATTTACACGTCCCCCACTCACTTCCGGCTCTGCAGGCATTAAAAGATCTCCGAGCCTCCTTTTAAATCATGCTGTTTACAGCATACTTTATATATAAATATATATATATAAAACATCGTATTCCTCAAAACTTCATTCTCACACACTCAAAATGGCCCACGCATAAAGTTGTTGTTTAAATCCAATTTCTCAGAATATGCAAAAGTATTCATTGTAATATTTTATTAGACAAAATACACACTAACATCAATATTAATTTTAAAAAAATGCTTTCTGTGCAAAATTATTAACTTTAAAGATGAAATTTTTTTTATAGATTTAAAAAATTAGCACAGTTTCCTCATCAAATTGATTTTAATTACCTTTCTATAAACTTTATGTAAGTGATTCAAAGCTCCAAAATGAAAAATGCCAACAAATTTTCTCGATTTTCTCAATTTATTTGCAGTGTGGGATTTTTTTTTATTATGCGACATATTTACGAAATAAAATTTATAGCTCACAGAATATTTATCCAATTTGCATTAAATGTGATGTACATATTAACTTCATAGCGATCCAATCACAGTAAAAGTTTCAGAAAAATCCCTAAAAAAACGCGAAACTTTAAAAATTCACCTCAAATGTCCCTTAACATTACATTTTAGGAAATGGTGCATTACAAAAAAAAAAAAAAAAATCCTAACTTCCATCTTTTACCAATATTGAACATATTGATCTAAGAAGTACTAGAAAAAAATAAAATTTCAGCATAAAAGGGATCTCATTACCGGAAACAAGTTTAGATAACAGAGCACATTAAGGTGCATGAAACTTCCTTTATACTTTTTTCTACATATATAGCTTATGGTTATAAAATAAAAATTATGCTCTCTTTTATGCTCTCTCTCTTCATTTAAGGTTTATCTCTTGCAATTTAACATTAACTGACATTACAAAATAAAAGAGAGCACACAAAAAACGAATGCATGAATGAATGGGTGTATTTATTCAAATTTACATGCATACTAATAACTTTACAATACACAAAAAACACATTATTTAAATACGTAAATACGTCATACCTCCTTTGCTTAAGCATAAATAATAGTAATAGTAATAGTAATAATAATAATAATAATAATAATAATAATAATAATAATAATATGCTGAATATTAGCTTCATATACAGAAGAATGAACCCCTTCCCCCTTGCCAGTGGAATAAGTAAACACCATATATACATACATTTTTATAATTCATTTTAGTTCCTCCCACCCCTCTTCCCCGGTATTCAGTCTTTTCAGACCTGAACTGTCTCACCTTCAACATGAATTTCCCTACCTGCTGTTCATCTTTGCCTGCTAGCATAGCTCAGCATGTCGCTTGCCCTACAAAGTCGGTAAAGGAAGGCAGCAGGCACTTTTCTTTCAACACCTCAGTGCTGCTACAGTTCGCTTCAGGCGGCTTTTAAGCTTCCTCCATACAGTTTTCCTGTTACCATGGCCTGCTGTCCAAATATTTCTCAACCCTATGGTTTCTAATACCTTTCTCACTTTGAAGACCCATGTTTTATTGCCTTCCAATCTAAGCTGCTCCTTGAAGCAGGTTGCTCTAATTAAACATTCATCTCCCTGGTAACACGAAACAAATGCAATGCAAGAACGTTAACTTTAAAAGTATTCAATATCCTTTTCATTGGTTTAAGTGAACTATTGTTAATTGACTTTTGACGAAACTATCCATAATGAATAGCATGGTCTAAATACTCGCAGTCGATGACCTCCACGGTTAATAACGCATTAATGCACTGATTGCAGCTGAGTTAGCGAGTGCTTGTTTTCATAACCTTGACAGTGGTATGAAAACAAGGCCACTACTTCCGTTACTCAGTGAAGCCAATTATCTTTGTTGACATCCGCGCTGTAATAGGTATCGACTCAGTGTTGTCACATCTAGTTATACGCACCAAAATGATTCCCACAAAACCTTTAAAGGTGAATTTACGTCAAAAAGCTTCGAGGTAAGACAAAAGGGGAAAGGAAAAAATTTTCTGTAGCTCTTATTCTATTAGCATAATAAGATTATGACATCCGACATTGAACACGGAAAGAAACGTAGAAATTATTATTATATAGTGTTTTTGACCAAACGGTTATTCTATTTATTTATTAGATTTTATATGGTTGGCACCAAGTCTCTTGTAGCGAGCCGTATTCCCTTCCCTTTTTTTTTTTTTTCCTCCATAAAAAGAAATAGTTTTGCTTTCACTACAAATATACAAGAGAATTAAAACATTGTATCTAAATTAAAAAAAAAGAAAAAGAAAAAGAAAGAAAGAAAAACAGAACAAAGAGAGCAACAGTAAGTATTGCGCAAATTCGTTAGAAAATTTTTATGACTCTGGCTCCCGGGCGACAGGTCTAAACATCGGCCGGTAAAATGTTCCCTCGAACGCCGGAACCCAAATGAATTATAAACGTTACCTAATGGTGAATATTGAAAGTGTACTTCCGCTCGTATGGCGAGAATATATTGTTACTCATTCGTCTTATTTTATATTCATTCAGAAAACAATTGCAATCATTCACTCTTATACCTAACTTCTTGCATTTCTTGCAGAAGATGAAGAAGCGTTCATATGCTGTGCAAGTTTAACTACTGATTTTCGTGGTGAACGCTCTGAATTGATTCCGATTTCATATAAATTTTCCTCCGTTAAAATCGTTCATTCAATGTTTTGTCCAACACTAAGGTTTCAGATTTATTCACTAATCTTTGCATAATCCTTCTTGAAGTGGATTACTGCTTTGGGTAAAGTTTCAATAACTCTCTTGGAGCACAAAGAGTAGAATTGTATTTTAAGTAACTTTTACACCGAAAAATTCCTTCTTTCACAGTCAAATGTCGCATCGATTTAAGCACACAAGTTACCACCATAACAACTTTTTTACGACTACTATGTATTCTGTGCGCATCCCCGTCTCACGCGGCGTGAGTAATGTGTTCTTGGGCGATCCTAAGATACGACATTACTTTAATGGGAAAATGATAATGGTAGTGCCAGCCAATACAGTGGCGTTCCCCAAGAAACTATATGCCGTATCGGCAGCTGTATATTTTAATGTTACTCATATTTTTTTAAAAAAGTTTGTTTATAAATCGTTTCTGCATTAAAAAGGTGTACAATTTATTTTTATTTAAAAAGATACTAAAATTAACATTCATCACTAATAATTTTTAAAATTAAAAACATTCGGCGAAATTTGAATTTAGATTTTTATAGTCAACTTATTATTTTTTCCATCAGAAAAGTTCTGATATTCAGTTGCTAAGCTCTAGTGCATTACGTTCTTTAAGCAAAATTGTTTTATTTCATACATTCAAACTATATCTGGAAGGTTTACGTTTTGTGGTACACACATTGCTGGCAATTCCAGCAAAGGATGTTTGTACTTGCTGTTAGAAGCATTTCATTATTTTCAGAGTCATTATGCTAATTTGTTTATCGCGCTTTCATTTTTCGCAGGTACAGTGGAATATTCATAACCGCTCATATTTTGCATAATTTGGAGAAAAATAAATAAAGTTCCTCTGCATATCATGATAATTGAGGGGAAATAACTTTTTATGCAGACTCAGCCTTTACTATACCTACATACCTATTCTCTAGGAGTAAGCTATTTTATAAAAATACTCACATATTTTTATCTTGTACAGTCTCTTACCTGTAAATAAAGAGAAATAAACATTAGTTTAAAGCTACTAGTAAAATGTGCATAGAAATTAGACAGTTAAAGCCTTAATTGAGGCACTGTATAACACACCATTCAAATCTATACAAGCAACTGCATCGTATGGTAAGTATATACAAAAAGTAATAGTGATACTAAAAGTACACCATTGAATCTGAAAAACAAATGTTTAATACTATGTGATAAATAGACCGTCATTAGAAAAAACCAATGCATTTATCTGACAGAACATTCATAAAATGATAAACCAAAATTGTAATGTTATTCATTATAGAAATATGAATTTAAGGAAAAAAATAATAAACTTATTGCTTCAAATAGTCCCCTAATTGTAAGATATAGTATTCTTATTTATTAATTTTAATTTAATAAATTGCAAAGAACGGAGATATTTCTTCACTATTTATTTTGTGTATACTTTATAGGCAATTGCACGTTTATACCACGATCTTCTTATATGTCTCATCAATGCTTCATAGTAATCTCATATTACAAAACAATATTGCTATGCGAAAGGGAATAAACGTTACAATCTATTTATTTGTTCTTTTTTATTTTAATGCATGCTACAATTTAACATGTCATAATTATATATATATATATATATATATATATATATATAGTTGAATTTTTAGACATTCTTCTAATTAATATATCTAGAATTCACATATTCTTGGTGAAGCCTGATTGTAGAACATTACTTATTCCCACCAGCATTGAACAGGTATGTCACAGATTTATCACAGGAAGTTTTCCTCTAAACAACTTACTTCATTGTAAACTGAATAGTAAAGATTAATAAAGAAAATATGACGTTAACCCTTTGGAAACCCAGCACCTTGATTTAACATCTGTTGAGACATGAAACGAAGGGCTGAATTTATCTGTGGAAGCAGTCCTTGGATTGGATTGTATCATGCACGTCTGCCTCCGAAGTAAGTCGTTTACATTTGAGGGAAACGTGGAACACAGGGGGACATATCAGGGCTGTAAGGTGGGTGCATAAGCATTTACCATCTGAGTTGCTGCAGTTTGGTCCGGACAACATTGACAGTGCAAAATTACACCATCCGAGAGCAGTCCAGAGCGTTTAAACTTTATCACCCAATACAACTTTGCATAGCTCATTGCAATCGCAGTTCTTCTTTCCAGAAGATGAGTAGGTCAGGTCCTCATCATTGCCTTCCATTTTGCCGATTGAACGGCACCTACTTTGTATTACGTAAAGCGTGAAGGTCGACAACGTTGTCTGGTTACCTTCTTTTTCTCATGAAACAATACGCGCCATGATTGCCGACACATTTCTATAACTACGTCTGTTTAGTTTTTAAGTGACTGACATATAGAGCATTATTCATACATTTTCAATGCGCATGGTGGTTTCTCAATTCCATTTCGAAATCAAAGTAAGAATTTCTCAATACTTATAATTATTATCCTTATCAAAGTTTGAATTACAGTCTCCTTTCAAAGGTATTTCGTCTCTGAATACATATTTTTGAATTTTCAAAATATGTTACGATTGTCTGGAACATTTATTGACATCACTTTAAAAGGTCATATAAGAGTCTGAAGTAATTAGACAAGTAAGGGAAACATGTAAATGAATATTTGGTGCAGAGAGGGCACATATATTCCCCAGCATGTTGCGAGGTTTCAGTCACACGCAATAGTTAAGACCCTGTACAATTGAGAGAAAACAATACAGAAACAATTTCCTATACAGCGTAGCACCTCCTAACGCACTAATGAGCCAATTTTATCCCTTCACTCGCTCGCTTGATGCGGGAAATCTCGAGCAGCCGTGTTTTCGATCTAATTTGCTTAGTTTGAAGCCCCATCCTGGAGTGAAACAAGAGACGTATCTTGGGCCAGTCTTGCATTGATTATGTTCTCCCACGCACTGCACGTCCCAGAATGCGATTGCCAAGACGGAAAGCTAACTGGAATCCTTCACCAGAAGTAAATTCATGCAGACATGTGGTACCAATTCCTCTTTGGTCCCTTCTTCTACAACTGAACTTTCTCTCTCTCTCTCTCTCTCTCTCTCTCTCTCTCTCTCTCTCTCTCTCTCTCATTCGCTTGTTCTCCCTCTCACCCCATTTTTTTAAGGCTCATCTACGGCCGTACATCTGAAGCGGAAATTAAAAATGCTTTCAACAACTCCCTTGGCCTTTGCAAGCCCTTGAGAATTTCCTTGGAGATTTCCCCTTTTTTCATTGAGATGGGGCTATATGAGCGCAATTTTGACTCAAGGACTGTTTCGCGGAAGTAGGAGCTTTCTTTTTGCATTACTATTTTCTGTAAAAGGAAACAGCTCTCCGGTTCCTTCGCATTACCAGCTTTAACAGAAGCGTTCCAAAGGAAATAACTAAAAGATCGTAATTATTTAATTATTTTCATCTCCAAAAGAATTCTTCTTCTCGATTCTGTCCCCAGAATCATTTGTTCAGCACACTTCTTTGTACATTTCTTGGAGCTGTTATTTAGAGTCCTTGCATGCAGAAATATAAAAGTCTGGATACTACAGGATAGTCTAAAGAGGTCGCTTGCAATCAACACAATTAATTTTTATTACACATTAAAATGCAACTGAGTTAAGAGTACAATACCACAGTGAGCCGTAGTGGAGCTTTCCTGAACTGCTGGAATAATGAACAATTACTGAACGTTTTGTTTGAAGGTTTCAAGTAGAAGTTTAAAAGGCTATAACCACCGGAGAACAAATCCTCCCTTGGGTGGGTGCTGCGCGTCGCTCCGTATAGTGTCGCATGATTGGAGCCTCTCATATTGAATTCATGCATTCCATTAGCTAAATAAACTAGATTTCGTGCGCAATATTGTGCAAATGTTCTGGATTATGTTTATGAAGATTCTGTGTATCTCCGAGATTGGTGATGGTCCGGTAAATGTCATGTGATCATGTCATTAAATGAAATTTTCATTTTTTCAGTTGGGCAAAAACTGGGTGAACATGAACAGAGGTCGCCGAATTCGGAGAAAGTAACAGCAAGGGCCGTTGTGCCTTGCCAAGGCATTAATGATTCATATTTCATGGAGGATGAAAATGAACAAAGAACTATCATCACTACAAAGGTGTACAAAGCTCAATACAGTACATGTTTTCGGGAGGATTTTGACCAAATTTTATGAACTAAATAATTTTTATATAGGCAAGATGTTATTTTAACAAGATGGAGCTACCGTCCATTGGAATAAGTGTCTACTTCCAAAATTCTTTACCGGTTGATTTCTAGTCATCAGAATTTGCATGCATCTAGGTGTGATCGATTTTGTCGAGAATACTGGAAGAAAAGCTCATACGATCTTCGTGAAAATTTTAAGTACAATGCAACGAAGAATACTATGGTCATTAGGATGTTACAGAGTATGGAACATGTCTTACGCAACTAAAAGATATATAGATCACAAAGTTGTACAAAATGTATTCTATTATGTGTTACACTTACACATATTTAATGTCATCATAACTGTTTCTAGAAGATCCTACATGCTTCGCACAATCGAACAACGCTGGCTCACACCTGCGTACATCAATAACTAAAATACTTCTTTACAGATGTCATATACATGTACCAAAGTTCTTCATCATCAACCTATATGCATTAGACATTTTCGTCTTTAACAAATACACTTGATCAGTCCAGCGTTTAGATCATGCAATATCGCTCCTCCCCAAAGTGGCGACGTCCCTCCCCGAAGTGTACGAGGGAGTCTGGTGATGTCTGTTTTTTCCAAAAGTGAGTTCCAGTATGTTCAAATTATTCATTTGATTAAAAAATGTTTAACTCTAAATGAATATCTTAACTTCTTTTGTAATAAAGAATTGTATGCCCTGCAATGTAATTATAAATTTTAATTCCATTTGCTTGTTTTTTATTTCATGATCCATTTCTCATTTCAAAATAAAATCTGGAACAAACACTACTTTATAAAATTTTTATCATTATCCTTTCTTACTTTATTATATCATATTCTCCTAATTGTACCCTTCATATAAAAAGTTCTATTTTTTTATTCCAGATGAATATTTCGTGTGTGTGTGTGTGTGTGTGTGTGTTATTGCTGTTACCAGACAATTTAATTTATTAACTTCTTCAATTATTTTATTATCGACAGTTTAGGTGGAATTGCATTTTTACCTTGAAAGCCATATTTTTCTTTTTCCGACCGATATTTTCATATATATATATATATATATATATATATATATTTATTGGGTGAAAATTTTGTATAGATCATACAATCCTCTCTATATATTTTTATCATTATTTCAGATACTTATTTGATCACCAGCAAATACCATTGTAACCGTGTAGTTCCTATTATTGAAGTTATGTGAATAATATGTAAGTTTATTTATCTACTGTCTAATCATTTCATCTAATACTGGTAACATGTTGCAACCTTAGCGACATCGATTTATTTCTTCTCTGTGCATGGATGAATGCCAGAGATGTCGGTTTGTGTACATATTTTTAATTTCTTCAATAAGATATAACTGTTATACCTCTCTTTTTTAAAATATTCAATAAAAGATTTCTATTTAGTTTATCAAATGCTTTGATGTAATCTATAAACAAAGCGTATAGCTTAATTCAATTCAATTATGTTTTTCCATGTTTGTTGTAATTTACATGCTGTCAATACAACTTCTTGTTATGAAACTGTTTGTTTTTCCAACTGTTGCTTTCAATCGATTTGTTATTATTTTGAAATATATGTTTTATAGCCTGTGTTTAGTTGTTTGATATACCTCCATAATTCTAACATTTTGCTCTATTGAATTTTTTAAGCATTGGTTTATAATATTGACAGCGTCCGTTCTCAAGTGTTTGTTGAGTGTCCAACAGTTATTTGATAGTACAAGAAATTTTAAATTAAAACATAGCGAAGAATATTTCATTAATTCATTATTTATTCCATCACTGCCGACAGCTTTAGTGTTCTTTGTTCTAGTTCTTCGAAATCAATATTTTTATTATATATTAAGAAACAGTGAAAATTAAGCATGTTTTTAGTAATAACCTTTATTATTTTTGTTTATTATTGCATCTGAAAACTTCTCAAGAGCTTGCAAAGATGAGATGAGAAATATTTATAAGTCCTTTTATGATTAATTTCAAATAATTCACTTCTTGAAATGACTAACCGGCACATAAAGTTAATATAACAGAATGTAGTATATTCGCTAAATTGCTATAAATGGACAATATTGGCCAGTATTGTCCAAGTTGCTGATATGTGGTGCCATGACAAATTAGGTTTTTTCAAGTGGAGTGAAAACCTGTGGACACATAAGAATATTCTCTTCCGAATATACTTATGTGTGTGTGCGTGTGCGTGTGGTGTGCGCGCGCGCGCAGTCTTGTAAATTTTCCGCATTTTTACTCTCAAATTACAAATCATATTTTTTTTAATTTCTAATGCAGTTCAATAAAATACTTAAGGTTACCAGATATCTACTTTTGTACACAGTAAATTTAGAATTCATTCACATAATAATAATAATAATAATAATAATAATAATAATAATAATAATAATAATAATAATAATAATAATAATAATAATAATAATAATAATAGCAACTGGGACTAAGTAGGTAGATGGTCGACTCTTGTTAATTCAGGTTAAGTAGGGCTTTCCAAGAACTCTTTCTCTATATGAAATATATTAGCTTGGTTCTTCGCCGATCTGTAATGATTGCCAGAAATGTTTACGAAAGCGCCATTAAAACTTCATAAATGAATGTACAAACAGAATAAAATAGCAAAGGAAATTTTCGTAAAACTAGGAAATATCTTTAAATATAGACACACAAACAATTGTCAGAAAAAATGAATAATGTCTGGAAGGAAAACAAACGAAATACTAACAAAACTCCCCATAAGTCTCTCACAAAGAAGGTTAAGTCAAATCCTGTTATGAAAAACATAGAAATCCTACATGCAGACTGAAAAAAACTATATATATATATATATATATATATATATATATATATATATATATATAGGTGCATATAATATACAAAATACTAGGGTGTTGTCATAGCAAAGCTACACGTAAGTTCATGGGCATAAAATGTCTTTTATGTAATTTAGTGTGTTAATTTAAAATACATTATCCAATTATTCTCAATGGCGTAAAATTTTTTAACAAAATGAATTCCGACCAAACGTACGTTACAAATTTTAAAATTTCTGTTCATATTTACTAACAGATATAAGTTTTCTACACTTAATTTGAGAGCTGAACTAAATTGGTTTGGGTTGTTAGGGACGGAGTAGGATATTTCGATATTTCTCCCTTCCTCAACGGCTGGCCGTTTGTGAACAGGGGTACCTCTGGGAGGGAGGATGAAGTGAGGGAGACACCGGGCGGCCAGAATACATGGGCACGTAAAAGGGAACCTTGACATTATTTGTAGCCCTCCAAGGAGTTCTAACTCCTCAGAAGCTACGCATTCATACCAAACGCCGGGAAAGAAATTTTTCAAAGCCAATTCATCATCACACTTCGCCTGACACTTACGATGCAATAACAGAACCAACGAAATGAAATGGGAGAGCGGAAAATTCGTGGTAAAAAAAGATCCATCCCAAGCGATTTGAACCCAGAGGTTCCAAATGCGAGTCCAAGTGTCACCACTTCAGCCAGTTCTCCCAGTGTTTATGTAATGTTTTATTTTTACCTACATTTTAACATACTTTACTTGAACACTGATGCACTTTTCCCAGCGATGATCACACAACAAGAAAGACTGCCCATCTCTGCTAACTAGTGATATATGACTTCCATAACTTCATATTTTGATAAAAAATCACAAAAGTTACTTTTTAGTTTTCAGAAACAACCTCTAGCCGCTGGGAGAGTAAGCAGACTGTCACAGCAGCTCAAACACTGCTTTAATCACTGCGACACAAGACTTTTAGCTGGAAGCGCTTTTCTGAATAAAGAGCAAACCTCGCCTTAACGTTTCTCTTTGACTGTATCTCGTAATTTTGAAATTAAATTTACATAATAATAACCTGTTAATGTGGCAAATAAAAAAAAAAAAACACTTTATGCATTTCAAGAAACAAGCAACATGAACTTGCCTATTTATGCCGGCAACCTGAACTTCATAGGGGTGGAGAACCCTTGCGTTTTCAGTTCTTCCATTTTGATTTGAGGCTCATAGTGAAATTTTCTGAAATGTAGTACAAATTTTGACTATCAATATTGTAGAAACCTATCTTTTTCTATACACTATTCTAAAATGTCTGTTTCTAGGTTATATCCCTAGCAGTCACTCGTCGACTATGCAACAATAAATGATATGTTTTATTTAAATTTCCTGTCGGTCCTGGTGGTGCAGTGGTAACCACACTTGCCTCCTAAACCCTAGATCGCGGATTCAATCCCGGCCAGGATCGTTGGATTTTTTGCAGGGTAAAAGTATGACTTCCTTCGAAAGGGAAGTAAAGCCTTGGTCCCGTGTCGTAGATTTACTACACGAAAAAGAATCTCAAGCTAGAAAGAAGAGGCCTCTGAGCAAAATTTATCGGCCGTTTCAAGCCCTGAATCGAATGGGACACTGATGAACTGAGATGTTAAAGAGCGTTCATAAATAAACAAAAATAATTTTCCTATGACCACTGTTATCTTCTTTTTACAGAATGATCTACTACACTCAAACTCACGGCAGCATCCTTTTATTATATCATCCAAAATGTTGAAATAACTTGATAAATTTTAGTGGGAAATTGCTTATTTTTGAGAGTCTTAGAAAAAGCCAGGATTGGAGGATAGATTCAGTCCTTCTAATTATTGCAGATACTAATGCGCCTCTTATGTTGTCCGTCAACGCTTCTCTTCATACTTTTGCAAGCAACGATTGTTATTTGTCTATACATCTATCTCAGGTTTATACTGTCGTATTCCTGTGCCGCATCCGGCAGGTCTTCTAGGGTTGTGCCTTTTCTTGTCATTACCTCCATAATCTCTTGTTCTAAGTTCTTCTTGGTCGTCCACTTCCTCGTCTACCTAGTGATTGCCATTCATGCACTACTTTAGGCCTTGTGTTTTTTCCATTCTCAGAGATGACAAACCATGGTGTTTGATAGCAAACATGTCGAGTTTCATCTACCTTGATATCTGCGCTCATATGCCTGATATACTGGTAAAAACCTTGCCTCCTGTTTTCGTCATGGTTTCCTGAGAACTGATAATGCAGAAAATCTTTGACATTCTTCATATACACACTAAAATCTGAATTCTCAGTAATTTCCTTTTAAATCTTTCTAGGCATTTTTTTCCAGCTACACTTTACACTTGTGATTTGATTGGTTTACGGACGCTCTTTAACATCTCACGTCATTAGCGTTCCATTCAACTTAGGGCGTGAAACGGTCGATAAATTTTGCTCAGAAGCCTCTTTTTTCAGGCTTGAGATTCTTTATCGTGCCGTAAATGCACGACACAGGACCCACGGCTTTACTTGCCTTCCGAAGGAAGCCATACTTAGGATTTTTACGCCCCGAAAAAAATCCATCGATCCTGGACGGGTTTGAACCCGCGATCTTGGGTGTAGAAAGCAAGTACGGTTACCCCTACATCACTAGGACCGACACACTTGTGATGATAAAGCAACCTGTACAAAAGCATAATTTCTACATATTTCAAATTTGCAGCAATTAATGCATTTATTATTGTGAAAAATTAGACGAATATTGAGACAGAAATAAAAGTATATTTCGGAGAATATGTCAGTCAATGAACGAATATAAGAACAAATATTGCAAAAAATCTGAACACACTGATATTAGTGTGAAATTATCTTGATAATTTGATTATAGTTTTCGTTCTGTCAGAGAAGAGAAAATTTAAACTCGTTGATAAAAATAATTAAATTAAATGTTTTACATTTTTGATTCATTAATGTTGTACGGTGATATTGTAAATGTTGAAATCAAACTTTTGAGAACTGAAAACATATGGTTGTTATAATTCTTAAATTTATTTAGACTTAAAATAATTTATAAACATGAGTTCTTAGTTCCCAGACATCTTTTCCATCGCAAATCGTTATTTGTTTACCTAGTTTGCGCCTGCGTATTGTCTGATTAAGAAAGAGCATCCGATTTATATGGTCGCAATGCTACAGCGGTACATTTGCATTGATTAATTTTCATTTGCTGCAAAAGACGACGAAAGCAATACGTTAACAAGAATTTGCTTCTAGAGACTGTAAACTCCCTGTCAAGGGTACCTGCTTCTTTCAATAATGAACCATCTTTAATCTACTGAAGACCAGAAGAAATTGTTTCGTTGTAGAAAGCGCCTCTTTCTTTCACTTTTTCAGTCGCCATTTCAAATTCGAGCCCACGCGCAGAGCAAATTTCATTCATCTAAATGGACTACTTCGCGTAGCAGCTGAGAAAGCGAAGGGACATTTTAGCAGAGAAACGCATCAAAAATACGCAAAATGCGTAGTAATGTGACTGCAGTAAGCGTTGGCGGTAAGACAAGAAAATTTAATTTACAGCAAGTTGTTCCTGCCGAAGACACGCCGTGCTACGGTGTCCTTCAGCGTTGCAGGCCGCAGATGTATCAGAGTATTGGATTCTCCTTCCTTTTTTCTTTCCAATTTATCCAAGTACCTCTTCCATCTTTCTTAACTGGAATGTAGCACTCTGGAGGCGGTCTAGCAGCAATACTTAATTCCTCTGCGGCTGATCAATAGCACTGCATGCAGGAGTTGTTTCTTAGCGCTCAGAAGTGGAGAGGCGTTACCCAGCCTTCAGGTCTTATGCTGCATGCACGAACACTGAATCTTGGACATTAGCCATGATCAGTTATTAAGCTTTGATGTTATTTTCATCCTTAATATGCATGTTGTTGCTGACTTCATCATAACTTTTGTATCAAAAACCAAAAAACAACACAACTAAAGGCAATAATTTGTACAAACACACCTTATTTGGTATTTGATATACTTTCGTCCATATGTAAGATATTTTCCGTCCGATTCTACACATTTTAAATATTCCATAACATTTCCATTCGCACCTTTACTTCCTTTTTCTTTTTTCACAAGGTTTAACATTTAACAAGACATGAAAATATGAAATCGGAGTCCTTGGGAATCTAAAATTAACATTCATCTTTTAAGGAACATTCAGAGTGCTTTTTTGGCCAAAATTCAACAAATTTTCTCAACTCTTGAGCCGCGTGGGACATTTTCATTATGCGACATATTTATATAATAAAATTTATGTAACAATTTATATCTCGCAAAGTATTTATCCAATTTCAACGAAACTTGGTATATGTGTTAACTTAACAGCAATGCATTCACAGTAAAGTTTTAGAAAATTTCCAAAAATATGGATTTTTGAAAATTCGCTCCAAGTGTCCCTTAAAGAGAATCTCCAAAGCATGTTACAAACCTTATCAAACTATATCAAAACACAAACATTTGTCCTAGCAATGATAACAAAAAGAAAAAAGTGTTAATAAAAGTGTTCATCGCTTTAATTGCGAAAAGCAAATATAAATACATTGCATATATTTTAGCTTTCCACGCTTGCAGAAGTAGAGTAGAAGCCATGGCACGTAGGGCAGAGGCACACACCTCGCCCATCTCACTACTGACAAAGTACAGAAAACGTGCTAACCTCTTTCAAAATCTATGCTAAAAAGTTTTATCGTTTGTGCGAGGCTGTGAGTATAATGCCTAAACTCATTTTCATTTACCCGTTGCTGTACATTTTCTGAAATGTTGGCTATTTCTTCTAGCATGTTGTTTTACAGTTCATCCACATTTAGCGGATTAGATTTATACACCCTGTCTTTTAAACTACTCCATAAAATAACAGGCTAACTGCTCTAAAACTCAATTAAACACTGCACTGTACACACAATAACAGACAACCATCTTATCAGAGACAATGTGCGTCCTTAAATGGCAGCACAGTCGATAAGATCCCGTGCGAGGGATAGGAAATATAAATGTGAGCACTACACATAATGAATATTATATTTACATAATGCAATTAAAGCAAATACAAATAAACATAAATTTCACATTCGAACTAGATATTAACAATGAAACAATAGGTAAAACGAATAAAACACTTGCGAAATTGGTTATTCCGGAATCTGCACATTAACATTTCTAAGATTAACACTTTGTGGATTGGAAAAGAAAAGAAAAAATGGTAATTACAAGTTGGAAAGTCAGTGTTAGTAATTGAGGCGAGAAAAACTAAAATTCGATGTGTTATTTTGATTGCTGTGGTTGCTTATGGGGGCGTGCATTATCATATCCTGACAAGAATGCTCACGATATCGAATATGGAACTCTGTCCACTCGATTAAGTCGAATAAGCACGATGAATATTGTTATAGAAGTTGATGGAAACCCAAATGGAGTTTGAAAATCGAGATTGTGCATCCAAACTTCATCCTCTCTGTCTTTTCACAGATTCCATAATTTTATACACTAATCAGAACATTCATGTTGCATCTGGCGAAAACTTCCAGCTGAAATGATGAACCTTCGCTGTCCAAATAAACTGTATACTGAATGGATGCATTTAAGAAGCTAGGTTTAGCCTGCCATTACTTCAAAATACACTGAACTATAGCTTTAACAAACAATAGTTGCAGAGACACCAGAGACTTTCATTTTTAATTTATTCCCAGTTTACAGAATTTATTTTATTTTATTTTCTCGATGCATGTTCAGCCCCATTAAACAGCACTACTTTCTTCATTAATTCCAAAGAACAATTAAAATTTAATATTTAACATCTCAGGTGCATAAAACTAGAGAAAAATGAGTGAACGTTTATTTATGCACCGTTAAATAAACTATTTACAATTTTCAGTATCTGGGATACTTTTCATTGAGGACGGTCATTAATGTTGAACCAAATTTTCGGGAAAACAATATCCTTTAACTGTACAAAATGTGTTAGAGAATCTTCTGATTCTATAATTTAGTAATATATGCACAATGCAGCAATCAGGATAGTATAGAACTGTCAACATCTGTGATATTACACTGGCTGCTACTGGTCTACTTAGAAATAGTGTTAAGAGTTTCTACAGAGTGCTGAGTTCAGAGCGAAGCAATTTGAGACATGGAACCTGTGATTCACGAGAAAAACAACGGAGTTGTGGTGGTGAAAAAGAGGTTGAAATTAGTTATGATAAGACAGTGGGGTAAAAGATTGTCTCGGCCAGATAGGAAATACGCAATTTCAATGTCTTGTTATCAGCGTTTTCATACTGCTGTACAAACCTATTAACTTTCGAACTTGACAATTGACAGTATGGCACTGAACAGCGTTTTACTGCTACATCCTGTTATGTAGCTTATTCTAGATGGAGCTACTCACCAACTGTGTGATCATAGATTTGGGTCCTGGAGCAGCTTTATTTATTTCCTTATTTATTTACATTTTATGATGAAATGGGCTGATACATAAGATGCAATTGACGAGGCTCAAACTTGGCAATACTGACCTACTTTTATTTGACGCCAGTACCATACCGAGTACCATACTCCACGGCTTCCTTCCATTATTGAGGTATCATTTCGAATGGAAGTTTCAGGAGTCAATAGGCACTGGTCCTTTAGAACCTTAATAACACGCTTTTTTAAATCTGATCAGGCAAGCCATAGACATCTTATTTCAAATAGCATGTCTAAATACTCTCTACAATTTCTGAAATTATTTCGTTGCACTTTATTAACACCCGGTATAATTTTAACAAAGCTACGTCGGTACTAGTTCATTTATAAGAACCTCTGCATATCCTTTACAGGCAAAGTTAATATTTATATTATCACAGCATTGGGCTGGATTAGAAGACATTTCCCAAGTTCAAGCTACCGTCACACCGCATACAGCCCCATAACTTTATAGTAAAAATGAATGCATTAAACACTCTTATATTTATTTAAAGTATGCAATGAGTATTAAATTTACAAAAAAATATTCGACACTAGCAACAAAAAATTAAGTGTTTATTTCATTTTGATACCAAGATATGTTATAAAATTTAAATAGAGCACATTTCAATATATTAATTTATTTGATTTTTCATAAGCTGAATACTGAATCTGAAAAAAAATAGACAAATTCTAAAATTTATATTATTTGTAAAAGTCTGTATACTGATTTTATGTGTCTTTTAATCTTATTTTTACACATCTTTTGTGAAACAGTTTTACAAATATATCACAAACTTTGGTAGGCAATGATATACAGTCTCGAACCCAAGACGACTCAATGAGTACTGTGCAAAGAAAACGATCGTCATTACATTTTTATAGGTGACCTAGTAACCAATAGAGCGGAACGAAATTTCCTGATGGTAACCATGACGACATAAAGCCATATAATACATAAGGTTTACGATCCATCACGGCGGATCTGTGAGCTAAGCTGTTACGATGTTTCCTGCTACAATAGTGGCAGTAATACAGCCGTTCGTACTCCCATCAAAGGCAGTAAATTTTCACAGCGTAGGAGACAACAGTCCTACCACTACAAGGAAACTGAAATAATACATCTCCCACTTTCATTCCTTGCATAGAAAGCTTTGCCGCTAAACAGCTTCTGGTTTGAATGTAGAACTATATTATATTGCAGACGATGTGTTTTCTGGCAAGAACTGTGCAGGGTCAAATATCATAGTTAACACATTAAAAGCAACATTTTTTAAAAACATTAGATACTTATTAAATCACATATTAGATATTTGATTAGATTAGTGCCATATATTCTGAAGTTCATAAAATACAAGTTAATTGCATTATAGTTATAAAAATGAAATTAGAAAAAGGTTGTCTTGGACGATCATTCTATCTTCATTACAAAAAAAGAAAAATCTAATTCTATGCTGCAGTGAAATAACTTTTTACGTGTGTACCTTATCAATAATAGATTTTTCTTTTTGTTTTTATTGAAATAACCGTGGATAATAAATGAGGAAGAATTTACTGTTGCTGAACCAAGTAAACTTTTCTATAGGTAGTTAAAATAATATTATAAACAGTCAAATGTGCTCTTGCTATATCCGCATTTTATTGCTATTTATCACCATCTATTGCATACGACTATAGTAGACGACCCCTAGATTCACATCGCTGTTATGAGAATGTGTATGTGTATTAAAATAACTGCAGCAGACGAATCATTCAAGGTCGTCCAAACTAAACAGGGGCAGCCCTTCCCAATCTTATAGAAAGAAAATTTATATTAAATTATTGCTATTACTCCAGAAGAAACTATGCAAAACATTAATTTTTTTTTTGTTTTTTTGTTTCTCAAACTACGATGCATATACTCATGATAGTCCCAAAGTGCAAAGCTACTGTTTTGAATATCTACAAAAATTTAGGGTAATATGAATGTCATTATTAAACTGCTGATCCTCAGACAAGTTCCTATTTTTTCGTAATAGGTGTGATGAAGAAAATCAGAATATTTAATTTTATGACATTTAATACTCAAGTTTTAGTTTTTAGTGCTTATAAATGTCAACGTTGATCTTAGAGCCTATTCCTTTGTTTCGTGTTTACAATATTTACTTATAAAATTGCAAACGGAAGCAAATCGCGCGCGCTTTTCATAATTTTTATGCTTAGTGACTGAATTTCATCTGGCTGAAAGTGAGAATTTAGGCAAGGCAAAGAGTTTTCGTATTGTGCATATATTTTGTTAAGAAGCAAACCTGAATTTAACTGTTCTGTTGACCTTGTGCATGGGTCAAAGATGAAATATGTTCCAATGACATTCGTAGTTCTGGAATGCTCCTTTTCTATCTTCAAACTTGAATTCACTTTACAAGAGATACACTTTTTTTTTTTTTTTTTAGGAAATTTTTCAAAAGACATTTATAATACGGTTATTGTGAGATAAACTATGTAAAATAAGTTATTTTCTAGTTATATAAACCAAGTCAAGTTCTCGTTTAAGGTTTATTTTGAAAAATTATTGTAGGCATCTGCCTTCTTAAGCATTTAATATCAAGTAAGGTACGTTCAAACGCACTCAATTTTCCCGACAGGTAAACAAGAACTGACGCGATGAATGGCAGGTGTAAGGTGAAGGGTTGATTTGTAACTCGTGACCTATTTTAATTCTCCATCTGTTGTCTACAGCTCAATATAAACATAACTTTATTCAATTATAATTTGGGTTTAGTGCTTATAAGCCTTGTTATTGCTGTAGCTGTGTTAATGGACAAACAAAACAAACTCTAAACTGCGCCAGTTAGACCGAAGATTGCAATTAATGGTAATAAAAACAATATTTTCATAGATATTTTCTAATTGACTTTTTCAAGTACCAAATTGAAGTACTTTTACATATTCGCATAATCGTTTAATAAATTTAAATAATGCATTTTTAAAATTTACTAGAACTATTTTGTAATGCCTAAAATAAGCTGTTAATAAAATAGGGATTGTATATGCAAAATTTAATAAGCAGCCCTGAAAGTTCAATTTATTTTAAAATATATTTTTAGAGTTGTAGTGTACATTTCTGACTTTTTATAGCTTACCTTAGGCGATAAAATCGTTATTTTAATGCCTAAAAGTGCGCTGCCGAGTCTTAATAGATGTTTGTTATTGCTTCGTTATTCTTAAACCAATAAAGCACTTTTAAAACATTCACTGGACACCTGGCTTAAGAATATAATTTGTGCCTTGAAGTCTTTGCATAGGTACTCTATATATTTCTGTTCTGAAAGCTTTGTAAAAGAAATATCCAAACCTCAATGACAACAGGGACAAAAACTGGGACGACCCTCACCGTAGTATTTCCCACGACCTTATTATCATGTATATATTGAAGGACCTTACAAAAGGCCATCTTTTATGAAGCCTGAAGCAGGGTGTCATACTTCTCCACCACACTTTCTGTAGAGGAATGTATGATGGAATCCTTTGACACCCTCTCACCCCACGGCACTCACGCTTCGACGGGCTGCTATGTGCATGTGTGGACCAGACATTAGATGCCCCCGAGAGGGCGAAATGAAAGGAGGGTTGTAGAGGCAAGCAACGTCGTCAAACGCACCCCTATATACTTGCAGGGCATTGGAACGTACATCGCAATGCACTCCATTTTCATGCCAAGGGTGAATTTCGAACATTTACTTCAAAACCACCCACTTCTATCACTCGCTTTCATGCATTCTCCTTTTTCCTCCTTTTCACCGTTCTTCTTTGCCATTTCCATTGCTTTTTTATTTATTTTTTTTCGGAAGAAGCCGAATGCAGATAGCACCCAGTAGGGAAGTACATCCTTGCAAAATTTCTACAGATCTTTCCAAATATGCGAACCTAAGTACCTTTTAAATACAGCAATGAAATACTTCCTGCGCTTCTTACATTCGTTTTCCTTAAAGTTTACTATATTTTTTCTGTACAACTTAAATTTAAATTATGGTTTGTTCAACTTGAAAATGTCTAAACTCTTTATATCACTGCATTTATTTTCCATTTGTAATGTCGCAGAATTTTCATTTTAAAACCAGATACAAAAGCGTTTATCCGAACAATTTGAGAACAAACTTTTGAGCACAAAATGAGCTTTCTACAGTTTGAGTCTCGATTCTGCAGAATGATATTTGTGATGCACAAAATCGTGATTTTCAGAGGTTTACCCCATTTTCCCAATTCTAATCCTTTTCATTTTCATTTTGTTTACTGGCTGGCCACCATTCCTACCAGAAAGGAGACATTCTTCAGTCAGTTCCTGATCTTATGATTCTCACGTTCAGCTACGACTCTCAACTTCAACATTGCGCAATAGACTATAGAAATGTGTGGTTGTGGCGCCATTGGTTACAATAAACCGTTTTATAGACCGACATTCTTTAAGAGGCCCTCCTAACCTTTATCATTAAGAAGCTGCACCATTTTCATACTTTAGACATCTACCTGTAGCAAGAAATCTATTATATTATTTAAAATATTCTTCTATCATTATTTGTACACGATAATGTAAAAATGTTGTTTTTCAATATAAGTTTTGGATTGAACATTGTCTTATAGAATTTTAATAATATTTGCAGAAACTCTAAACCTTACTATATAATTAGAGGAAACCTGTGAGGCCATCCATACTATATCCTGATTTATAATACAGGATTTCCATACAGGATTTTGTATGTAATAAAACAGATTCTTATTCTACGTATATTTCAGTGCTTGAAGGTTGGTATTCATTAAATTGTCATGTGCTATGAGCTTTCCTTTAACATCACTTGGAGAAAGAAATAGCAATTTCATGGTGCGCTATTCTTTTATTCTTTCTATAAAACGTTAAATAAATATTATTAGTAAACGCGAGTTTTAAAACGTTAGTATTAGTACATATTCCGCATATGCTGTAAAATAGTGTGTTTTATTTCTAATACTCTCAGAATATACCATGCGTAGCCAAAGTCTCTCCGCACTGCACGGAGAGCTGTGGTTGGGATTCACAAACACTGTTATTACACTTAGTAATAACAGTTTCTGAATAATTGGTATATGAAACTGAATATATATTTCAGTGTCTATCACCTCCAGCTTTCTCCTGCATTTCTTGAGTATCCGTGATTTCCGTCGATTATCTTGAACGAACAGTCTAATTTTCTTTAAGGCAGAGAATGATAGGATCGAAACGTGGGATCTAAATCGATAAAAATACTAAGTCTTGAGTTGGCTAGTTATATAAGACGGATCTATTTGTTTGATTTCCCCCCCCCCATTATAGGCATAGCGTTTGGGGATATATACAGCCAGAAAGGTTATGTCAGTAGAAAACTACCTACATAAAAGTTCAAGTCCAGCTGGAGAGATAAACCATTGCAAACACTAAAGGAAATGTGCATTCACACGCATAAAACTGAAAGCTTTTTACAGTCTTGTGTGCTGTCGTAAAGATACCGCATGTTTTAAAGGTCAATACTCAAACTTTTGGGGAAAATAAGTAAATAAGTAAATTTTAAAGCTAACATTAAACATGTGGTCAACTTTCGAGAAAAAAATTAAAATTAAAAGATGCATTTGAGAATGAAAGCATTGCATCTTTATTAGTTGATTAAGACAACGGAAGTACGTCTTGACGACAAAATTTACCTGCGGTTCCTGCTGCAAGACACTTTCTGCGTGCATGGAGACTTACAGTGACATTCGGCATCGTAAGTGAATATTGAAGTGCTAAGAAAAGTACAACGAGGCCTCCACTTATCTGGCATAGGTAACTCTTAGGCGTGACCCCCACAAGTACAGTTAATGTATTACAATATGTTTATTATAAAAACATAATAAACATAATTATTTTTATCTTTTTAGAAAACAACATAAAATAACAAAAATAAAAACAAAATAAAATAAGAGTACTAACATCCACTTTCCTATGCTAACCTCTATCTTCAGTAGTCTCCTATTGGAAAGGGAGTGCAAGTGGTATCAACACGATGGTGCACTTCTCCATTACAGTTTGACAGCATTTAACCGCGCATTAGTAAGTAATGGATTGCCCATAGTGAACCAGTTGTATGGCCTGCACTTCTCCCGAGTTCACCCCCATTGATTTTTCCCCCCTTTTGTGGATCTGATTAGATTGGTATATGAGATGCTAATTAAATAAGAGGAGGAGCTAAGCTTTTTGATTAGTTTTTGTACACGATTAAAATGATGAAATTGTTTTATTCTCAATTTATATCTAAAAACCTTTTTCATCTGAGCCTTCACAGTTGACTGTACATTGAATTTTAGATCCATGATTATTTAATAAAAATGTTTATTTGGCTTATCAAGTTTGACCATTGCATTTTGGAGCACAGAGTACAGGGTTCCTGAACTTCGCATCCGAAATCTGTCTCTTGTTATAATTTATATTTCTTGGGGTGTTTCAAACAAATTGTATCTCGAGTAGAATTACGAACAAAGAATTTTAAACTTGGATGTTTAGTATTATACTCTCTGAAAAATTAAGGAAATTCAGGGGACTACATTTTAATTTTATTTCACTAACTACTCTTAAATACATACTGCGACCATACCCTCAGCCTTTAGCAATTTCAAAGTCGTATTACTCCCTAAAAGTATACTGTCAACTTTGGCGCTGCTTTTAATTTATCCAATTCACTGCGGAGAGATTTTATATACCTACTGTACTATGATTCTATGTGGCCTCAGGGAAAATGTGGTGGACATGGTACTGGAATTTAAAATAATGCTAAATCTACCTATTATTTGCCAATCTTTTTCCCCTTCATCGCTGTTATCTTACCTAAACTTTCCTAATCTTTAACCTCTTTTCTACCGTGTTATTCGCCTACATCCCCTATGATTGTAAGAAACTTTGCACATACACTAGTTGTCTTCTTCATCATATTTTCTTGAATTCCCTCCTTTTACTCTTTGGCCTACAGATTTCATCTTACACCCTTGCCCCATGTCTTAAACCTCGAGAAGAAGAAGCAGCCGAAAGTTTGGTGGATGGTGGGTGGGGGAGCCTAGAGGAACTTTCTACAAGGTTCACCTCTAGACATAGTAGCATTAGGAAATGTTCATTGGCTGAAGGGGAAGAGGTCTGTAATTCCATATCCCTGCGCTGACGGCTTTTAGCGGGAAACGATTGTTCTACCTCTTGTATCAGTTACATGGAATCTTTACTTCTACCCACCCCACACTTGCTACTTCCTTTGCTTTCTCAGTGATACCAAACCCTAATCCGCGTGAGAAGAAACGTGCAGCATCCGTTCTACTTTTTCCTTTGTCATACATCCATCTTCTGCTTCACGTCGACATGCCGAATTCCATCCTCAGAAATTACCCCATATCCGCAAACAAACTCGTCCTTAAAAACAGTCCCAGAACTGCAGATACAAATCAGAGTGAAAGCTTTGTTTTTTGAAGCAAGGACAGTTTTTTATGCACCTGATTCCATCTAAGGTGTACTTTTCCGTAACTTAAGACTGCCACTGAACTGCAGGCGGAAGAAGGGAAGTTATCCTGCAGCGCTCTCCACCACTTGATTGCATGCATCATGTCAGGAGTTTCTGAAAACTTATTATTTTTGGCTTTATAGCATCTCAAAATATTCCTGGTTAAATCTTATCAATCGCCTATTCCAGGAACCTATCTTCAAGCTACACACTTTTTAGAGGCACTTGTAATATAAACTTGTTTAAGCCTTACTCGGAGCTTTATACGTTTTAAAGATAATCCGCGCATTTTCTTCTTCTTCTTGGATGGAAAAAGAAGAATTTGCGTGGTTCCAGATGAGGACTGTATGGCGTATGAGATATTTTCACATCTGAAAATGCCCACCGTCTATTTTGCAGTGTGGATGATATGTTTTGGAGATCATGTGGTATACCACTCGGCATTAAGCGCATGCCGATCCCAGTTAAACGCGATGACAAAACAAGAGCGACGAAAGAATCAGCCGAATACTTTTGTTTGCTTTTCTTTCAAAAAATACAAATTGTGTCGATTCCCGTTTATTTTCTGAGACCTAACAATGTTTCTACCTGTTATGTTGTCAAAAACAAAAATTGAATTGTGTCCATTGAACTGTTTAAGCATTTCCTTGCATCGATCACCAGCTTTCTAAAATCATGATGATTATGACAGCCGCCAAAATGCCGAAACTCGGCGCAGGTGATTCTTTAATCGGTAGCAAGTCGACCCTCGCGGAAATCGTTGCTGATGTTTGAGCTGTGTAAACTAATCATACACAGGGACCGAGTGGAATGGCTCATGAGGTAACACTTGAAACTCGCATTCTAGGTGTTCCGAGGTTCAAAACTTTTGGAATTGCTATCCTGAGCTTCGTTTTTTATTTTTGGACTTTTTTCTTTGTTAGACAAATGCTGGATCTTCCTTTCCACGAAACATCCTCTCTGCCATTATTTCATTGGTTGATGCTTCTGCGAAGGTCCAGTGTGATTGTTGCTTGCACTTTGGAAAAGTTTTATCCCCGGCGTGTTTGAAAGATAGCGAATCCGCTGGCGTTGGAGGTTTTCTATCTGGAAACAATTTCAGAGACCCTCCCACACCGCCTTTAATTATAGACCACCCGGTATCTCTCTCGTTCCTTCCTGCTGGAGGTGCCCCCAGCGGGGTGTAAGCACTAACAAGACGAAGTATGGAAATATCCTAATCCACCCTAACAATTCAATTCAATTCTATCATACACAACTGTTGTTAATCTAAGTTCGTCTCAAACGGCATTTTGAACTTTGATGCCAATGACAAATTAAAATTAGTCTTGTCGGCCTAAATCCAATAATTTCACAAACTGTTAACTTAAAACTATCTAGCAGCTTGAATTTGCCTACATATTTTGGGAAACAAACTCTTTGTTATTACCGGTCTGTCCGAAATGTTTCCAGCCATTACTGTCTACTTTGAAACATAAAGCGCAGACATTTAAATAGATATATTCAACTGTTACAACAATAAGAAACCTTTTTGGTAAGAGTACAAAATGTAAATGGACCATGTTTTCTCAGCTTCAAGATTTAAAACAATAATACAAATTGCTACATACAAAGGACATTTCTGTTTCCTACGCCGCTGCTGGTGCATTTATGACTTAATATATTGCTGCTTTTATACCAACATGAGAGCTTTACAGGGATATCAATAATTAATTAAAAAGAACGTGCACGATCTCTACTTCGGAATTTTTAGAGCCCGTTTCTCACGCAATCACTATTTCATATCAACGTAATAAACAGTTGTTGTTGACACATACGCTGTGAGATAGCGAGCCCGGAGCTACAGAGAACGAGTTTTTTATTTTGTTTGTAATGTATGGCACGCCCAACCGGTCATTCATTCATGCTCCCCGCTCTTAAAAAAATGTACATCCAGTGAAATGTTTATAAAAGGTGTATCAAATGATGCATGTGCTTGGGAAGCAACAAGGCTCGTATTTCAGCCCATATATTACTATAGAGAAAACATTTTCATCCAAACGGAATGAAAATGCCTATCATCGTTTCTGGCGCCCGTGGTGGTGATCTGATGATTGCTACAGGGAGAAATATTGGAAAATATTGGTAGTTTTATCTGTGGCCGTTGGAAGGTGCTGAAGAGCTATGCTGACAGAAGGGGAAGGAAGGAGTATTAAATGGCTAGCTGTAAATCTCCACAATTTAGGAAGGTTAACACTCCTGTCTGGTCAATGTTAAATCCGGTCACGCTTTAGGCACAATGTACCCTTTTGAAAAGAGTGGCAAGGAAAAAAAAAACAATTTTTTAAAATCATTTTAAAAAAAATACCTTAACTTAGTCATCGTGGAGGACTATACACATAATCCCGAGTTTTCAATTGTTTCATCGCATTCTTTATCAAACTGTGCAAGAGTCATTGCCGACATTAGACGAAAACAAGTCACTGGAAGGCTAAGTCCGAGAAGTAAAGTATTATAATATAATAATATTAAGGGGACTGGGTAGTTGCAGGGCAGCTTCGAGGCTCAGAAAACAGACATTTTAAACCTCTGTATTCTTCCATTTATTATAGCTATTAATGAACTTCTGCAACAATATAAAGCAAACTAAAATGATTTTAATGCATAAAGAGTAATTAATTACCTTACATGCTAATTATTTAAATTTTTTTTTTCATTGGCTATGCACTACTTTTTTATTTAGCTTGCATTCTTCTCAGAAACTATTCAAGATATCTTAATGAGCTTTCTACTGTACGTTTTTAATGATAAACCCTACAATTTCCAATAAAATTATGAATCAGTGCCTTTTGTTTTAATTTTAGAATTAAAAAGTTGACATTTTATGAATCACAACATTACATTTTTTTCTTTAACAAGTATGTAAAATATTGATGAAATTTGTGCTGAAAATTGTCATAAATGTTGTTTACAATGGCATGTAAGATTTTGAGTCATAGGCCAAACAGCTTCTGAAAAATATGCACCTGAATGAGTGCTAGGCTAAATAAAAAAAATTAAGGCACAGTCAATGAAAAAATGTTAAAAAATTAGCATGTAAAGTAATTATTTCCTTTGCATTAAAATAAATTTAGTTTTCTTTATAGTTTTGCAAAATTTCATATACTTATCTATAATAGTTTGTAAAATGCAAAGCCTTCAAAAGGTGTATGCTCCGAGCACTCGAAGCAGCCCTGTAACTACCCAGTTACCTTAATATCTAAAATAATATTATTTTTTATTTCACAGTTAACAGACTTATTTTTTATTTTGTCCAAATTCAAACAGTAATAACAACAGTACAGGTTGCCAGGCGATGATAAAAAACAGAAGACGTGATAACAATTGTGCCCTATTTAAAATTTACGCATCAATAAGTAGGATTTTTATTCGACATTTCAAATCGAGGATAACTAGGACCTAGGGATGAAAGCTAAAATTTAATCAACATTCATTTTAAAGTTTACCTTTAATATCTAAATCGATGTGTTATTTGTTTAGATTAAAGTAATGTTAAATGGGTAGTTATTCAGATTGAGACATTTTGAAATGAAAGTTCTGTGTATTAAATACCCTCTGTATACAAAAGAGGAACAAGAATGCATCTTCAATGAGAATCTCCAGCTGCATCTGACACTACAACATCAATCAGAGTTAGATTAGTACATTAAACCTAATAAGGATCATAATAACAATCAGGTTCCTCTGCTGAACTCTACAAGAAACACCCAGCAGTCTGAAACTTTACGAAAATCTTAAAACTCTTGGGCTCTTGTAAATGGGAAGTAATGTTATGCCTGTGCTATGTTATAATGTGCTAAATCAGTGAAAAAATTGACATTAGCATTGCGAGAATTACAACAAAACAGATGACAGCAGCGAATTTCGTTTCTTATGCACTGATTATACAAGTCAGTTTTCCTTCCATTTAACGCTGAAATGAAAATCTCTTTAAGGGAATGGAAGCAGAAATGTCTTACAGCTGCTTATTTTGAAGAGGAATAAAGACAAAATGACATTAGAAAAGCCAATCTGAAATAATGAGACTCTTAAATTTTAAAATCATTAAGCTCGCCGCTATCGACCTGAAGAAGCAATAAAGTAAGTCATCTCAAGATGCTTTATATATTACAATATAGCAAGAAGTCAAGAATATGCTGCTTGTAAGAAAATAATGCTAATCTACTTCCTTACGACGTGTAATCTTGTATTTTGTTTCTCATAAAATTACGTAATATTTGAGAAATGAATAAAGCAATCAAAGAAAAACAAATAAATATATAAATATTAACACAATTAATGAATGAAATAGTAAAACCTAAGGTATTTAACAGAGCTATAATAAGTTGCCAAAATATTTTAATATTTATTTTAAATAGGGTTTAAAAATATCTTGCCATCATTTTTCCCATAAGTAAAAAATTGCACTAGTAGCAATTTGCAGACGACCAGATTTTATACCAGGAGGAAGCTGATAGTATAGCCTGTATGGTGTGTAACTTGAAAGGGGAATATGCAAAAAGGTGCACGAATATTAACTTGAAAAAATATCAATATATAGACATACACATTTATATGTGTACGATATTGCAACTAAAAATATAGGAACACGTTATTATGATAAAAGCGATTACAAGCTATTATATCATAAACTAAAAATCCAATCTAAAATAACACTGAAAACAGAAATGAAACATTCCCATTGAAAGTTATTTTGACTGTATGAGAGGAGTGCCTATAGAGCTTTAGAATATTACAAAATCACTCTGTACTCCTTTGCTATGGTTTCTTAAGTCATTCCAGAAAACTTGCTTAATTTGGTCTTAATTTTTATATACCAATGATTAACAGCGCAATTGCTCTTTGCGTAGCAACAGCAAAACAATACAAAAATAGTAGCCCTACATTTTGAATCAGTAAGCTCGTAAAATATAGGTAATCTTGTCGGTAGCCATTCTTATGCTCTTGTCAACACCCTACAAGAGTCAAATTAAAAGATTCAAAAATTCAAAAAATATTATTATTCGATAAGTTTCGAAATCTAACATTGTGTCTTTCTCTTGAGCCTCTATAACGCAAATGATGCGACATCTTCGTTTGGAAATGGTGAAGAACGTAAAGCAAGCAAGACTTAAGACCAGACCAACTCAACCCTTCCAGTCAACTGCAGAGGAAGCTAATATTTACCCTTCCCCCCAATTCGTTTATGTTACCTTGGTAACGCCATGGATACGAGTTTCTTTTCTTTTTTTTTTTTTCCTTTCTTTTTACGAAGGTACGCAGTCGCATTACCGCGGATCGGAACAAGCGGGGAAACAGAGAAAGACGATGCGAAAGACATGAACAGCAATTACGGATCCACTAGCTGCCGTCATCGCCGTAGTCTTTTTCGATGATCAAAAGTTAATTGCAAGAAAGTTCTCTAGCTCTTCCTCTTCCTTGCCGATGAAAGGCAAGGTGATAGTGGGAGCGTGCTAGTGTGGGAAAAGGTGTTAGTAAACGCGTCCCTGTATACAATATAACGCAATTATATGCCAAGCAAGGGCGGAGTGAGCATACACAGAGAGAAGCAAAAGCGAGTTTATGTATGCATTATCTTTTTCGAGTTCGCTGCGTTTTCATCGCTCGCCAGTTAAAACAATCTTCAATGTTCTATGTTCCAGTATTTAAAACGGCCTGAATTGAGAGAGATAGTTACTTACTTTGTGCAATATAGAATCGGAAATACATTTTTACCCATAGAACGTTTAAATATAAAACATATTTATAATTTCCTTCTTTTGTTTCAGAAAGCCAACAATGAAATAAAATGTTTTATGTTCAGCTTAAGAAAGAAAGAACAAATATTTCTACGTCCACTTCAGCACAACGCCTTGTCACACGAAAATTACCAAGCGATCAATCTCCAGTAACCTACTGCGTTATGTGCTTTCATCAGAGAGCATTTTGCATGCATGAAGTTATTCCAGAGTATGACAATATGGACCAGCGTTGTAAGAAGTCATAGGTTCAAAATTTATCTCTCCCCGCTTATTTTAAGTTTCCTTTTTTACGAAAACGATTTCCTTCTATGTCGCAGTTAATTTTTTTGATAGATTTGAATATTTTGTCTACACGACTAATTGATTGAGCTGGTTGTAGGCGGAAAGAGTAGAGTTGATATATATGTGGCATTTTCCCTATTATGAATGCAATATATTATAAACGGGTACTAGATAAGAAATATGTGACGTGCAATGGAAACGTAGCGAATGAAAATAAATTCGTCCTACTTCCAGCTTTACTGAATGCCAGCAACTTCACCTACTGATTCTAGAAGCGAAATATTATTTTTATTTTGTCAGCAGAGGTTGTAAGGGATAGGTCGTGAAGAATGGAAATTGTGACTGGGGATTGGAATTGGGCTGTATTGGGATGGTTAACTATATTGTAGTGGCCGATCGCAGTTCTGGAAGCAGATGCTGCAGATCACCAATTACTAGATCACCTAGTCTAATTGATATCCAGGGAATCTCGCTGAATTTTGGTGCCGGGACTGAATGAGGGAATTATGTAAGAAGACAACAAATAGCGCCTCGTTGCTAGCTGATGGAGTTTAGTTGCTCAAATATGAGTATCTGGGCATTCTCTCGTCTCACGTCAGGTCACCGGGCAATGCAAATTTGGCAGACACGTGGATTATGTTCATCAAATGGTACAGAATCCAAAGTAGATGCTGCTGTGTTGCTGTTTCAATGGCACTATTGTTCATTTCAGTGGCTCGCGTGATGATTGATGATAGGTTCTCGTTGACACTTGTCTTTCTACAGCTGACTTAGGCCGCTCTTTCTTGGACTGCCGGGTGACGCAGCACGGAACTGGAGCACTGAAGATTCTAAGACTGCCTCATTGCTTAAAACTGCGTACAATTGCGCCAAACTGCACGCTTTTGTGGAAGAGTGTGTTCCTTTTATACATGACACAAATCTGACGCCACCATCGAAAACTGACGCAAGTTTCGCGCCTTTATTTTGATATCCTTACCAATAGGCTGTTGCTGACATCACTGATCTGTAATCTATTCCCTGCATTATTTTACCGAAACTACAAACGTTACTGTTCGTTCTAAGTTTTACATCGAACTGAGACCATCGACTTAGGTCACAGCCCCATCACTGTGCATCAGGTGCTTTCACACGATCTCTAGGTAGCTTCCCTGCCTGAGAGATAACCATCCCTTTTCACTTGCATATTGGAGAGTATTTGCATGTATTGTTGAGACTTCCAACCTGCCTAGCTTAAGAGAGCTCAAGAGAGACTTGGGTTTTTCCCAAACGTTGCTATAATATTGCATACTATTACCTAATTTAACTTAAATAACACATTATATACATTCTGGTCAATCTTAAACACTATAAATCTTTACTTTTCCCCTTAATGACGGAGTCATTGAAGGTTTTTCAACGAGAAAGTTGCAATATACCTGCAAATAATTAAACAATTACTGATTTGAAGAAACGCATGTTAATTGCATCAATTATCCTATAACTGATGGGGGTACCAGGGACAGCTACAGAACCCATTGCTATTGCTAATGCAAAACACATCACACACACACACAAAAAAAAAGTTACAGGATGTCATGTGTACAGAATACATAAAGTGAGTACATTGGTTTGGGCAAAACATTGTAGCATTTTTAATGTGATCTGTTATTTATATGGGGACTGTTTAACACTATTAAATCCGTTATGCTTAAGTATGGAGAAGCCCATGAGATTTATATCGGCGTTATTCCAAAGTATGTAGATGATTTAATGTTGTCTGATCAATAGGTTTACATTTAAAAGTTAAGTTAAAAGACTGGCAAGTGTGTTTAATTGTACTTATTGTAGATTATATATAGATTAGTATTACAACTATTAACCGCGATAAATTAATGAACGCTGTTATAATTAAAGAGGAAGCTATCAATCTCAAAGTTGGCTATGATAAAGATATCAAATTCATCAACGATATACATATAGGAGGTTTTTAGACTTTTCTGTTGGGTTTATGTTCTCTCCTGTCTAAATTTATACATCTTTCTTCTAACTAGAGTCCTGCCTTTGGAAATTTGGATAAGTATTCGTTAATCTTATAACATTCGCTCTGAATGGAAACCATGGTGAGAGAAAACAGTTTAAGATACAGTGAAGGCGTCTAATCTCTACTGCCCGCTGGGGAGTCATGTAAGTTGGGTGGGTTACCGCCAAGCAATACTCCATGCACAGTTTCACTGTTGCGAAGAGCTTGAAGCTTCTCGATGTCTAAATGCAGCACATTCTATAATTGATCAAACCGGAACAAAGAGGCTAATTTGCGTCAACATATCTGGTTATAATGTAGCATATACAGTCTATTAAAAAAAAAAAAAAAAAAAAAAAACCAAGTAAGTTTCTACAGACACAAACTTTAAGATATCAGATCTTTCTTGGCTTGGCACACTCGCTTTTACTGTGATTAGTAAAGTGTGTTTTATGAAGTGATCTATATTTGCTAAGAAATACGTGCTATTTTATTACTATTTATTTTTCTAATTTTTCTATGCGTCTTTCTTAAAAATCGAATGAATTCTTGTGTGTCTTCTCTGTGACTCAGCTGTAGCACGTTTGTTTGTCAACTATCGGCCTGAGCCTGAATCTAGGTCTGGATATGTTGCCTAAATAAGGTCTTTTCAGGAGTTTTTCTTCACATTTAAAATATGAATACCAGGTAGTTTTAGATACTAAAAACTCAGATCTCATTTGTGTCATTTCATTCATTCTGTTCATTATCTCAAAACCTGATGGGGCGTTAAACGCTTACAGAGTTATTTTTGGTCTGTGTTCGCAGCTGAACGGAAGTTATAGGGGGCCAAGGTTGCGTCAAGCACCAGCTCCGTTAATTTGCAAGGTTTCCTTCGCATTGCTATTCACACAGCTTTGATCAATAATAACTTGCACACAACATAAATTTTATTTCATAAGTACTAACCAGTGTTATAGAGGTTAGAATTAGCATGCATTTCTGGCATGTTTTTGTGAAATTGGCGACTACTTGCAAAGGTTCTAGCTAAGTTAATTCTTTCAATTTTAGCCCTATTATTTTCCTTTTAACTTCCTCTACAGTACGGGTGCTATTTCTGTATTCTTTAACATTTCTCTGTCCTAATGGTAATAATTCTATGCCATATAACAGTAAAACTTACTTGATTAACCTAATGTAATTAATAACATTGGCGCAGCAATAGCTTCTAACATAAAGACTTGAGATATATTAAGTTCTTAAACTCAAACTAAGTTAGTAGAATATATCTGTGTAAAACAGACCGTTATAATCTGAAAGTTTCAGAAAATAAAACTAGTAATATGGATTTCCGAAAATTTTTCTTAATTTGAATGCATCGGATAACTTGAGATACTCTAATTGTGATATCAGGTACATGGAAGATAAGGTTTTGGTTGTAAAATTAGTAAATTTCAGCGTGTATGTGGTATAATTATGAGAAACAAAACTAAAACGAACCCTTAAAATTCTACACAAATACTACTATACAAATATGAAAATTGCACGGTCAATCAACAAAAACAGCAAGGGATACTGTCAGCAGAAATGTCGTTTCTAAGATAAGTGCTAGTTATAACAAATCTGATAGAAAAAGAAACGTAGATTTTAAGAAAGAATTAGATATTTACAATATAAATGACAAAATAAAAAGAAAAGAATGAAAGGACAATGCAGAAAGAATGGACTACCAATACTAATTATTGATTTTAGACCTAGAAGAAAAGATCCAGGACGATCCATCTCAAGAATGAATCCTTGAAATCGGAATGGGAGCAATGGCCCAATCTAATTTTTGGTTGAGAAGAAGAAGAAGAAGAAAATCGCCCTTATTTAAAATTAAGAGTGAGCAGAAGGATCCGGGATTCAAAATAATTAAATGATGAGCATGTAAAATAGAAACGTATTACATTAGAAGTAAAAATAATAAAAACAAGCCCATTACTGACCAATTGAAGACAGAGATATTATTCTTATTGCTAAAGAAAGGGTTACCAAGCTCATAAATAGCCCCCTTCCTTTCATCCACCTGTAGAACACATTGACAAAAGTTATGCTTTCTCTCGTAACAGCAAATTGTGACTGACCATCCAGTTGGCCGAGGTCGTTAAGGCGCTGAATCGTCAGCGAGAGGTCTGGGTTCGAATACCGCCAGGACCGTCCTACCTGACTCAGGTTTTTCCAGGTTGTCCTCAGTCCTCATAAATGGCAAATGTCAAGGAGGTACCCTAAACTTAGGCCTGGAACGTTTCCTTCCTTACAAAAATCCTTTCCTAGTATATCATTTCATCTCATGTATCATCAGCCCACCGTCTATGGTGCCTCAGCAGTAAAAACGGCGTAAAAACCATTCAAAAAACAAATTCACCTGAAGTCAACAGCGCGGAAACGTGATTTTATATCAAGCAACGCATGACCTTGACCCAGTTCACGCTGCGCTCAGCTGCTGACACAGGTCAAAAATAAGCTAACGGCGTTTGTAAGCGTATCTATGTATTCTGTAGTCAGTTTATGATTACAAGGTGAGAAAAGGTGCAGGTTCTTCAATACAATTCTCTTGACACAATCGGTCCTGGTGGTGTTGTGGTAACCATACTTGCCTCCTAAACACGAGATCCCGGCCAGGGTCCATGGATTTTTTCGGGCGTAAAAATCCTAAGTGTGGCTTCCTTAGGAAGGGAAGTAAAGCCGTGGGTCCCATGTCATGGATTGACGGCACGAAAAAGAACCTCAAGCCTGAAAGAAGAGGCCTCTGAGCAAAATTTGTCGGTTGTTTCACGCCCTCAATTGAATGGAACACTGATAACCTGAGATGTTAAAGAGTGTCCATAAATAAATAAATAAAAATGACATAGTCAGAAATAACACAGCGGAGATTTTAATTTGAAATAGTTATGCATTCATTTTAGCCGTGTTTTGCTTTAATATACTAACGTTTATCTTATAAATATACACCATAAATAACTTCTGTCTTAATATTTAAACATAATATTATTCTGCAGTGTGTGCTGGAAAAGATATCCTTACGAAAAGAACCATTTTTATGTTTATAAAAGAGCGAAACTTTTATTTTCTGTTCTTCAAAACGCATATTCCTGTCATATTATGTTGATATCTATATTCACAATATATGTGTACTGAAAATAATACATCTAAATAATTGTATTCTTGTATTCACAGTCTTTCCCGTTTAATTGTAATAGTGCAGTAGCTAGAGAGAGCACGCCTTAAGCAACCATTCGTTTATCTTTCCTCTCTCATCTGCTTAATTCATTTCGATGCTTGGTGGTTACACTTTGCAATATGTTTTCCTTAAATCTTTTAAAATATTATAAAATGCGAGACAAAAACCACTTTATTCCAAATAGAGTTTTGAAGTATACTTTTTGAACCTACTACAGTTGTATCCTTTACAGTCAGTAAACCGCAAGAGACATCATGTCTCTGAGCCCATGTCGTATTTCTTTTTGCAACTTCTTCTGCGAGTATGAGAGGGCCGAAAGGGAAAGCGCGCATGACGACGCAGTGGGCGATGGGGTGAAGCAACGACAGGCGTCAAGAACGTGATTCGCCTCGGTAAGGAAGCGCTGGCCGAGCTCAAGATGGAGCAGAATTTTAAAATGTCCCTATCACGAAACTCTGAGACCGGAGCTTTAATTCGATAACTTCTAAAACAACTCCAAGGCACGTTCTGCATCCCGAAATATGGGGGAAGGGATAGTTTAATGGAAAGGCCGCAAGGCAGCTCAGTGCCATCTCATCGAATTTCAGGAGGTTCAAGCATGAAAATGGCAGGAATGTATACCAAGAATTGATCTAATTAGTGATGAGAATGGTATCCGAAAAACTTCCGAGAACAGGGGTGAGAATGCTGCTATGAAAACAAAACTTTTTCAAGTAGTGCACATGAGCTGTGAGATTTTCACCATTGGATGTCTCAGTAGTTCGAACGCTCCGAACATATCTTGCCTTTCAGAAAGGTTTCACCCATTTAAATTATTATTATTATAATAAGTTTAGAATATGCCGCCCAAAAGTGTACAGAAGTGCGAAATCGGTTCTTGATATCCCCTGTTTATTGAATTTATTCTAAAAAATGAAAATGGATAAACTATAATAACGTTGATTGGCGAATAACCAAATAATTCTCTAGTAAAGTGGATATCTTTCGGCAGTGTTAATAAATTATGTAACATAAATATTCAAAGACTTGAGTTAAATGAATTCCCTCGACGCCTAACTGTCTGTTGATCACAAAGAATACAGAACAATCATCTGGTCAAACTTGTTTGTTCGTCACAAGATTGGTGCTGACAGTTTCTTGCTGGGAGATGAAACGTGGATTCATTTTTGGAGACTGGACTAAAGGACAAAACAAGGAGAGGCCTGCTAAACCTCTCCTAAAAAAAAAAGGTCAATATCCTCAGTAGGTGAGGACATTTCCCTGTTCTTTTTGAGAATCTGAAGATGTTTTCATTGATGCATTACGTAGTGGTGACGCAGCTAACTCCGGAGTGTAACTCAAAACACTTCGGAAGTTAGAATTGAGTGTCCTCATAAAGGCATTAACAAATTTCTTCTTCACACAACGAGAAGGGATAGATAAAAGACCATGGTAGTTGTGAAGCATTAAAAGTAACTTTATATTCAATATATCTTAATAAATGTCTTACCAAGCGGATTGACTCCTGTCGGTTCTGGTGGTCTAACGGTAACCATGCTTGCCTCGTAGACTCAAGATTGCGGGTTCAATCCCGACTAGGCCTAATGGATTTTTTCGGGCGTAACAATCCTAAGTCTGGCTTCCTTAGGAAAGGAAGTAAAGCCGTGGGTCCAGTGTCGAAGAGGTCTCTGAGCAAACATTTATCAACCGTTTCGCGCCCTGAGTTAATGACTGAGTCGTTAAAATGCGTCCTAAAATAAAACAAAGCAAGGAATGGCTCAGGCGGTAAGGCTTGATACTCGCATTCGGAGACCCCGAGTTCAAATCACTTTGGGTCTGCTATCCTGACCTTGAATTTTTCCTGGTTTGCCCTGGTCGTTTCGGCGAATGGTGGGGTGGATTTTTTATATACGGAATTACTGATGCCCCGCTCCACTCCGTTGGATGTGTTACAGGATTGAAAATGCCACAACGAGGTGATCTAGTGCAATAAGGTGGTGGATTGCGCTCTGTAAAGATTTAGGCATTTGGTACTGAGGTCTAGAAGTTTTTTGAGGCGGGGTTCCAACAGCAACGGCTTGTTCTATCTGGAAACAATTTTAAATAATATTGTTTAAGTCTGTGCCTCACTGCTCATGGGTCCCGGTTGCCGGCTGTTCACCTCACTCACCCCTTCCTCTCAGAGGTGTTCCCTTGGGGAAATGGGGATCCAATATATAACCTATTTGCAAAAATTGTTCTGTTTGATCCGTTTTCGTGTTCATATAACGGAATCCATTGAAACCTCAGGTCACCTCATTTCTGTGTGCTAATGACCACTGCAGGTGAGTGCCGTAAAACGCGCCGCTTTTACCACCTCACCTACACCCTAAGAGATAATGTCTGCATATTTAGCCTCTAGAACACAGATAAAGGTATTACAACAAGCACTACGCCCTACGTGTCGCTTTCATCATTTCTTGAGGTTTGAAACTTAGCATACGCTCTTGAGTCGACTCACAACGTTGAAATATAGCCGTAAACAGCGCAGCTATTTCCTTCCCTATATTTTTCCCAGCTTTCGAGGACGGAATAATTCATGGCACATGGAGCAAGGCGAGTTACTGTCTGCAGGTCCAAGACGCATTGCTTGCTTGTCCGGGCAGCCAACACAGGAAACAGAGACGTGAGGATTCATGGTCCAGGACCATGTCCTCCCCTTTCCCTTCCTCCTTTAATGTGCTCAACCCTCAATGAAATTTTCTTGGCGCAGTACCATAGCAGTGCATTGACCAATCTCCTATATTTAGGTGTTGTTTTTTCCTAAAACATTTGCATATTATTTTACAAATGCAGCTTCTTTCGTAAGCTTTACAGAATGGAGCATTTGCTGATGTAAAAAGTTGATATGTTATATCTTATTGTTTTAACACTAAAATGTTAAATATCTGTAGAATTAATAAAACGATTAACTTCGTATTTTTGTTTAAAAGGGATTTTTAAATGTTTTAGTCAATTAAAATTTGTAAGTGGAAAAATCTTCATTAGAAAAATGCATAACTAAACCTAAAAAGTTCAAGCTGCGGTTCTTAACATTCGTTGAATAATTTCTTCAAGTATTATTGCTTATAAATGAGAGTATATGTATGAAAATAAAACTATTGTATAAATCATTACATGTCGTGTAGCGTATTTCGAACCTACATACCTATTTATTTATTTATATTTCAGCATGTTTCATTATTTCTAACTGCAGTGTATAGTTCAATATTTGATTTTATCATTGTATTTGTGTCGGATACTGAATAAGCTCTTTTATGGTCAAAGGCATAATATATTCAAGCTTGATATCTGTATGTGGAAATGTGCTATCATTTAGGGATGCAACACCCTAATTGGAATTAACAAATTATAAGCTAAAACCTTCAATATGAAGCTTCCTTTCTACTCATAAATTCGTTATACAAATTTGTCTCGCGTTCTGTATCTTTCACAATTTGGGAATACCAAGCTACAGTAAAAATGTTATATTTTTTGTTATCATGTGTTTATATGTGAAATATGTAATGTATAATAAAAAGAGTTAAATAGGGTGTAGGCATTCTATAATTTCATCATTTATATTTAGGTTTGTTTACCCTTTCTCTGGGTTACTTGCGTTTAAAAATGCTAAGCTTAAATCGTTCTGCACGTACACTTGCTAGTTTAATACATTGAAAATACTGTGCTATGTACCAGCCAATCCAATGTCTAAGACGGTTATTAGTTGGCTACAATTTAATAATGTTGTTAATCAATAGTTAATTAACGATTGAAAAATAAATGCCAAAACGTTGTTAGGGAGATAAACGCATTACTATCTCAAACTCAGATCAATTGATCCACATACGTTTTTTCTAACTTATTTCCGATTCCAGAATACGTTAACTTTACCATTACCCTATAAACAGAACATCAAGGTACATAGGCAGTAACTGTTTCTTTAATGGGTTGGATAAGCTTTCCTTCCAAAGCTTACTGCAATAACAACATTGTTTCTCAAAACACACCATGCACAAAAGATGAGGTCACAGTGTGTCCTGAGGGAAATATGAAAGCGGAGAGGGCCCTTAATATTCCTGGAATGTAACCTCCCTTAGCACTCCTTTATATGCCATTAAGCATTTTCCAAAGGGAAATACGCCGTAGGATAGCGTACGTTGCACGTCATTCCACGTCAAAGGCGATGACAGGCTCCCAGTAAACACTGAAAGCTCGTTTGCCATTTTAGTAGGTGCGAGCCTTTCATCAGGTTCTATCAGATATAGGCGTCGTTTAAACAGCGTACTTGGCACGAATGCATTTTCCGCTTTCTAATGATCAGAAAATTATGAGGAAAACAGCACTAGTTGCTTATGTTTCATCAAAATCACATCTAGGCTAAACATTATTTTAAAGTATGAATTGTGCTGTAAATTCTGAATGGAAATTTTACTGTTCAGCATTTTGTTTACAATAAACACTTGCTGAGCTTGTTAAAGTATTTTTTGTTTTCATACATTTTGCATATTTCTTCTTGTAAATTTGTAAATATAGAAAGCACATATTTCCTTTGTCTGGTATTCATTTCTAAACTATTTTTATAAAAGCTTTTTCTCGGCCCTTTTATTTCTGCATATTTTCACATTTGTAGCTTATAAAACTGCAAATTGAGTGAGTGAGCAAAAGGTTTAATGGAGAAGGAACTGGGCAAGGATCTCAGTACAAAGGCTCTTGTATGGTCGATTTTAAGTATGACAAAAAATTCAATTGCTAAATATATTTAATTTATTATTAGAATTTAACAATCACTAAATATAACAATGTAATAGAAGACTACTAATCTTTATCAAAATAAATCATTTAGATATGAACCAAATATTAATTATTCCAAATATGCACCTAAATATTATATTCTTATGTATGAAGTAATAATTTAATTTTACGTACAGTACAGCTGATTCGCATACAAATCTTTCCCACATAACTATACTATGGTGAAAGAATTCAGTAATTCAAATGTGGAACATAGTAAGAGTAAACCAGTCTAATATTCTACATACGATTACAATCAAATTTATTGCAAGAAAGTAAAAGATAAATGTAAGAAAATGATATATAATTAATCAGTGGAATGTCAATAATTTTAATACTAAAAACGAGCCAGTCTCCAAATTTATCAACTTTAAAAGAAGAATTTTGTAGGTAAGCTTTGCTGAAGGATATCGTCGCAGAAGATGGGGCACGAGTTCCCATCCAGCCAGACGATAGTCTCAAGCAAGGACAGGTCCAGAGTCCTTAATGCCGACAAGCACAGCGTTAAATAAATAAGAGAAAAATTAATGGGATAGGAAACTATGACACTATCTAGCGGTAAGAGAAGAAAGGAAGTTCTGGAAGATTCAAGAGGAAGTAAAGGCTTCTAGCGGAGTAAGAGCGCACACAAACTTAGCCTTTACACCATTGCAAAATGCAAACTTACCAGTGTTAGAAGTTCAATAATAGCAACGATTAATTTACCATAATTTCATATTTCTATTTTACATTTTTTTACATAATCATCAGCGCAATATAAACTCTGTTTTTCGCAGCTCCTGTTATGATCATAGCTCCAACAGAACTGTCTATTGCCTGAGTCCAATTCTGAGTGAATTCATTTTAGAAAACAAGTCGAAGTCTCAGGGGCTGAGTCGAGGAATGTGATGGTTGATAGAGTATTTCCCAGTCTCATGGATCGAACAAAGTGCCAATATCTTACGCTTCATATACTCAAACATTGTCATGGGTGGGTTTACCACTTTTTCTCAAATGCGTTTGCAGATTGTGTTCTACAAATGAACAATAATACTGCACACTAACAGATTGCCCTAGAATCCCTCAAGATTCATGATAATTCCATCACAGTCATACATAAGAAACACTACAGCTTTCTCATTCCTGGGGTTCTGATTCTTTCGATTGGTTCATACGTTCTGATCCATATTCTCATATGGCCTAAGATTGGAACTAGCAGAACTCCGAGTATGAGCAGCGTTTGCATGTTTGTCACATTTTGGCGTCCCTTGATAAAAGACATTGCTACTCTTCTATAAGAGAATGCACATTTCTCACAGCTATCTTGAAGTCCTAGATCACACCGTCAATTTGTTGTTTGTTTAAGGACGCTCTTTAACATCTCAGGTCATCAGCGTTCACACCGTCAAGCTGTACCACCTCTGGCACATTTATTGTTCATCCAGTTCAACTGCTCCTGTTTTGAAAATAATATGACAATGGAAGGGTAAACTGCGTACACTCTGACGTCCAGTGTTTTCATTTCACTAAGCAATCGGAAATTAATTTTGACGGGGAATTTGAGCTCCTAATGGTCTCGCCACCTGCCCAGGAAATTTGTTCGAAGGTAGTATAATAAATAGTAATTAATGTGCTACTCTGAACAGATGCGTGAAGTTTTGTCTTCCGTTGTAACACATGCCTGAACACAAAAAAAAAAAAAAAAAAAAAAAAAAAAAAAAAAAAAAAAACTCGCAGTAACTCATCCTAAACCGTTTCTCGGATATTTTGATTCAGCGCCCCCCTGATTTTTATTTCATAAACAGCAGTAATTTTGTATGTATAAAGATGCAGCTGAGTGGCTTATGCGCACTGCCGGGAGATACACCAACTTGCTAGGCTTCAACTGATTATTACTCAGTAAGTTCTGTATGAAGTTCTGTCTATTAATTCGCTTTAACCAGCTGAATGTTATGTCATAAGTTTGTTCCTTTTAGGAAATTCGTGAAATAAGATGGCTTCTTTCTTCTGTAATTGTGATTTAAAAGTGAACATTACGCACAGTGGTATCATGTGAGCGACAATAATTCGACTAACACAGTTAGGAAAATTACTTATTGCTAACCAGTAGTTAGACAATTGTAGCTAAAGAAAACGCAATTTACAGCTCATTTTTCTTGAAGGAAACATAAATATGCTTAGAGTGGCGTAATTAATGCACAACAGCGAATATAAACACTGCACACTGTCACATGTGCCCACCGGTTATCACTTTATTGAGGACCGGTTTCAACGACGTCACTGCCTGCCGACAGGAAAAATGTAACAGGTTACTAAAGAATCAAAGGAGATATAGCTCTGGTTTTTTTTATTTTAATTTATTTATTTGTTTTGCTAAAGCGTTCTTTGATACGGCATTACATTGTTTTCTTTTGACAGAGTACCTTTAAAATGTAATCTATTGTCACGCATTTGATATAGATGTTCATATCTGTTTTTTCTGCCCTTTGTATTATATCTCAGCAATATATTTTAAATACCCGCCATTTTTACACGATTTACGAAATTTGTTGTTAGTGTCTAGTGATTAGAGATAGGAATAATGCTGCATCCAAAGTCTCCTATAATTTTAAAATTGCCTATATGTTGAAAATTTTAAATTCTTTTTTTTATGTTATTATTACGAACAAATGTTAAGGTGTTTTTTTTTCTATTGACATATTTTGTTGCTGTGATTTCCCAGAACAGCTTCAGAACATTTAAAAGTGTTTATATGTATTATATTATTTATTAAAATTTAGGCTCTTTAGAGTAGTTTTAATGATTTTTACTACTCTTGTTTTGTAAGAAGACGTGAAAATAGCGAAAGTTTTTATACACATTGAAATATCCGTTTATATGCCTTTCAGTAATCTTTAATCAGCGCAAGTTCAGTTTCCTTATTAAGACGCTGTATGAACATCCTAGAGTATCATGTACAAGATTCATACCCACAGTTTCGCTGTCATCGTACCGTAATCATCAGTAGACGGTTTCCGGGATCCCCTTGGGTGTTCGCAACGTTGTGATTCCAAGAGCAGCACGGTTCTGCCCGGGTCGCTGCCTGCTCGGCTTGCTTCATGAATACGTGAGTTATGGCGGCTTGCTTAACGCGGGCAAAGTTTGGGTTCGTCGTGCACCATGCATATTCAGGGGGCGGAGGGGGTGAAACAAGTGGCAGAGACTTCAGTGGAAGGTGGAAGGGGCCTCTGTGTATAACAACGCGACCGCGCTTGTAAGCACACACTGCTACATTGCCCCGGAGTTTTCGGTTATTCTGGTCGGATAAGCGGAAAGAGAAAACGCAGACAGGTTTGAACTCCGTAATTTCCTGTACACGAAATAGCCCCATGCGCGCGTGTATTAGGCCAGAACTGCAGAATGCATTGTGGAGTCCGATTACTGCAGCATTTTCTGTATGGGTCTCTCTGCAGCAAAAGCAGTGCCTTACATATTTCGTTTAATGTGAAAGAATTGGAACAGATACTCAATACCAGCTACAAATATTCTATTTGGATATCAGCAATAGAATGAAGAATTTCATAGTTTACATTTAATCATATGAAGGAAATATATTTCTCAGAGCCTTCGAGATAATTTACTGCAATGACAATAGTAAATCAGTGACTCAAAGAGTAATCTGCGCTCCAGACGGAAGCTGTCTGTTAGGGGAGATGGAACATCTGGGCAGTCTTAATGAATCCATTCATTCCTTTTCATTGTTAGCTATTTGAAGCTGTGATTCGCAACGCTTCCTTAGACGGACATGATGTTGGCATCTCATTACTGTCCAAATCACAACGAATTTCTACCAGAGACGAGACTTGAATAAACGAATTCATCAGTTGATTTTCCTAAATGTACATGCATTTTGTGGTGTTTATAATTTCAAATGGCTAACATTATCTACAGCATCAGAAGAAGAGCGTATTCGTAAACCTTACATTCCTGCAACAATTGGCACTCTTTGACCAGAAACACACGAAGGCAAGCATATCTTTCGAGAAAAACTGATGTTAATTTCTTTTGACAAGATACAAAAATGTTAAAGCTTTTTGTTCTGAGAATGGTGGTGATAATATGCCCGGGATCCTTAACATAAGAGTATTTTAATACAATCCTGTCTCTTTTTTTCACTTCTATAACGGATAGAAGATGTTTCAATAGAAGTTTTGAAAACATGGGACCTGTACAAATTTCAGAATGTATTTATTATAATTTTTACATTAGCGATGTTACTAACGTTTTGGTCACTATTACCCAAATTTAAACAGCAATATCTATAGATAAGGATGCTAGAAATGATACAAAACAAGAGCTGTGATAACAGTTGACTCCTCTTTAAGACATTTAAATCAAAAGTAGAGGTGCCTTTTGTTACAAATTAGGGTGGATGGAATTTATGAAATTTAAAAGTTAATCAATCTTGGTTTTAAAAATCTTCTTTTCTATCTATGGAGAATTAGGCAAATTTGTTGTTCACCTGTTTATTAAAAACATTAAAATACCTCTTAATAGTGTTAATATAAAGAGGATTTTAATTGAATTGTTATTGGTGTATCTTGTATAAATGAAATATATTTGAAATAGGCATTTATTCCGACTAGGAAATTTTAAAATTTATTATTATTGTTAATATTATTTTTGTTGTTGTCGGTACCACCTCCTTGGTCTAGTAGAAGGCCCGGATTCGATATCCTACCTACCTAGAACTTTTTCTGGAACGAGGTCCATTCACCCTCGTGAGGACAATTGGGAAGCTGCCTGATAGAGAGGTAGCGTTCTTCGATCACGCCGGCAGGGTGCCGACATGCTGATCACAATTCCCCTTGCAACATTGCCCTCCATTAATGAAGTCGGAATACGCAGGTAGAGGGTGCAGAGGTTGCCACGGAAGCCAAAGGCTCACCCCGGGCTGGAGTACCAAATGAGAAGAAGATTATTGTTGTGAAATTTGAGATTTAAGTTAGTATGATTCCATACCTTTTGTCCCCGGACAAAATTACTGGGAATTTCATGTCCAAGTAGTTAGTACATTAGCATCAAACTAGATGGCACTTGTACCGATGGGCTGACCACCTATTATTCTGACATCTGTGTATGTGATGATATATTTCTAAAGAATATTCTCGCTTGCAGAAGCTAGTCTGTAATAAAGAGCGCAGTTTCTTTTCATTCTAATTATTATAGAATAAGAACTACAAAACGGAACTTCAGGCAAGTTCTTAATAGATATTATGTTTAGATTCTGCAGCAAAAAACCTTAAACTTTGTAGATTTATAGTGCATATAAATGCACGTTTTAACGTTAGTGCCTATTTCTTAATTTTGTGCTTAAATATAATGAGGGGGTCATGTAGCATTTTGAAAAATTTCCCAACTTTCAACGTTGTATACACCAAGTTTAAAAATATAAAAATTCAGTATTAAATGTTTTACAGTGTTTTGATTTTATTATAATACACATTCCTTGCATTTTACAACTTATATTAAGTGCCAAAATCATTGCTTTTAATGTCTAAGAGTTCGAGGTCTAGTTATAGCATAGAACCCATTATATTACTTGTTTATATATACCATAGATCAATATTATATTTTGGAACAAAATGTATGATAGGTTTCAATATCATATTTTGGAATGGAGGGTAAATTTTAATGAATCGTCCTGTAGAAAGTTTGCAAAGGAATATTTTCGTCCTTATTTTCAGGCACGAAAAAGAGTTTCTGTTCAAGAGCCAAGTTCAGCTGTCTGCCGTGGAGCTTAACATTTTTAACAAGCCGGAAGAACTTTTAAGCGATCATTAAAGCAACAAACACTACTGTCGTTTCGTGAATATAAAGCATCCAAGGTCTGCTGCTGTCGTAAACAAAATATGCTATCGTAACGGTCAGAAAGGATTTTTTGTTTCGGTATAACCTGGAATAAATTAACTCCCACACCCCCAAACAATGTATGCAAGCTTCCGGTAACTAATTTCAACATGTGTACGTAAATGCCCCGCCTTCCTTCCATTAACAGGCTTCAGATCGGGGGATTCATCCGGAACTTGCGGGCGATTTGAACTCATCACCGCTGGTAGCACATTTGGGAACATGGTGTTGACATTTAATATTCCCGGGTTTCCATAGTCCATTAGGGCATCGTTAATTTTATTCTGAAGAGCAGGAGAGCGGAGGGACAGAGAGTTTAAAGTGCATTATAAAATTTGTATTGAATATCGATGTAGAGAACAATGCGCACGTAATATGCATGGTGGTATTTGTATTTCCATACAAATTAGATTAGAAGTCGCTGGCGACAGGAACGGGCTTTTGTAGGGAATTAATTCACAGTTTCCAACATTCACACATGACGCATATGCGAGAAAAGAAAATAATAGGAAAATAGGGGGGGGGACACAGAACCCATATGGCCTTCATCGAATCCCCACAAAATATCGATATTCATGCAATCCATGATAGGGTTCAGAATTCTTATAAAAATGCGATTTATCAAAAATATACGTAGTGTTAAGTATTCACTTTTACTGCACTTTGATAAAGCTGTCCTTCACAAGTCTATGTTTTGGTAAATCATAGCAAGATGCATAAACTTTACATGTTTATTCCTGTAGAACCTGTTCCATTGCCTCTTATTTATTTCAGGTGAAGTGCGGGACAAACCTTAATAACCTCAGCACATCCCACCGAGTATCGCCGAAACAGTAACTCACTCTCTCTCTCCAGCGTTGCCGCCTTTACTTTCATATCTCGAAGATTGAGCAGAAACTATATATATTTATATTTCTCATGTTATTAAGAATATTCCAGAGTCCCTTTATAAATAAGGCATACATGAATAAATAATTTACTCTCACTTTCACACTGCATCTCTGTTAGCATTAAACAGTACTGAAAGAAATTCCAGAGACATGGCAACGTTGTTTTCTTAAGCGAATTCTGATACACCAAATTCCTCACGCGATTCACATTAACATAACATAAATAAACAACTTGATGATCGTAATCTCAGTTCCAGTCAAAAAGGCCATCAAAACTTGTGCATATTATACAAATATCTATAAATTATTCTTGATAACACGTTAAACTTTCATATTTTACAGCGAATAACTAAATACTTTCCCATGGTAAGATGCGCATTTTAGAAAAATGAAACGAACCAAGGGAAAGGGATATAACGAGCAATTGCGCTAGCTTTCCACAACTTTGCTACAATAAATGCAAGTCCTGCAACATGTCTGAATATATTGTTCGTACATTTTACTAGTAAAGTCATCGTTTTCAAATTCCTTTTGTTTTTCTGTCATAAATTTTGTGCAAAGAAACAAATAGAAATACACGTGGGAAAATAGCGAACAAATGAAAGAACAAGAAAAGAATGAAACAAAGTATAGTGTTACTAGTCTATGAGATAAAAAAAATAGCACACATAAATTAATAAACTGAATAAGAAAAAGAGCGGTTAAGAACATGCAAGTGCAGGCTAGATAGAGCAAGAAAACAAATTAGCTCCAAATTAAATGAATAAACTAAAATAAAGGTAGAAGAGAAGCCAAGAACTTGCCACCTGAATAAGCTAGCATGGGGAATAAAGTAGTAATGGAAAGGGAAGAGTGCGTCAATATAGCCACAGAAAGTGAGGAAGGAAAAGTGTAAATACAACAAAAATAATTAAAAATAAAAAAGCAGAGCATAATCGGCGATATACCTTGGACAAGTTTAAAGAACAAAGAACAAACATGATGGAAAATGAAAGCTGAGGCTTTGATAGACTAAAATAGGCACTTGTAAGAACAATAAATTTATAAAAAGATATAATAAAGGACAAAGATTAGTCCGTATCATCCAATATAACCTGGACATAAGCATAAACATATATTAATGAAATAAAAAAATAATTAGCATCAGAACTCAAGAGCAGAAAAAATAAAACTTGAAGACATTAAAATACAGGGATTAAATAAAGGGAAAACAAAATAACGTAAACGCATGGATAAATTAACATATGTACAACAAACGCACAAATGAAACCAATAAAGTAACTTGAAGTAAAACTAAAGTCAAGAATATCCACATAGATCTCAAAACAAAAACACAAATGTAAATCAATCCACAATGAAATTGAAAAGGGCAAGACAACAATAAACAAATATTGGATTGTATATATTAAGAGAGAGAAATATAAATACCGAAAGACAAATAAAAGTTATACAGAAAATAAAACGAAATGACAAAAGAAGAACATAAAACAAACGAGTATCTATGGCATTCGAAAATGAAAAGCATTATAAATATTATAATAGACGAGAGACGAAAAAACAAACACACTACTTTGTTAGACAAAAAATGGAATTTTATTTTCAGTTGCTTCTTTCTGCAATCTATAGTTACTCTTTTGTTGATTAAAATATTAATAATTCATGCTATTGAAATTTTAAGCCGCGAGCCATGTTTCTACCATTAAATTTTATTATTCATTGATTTATTTAAGGATGCTCTTTAACAATGTCGATCATTAGCATCCAGTTCAACTAAGAGCCTGAAACGGCTGATAAATTTTGCTCAGAACTCTTCTTTCAGGATTGAGATTCTGTTACCTGCCGCAAATTAACGACATGAGATCCACAGCTTTATTTCCCTTCCGAAAGAAGCCATACTTAGGATTTTACGCGCTAAAATCCACCGATCCTGTTAAGGTTTGACCCGCGCCTTGGGTCTACGAGAAAAGCTAGACCACCAGGATTCACTCTACAAATAAGCGTTAGAATGTACAATGTTCATCGCTGTTATGAAAGCAAAATATAGAAAGTTCGAGAACATTTAGAATGCAACAATTTAAGATAAGACATGTTCTATTCTTAATTAATACGATTTAAGAAGATATCTGGAGAACTAAAAGTAATCGATGAAGCCTCTGTTGCTGAGGTGTACCGTCAGGTAACCAGGCATCTTTAAATGAATAATGCACAGTGTGGAGAATTTAATTCTATTCAGCCCAATTTGGAACTTCATCACAGACCCATATTTTATGAAGATGAAAATAACGGAATAATAATTGTTAGAGTAAATGGAGGAAGCTATTACAGTATGTTGCAGAACTTGGTCATTCATAGTCTGAGGAATACGATCTGGAGAACATAATCTCCATGCATTATGGGGCGCATCATTCCATATTTACATGCACATACGTTGTTTGTAATGCACCCTCGCTATTTTAAATAATTACTGAAACATTTTCATAAAACAAAGCAATTTTCTGCCCATGTCATATTTCAAGTCATATTTTTATTTTCATTCTTATAAAGCCGGTTCTTTATTTAGGAAATAAACCATAACCTTGACATACCTTCAATTTCTGAATAAAATAATTGATCCATTTTTGACAAATATAGCCCAAATCCCTTTTTTTAATTCTTGACTTTCCCTTAAATTTATATTAAAAAAACCTGACACATTGAGACAAAAATCTAAGGTGCAATATACATTTATTAAAACTGAATGTGTTTTTGGGATACAGAGAAATGTTTAACATTTTTTTTTTGTAAATACTGCACTTACCTTGTAAATTTTTTACAGTTCATATCACTTTAGTGTGAATAAAATGTAAAGAAACTACTAGACTGCAGCTGAATTATTTAACGCCCATTACAAAACTACTGAGGTACCACACTGGTGATGCATGAGATAAATGGCAAATTGAGAAAGAAAGATTTTTTTTGTTTTTTTTTTTTTTAAGGAAGGAAGCATTCGTAGTCTAACTTTAGGGTACCTCGCGGCATTTGCCATTTATGAGGACTGAGGAAAACCTGAAAAAAAAAAAAAAACATCAATCAGGGAGTACAGTTCTGATGGGATTCGAACCGTAGACCTCTCGCTCAGGAGTCCGTGTCTTAACGACCTGGGCCACCCTTGGCGGTGTAGTTGACAATACTCTGAAAAGTTTATCTTATCAGAGGCTTTGAATTTTTGAATAGTGTTTAACGCCCGTTTTTACTACTGAGGCACCACAGGCGGTGGACACTGATGATACATGAAATGAAATGATATATTGGGAAAGGATTTTTTTTTTTAAAGGAAGGAAGCGTTCCAGGCCTAAGTTTAGGTATCTCCCCGGCATTTGCCAGTTATGAAGACTGAGGAAAACCTGGAAAAAACCCCAGTCAGGGAGGACGGTCCTGGCGGGATTCGAACCGCAGACCTCCCGCTCACGAGTCCATGCCTTAACGACCTCGGCCAGCCGTGGCGGTTTATCACAGGCTGAATGAATTAAAACTGTAATAACTTAAATGTTTATTTGCTTAAGAGGAGTGTCAGTACAAATATTTCATTCGAGTAAAGTACACGTGAAACATTTGCTGGCGCATTGTGATGTAGGCAAGAAGGAAATTCCAGGAGATTTGTTCAATCCAGTGAAATGTAATCCCCTGAGATATGTCAAATAAACCATTGTGGTCATGGATGGAGTACGTGACAAGTACCACAAGGCTACGATTAAGACCCTCACTGTCGAAATGCCATAATGGACACAAAATAACCGTGTTATAGGATTTGGTTTGACGTCGCAGCTACCATTACAGAAGGTAGAAATGGCACGGCATAACAGATATCTGTAATCTCTGTTCTACAGTCTTCCTCCGCAGCTCGGGCAGATTGAGACAGCTCAATTTATATTGCGAGGTTGAGATAAGCATGTGGGAAACTCAAATAACATCAAAAAATAACTGTCATATCGGGCTATTCCTGCATTTTGGAAGACAGAAAAGAATTGAAGGTTCACACTTTTTCAGCTAGACAGAGTGTAATTCATTGCTAACGAAGGTATTACAGATGATAATAATTGCAGTCAATTTGATTCATAATGCGCCCATTAGTTTACCGTCTCTATCTAGAAAAAATTAAAACACCTTTAACTAAAAAAGAGAACGAATGAAATAGATCTGAAAAGGGTTCGAACTTACTAGAAGAGCTGAAAAGATATTTAAAAAAGTAGCGAAACCGGCCGAAATTAAGTTTCGTTAGAGTCTCGCTGACAACACAGCATTTCAACTAGTTCTTTGTGGCTATAGTAATTAGTAACTTACAATAAACTTTATTACTTTCACATCTAGTACAATAAACTAGAATATTTTAATCTTCTCGTTTCCTGAAATGCAATGTAAAAACGAAGATGTAATTGAAAACAAAGTGATATACCGGCTGTTTCTAAATTGAATAGTTACTTCTAGGAATAACAGAACAGACAAAAAATGTTTTTTTAAGTAAGCATAGATTTGAAAATGCCTGGTCAGCCATCGAAGGAAAAATTAAGAAATTGGAGATGTATTTCAGGATTAATTGTTATGATAATGTTGCTCCAAATCATTAATACCCATAATCAGTTGAACACGCTATCACTTCTCAACGGCAAATGAAACAAAGAACAGAAGGCGTACGCACTATTTCTTTAAGAAAACGCGGAATAATTTTGCAGCATATTTAGTAGAATTATTTTAAAACACTTTTGCTGCAATGAGAAGAAGATGGTTACTCTAGTTTACTTCATTTACTTATCAAACTAAGGAGCATGGAAAAGATTGTCCGCACCTCAAATTAATGTTATCTTCATTATTTGCAAAACTTTAAAAAAATTCATAACATTTTTCTTAATTAAAGTCTGGCATTTCATTGATATTTGCATAATATCTAAAGTATTCTGAGGTATTTCTAATGTGAATGGGAAAAGCTCCGAGACACTGTCTTAGAGTATAATACCCATTCAGAACAGAATTCACTGAAGATGCAAGATGATGTGTATAAGGCGGGATGGTAGATGGGTTTGTGGAGCCGTAGGGTTTATTCACCCTGAAACGAAGAACACAATAAACCCCCGTATAGATGGATACGGTTAAAGGGTCGCAGTCAACTATGTACATTATTCCACTCTTATCCTTAGCAAATGTTATCATGCAAACTAATGAAAGGCTTTGTTAGAAAGCAGAGAAGAATAAACAGGGAAACAATCAAAGTTACGACCATCTTGTTTTTCTTCTCCTTAGCTGAGCAGATTGGATAACTAGGAGAGAATGGATGACTGAGAACAAGGGAGAGAATCGAATCCACAGTACCCTCACTGATCAGCACCAACGTAAATAATTCCAGGCTTGTTCAGGAGGGGTTCAAGTAACAAGGGTCGATTCGCTCCTTACATGGAAATGTATTTCCGCATTAGGAAACTCCCTGCATAGGGCTATTCTTTTATTACAGGTTCGGTCAGCTAAATATAACATCCCTTCAGCAGCAGAGCGAGAAAGCCCCCATCTATAGTATCCCCGCTTGGTCATCAGGCACAAGGTCCATCTTTCTTGCGAATGTCAATTAGCTTAGTTAGGACTAAGGTTGCAACAAACGAACCAATCAAAACCAATATTCTCCCAAGTCCTGTTCCCTCATTCTCTGTCCCACTGTGGACGAGGTCAGGCGGGTTGTGATACTAAGATACTTGTCTAGCTGTCACCAGAATGTTCTGTCCTTAATGGTAGGTACTTTAGCCCCAGCTCTTCGGAAAAAGAAAGAAAGTTTGGTTCATAACAAGACCCTGAGCAGATTCTTTATTAATGCATTTAAATATTGAAAATAGCAGCGATCAAACTGCAATAAGCTTTGAAGTTCTTTGTTTTTCACGGTAATTTGACTATCTTTCAACTAGACAACCACAACAACACATTTCTACAAATGTCTTTTTAAAGTATATTAATTGTCAATTCGCAAATTTATGTAGCAGGGCCTAAAACTTAACGCCTTCATTACATTTTCTCATTAACTACATTTTTCACTAATACTACGGTTCACAAGTTTCAAGTTTGACATAGAAAGGCACGATTATTTGTTAAGATGTTCATTATCTGATGCTCATATGTTTCAGGAGCATGTTATTTCTGTCCACGCCATTCATTTGCTTGGAGAAGCTCATTTAGATCAAACGCAGTGTGATGTCAAAACTGAATACAGAATAAATATTAAAATTTAACTAAAAAGGACTTTCATCCAATGATATTAAACAAAGCCCCTTGATGGTGTCTATGGGGAAGCTTTTCCTTCATATCCAATGTGAAGGAGCGGCCAAAATTATTTCTTCCGGGCAGAGAGAACCTTGAAGGTGTCCCAAGCGATGGAAGATGGATGTGTTGTCACAAGAAAACATCTCTCATGTCGGGAAGAAGATCTGAGTTATAGGCAACTAAAGACCAAGAAAATATTGTATGATTGGGACTTTCTAAAATACCTGTGCTTCGTATCTTTCATTAACATGTGCATGTGCCTACGGTCAGTGCAAGAGAGTGCCCCAAATTCTGTCAGTAGTTCAAATGCAAGTGCACGTGGAATGTTGTCTGAAGTTTTTAAACTTTTGTCGTGGAAACTAGAAGGCAATATTGGAATCTATGGTCACCTATGACTCTCTTTCAAAACAAGAATCAATGCAGAGGCAGAAGAACGGTTGTGTTCCCTAGAAAGGTCAAGGTTACACACACAGTCCATAAAGATCCTGGCAACATTTTTTGGGACTGCAAAGGAAATGTTGCAGGCTGCAAAGAAAGGAATACAACGTTGACTATCCCGAGTTACTGCATCAATTAGCAATCCATCAAGGAAAAGTGAGGTAGAATATTGAGTCGAATTCACCTGCTGCATGATAACGTACCACACGCTTGCTGTCATCAAGGCTGCTATGAACACATTTAGTTACATCATCACCCTTACAACCCAGACCCTGTCTCCAGCGACTATTATGTTTTCAAAATCTGAGTTTCCAGGGCAGAGATTTATGAACGATAAGTTGAAAGGCACTGTTTCCCAGCATTATGCAGAAAAACTTTGTTGTATTTTAGAAGAATTAAAAGGATAATCCAGATATGGGGAGAATCATTGAAGCAAAGTGAGATTATATTGAAAAATGCCTAATGTAATCAGATCGGAAACCTCGAATCTCCAAAGAAGAACATGTCAGACCACTGAGTGCATCAAGGGTAATTCAGAAGTTGTTATCTTTTCTTCAGGAACAAGTCCTTATGAATCATTAAATTTTAGACACTTTTATTTTATAAAACTGAGCTTTACTCCCGAATTGTTTTTAGAGAAGCGCATATATTCGAAACTATGTTAAAACTTTTAGTTTTCAACAGGAATCCACTTTGTGAACGCGAATGTTATCGGCGTACTGTTGAGCGTCAAACCGCAATGTTTACGGAGCTCATTATGAAGGGAATCAAGTGGTCACTAACAATGGTGTTCCAAAAACCATTAAGCCACCCAAATGCGAGTACAAAGCCACGTTCACATTTCAGTGAATATAACGAATGTCGGGCTATGCCGTCAATAAGAGTTTTCTAACATTTAAGCAAAGTTATTCCATTAGTTTAAAAAACAATGATGGTGTTATGATGATGGCCGCATGTTTCCTTCTGCAGCCATGATAAAGGTTGAAATATTATCTTCAATCGCACTCACTTAAGAGCTTAACTTTTATGTTTTGAATCTCTGGTTTTCATTTCCTGCTACATCACAACAGTGCAGGAATTCGGGTGCTAATTCGGTCGTTCAACAAACAAATGAAAACGTTTAGGCAACGTTTTCCTCGTCTTGCAGCAGAAAAGTGATTTGTATGATGGAATAAAAGAGTAATCATACAATATACCCCGCTTGGGACAAGACATGGTGTGCTCTGTTCTTGAATCTGGCGAAATAAAAACCTGAACACTTTATCAATGACATTATTTTTGGAACATGGTAACTTACAGGTTTCTGTTACGTTTTAGAAACAACAAGCATATAATAAAAACTACAATAAACATAATGCAGCAAAGCTTTCAACCAAGTGACTATAAATAAAAAATTCCTATTTATTTTATATATAGCTGTATACTTGCATATGGTGGAAAGGAACTCAGGATCATATATAAAATTAATGACAGGGCTTAATAAGGGGAATAAAAACTCATATTTGTTTCTCTATCCCCTAAGAGTTTTTTTAAATGGACATTTATTTAGACATTTATTAATGTTCCGCATGGTTAATTTATAAATTTAGAATGTACTGATTTCAGACACTTAGTACAACTTTATTGTAAAAACGAGACTATAACTAGTGTTTGTAATTTTGAACCCCCCCCCCATTAATTTAAAACAAAAAGACGCTAAGTGAAAAAATGGCAAAGAACATTACTTGTTCTTTTTCTGCTGCCTATCTATTATTGTAAAGAATTTACAAATTCCTAAGCATTAACATGAAAGAACACGAAGAAATTACTTTTATTCGACAAAACAACACGCCAACAGCCAAAATGTATTAGAAAAAACTGTTGCATCCAATAACATGGAATTATCGCATAAAATTAAGTTACCAATCTGAACATGGAAAACGAGAGAACAGTATTGTAATGATCTCCTATCAAAAACATATACTAATACAAATTATTTGAAGTATAATCCAGAAAAAGAAATATTACACAAACCCACCTAAACCTTATTGTTTACTAATTATATATTATAATACTTTCAACAACAAGCTGAAAATATTATGCAATATTCTTGGTGATTCACTGCGTGTTTAGAGTGTAATGGTAAAATGTACTTTTGGACATAAAAGCCAGATACAAAGTAAGAATTTGTTTGGTTCCCGATGCTATGAACATCAAATTTGTTTATTTGGTTTCTGTTTATAATACATTGTAATCACAATAAGGAACCCCCCATGGATGGCCGAAGTGGTTAAGGCGCGGACTCATGAGAGGGACGTCAGGAGTTCGAATCCCGCCAGAACCGTTCTCCCTGAATGAGGTTTTTTCCAGGTTTTCCTCACTCCTCATAAATGGCAAAAGCCGGTAAGGACCCTAAATTTAGGCCTGGAACGTTTCCTTCCTTAAAAAAATTCCCAATATATCATTTCATTTCGTGTATCATCAGTGGTCACCGCCTGTGGTGCCTCAGCAGTAAAACAGGAAAATGCCACAAAAACACACCAACTCCACTCTCTCCATTTATGGCTAGGTAGATCAGGTACTGCATTACTTCATATAATCTACCAAGCGTTGGAAATAAAATAGTAACATAAAAAGAATTAACATAATCGTTTTAAATTCTGGTGCTGAAATAACTTCTCGCAAGCAAAATACTTTTTGATGAAAACATACGTATAAGCAACTCAGTTTACTGCATAAAACGGTTGCTAATTTTCATATGTGAAATGTCGAATGGACTTAGACATATTCAGGCTTCAAAGAGTCGAACCATTTTTAATTATTTTAATTTTAAAGTGTACCTAAGGGTCGTTGCCTGCTATAATTGCGCCATTTTTTGAATTCCGCAAATGCTTCCAAAATGCTTACAGCTACTATAGGCAACATTTTGGAGACTTAATTTAGTAACCCCAATAATTGCACAAAAAAATCCAAGAAGGCGTGTGAAACATATGGCCAAATAAAAACTCTTTCTTCTTTTTTTCACCTTTTTGTAATTACAGCAGGTTTTATTGAATAAACATATAATACTACGTCATAACAATATGTCAAACTATTTTCTGTTAGAAACCACCGTCTATTTAAGGAAACTGTTATTTAAAGACTCTACCATTTGCTATAATTCTGGATGCTCTCAACCATGATCAACATGTATCTGCAAGGAGATATGAGACCTGCAAAATGACGGCGAGCTTGTTGACTTTACAGTAGGTCAGTGTGAAAGGGCTATCTAAGAAATGAAAAGGTTACATCTCTCAGCAAGAACTGAATCTATATATGTTGTGCAGTACCTTAATAAAAGTAAACTAATATTTAATTTTATAATAATGATCGCCAATTCATCGTCTACTTCAAGCTTTAAGAATTAATCCTTAAACTGGCAGTCAATGTTTTATCGTTCGACCTATCTCTCTTCTACCTCTAGGTTTATATTCCATGGAATTCTATCTCGAGGCATTCGTTTTAAGTATCCCATCAATTTTTCAGATAAGCTAATATTATATTATTAAATAATATATAATTATAGGCAGTCTACTTACAAATTGATTCTTGTACTTTAATTATTTTCCTTTTCTTGTCGTGTTATTCCTATCACTTATATCAGAAATCTCATTTCCTGTGCCTCACTCTTTCTTTTGAGTGAGTATTCAATTTTTGCTGCCATATGAGCAACAAATGACAGTTATAACTTTGTAAAAGTTTATCTGGATTTCAATTATACTTTTATTTAAATTATTTCAAATGAAACAAGAGATATTTTATTATTATTTTTTTTTTTTAGTGTGGCTTATTTATGGGCGCTCTTTAGCATCTCAGATCATCAGCGTTTCATCCAATTCAGGGCGTGAAACGGCCGATAAATTTTACTCTTCTTACAGACTTGAGGTTCTTTTACGTGCCGTGAATCTACGGCACGGGACCTAAGACTTTTACTTGCCTTCTGAAGGAAGTCATACTTAGTATTTTTACGCCAGAAAATATCTATCGATCCTGACCGGAATTGAACCTGCGATATTGGGTCTACGAGGAAAATATGATTACCACTAGACCAACATGACCGATAAACACAGATCTTATTAAATTTTAGTACTTTACGTTCAACATTTCATTCTCCCAGATACGATATGTGGCAGCCCAAAAAATTAAATTTCGACATATTTTCTATTATTTTACCATCCTCCCATTTTTTATCTCTATAAGCGATTGTTTTATTTTTTTCTATTGAAATCCTGAAATTACAGAATTTGTAAATTAATTTTAATCATAATAAAACCTTTTATAAAATGTAAACACTTCGTCATTTGCCAACTAATTGTTTTTATAAATCTCTTGCCATTAAGTTTATATTTATTATTAAAAATATTTAGCAGTATTTTTCATACTTTCACGGTATAGTCCTAATTCCTAGATTAACAAGAGACAAACTGCATTCTTTTTTATTAAATAACACAATATTCTATTAGAAATGGAAGCTGAAATATCATAAATAAAGTTAGCACATATTCCCCTAGGTATATTTGAATTATTTGAATTTGTTCCTATATAACTGTTAGAGATGTATAATTTATTTAGAACGATTTAGCTATCAGAACGACTTCTTCACCAGGATGTTCATCAAAGCAGGACCCGTAAGAGCTGCAGCTTGAGATGGCGTGTATTCCAAGATTGACTTCGCTGATGATGATAATGGCGCTGTAGCTTGGAAATGTCTAACTTTAGGACGTACAATTCACACAAAAGGTTTTTTCATTTTTCTTCCCGTTTCTTTCACTGCGTTGGCTGCTCTCTGTGTGCTTTTAGTAATGAAAGTCATGTGCTTTTAAATCTTATTTTTAGCCTTTCTTGTCGGTAATATGATTATTTTTAACTTTCAAGACATCTCTTAGTAATCCTTTGCCTTTCCAATCTTCTTCTAATTTTTTTCTCCCATTTTGGCTTTTATTCCACTTCTCGATGTTGTTATTGTGTCACCTCCGCTTTATTTTTGTATCATTCATTGCATTTGTTTTCATGTACAGCTTTTATTATATCAATGCATCTTTTCATAATTCTCCAGCATCGCTAACTCCAAAATCTATGTCCGCTTATAATATCTACGCTTTGTACTCAGTATTAACAGTCGGTTTCTCAGAAAAAACCAATCGCACGGGTTTCGTTAATGTAACAAAAAATTAAATGTTTTCCCATCAACTAGTAAAACAAAATCGTTCTAAATGTGCAGATATATCTGAATGGAGAGATACCTAAATGGATTTGTAAGAAGAATTTTGAATGTAAATCACAGATAAACGATTGTCTACAAAAAATATCCAGAGCCATGACACACTATGTAGATAGCAGTCACCTGCTAAACACTCTGCAAGCATAGCTCTGTCGACTGTACAGCAAATCCCGCACACGTAGTTGATACTTTATGACTCATTCATACTTTTTACTATATCAGCACTAGCTTCGGAGTTTTTTTTGTTTCTAATAATTTGCTAAGCAGTGAGATAATGTATTTATTATTAATATTTTTGTAATTACGCTATTTATTTTCATATCCAAATACATATATTAAAAGTAAGGAATACAGCAATAATTCTATAATTTGTAATAAATGTGAACGGAATCTCAAAAAACCAATTCTGTAAACAATATTTACAATACTTACTACCATTGATAATAACACACAGTAGTCCACAAAAGTCCAAATTCATCTTTTTTTAACAAAAATAACATAATTCTCTAATTATGAATCGACTAACACTCACCAAGATTCCCGTGATGTGAAGAAATGTGATTAAAGATTCCATTTATTCGATATTTTGCCACCGTATGAGTAGCTGATTCATAGTTTCGATGTCTCTGTATTCTCTGAAACACTGTTGAAGGGTCTACTGCAGATGGAGCAGGCCACGCTATTGTCTTTCTAACCACCTAGCCACTGCATCATATGCTCTGGCATTATTATGCGTGCAAATGAATTCAGGATAAATAAAAACGTGAATGTACACCGCAAGAGTAGATTCAAGCAAGATTCAACGAGAACTATCGATTACATAACAGGTTCCTCGAATACAAGATTATAACTATTTATATTCAGTGTAACTGTGTTATTTTACTATTAAAAATAACATGTTGAGCCGGAGTTCACAATACACGTTTTAATGCAAGTTTTGTTTTCTTTTTTTAATGTTTAATGCCCGTTTTTATTATTGAGGAATCACAGGCGGTTAATGCAGTCTTCAGTTCATGTTCAAGATATACCATAAGCAGAATATGCATTTATTAAGTTTATGTGCTCTGATGGCTAAGCGGACTAAAGCACGTGTCTAGTAATATCAACTACCTACGTTCGAACTTTCCTTATCCTGGAATTTTTTATTTGTTAGTTTTGCATTCAAAATTAATGTTTAATACATGGCAATAATATGTATTTTAATGGATATGATACAATATAAATTACATTAATATATAGATAGGATGTGTAAAACATTCACTTCTACTATTGCCCTCACTCTTTGGTTATCGCTGGCTCTGGCGTGTTTATGCGTGCGCATCTTACAGAGGGTTTTATATAAAACAGCCTTGACCTTTACTTTGTCTGTTAGTAGGCATACCGAGTTCCGCTATGGCTAAGCGTACATACAAAGCTGAAGTTACAAGATCAAACATTGCAAGTCATTCTATGTCTCAAGCTGCAAGATCGCATCCATGGCCACGAGGTAGTTGCGATTATTCAGGGAAGGGAATGTTCGTTTTCGTCCTGAACGTCCCATTCTCTGCAGGAATATACTCTGCTTGAGAAAGCAGGCAGCTATCCCTTCCAGCATATCTCTTCAGTGAGAAGTAATTCTGATTTCTCTGGGTTGAATCGACCAGTATTATGTCGTTTGAATGTCACACGGCTCTTTCCTCGATTGGCTGCTGAGAAGGAGCGCCCTAAAGACGATTGCAGATCAATTCACGTCACTTTTGCAGAAGAAAATGCCAACCGCAACTGAAATGCGGTTATATTAACAAATATGGAGATGTTTTCATCTATAAACGGAGGGGGGGGGGTGTAGATAATCGCCTAACATCCCAGGGAAATAGGATATGACACAAGATACGCGGTTCATGTGTATAATAAAAATTATCATTTTAGGATTCGATGTCACCGGACGGTCCGGGTAAGTTGTGGTAGCTTGATAGCATGCTAAACAGTCACCATTATAAAAACATTCTGAATATATCATGGTTTCTTCTAGGAGGATAGATGTCCTGATGGAATTATTTAAATCCAGCAGGATAATCATGTCCACACTGTCAAAAGTTTCAAACTATTCTCGCAAAGTTAATTGGCCTCTTTGCTCACCAGCTTTGAATTCTATTGAAAAAAATGATGAAGTGATATTTGTGTGCGGAGGACGAAAGAGGTTTTGTGCGACCACACAGAATGCTTAGCAGCAAACATCCTCCAGCTGAAAGTTATCTAGCCGTTTGATTTCATCCATGCTCCGAAGAATGATAGCGAAGGGTTTACTCATCCGATATTAAGTTAATTTATATTTACGTTTCAGTTTTTAATTTAAGCATATTCATTAATTTTGTAATTATTTTGAAAACAAAGATGATTACGTTTTATTTTGTTTGGTGAGAGTATAAATGCCTTAAAATTCAAATAAACATTTGCAACAGGAAGTTATATTGCCATGTGCTTACACATTGGTTTTATTTGCAAAAAAAAAAAAAAAAAAAAACAAATAATCAGTTAACGCGTGAGTTGGATTCGAACATCTGTAGTTCGCATTACTAAAAACCATTCGACCATCAGTGTAGATCTGCCATGGAGCACTTGACATGACAGTATTGGGCTAAAGGCTGTAAGATCCGTGCACAGAGAAATGACGTTGTGAATCCAGCGCGGAGCCGAGCAGAACTTGAACAATTTAACGATTCAACAGTCTGCTCACTTTTTTGTCTTGGGTGTACTTGAATTTACTTTTCTATTATCAAAACTAAATCTATTTCTTTTTCATTTATTCCTATTCCTCTCCATGCGAAAAATGTACTTTTATGAATTGTAAACTTTTTGTATATACCAGTTTTTGCAATATGACGGTAATGAATTACTCTTTCGTGCAGCCTATTTCTAACATTTGGGTTTAAGCAGTTAAATTCTCCGCGTTATGTAGAACACTTCTTACTATCGCGCAGATGACCTCCTTTATCTCAAGAGCCCTTTGGTACAGAAATGCCTTGTGTGGCGGTTTTAATCCTTGGTTTACCTGTGTTTATTTTTGTTGAGTGCCAAACTTTATGATGTCGTTTCCATACCAGTTTGTCCTTCGCATTTCTAATTATTCCAACCGCCATAAACTTTTCATCTCAATTTCAATGATGTTGCTGAGCAGTCATTTCATTTATAGAAACATCTCTTACCGTTTCTATCAATTTTTAACAGAAGAAAGTTGTTAAACTCCTAAATTAAAAAGCGAATTATAATAATTGACTGCAATGGTAACCGTACATAGCAAAATGAGCTCTGATCAACTTACAGTTCATCCTTTATTTACATATACCATGAATTGCATTTAAAATGTGCATTGTTTCCTAAGTATTTTAATGATTGGTTACATCTTAATACGTCATGTTAACATACTGAACAGAGATGCTGCATCAGAAACTATCGCGATTTTCTCGGGAGGTTCCGTAACGTGTGAGTAGAATGCTAAGAGATACAACAAATTCCCTTGGAATAGAAAAGGAAGGGGGGAAACACTGTCGATATATAGGTAATTTGAGGAGGTCTGGCTTTTCGACGTCGACAAGCTACGATGGTATTCCCCAAGCGATACAAAGATTCTATCCCTTGCTCGGATCCTGGTTTCAAAAACCCGGACACGCACTTCGGAGGGGCAGCAGGACTTTGGTGGTACAACATCAGCAGTATATGATGCCGTCCACACGGCAAGGTAACCCCACGGGAGGAAATTGCACACGTCAGAAGGGAGGGAAGCAAAGAAAAGGCAGAAAAGGATGAGGAGAACTAGGTTTAAGCTCTTTCAGAGGCGAAGGAGAAGTAGGAAAGGAAAGAAGGATAAGATAGAAATACAGTGCTCTAACGCAGGTGCGAGAGAAAGATCACTGTGTGTGTGTGCCAACCAGCAACTTTTCACGCCTTGTAGCAGTAACGGACCTCGCTCTCACGTGCTTCGCCTGCACAAAACCATAAAGATACTGAAGCTAGCCCAATGGTAGCAAAACCTATACGGCGTTGGGAAGTAACAAAGATATACAACCCTCTCACCGAGTGTTCTACTACGAAATACAACAAATCGATAGCATCGCAAACATAAAAGGGGTCTAACTTGCATAGCCTGGTTTCCAAGACGAGGGAGAGTTGTCGGTTCATTTTGTAATTAGTTGTATTCAAATTTCTGTTCTTTATCTGAAAACTCATTGCCATTTTAATTATATTACTTCCATTCTTTATTACATTTAGTTTAAGAACTTAAGCATTCAGGTATTTTGGGTATTGGGATCAAAGAACTAAGATTTAAAGATATAAATACCTAAAGAACCGATTAGATTTAAATTTTCTTTTCTCTCTTACTATATCTTGGCTAGATTTTGAAGTTTCTTTATGATACGAATATATACAGTGTTAATTATGGAATATTACTCATAATTCTTCAACAAAATACTCTGTCTAGAGCAAGCATGTGGAATGTTAAATATCAAATGAAAAAAAAAAAATTAATGGGAAACCCAACGTTTAAGAAATGTTAATATTTTCAGATGAGCCAACTTTCTGTTTAATCTCCAGTTTTAGTCGTCATTACTGTCGACTATGAATGACACATAAGAAACAAATGTGTGGGTAGGTTCAGTGGGCCCTGTTCTCTAAAAAGAAATACAAAATATGATAAGTAATTATAGCCTTTGAGTGATGATATTATTCCAGCATACAAACTGTTGTAACTGGTGTTCTTTCATCAACACGATGCTGCTCTACATAATGGTAAGATTAATGGATTTCCTGAAACAAGAATTTCCTGTCAAAAAGATCGGAAGAAGAATGCATATTGACATTTGACTTTAATCCCTTGGAATGCATAAATTATATACCAAACAACATTGAAGAATTAAAAATGAGACGAACTCGATCAATACTGACGGGACAATGTCTGATTGTAAATGTTTCAGTTTTAGAACATCTATATATTACAAATTAACTGCTCTGGGAAAACGTTCAATTTCAATCAGTGTTTTGTTAGTTTCATAGTTTACTTCAGACGCACTTATTTTCTTATAACTTTTGTTCTAACATTTTTTTAAAATAATAAGAGTAATGTTTTCTATTTAATAAACATACTGAATATCCACTTATTCTGAAAAAAGTCTAAAGGTCTCGTATGAAATGTTACGGAATTTTAAGCTTTCAAATGCAAACATTTCTTAAGAAAAATACTCTGGTATTAAAACAAGCGCAATAAGACAACTTAGTGACATGAGGAGATGAACTGTGCCCTCAGATATTTTCAAAATATTGCATAATTTGGGGCTTTCTTATAAAAAATTCTTTCGAAATATAAAAAGGGAAATTTAGCGCTTTGAAAAGCGGGGAACGTGTTGAAACTAAACTTGAAATTTTATACTCACAAAGGCCAACTAAGAGCATCCAGTCCTCAAGTTGCATCAGTTATCGTTACTGGTTTCCGAATGTTTCCGGACTTGACTACAAATCTTGGTTAACAATGAAATATCCTTCAGAGCGACCACCAGAATTTATACTTCCTAAACAACCTTCTGAAAAGGTTCACTTATATTCTTTCAACCTTTCTTTAACATTTCATTAATAAGTAAAGGGAGCATTAATGAAAAATAATTTCATATTAATGAACCAAAATGCGGCTTGAAGACGCCAACTGATTAGTTACGCATGCCGTGCCATGCTCTTCTTGAAGTAGGTATTACATTTTGAATTTCTGGACCATGCATTTTGAATTGATAGCTGACATTCTCCTCCCCCCTCTCCCTCCCTGTGTTATTGTATCCTGAAAGGCCCTTTAAAATATAAACATTCTAGCAATATTTCCATACAATTATGCGAACTCTTTCTTAATGAACACAGTTATTTCTGATTCAAAATAAAAAAAAAATTAGTGCCAAGATATTGTTTATGTTATAAGAGGACTTTTAAGCCGATATGGAAGCCTTACCTGTTTGAAACATAGGACTGCAAAAGACGGGGGGTGTCTTATCACAACTATGTATATTGATCAAGCACAAAATGAACAAAACCAGTTGTTAGTAAGGACATAGAATTCAAAATGCTAGTTAAAAGAATTTCACATTTGTATGAAAAGTTACATAAAACATGTGTCAATGATTCACATTTGCATGTAGTGATAATTAAAGTAAAACGGAGATATCTTTGTATAAGAAAGAAACGCTTTTTATAAATGCAATTGTGTTTACTCGCATATTAGACCCCATATTTTTACCTTTGTTTAGCAAGAAAATGAACATTTCATGCGACAATGTTCATTACTGGAGTCATTGCATAAACAGAAACTGTCGATTTATAGAGTACCTTCAACATACCATTATTGTTAAAATTCGAGCACTTATTGCATTGGAATGGATACGATTGTTAGTGTCGGGTTAGAATATTTCGGAATTACAGTCTTGCTCAACGGCTGGCCATTTGTATCTACGTGTCATTGACAGCACATCAGTGAGGAAGGGATGGGGGAGGAGCTGCGCGGTCAGGATCCACGGGCGGTGGCGCTAGGACGTAGATGGGGTCTCTAGCAGGTTTCAATATAAAAAACCCCGACGCAGGCGAAGGCCTCCCTCCAAGGAGTTCGAGCCCCTGACAAAGTCGCTTACATACCAGGCGTCGGGGCAAAAACTTTTACAGCGCGCACACCACCGTCACTAAGCAGTAGTCCAACTCAACCTGGCACTCTCGATACTGTAACAGACCCAACGGAATAAAAAATGAGAAAGCAGCCAATTCGTAGAAAAGAAAGATTCAGCCCAGCATTAGATTAAGACCAGTAGGAAACTACGAACAACGTCAAGGTCTGGAGGGCCGGCTCCAGGGGATTTGAACCTGCGACCTCTAGAATGTGAGTCCCAAGCGTGCCTAAGCCGTCCGTTCAATAAAAATATCAAATTTCTTTCATTAATTTCAACTATGATTCGTGGCAGTTATATTGGCACTTTAGGTGAATCAGGCATTGGAAAATCATATTTTGCCAGCTATTTACAATACACGTTATTCACGATATCAATTTTTTAATTGTGCAGTTTTTATAATGTAATCGCATCTTATTTACTGAAACACTGTACAATTTTTTTTAGTAGTGTTTAACGCCCGTTTTTACTACTGAGGCACCACAGGCGGTGGACACTGATGATATATGAGATGAAATGATAAATTGGGAAAGGATATTTTTTTTTAAGGAAGGAAGCGTTCCAGGCCTAAGTTTAGGTACTTCCCCGGCATTTGCCAGTTATGAAGACTGAGGAAAACCTGGAAAAAACCCTAATCAGAGAGGACGGTCCTGGATTCGAACCGCAGACCTCCCGCTCACGAGTCCGTGTCTTAACGAACTCGGCCACCCGTGGCGGTCACACTGTACAATGTTATACAAAGTATAGTGTTGTGTGGTGACTATTGTAAACATTAAACAGAAAATGTCTTGATGCAGCAAAATGAAAACTTTTTGTTTATTTTTTATTTTATTAATTTACCTAATAGCGGCTTTCAATTGTCTAGTTTCTGTCTCTAGGTACATCGAAACCGCCAATTTTCCTATTCATATAAAAGTGCTCATCACGCATGACGTCATCACTGACAGCGGTGCTAACAAAGACCAAGTCCACCTGTTATTTTTCCACTTACACTAAACACTGTCACAGTTTGGTCGAATTGCTTTGGAGCTCTAACAATCGAATACAAGGATGCTTCAGATACCCTGTACTGCTGAACAAGCTTCAATTAAGACCTTCTTTTTTCAAAACCACTTGCATTGACCGTATGGCAGAGTTTCAGTATACCCCTGAATCAACTGTGTGTCTATGTATGCAGGGAATTCAGATCATTTTTATTCTCTCCTCTGTACCTCTCGTTGTGACAATTCTGCTTGTAAATATGTATGGTTACTGTACGCGAATTCGTGTACTATGTGGTTTGTTTGCGTGTGTGTGTATGTGCAGAGCCGTTCTCAGTCTCTCAGCACCTCCCCTCCTCCCTAGCCCTTCACTCCAACTCACGTTGTGCTCTCCTAATTGGAACGAAATAGAAGGGGGTGGTGGTGTAGTGTACGTACGGATGCGTCGAGTTGCGAGTGGAATTGGAAATGATGGCCAGGCCGAGGGTGAGGTCATCTATCCTGTGTGCGCATGCGCGTGTGTTGGTGTAGGTTCGCGGAATAATAATTCACTCAACACCTGGTGGAGACGCTTGGACAGATGCAAGCACTTTGGGGGTCTCGACCCGAGAAAGCTTCCGATCAATATTTGCATGCAAAATCCAGGGTATATCATATACAGGATATGGTCACTCAACTCTCTTCGGGCAAGTCCAAGAGGAGAAACGAAATTGAATATTGGAAACACAGTGACAGTTACGGAGAAGCGGGAAGCAAGGGAGGAAGTGGTAGAGCTGTTAACTCACCTGATTTATTTTGTTAAAAAAATGTAAAAAACGCTGGGGAACTAAAAATGCCACGTTCGTTTATATCGATGCAGGGCTTCGAATGAAAGAATAAATAGAGCGGGAAAATGTGATAGAATACTAAACAAATTAGTATGTAAATTAAAAGAACGTTAGAAAGAGCTACTTGAAATTCTGTAATCAATTTCGGCTGAGCGGATAAACATGTCGTATATTTACAACAAACTTCTCAATCATTAAAAATACTCATTTCTTAACAGTTTAAAACTTTAAAGTGCTTAGTTGGAGCAACATTATCAACCCATATACAGTCTATATTTGCCAAGCCTTAGCAATATCTTTTTATATTTAAAATCAGTTACGTTATGAAAAGCTGCAAAGAAATGTGGGGTAAAAAATAGATTGTTACAATAATTATTAGTACTTTATTTTTGTTGTCTTGGTGTGTTTTCAAAAACTCATAACTAGTAAGGATAAACATTAAATTGTGAAGTATGACCGTTTATTATACTTTTAGTTTATAGTGCTATAAAGTAAAGAATAATATATATATATATATATATATATATATATATATGCATATATATCGCATGTCATCTGCAGCGATTCGAAAGTACATGCCAACCTTTGAAATGCAAAGAATGATGAAAAGTATCTAAGTTCATCTACTATCTATAAGAATATTTTTATATTTCTCAATATAGAACAAAATAGTCTAAAGACGAAAGTAATGGATCAGAAAGGAACTGTTCTTGCTTCAGAAAACAATAAAATTTATGTTTATAATAATAATAATAATAATAATAATAATAATAATAATAATAATAACAATAAAGTACTGGTGTGAAAAAGTGTGTGACATATATGCCACAAACAATAATTCAGAGATTGTAGAAGGGTCTTAGACGAGCAATTTGAGATAAGAGGTAAACGTCCTTGCTTAAGCGGGGAAACCCCATTTTCAATAGCTCCTTCTTGCTTAATATGTGTGTCCCTATCTCGAACCCTGAATATGACTTTACTGTCTATCCCTCGTCAACCTCATTCTGCGTGTCAGTTCCCAGAATCTGGAACTCCCTTCCTCTTTAAGTGAAAGGTTGCCAGGCATTAAAGCAATTTAAAAGTAGATTAAATTGTCATCTCAACCCAAGGAATCTCAAGTTAGAGTTTCGCTTCCTCCTCCTCCTCCTCCTCCTCCTCCTCTTCTTCTTCTTCTTCTTCTTATTCTCCGTCTTCTCTTCCTTCCTTTCGCCTTGTACACGAGAAAAATTATTGAAGAACAAATGGAATTGTAACACTCTTTATAAACTTTCTACTTACATTTAAATTATTGATATTTAGATGCAGGATATATATTTATTTTTTTCTGTGTTTTATATAACTATGTATATTGTACTCTGTATTCTTATTGGTTCTTTTCGCCTGGTAGAGTGGAAGAGAAGGCCCGAAGACCTTTACTTTATGCCGGGGTAAATAAATAAAATTAATAAATGAGCGTTTTCAAGATTCAATAACTTAACTCTTTGCCAGGGAAAATAAATAATTAAGTGTTTTCAATATTCAATGTTACAAACATCTCAAACATATCGAACTTATATAAAAACGGTTATATATCGTGTTATGTAGGTCAACATATTGCAGCTTCATTATTTATTATGTTTATTATTCAGTATGCTCTTAAGTAATATGTAAAAACAAATAAAATAAATAAACAACAACACATACACTCTATGACAATATTCGACTTTTATTTGACGCCAGGACATTATTTCGAATAGAAGTTCCGCAGTGATATACAAACTTTGTAGCCTAAAAAGGCAGATCATAGATTTCCTATCTCAATTTGGCAGTCTATGGCCCCCATACAAACTCTGACATTATTGCAATTTTGTTTGTTTCATTAACTTTCTGTGTAGCTCAATGGAAAGAGATCGACCATCATTTTTACTTCAACATTCGTATCAAGCAGAGCAGCAGTGCAATTCATACATAAAGTCTGTGCCAATTAAGTAAAAAAACTTATTATGAAATCCCGTTGAAGGAAGTTTTGTGCAGGAGTTTATTTCCGTAACTTATCAATATTTCACTTGATTCAAAACTAACAGTAGCTTTTATGTGATTTAAAACATTTAAAATTGAAAATACGAGGCAGATTACTCGCGCTAACATTTAACTTTAACTTTACAATATCTTGTTATCTTAATGCGTAATGTGCTCGTGATCTTGTTTCACTGTTGTCACTTGCAGTTCCCACCATTGACAGGTGTGCAAGTTGTGACACGTTAATTTCTGTCTACAACAAAATGGAGGCGACACGCGACGTACGCTTCTCTGAAATTTTGTTTTCGTCTCAATAAATCTTCAGCTTAGGCCTATGCAACGTTACAGAAGATCCATGGAGAGTTTATTCTTTACTACAGCACAGCTAGAAGATGCTTTAAAATGTTTAAAGAGTGGAGGCAATCAATTTCAAAGGAAGGTGGATTCGGGGCTCTAGTTTATGCTTTAACGGAAGAAAACTTTAATACCGTTGCTGTCATTGCAAGAGACGATAATCTAATAACATTAAGAACCCTTTTAGAAATTATGAAAATTTCATTGGATGCCACTTACACGTTGTACATGGGACGCTGGGTTCTAAGACATGCTGGTTCCCGAATAAAAGAATAATTACGTGCAGGTTTGTATGTAGTTGAAGATGTGTGGAGTTTCTTTCAAAGGTAATCATTGCTTACGAAACTTGACTACATTATTTTGATTTTGAGAGCAAACAACAAAGTTCTCGCATATCGTACCTGCACACACAATGTAACTGTGGTGCATGCTGCACCAAGATAATGCACGGCTGCATATTGCACACGCTGTTGCTGATATCTCACAAAAATTACAGTGATGACTCTTTCCTTCTCCTCAAATTGAAGTAAAACTTTTGTGGGAGACATTTTCCATCGGCAGAAGCAGTGACGAAGGGTATTCTAAAGGGCCGGTCAAAAATGGTTTCCAGCTTTGAAGACTGGCAGAAACGCTGGAACAGGTGAATTGCATCCAACGGGGACTATTTTGAAAAATATCTCAAAATTATGAGAATGGTAAGTATGTTGTAAAAAGGGGAGGGGATTATTCTTTTTGAACAGTACTCGTACATATAAATATATTCACGCAATTAATATTTAAATATTTAGAATCGTTTACTCAAAGTTATAACAAATGTATCAACTCTTAGCTTTATTAAACACAAGAAAGAAATTCATTTATAGTCTTGATATTCATAACCTGCATAGATGCTTCCCATTTCGTTTGTTTGTTATATTAGTGATCGCGATATAAATAATATTCCAGTAAAATATTTACGTACAGCTACAATCGTAAACGAATTAAACATAATGATGGTTAATAATTAAAGCTATAGAGAGGTAATCGTTCATACAACGAGATTGGTTTTATGATTATTGCCTAACAGGTTTTAATTTGTAATAGAATTTGTTAATTTATAGAGTTTAACTCATGTTAGATAATTTGAGAGCCATTCACACCTAACCGAACTGCAGGATTCTAGCGTCAGAAAATAGTCCTATTGGATGTTGTCAATACCTTACTATAACAGTAAAGTGACATTAATGAAAACAGTTCTATGATTCACAATTGTACTTGTTTATTGGAGAAAGAAAGACAAACCTCTTGGGATAAAGAAATGTACAATTTCTAGCTGCATTATCTTCCCTTTTATTTTATTAATACACACACTGTGTCTGTTTTAGGTCTAGACTCTTGTATGCGTTTTATATCTGATAATACCGCGATTTTTGGGTGAGTGCTTGGGAATTAAGAAGATTATAAAGGCTGAATTTACTTTTATGTTAAGTGAACAAAAACACTCTCTCTCTCTCTCTCTCTCTCTATCTATCTATCTATCTATCTATCTATCTATCTATCTATCTATCTATCTATCTATTTATATATATACATATATATAAACAATATTTCTAATTTGAAATGGGCTCAAGATACTATTTCCTTTTGAAGAAGGAAAGAAGATCACTCGTTTTGGAAAGGGGACAACAATGATATGAAAAATATAGTGGGGGTGATAATAGCATCTAATGCTCTCTTGTAGATAGAGTGTCCTGAGCTTTAGCAGCAGCGGGAGGCCCCTGTATACCTTGCAACTAACTTCATTGTGCTCAGTGATGAACATAATGATGGGGTGGAGATGACAATGGCGGAATAAGTGGTAAGGGAAACCGGAATACTCACAGTATAGGATGCTTTCTAAAATACAACATAAAACAATGTTCATTGCCTAACTCATAAGTCCAAGTTTTTAAAGCAGGTTAGATTTAAATTCATTTTTCCCGTAAATGTCCAGGGTTAACATATTTCACAGTTAGCTTTGGCACAACTCCTGGGAATTTGGTTTATATCTTTACGTAGTTATTAAAAGTATAATGGTTTGGGAATTCTAACGTTAGAAGTTTGTAAATTTGCTTTCCCCCCCTTCTTCTGGAGTTTTCGTTTAAGAGTCCTTAAGACTGGGCCACAAAAATTTGGCAAGTCTCGCACTGAGCAAAAACCGTTGGTTGCTCTGCTTATATGGGATCCATGGAAATACCTGTTGGCGTGTTTGCTGTCGTGGTAAGTAGGGTTTGTGGTGCCGTATTGTTCAGTGATAAGCGTTTGTATAGACTGGTAATTTTATCAAAGTTCATTCCCTTTTCTTATCCAAACCCATAAAAACACAATATATTTTAAATGTTTATTTTGTTTGCCATATTTTACAACACTCTTTTCATAATTTTACTTATGTCGTATTCGTCATGTTTTAATCTTGTCTAGTATATAATATATAGACAGTCAGTTCATATGAATCCCTGACCAGTATATGGTTTTTATTATTAAAACAGTATAGAGAAAGCTTTCAACACAGATATATGTTAATAAGGCTACCAAGGGTTTTCTAATAAGAAAACTTTAATAAAAGGAGGAAAAAATCAGAAGGAAAACAACATAGCGATAAAATAAATGCAAAACGTTATTCGGTCTAAAGAGCGCCCCCTTTCAATGGTTCTATTTACGTTTTAAACTCTTTCCTAATGTCTTCATGGCGCACATTGGGCAACACCTCACGAAACTTCAGTCCAAAACTACTATTTTAAAGTACGCTATCTGGCTTGTTCATTTTTATTTATTTTCAAAAATTTCAAAGGAGAAATTACAATTCAGTTCCACGCCTCTAGCATTCCAAGACCGCTCGCGGAAACCCACTGCACAAAATAAATACCCTCTTACAGTTATGAAATTTTACTTTCAGAGCAAAATGAAAAGACTTGGGGCTAGTGAAGGTCGACCACTAAATGAGTATTTCAAAGCGGAAAGGTTGTGCTGCACATATCTAAGCCAAAATTTACACCCCCGGCCCCACCACAGTAGTTTCATGTAATTGTATTTGCTGTGCGCGCCCGAGAGAGAGGGGGGGAGGGAGGGAGAGAGGGAGAGAGAGAGAGTGGGAGAGGAACCAAAACTAACACTGTAATGGAACTACGGTTGTGGATTTCCTCAGACCTCAGCTCATTCCAACGTTGTCAACATTACACGGTAGTTCAAATTAACTCTGATAATAACGTCTTCCTTTGCTATTGTATACTAACATTGCAATGTTTTCCGGAGCATAATATTGCATTACATTTCCAAGAAAATGTGTTTTTAAACCATCTCTCAAGCTTCAGGCAATAATAGCGTTGGGAAGGAATAGTAGTAAATCGCATCACTTTGTTAAATAACTCATTCAGAAAATAAGATGTATGGCCCTGGCGCAAATTGCTGCTTCCAGCAAGATGCGTGAAATTGGAGAAAATGAGCACCCGGCCGCGTAACGTTTTGAGAAGTTCCCCGCCTACACAAAAATTCTGGCTACATTATGACATCAATGACCCGGATATGATATACGAGAGATAAATCATGGGGACTATTTTTTTTCTCGCGAACAAGGAATAACACGGAAAATCTAAGATATACGATTGAAAGTATATGACATTTACTGCCGAGTGGTGCCGCCAACGGAAGGCTGGATGTAGGCGGCCAGCAAAACACGGGCAACCACCACACAAAAATGGTTTATTATGGAATGAGCGAAGTATTACACAACCACTTACACAAGATTGCAAATCCGTTACAGGAAGAGTCTCCCAGGAAATTCCGGTGTTTAGCAGCCTTCGAAGTAGTCTCCAAGTATATCGACGATTCTTGCCAACGATGGGAAGGCCTCTGTCCACCTCGTCACTATTCGATAAGGAGGGGCACGCGCACCCAGTGCTTAGTGTGGCATTCCCGTGCATGCCTGCTGCGGAGAAATGCTATTTTTTACATATGCATATGAACTTTATTCCTGACGTCCGTCGCTCATCAACTGAACTTCGAAAACTGCTGAGACACGTAGCTCTGCTCTGTTCATCTGGTGACTGCATTAGAAAGCACATTCCATACACTTTCAATCATATATCTTAGATTATTTGTGTTGCCCCTTGTTCCCAAGGGAAAAAAATAGTTGCTATGATTTATAACTTATTCCTTCTATATAAAGATTAACTTTCAGTCGTCTGCAAATCTATAATAACTTCACACTGGAGCAGTGCAACGAATTCACAAACGATGCATTGGTGCTAGTAATATGACAATATTTTTTTCATAGTTTTCTCAATGTTAAGGGTCACAGGAGAGTGATATGTAAAGTTTTCCGCCTAACAATGAAGGAACGGGATTTTTAACTGAATATTTTTTTAACATAATCTCCCTTTATTGCAACAGTGCTGGTACGTTTTAATGTCATTCTCTCGTCTATGTAACCAGTGTGCAAAATAGTCTTCTACAGCTGTAATCGTCTCTTGATTAGAGGAAAAATGATGAACAAGGGAAAATTTTAACTTTGGAAACAAATTGAAGTCAGAGGGAGCTATATCTGAGGAGTATGGTGGATGTCATAGCAATTTATACTTCAAATCTCTCAGTTATTTCATTGCTAAAACATTTTGAGTATATATATATATATTATTTTAATATTATTTAATACTTTAATATATATTATTTTAAAGATTTTTTTAATTCGTCCAAAAGTTTTCATCCACTTGATTTGAAAAACTGGAAGAGTTTTCTTCGGTCATGGTTTTTCCCATCTGAAGATAATCAAGTAATAAAATTCTTCTAATGTTTCAAAAAATTGATGTCATATCCTTTCTTGCAGATAAACACAACTGTGTGTTGTTTGGTGCTGAATAACCGACTTCGGTGCATTGTTTCGACTGCTGCTTCAATTTTGATATGATAGTGGATCCACGTCTCTTCCAGAGTTATAAGTGAACTCACAAAATCAGCTCTCTTATTGATAAAAGTCTCCAAATTATGTTGTGACATTTCTATAAGTATGTCTCTTTGATCTGGTGTTAATTCTTTGTGCAATTCTTGGAGTAAAAATTAACATACTTATTACTTTGAGACATTTATGGCCTTATCCATTTCACGCATTTTAACACCTGATCATCAAGTCCACATCATATTTTTTCCAATGAATTCTGCCGTTTCTACTATTTTTGGACTATTCACATGGGTCATCTTCAGCAGCCTATTTTAATCTTTAAAAATGGAGAATTGTAGAATGGTTCTACAAGCATGCCAATCTATATCGGGCTTTACTGTTTCCATAGATTTGAAGGATGAATCAATATTACGGCACCGCAATTCCCATATGCTAATTGTCCTCACACAAACACACGCCCATACACATACATACACACACACACACACACTACCAATCTAGTCAGCACTTATAGCTTGGGAAACCGTACTTAGAGGGCAATGCAACAGTATAAGAACAACAGGCTCTTTCAGTGCGGGATTTGGGCATTAAAGCGCCTCAGAACCTACTTCCGGTTCAGACATCAAATTCCCAAAATTGTAAGGAAAGTTTGGACGATAAACTGAGGAATGCAATCTCATATTTGTTCATAACAAATGCCACTTTATCATGATTCAAATTTGCATATTAAGCTATTTATATCCCCATCTTTCATGCTCTTCGTAAGATGTATACATTGAACACTGTACCACCCTCATTTTCTATCATGTTATGAACTTCATATTTATCTAAAGACGTTATTAAAAATGATGCCCCACTCTATAAAGCTCATAGGACAAGTCTGTGAAGCTATGACACTGGTGTGAGAAGATGACTTAAACGCAAAATAACCCTCTACGAGGGGGAATATGAAGTACTAAAAAGGAGGGAATGACTTTCACACACACGCATATGCTAATTCCCCTTTCCCCATCTACTCTATATGTCTCTTTGAAAAAAATCGAAAACGCTTCCAACACACACTTTCATGACGATGATGATCATCTAACTCCGACTGGTAGGAAGAACAAAGGCGAGGCGCGAGAGGAAAACTAACCCCATGAATAGTGAGCAGATGCATGAATTTGACGACGGGCAAACTTCATAACACAAGCATGGCAAATATAAACGACTGTGCTCAATCAAAATGACAAGGTTTCAACATGGGAGGGAGCGCATGAGCAAGATGCTGGTGGTGTTACATGCATCCTAATGGCGAGGCAAGGTCGTTTGTTGGGCTGAAGATAGGAGCGGTTTGGTATTTTAAACAACATTAAAGAGTCCTTCAATTACATTATTAATGCATATGTTCTAGAGCCAGATCTATTCAGGTTCTCAAGAATACTTATAAATATAATTGATATACTCGTATTTATATCTTATATTTGCTTTAAGTTGCAAAAGACGCAATAAAAATTGTTACTGCCAACATTACAACTTTGAAATTACTTTAAAGTGTGTGTATGTTGCTCTGTTATCTTCTCGTTCATTTGCAAATACGGTTACTTTTACTGCCATGGGTGGCCGAGGTCGTTAAGGCGCGGACTCGTGAGCGGGATATCTGGGGCTCGATTCCGACCAGGACCGTCCTCCATGACAGGTATTTTCCACTCAGTCCTCATAAATGGCAAATACCAGATAGGTATCCTAAACTTAGGCCTGTAGCGCTTCTTTCTTTTAAAAAAATTCTTTCCCAATTTATCATTTTATCTCATGTATCATCTGCCTTTGATGCTTCAGTAGTAAAACGGTCGTTAAACACTGTTAAACAGGGTTAATTTGCACAAAATCACACTTAGAATACCTTGATAATATTATGATTTGTTATTTTTTAATATATTTACAATTCGTCCTCGCCGGCACTAGTCTCATAGGTGTAAATGTACTGTTTAAAAATCATTTGAAACACTTTTCAGCTAAAAAGCATAACATACACTCACGTTAGAATTTGGTGCTTTGAAACCGCTTTAAATTGCTAGTTATTTCCATCGAAACAACATTTAATTTATCTACAATTTTTCTCAGAAAAAAAAGAAATGTTTTTCAGGCAAAAATAATTCACTTCTGGCCTGCCTTAAGATTGTGATAAGAGAAATCACATTAATCAAAGTTTACTCACAAGTCGGGCTACTCTTAGTGCCTGTAAACTATTCTAGAGAGTATAATGTTTTTCAAAGTGCTCTTTAATATTCCTATAAAGAATAAACTAACACATTAGGGTGTCTGGACATCGGGGCTTAGAAGGCTATGAAGCAGTAGATAAAACTGGCAAAAAAGGAACTAGGTTTGACTTTATAGGATTGAAACCTTTCTGCGGCATTAGCAAGAAAACTGCTAGAACAACTATATATCAACGGACCAACAAAGACGGTAAGACAAAATAATATTTCGTCAAGAACGGTAAATAAAATTCTAATTAAAACGTCCAGCAAGACTCTCACTAAGGAGCTATTGAGTAGGGATAGAAATAAACCAGAACAGCTACAATAAATACTGACCTACGGACGATGGGACTCTACCATGTCGTCAATGAACAGTCTAATGAGACTGTAAAGCACATCTTATTAGAGTTTAAGCTTCAGGGAAATAGTCTAGAGTTCACTAAAGTACTACGTCTGAAACTGCAAAAACCTAACAGCTCAAGTAGTTACAAACTCCAACTCCAATCAAATAACATCAATCAATGATTGGTAGATCTTTCAGTAAATATTTTGAAAGCATATTCTGAGAGTAGCTTTATACTTAAGTCCACCAAAAAGGTTTTAACGTCATAAAGAACATTCTAAGTTTCTTCCAAAACATCATCTCACAAGGATTTTCATAATAATAGCACTGTCTATAATAACATTATTTTCAGTTATAAACAGGGAAGTAAGAACATTGGCGTGATTTGAATAATATCATGAAAACAGAATGAAAGCAAATAGTGCAAACAAAACATTAAATTATATTTTGTTAATTTAGCACAAAAAGATATCCAGATGCAATAAAAATGAAATGTACAAAAATATAAATGAAAAGGCTGATATTTCGAACAATTACAAGCATTTTCAAGAAGGCTATTTAATTAACCAAATTTATAATAATAATAGTACTAATATAATAATTATAATTATAGTACATACTATTCATATACTATATATTTACTCTTATTAAGTCGATGAAGTTGAACAAACACTTTTGTTCTATCACATCTATCGCACTTGCAACTAATTTCCGGCACACCCCGAAAACAGGGCGACAAAAAAGTGAGCACTTTGTTGCCTCTTCGCACTTATCGAAGGGTGAGTTTACAGACAATTGCAAACATCGGCCGCAGCATTTTTTTTACACAGACCTGGCGAATATCACAATTATTCATTTTGTCAACACACTCCTATTGTTAGCTCCACCCTCTGTCACTTTTTTATATCGTTCGTGCGTGCAGACGTGCATGTGTGTGTTGCTATATTAAGGCTGTTAGTTGGCAGGTGTGTTCATGACAACAGGCGAAATGGAGGGATGATTTCTCATACCTTGCAGGTAGATGGCTCGAGGTACCAAACACCTGAGGCATCAATAGTTATAACAGACGGTTGGTTGTAACGGGCATTGTTATATATTTCCATTATTTTTGTTGGACTTTGATTCCTTTCCGTTAAAGTGTGAAAAATACTGCATTTAAAACGTATTAAACTTTGCAATGAACTACTATACGTATTAAAACATCATTCAACGCCAAATTTCTTGCCAGGTTTAGTTTAGAATAAGGGGGCTGGAAAGTCTTGGTTAGATTTGAATCGGAACTGATCCTCCTTAATGTATTTAATATATGGATACAGTCTGAGCAAGGGATGGGTTTCGACAAAATATCTACACATTTTACACCACAAATAAAACATGGTTGGTATTTTAACATCTCAAGTCATTAGTGCTCCCATTCGAATCAGGACTTGAAACGGAAGATAATTTTGCTCAGAGGCCTCTTCTTTCCGGCTTGAGGTTCTTTTACTTGCAGTAAATCTACAACATGGGACCCATAGCTTTACTTCCCTTCCGATGGAAGCCACACTTAGGATTTTTATGCCCAAAAAAATTCATCGCCTCTGGCCGGGATTGAACTCGGAATCTTGGGTTTACGAGGCAAGTGTGTTTACATCTAGACCACCAGTACTGACTGCTCAGAATACTGATATAGACTAAAACGATATGGGATAATTACTTGTATATTGAAAAGAGGTACACACAAAGATCAAGAGTTCATGACCACATGGATCTACTAGATAAACTTGAAAAACGAGCTCTTTTCGATCATAAAAACCGCCACGGATGGCAGAGGTCGTTAAGCCGCAGACTCGTGAGCGGGAGGTCTGCGGTTGATTCCTACCAGGACTGTGCTCCATTATTGAGGCTTTTTCAAGGTTTTCCATAGTCCCCATAAATAGCAAATACCGGGAACACTTCTTTCCCTTAAAAAAAAAAAAATCCTTTCCCAATTGATCCTTTCATGTATCATCAATGTCCACCGCCTGTGGTGCCTCAATAGTAAAAACGACGTTAAATAGCAATAAAAATAATCAATCATAAAAAAAAAACTAGATCTTACTACTATTGTGAACATTTATAGATGCTTTCATTAAAAAGTATTTTTTTTTGTTTGCTTGTTCGTAAATAACATGCAGCTGGAAAAAATATTCATTTACCAAGTAAATTATTTAAAAAATGAAGTTTGTGTCTAAGTACGTTTCCATAATCAGGAAAAAATAAAGCCAGAATTTAAATATATTTTATAGTTATGTAAATGATTTAAAGTTTTAAGCTTCTAATAATCAGAAACAATACACAATAATTACAATACGTTCAACATTTGAATACAGGTTGACATTTTATAGCCGTTACTAGTGCATTGGATTGTAAACGCACACCATCTGTCCCTAGTGACCGCACAGAAGCCTCTCTACGTAATGTAGTTACGTCCATTGCGTTAAATGCAGCAGATTCTCTCATTTCTCTCTCTGAACTTAAAATGCGTTTTCACAACCGATTACTGTCCTATCAATCTCCAAGCTTACAACGGAGCATTCTATTATATCATACAAGGATTTTCCTGGGTGACAAACCTAAACGATGGCGAATCATATATAAACCGGACATTTTTTTTAAAGTACGGAGTAAGACACGCCCTTTGAGTCATTGCGCTTGGGGGTTTTAGAAGTAGAAGAAGAAACTGATTCGACTTGCACAGTCATTTCGTTTGTCAGTAGCATCATGTTCGAGCAAGAGGTACACTCGAATGATTATTACGTTTCAGGCGCGGGATAGCATAAAAAACCTGCACAGCTTGGGGATAAGACGCTACCTACAACACAATTGTATGAGTGATACGAAAATTGCACAGAGGTACAAGAAACTGTGAAAAATAAAAGTAACCATCGGACGAGCGTAACAAAAACAAACATTTAGGCCATTCGGAATCTTATAGAGTATGAGCAATGTTTAATGCTTTCTGAGATCGCTTTTGAGTTTAGAATAAGTTGTGAAAGTGTTCAATCCACCACTTTAAATTACATGCATTAAAATGCGGCAAGGTGGGCTCCTTTAATCCGCAATGAGAATCAGAGGGCTGCACGTGTGGGAGTGTGCCAAAGGCTTTTGCTTCAATATCGGGATCGAATCGTAGAGCCCGCGGTGAAACATGGGTACTACACTTTACTTCTGATGTGAAGTAAGTGAGCATAAAATGGAGGAAAAGAGCAGAATCTCCTCCTGTCAAAGAAAACTCACCAGTCAGCTGGTAAGGTGCTCTTGACAGCTTTCAGAGACTCCAAATGCATTTTGTTTGTCGTTTTTCTTCATAAACATCGAGCAGTAAATGCATCTTATTATTACTGACAGTTTTTGATTGAAACCAAACGTACTTATCGCCGAAAAAGATGTCAACAACTGATCGGAGAAGTTCTTTAATTTTAAGATAACGCCTATACACATGTAGCAATTGACAACGTAAAAATTCAAGGAAATTCACTAAATGTCACCCCTATAGTCCAGACCTATGACCTTGCGATAAAAGAAGCTTTGAGTAATAAGTAATTTGACAGCAACATTCATGCATAACTTACTAAAAACCCTACCTCACTCTTTCTTCAATAATGGGATTAAGAAGTGGGAAAATGTTGTGTTTTAAATCGGATATTTCTGTAGAAAAATGAGATGTAGCCTATTTCCATTTAATTTAGTTTCAATAAATTACAAAATTAATCAGATTTATATTTAATTCACCTTCGATTCTTTTAACCCAAAGTAACAACAAGAAAGAACAAAAAAAAAAATAAATAAATAAAGCCTACAACCTGACCTCCTTTCAAAGATAAACGGTTGAAAGTAGCTATTTAATTTACACAGCAACAACTGAAATTAGGTACTAAAAACAAATGACGTATTTGATTCTTGGATCTGCAGTGATCATGTTGTGCCATCCAATTTAAGCATAAAGTTAAGGATTATGAGCATTGCGAACCTTGCGAATGCATTTTTTCTAAGAAATACCTTAAAATATCAACGAGTTACAAAAGATGTGCTTTAAAAATAATACATAACCAACATATTTCAGAAACTACAAAATTACATAAAAGTTCATGATTTAAGCGAAGGTCGGGGTAAAGCAAAGTTATAGATGGATAGATGTAGAAATTGTTAAATGGAAAAGAAACTAAATAGAATTTGTATATATGCTTAGGTCTTAAATTAGGCTGTTTCATTACAATTTGCATTTATTCATCAAACAAGTTTTAACGAGCTAATCTTACTTGATGTAGATTTCTTGCTTATTGTTTAATTTTTCATACTACAAATAATGTGCAATTTTCCATTAAAGAGTAAAATATTGACATTATATAAACTTTGAGAAAAAAGCAAAAAAATAAACTAAAAGAATATCTAGATGCCGAATTTGAGAAATCGTTTATAATGCCCACACACACGAGGTATATCTGATCAACCTAGGAAGTGTTGAGGGAAGAAGGTTAAGTTAACTCCAATGAATATAATTAAAAATTGGTGTGCGCGCGCGTGTAGTTTAAAAAAAAAAACAAATAGCAAATAGAGAGGAGTCATACACGAGTTAAAATAAAAAGGAGTGAGTGCTTTTAATTTTGTAAACAAATATTTAAAGAATGGAAATATCGATTTTTTGGTACTTTTTTCAAAACACCTGTTGATGACGTATACATTATTTCAATAATTACACTTGTTAGAACACCTACAATAAAACAAGCAAAACAGTTGGAATTACATTAGTTATTGAAAACATTTAAATTTCTCTCCTAAATAATTACATCGGGGGAAAATATTAGGTAATATACGAAGCATGGTCAAAAAGTATCTAACCTTAGGCCAGAAAAAAAAAGTGTGACAAGGAGAACTCAGTTTCTGATATCGTTCATATTAGGCCCTTTGTAGCTCCAAACTCTAAGCGTTATTGTCGTACCATTAATAAAAGTATTTCTGGAAGGCTTATTTTTGCAACAGTTTTCAGCTCCGCCGTCATGTTTCACATGACTATCAGCTTGATCCCCATACCCCTACTTCTCATCACTAAGGATTGAGCAATTACTTCGAAAGCAAGATGTTAGAATACGCCTGATGCGAGCTAGGGTATTGACGCCTGAGGGAGAGTATGCGGCAGCGTGCCAAAAACTTGCCATTGTTTACATCGGAACGCTAGGCAGAGTTAGGGTAAGCTACACTTTATGGTTGATGCTATAGCTACTTCGCATCCGTGGTAGAAAATGTTCCATTACTATTTATCAATTGCTTGAGGGCTTATAGACTCCTTGACGCCCTCCAGCTTGTTAGACTCAACTTCAGGATGTAGTTTGACTTTAGTTTTACGCATACAGTTTGAGCACAAATGTCGCCGCCAATTTGTACGTTCCCAAATCTTCCCTTATAATCCTGTGAGGAGAGTTCGTCCTAATCTCACATTTAGTTAACAATTTCTCACATGTCAAACAATGAAGCTCTATAATCAAAACACGTACTTTGAGAACAACATTTCTATGCATATCCGGCTAACAAGCTTTCAAGAAGTATACTGGTTTAATTCATCTCAAGCAATGAGAATCCTTTGTATCTTCTTGATTACTGCTACTAACATAAGTCGCGTTACATCCTGTATTAAATCATTTAGCGGGGTTCTGAAATGCAACTAATTATTATTAAAATAAGGTAAAGTATTAGCATGCGTTTACATTAGTGCGAATGAGAATGTTGGTGATAGAGGTCGACATTAGTGACGAACGTTATGAACCTCTTCCAAAAAGTTCTGAAGTTCTGCCGCCCCCAAGAAAGACGTTATAAGGCTGGGAAGAGCATGCATTTGAAACGGAGTGGGAAAGTGGGAAAGAAGCGAAATATCCGCAACTTACGTCAATGTGCATGCATCTGTGGAATATTCGTCAGTGAAACCAACACGAAACCCTCAGCTGAGTTCGGCATTCACACAACGAGAAGACTACGTCATATGATAAAGGTCCAAAAGCCATTTTTGCCAACTGTATGTTAAGGAATTGAGCGATGCTGACATGGACGCTCGGTGCAATACTTGCGCTACCTTCTCTGTAGAACGTGATCTTGTTCACAGGGGTTCATATTTGAGTATCCAATTCACCGAAGTTTTAGAAATCGAGACTTTTTGGAGCGTGTTATTTTAACGGTCCTGTTACGAGCTGTCATACAAAGATATGCTACGACAATCGCTCTATTGACAGCTCACAGGAGGTGGAATAACAGATGCTTTAATCCTACCTTGTTGGTAGAGGGTGGTTTGAACGAGGACCCACTGGCACGGTCACCATGTAGCCCTCACCTCCAGACAAATTTTATAAGATTTTATAAAAGGAAGGAACAATAGTGAAAATAGCACTTTACAGAAAGAAGAAAACTCACCAACTGACACTAACCCTAACGCTATAACCACAGTAAAACATTTTACGCATTAGAAATTAACACCTATTTATCAACGACTTATTGGCAATGAACTAATAAACAAGTGGGCAGCTGGCAAAATTCAAAATGCAAATGAGGCATTTAATAGCATAATAGGATCAAAGTGCCTGAAGAACATTCTTAAATCCAAGAAAAAAGTTCAAATTCAAGTCACAAGTGCATTGTGTCAGTTCAATATGAGGTGCCTAACAACTGAAAAATTTAGCGAAAAAACTCATAATCTGCAGTTCAGACTAGCAAAACAAAACAACGGACCAACAAAGACGCTTGCAATCTGGTCGAAAACCTCTTTAACACATTCCAGATGAAAATTCACCTACCTAAAATTTCTGTAGAGCAGATGAAAAGGAAGTACCATTTATGAAGTTGGTCAATTTTAGATGTTTTGCTGCTGGTCATAAATATTAAATTTTTGCTTGTTTAAACTTTAAACCTCGTTTTCTCACAACTATATTTCTCTAGGAATTTGTTATATTAAAATTGCAGCACAAAATTAATTATATTATTTATTTGTTTAAATTTTCCCCTTATTTTTGAAAAATGCACTAAAGAAAATGGTTACATTACTTATTTGAAAAAGATTTATTTTTCAAAAAAATTAATATTTGAAATATTTAAAATGTTATATGTATCTTTTTTTTGGAATATGCAAAATGAATGACTTTTTTATAAAACAGCTAAAAGTTAACATAAAATCGAATATGATATATTTATTGATGTATAAAATAAAAATTTGATCGAAAATTTTTAAAAGATTGATCGTGTGGGGAATTTAAACTACCACAATAAAATTAAATTATAAAAGTTACTATTAATATAACAGTACAAGCTAAAAGTTTAAGACTATGTTGTATTTTAAAGAGGACAAACGTTTCATAAAGATATGATGCAAACTTTAGATTTTCCAATTTTCACAGATAAGAATAAAGTAAATCAATAGTGCAACCGAACAATGGAAGAACCGCAGAATGCTGTTATACCCTACAAAATATTTTCTATGCATAATTTCTCACCGAACATGGCGTCGTATTCAGTTGTGTTACGATAGCATGGTGCCCATATTGATAATCTGAATACATAATATTTAAGGTATTTTAAGATATAAAGAATGAAAATATTTTTTTGCCGAGATGCAACGCGATTTTTGTCCCACCCTGTACTGTAAGAATATTTTCTTGCACCCTTGGTTCTCTTAGCAAACGTCAAACCTTAACTTTACTACGTTTCGATTAGATTCGACTATGCTTTGCAAAGGAATCGCAATTCCCAACTTTATATATTACTTTGACTGGACCAGTATGTGCTAGGAGCTCATACCAATCTACCATAATTTGTTTGAACTTAAAACGTTTGAATAAAGAACAGATGAACATCTACGCTGAATTCCTTTGTGAATAAAGCAATAAGATCGTCCCTGCACTGAGGCATTGTAAAGTGAATTTGCGTTTTATTACACTGAACGTTTAATTGCCACAAAAGCTAGCCACTAACAACTGAGACCGTCGGCCGAGGCAGTGTTTATGCAATGAAGGGATGAGTTCTCTTGATTTCCCTGCGGTGATCAGCACCGGAAACCGGCCGGACCCGCCAAGGAACAACATCCGCCGGCTCAACTGTGAAGCCTCGATGGTGCCTTACCCATTCCCTCGCAAGAAGAGTGAGACGTCTGGGGGAACTCGAAATTGGAGAGGGGAGGAGGAAAAGAACTTGCAAGTCGTACATATTAAACCAAAGTGGTGAGGTGGATTAAGTAGTTCCCTTGGGAATGTTGGTAACAATGCATAAAGGAACGTAGCATAAGAAAACTTTATGACGTTTTGTTAATGGAAAGAGCCAATATAAAAGCAACTAAATTAAATGTTGTTACTTTTGAGAAAATGCATCAAATCGTAAATCTTTTGTATTGAAATTCCTCTTCTTACTATCCTAAGAAAAAGTTGTGACTGCATGTTTGGAGAGGGGAGGGGAGGAAAATGAGTTTGGTAATAATATATATTGATTCAACGTTTACGTAAGTTGGCTTTAAAAAATATACCATTTCTGAAGGCAATATGTACTGTTAAACACAAATTAAACATTTTTCCTTAGTGACGATAGGTTTACAAAAGAAAAGAAAAGCGAATATGATTAATTTATTTGTCTTTAGTTTTATCTTAATATTAGCATATTTGTGAAAAAGCATTAGGCCAATTATTTTAAAATATATAGTAGTTGCTCTTTTTAATGATACATTTGAGACAGATTATATGATAGATGTAATTTTTTTTTGAATGATTTATTTATGGACGCTCTTCAACAGCTCAGGTCATCAGCGTCCCATTCAACTCAGGGCGTGAAACGGCCGACAAATTTTGCTCAGAGGCCTCTCTTTCAGGCTTGAGGTTATTTTTCGTGCCGTAAATGTACGACACGGGACCCACGCTTTACTTCCCTTCCGAAGGAAGCCATACTCAGGATTTTTACGCCCGAAAAAATCCATCGGTCCTGGCCGGGTTCGAACCCGCGATCTTGGGTGTAGGAGGCAAGGTATGGTAACCACTACACCATCAGGATCGACATATATGTAATAGTATATACAATATAATAAGTATTTTTATTATTTATTTGGTTTATTTATGGACGCTTTTAACATCTCAAGTCATCAGCGTTCCATTTTAATACAGGGCGCGCAACGGCCGATAAATTTTGGTGAGAGGCCTTCTCTTTCAGGCTTGAGGTTCTTTTGCGTGTTGTAAATCTAAGAAACGGGACCCACGGCTTTACTTCCCTTCCGAGGGAAGCCATACTTAGTTTGTACATCTGAAAAAATCCATCGACCTGACCGGGATTTAACCCGCGATCTTGGGTCTACGAGGCAAATATGATTACCACTAGGCCAGCAGGACCGAAAATTAGATTAGATTCGTATATCTTAGGATCCTAGAAGATTAGAGATAAAAAAATGAAAGTTTCCCATTAGAAGATTTAGCTTAGAACATTTTTCATTTTTCATCCCATTTTTGTCTAGCAAGTTTGCTTAGGTGTTTTTTCTATATTGTGAAGAAAACAATAGGTACCAGAATGCCTTCTTTGGGAAATGAAATTTAGCAAACTCCTGGCGTTACTAATGCCTGTTCTTCACTTCCTCCGACATTCTGCAAACAAAAGGGAACGCGCTTTACCTTGTCTTCAATTAAGACAGGGGTAACTGGCTGAATTTCCAACCTCAGTTCATAATGCATTCCAGCTGCTAACATTAGACCTAAGTTTTAATGTAATTATCTGCTCTTTGTTTCAAAAAACAAAGAGCTTCCAAATAAAGCGGGAATTAGTTTTCTGGAGGTAATGCAAATGAATTTTGCGGTTCGATCTTGCTTACGGAAAAGTGAATTACGATAGCTGTAAACCAAATTTGAAACTTTGTATATCAACCACTACTGTTGAAGACTCAGCAAAACTTTTCCTTAACTGTTCTTTTCACGGAAACGTAAACGTAACAAGTGTAGTGCGGACTTATGTATAAAAATGTTTCATTAATTTGTGAAATTAAATAAGAAAATAGAACAGTATAGAGTTATGTAGAATCGGACAAACCATAGAAGAGTATTATATTTCTTCTTCTTCTTCTTCTTCTTCTTCTTCTTCTTCTTCTTCCTCTTCTTCCCTATCTTCATTGCAGTATGTTACGTCTCACACATCTGGTCTCGCCAGCACTTCTTTGCACAACCTATACTTCTGTCTTTATTCCATCATTTGTTTACCGATGCTATCCATACGTTGCATATGTTCTAACCAAGAGTTTCTTCTACAGAGTCTTCATTTTGAAGCGTGGCCAGCTTAACGGGGATTTGCCTGCCCTGTTTCTAACCGGTACTGTTCGCTCCTTCACTTTCCCGCCTCTCGGTATGCTGATGCGTAGTATTTATGCCGTACAGGAGTTGAACACGTGTTACAGTGTTATTGTGTGTTAGTGTTGCTATAATGTATAAAAGCCCGTACACTTTAGCACACAGAATCTTCATGTATGATTCCTATGTGACAACAAACTGATGTAGAGAAGTGAGACGGCGATTTATAGACAAATTCCCTGCTGTTCGTGCGCCTCACAGGGAAACGGTTCGCAATCTTGTGAACAGATTTAGGGAAACGGGATCTGTTAATAAGAAACCGAAAGTAAAATGTCATGTTCTTACAGAGGAAAAACTTGATGACATCTGAGAAAAGTAAGGATGAAGTCCAAAGAAACCTCTAAGAAAGCTTGCAGGAATTTCGCAAACCTCGGCTTGGAATGTCACTAAATTTTTAAAATAATAACCCTATAAGATAACTGCAGTTCCGGAATTGCAACTACGCGATAATGTGAGAAGTGTCAATTACTACATTTATGTGTTGGATAATGTTAACATTCATTCTATTAACTCATGTTTATTTTTTATTAGTTATTTATTTTACGGACAAAGCAGGTTTTGTTTACATGGCCATGTAGCGATACGAAACAATAGATACTGGAGTGTAGACAATCCCTATTACCAAAAATTTGGTGTTTGGGTGTCGTAGAAGTCCGTGCCAAGCAAATCCCCGTTAAGCCGGCCACGGATCGAAACGAGGGCTCTGTATATCCATATATTTACTATAACACCGAGCAGTTATTTTATATTTATATTCCTATTCTACCGATATTCTCAGAAACCTGATTTCCACAGTTTGTAATTTGTCTTTTTCTCTTTTAGTCTTGGTCCAAGTTCTACTTCCATTGAAACTGCCATTACCTTATAAAATTGTATCATGGTTTCTTTTCTAACTTTTTTAATAGCACAATTCAATTGATTAAATGCGCTATTTATTAATATCAATTTCCCCATGATAGAATATATGTATTGCAACCCAGAAATGTGAAACTATGATCCTGTTCAACAGATGCATCCATCATTAACAAGAATTCTAGAATGAACTGGGTGTGCTCCTTTGAAGGCCATATCTTCAGTTTGATATTTTTAAATTTACTTTTCTATAATCTGTAGCTGATAAACTGGTATCCGTGTTGTATTCATTATTGTCAATGGTTATCTTATCGTCGGCGTGTAATAAGGATATTAATGTATTTCTCCCCTGTCAAAACCATAGTTAATTAATTTTGTTTTCCGCTCTTTATATATAAATTAAAAAGACTGTAGCCTCACCTCAATCCTTTATTTACCAATTCTTCCCCTCCCTTATTTCCAGAGATACAAATCTTTGATTGTAGTTGTTCAGTACGTTCTCCTTTTTTGAAAATGGAAAAGCTCACTTCCATTTGCTATCCTATTTTTATTCGTTTCCAGTGTCTCCTCCAGTTCTTCATATTTTATGTTATACACCTTCTCTATGTTTTCATTTGATTTTCACCATTATTATAAATTTGTAGTTCTTGCTTTATGCACAATTGTTTGTAATATTGTATCCATTGGTTTAGTTTTATTATTCTTATATCGAATGAATCTACTATTGCTCTATTATTTTTTTTATTAAGGTGTTGTCGAGCAGGAATTTTTTCGTTTACAGCCCAGACTAGCGATTTCGTGCACATTGGTACCAATAAATAAGAATTAAATTTCTGGCAGGAAATTCCCCTGGGATTGTAGAGTTGGCAAGCTCACTGTCTCCCCCCCCCCCTGAGAATTTACGTGGTCAGTGCAATGACGCATCCCCTCCTCACTCTTTGCCAAGCAAGGTAAACAAAATATTGGTCACAGAAATAGAACTGTGGGGGAGGAAATCTAGAAGAGAAAGAATAAATATTGCTACTATTAGGGTAGAGATGCTAGGTAAAAAGCACATCACTCTCCTTTGCTTTAGTATCCTGTGCTGCCACCATCATATCTTCCATTTTACAAAAGAGGATAGCTATTTTAAACTATACTCAAAAACTGACAGGTGTTCTACCGTGTTCACGGTGTAGTAGGATAGTGTCCTGCTGGTACACATTAATAAATGCCGCGATGCATCAACTTTTTATGATACACACACGAGTATCTCTGAAGATATGACACGCGCAGAAGCTGCGAAAGTGGAGGGAGGGAAAATTCGCGAGAGCTTAACTCAGTTGTTGAACACCATGCTTTGCAATCACCCCCTTCTCCCATTAACGGTTTATTTAGTCAAATTTCTGTGCAGCATGTTTGGATTGAATCTTACGTTTTGAGCTATAGATTTTTACATTAAAACTACTACTACTACTATTAGTAGTAGTAGTAGTAGTAGTAGTAATAGTAATATTAGTAGTAATAGTAGTAGCAGCAGTAGTAGTGGTAGCAGTAGTAGCAGCAGTCGTAATAGTAGTAGTATTAGTAGTAGTAATAGTAGTAGTAGTAGTAGTAGTAGTAGTAGTAATAGTAGTAGTAATAGTAGTAGCAGCAGCAGTAGCAGTGGTAGCAGTAGCAGTAGCAGTCGTAATATTATTATTATTATTATTATTATTATTATTATTATTATTAGTAGTAGTAGTAGTAGTAATAGTAGTAGTAGTAATAGTAGTAGCAGTAGCAGCAGCAGCAGTAGTAGTAGTAGTGGTAGTAGTAGTTAGTGTATTTATTTAAAAACTATATTTGTTACAAATCCATGTGTAGGGTACTGGGACCATACGTGTGTTCCCAATACACTAAGAAATACATGAAATTGCACAAACCAATCTTTAACTCTCAAGAGGCATACAATATATATAAAATGAAGTAAATAAATAAATGGGAAAAGAAAAAAATACATAATAGAAAAAAGTTTAAATACCTAAAATAAGCAGAAAAGAAAACATTACAAAATGTAAATAACTTATACCCCCCTACATATATGTACCAATAATTAAAAAAAAGTATTGTGACTTATGTGCCCCTACTCCCCTTCCCTTTTGCCTGCCTTTTCCGATCTGAGCTGTCTCACTTTGTTTGAAAATTTACTTATTCCCTCCTCCTCCTTCCTGTATGCCAGCACTGCCACTACCCTCTACCCGCGTTAACAAACAGGACTTGAAGGTGTCTCTTTCTCCATTCTCCACTTGCAGTACGCCAGAATATGTTCCCAAAATTCTTTCTCCACATATATAGGGCAGATTCTCGTTCCCTCTGTCACTTTGGTCATCTGCCATGCTCCTAACCTAAAACAAACGAGCCCCTGATTGCAGAGTTTGGCCCCTGTTTGGATGTAACGCTCCGTTCCCCCATCCGATTTTCAGCTCCGATTGTATCTCCAGCGAAACTTTTTCTACACTCTCTTCTGCCTATTGATGTCCCTCAAGGTATTCTTAATTTTACTCCAAACCCCCTCCCCCTCCTGTTTATGTTTGCAACACTAAAATTGGTTCCTATATTAACGTGTGGACAGATTTATACAACATAATCACAGATCATTTCTTATTATTTGTATTACGAGATATTACAGATTCTGAATTAATAACGTGACGTTCTCAACTTATAGATTATCTTTCCTTTCCTTTTTCTATCTTTTTCCTTCACTAGCGTTTTCGAAGTCTTTAGGGTGATAAATTGTAATAAGGAAAAGCGATCGATCTTTAGTTGGGTAACTTCTATATTTGATCCTCGTTCTCCTCTTGTTGAGACCCCCCTCCCCAACAGAGTACGAGATTACTCCACTAGTGAGAGAAGGAGGAGAGAAAAGACAATTTTAATTTCATCCTTAAGCCAGTCCACGTATATCCGGCGTTAGAGGGATAAGGAAAACGGAATGACAGGGACCATACTTTTTCTATTTCCAGTATCATCCATAAAAAGCAAAAAGAACGAAATGAAGATAGAAGAACGAAGAAAAGAAAAGAAAAACTAAGGCCGTGAATCTAATTACTATTCAGAACGACTGAGTTTTTCTTATTCTGGAGAGACAGAGAGAGAGAGGGGGGGGGAAGTTGTTAATGAGCGCTACTTAAAAGGATTTTTTTAAAAAAAAATGTTAGACCAAGAAGAAAGGTGAGCAGGTTAGAATGTTTAAGAAGGTTTTAAAACCGGCAGTTAAACTGTCCATCATTGGCCCATGGCTGCAAAACAATGCTAAATTTTAGAAAGAGGAAAGAACAAAACGGGATCTAAAATGCCGAGGGATGTGATGGAGAAGGAAAAGTGAAGTTTTCTTTCAATGTAAAGTCTTGGACAGACGTCATTTTGCCTCTTGCACATGTCTCTTGTTTTCTAATTTGTAATGAGGCTGGCCTTACGTTATGGAACAACCACAGTAAATGCTTAAGATGCGTTTAGGTCTTGCATTAAAATAAATTACATAAGTTTCGCCTTCAGGGGATACATTAATCACTAAGCAAAGCCTAAATTGTTCCCTAGATGTGAAACAATGAAAACGTGAGGAATCATTTTAAGAAGAAAATGTAAAAATATTAGTTAAGAATGGGTTTTAATTTAAATATATATATTGAAACTATTGTAACAACGTAACTTAAAAAACAAGAACTAGTGAAGCAGAAATACATAAAACACTTTCGCTATATTTTATTCGTATTCCTCTTCAAAAGTGGAAGGCAAGTGTTTTGCCTTTGAAGAAGAACACGAGTTGTTCAAAATATAGAGAAAATTGTGTGTCTATTTAATGTATTTAATATGTTGCTGCTTCACTAGTTTTTGTTATTTTAGTTACTATGTTTCAAGAGTTACTTTATTTTTACTTTTTAATACTCTGGAGTTACTTTTTTCTTGGTTTGTTAAGATGAGTTTGCTTTTACGTGTTTTGTTGCTAATATTTTTACTATTTTACTTTTATTCTATTAATTTTATAGGTTGAAGAAAACCAGCCTGAAGGCAAGGAAATTTTAATTTTCTTATTTCATCTGGTAATAGAATATTCTGAGATTCTATAGCAATGCTTTTACAATGATTCAATGCAAAGCTGCAAAATTTGTCAATACGGAGAAAGGTTACGGTGAATAAGTTAGAATGAGAGATACTCCTATCAAAATATCCCACAATCCGACTCAATGCCTCACGGGATGTAACAACTAAGACGACATTCTAAATATCGGTAAGAAAATGTTTCATTTTTAGGGACACTGAACCAGCACATGAAAATGTAGTGTTAAGGAGCAAAGTAAACTTTGTTTTTTAAATCACAAATCTTAGAGCAGGACAAACTGCGTGCAGCAGTAACTACGTCAACTGTTTTAATATTAAAAACTGTAGAAAGAAATTGTTCGCTGAATTTTTTGTACATTTCCTATTCAGGAAGTACATTTTATTGTGTATTAGTAATTGCTTTTTCTTGCAAATTATGATCTTAATTGATTCTAAGTGCCTTGCTTGCTAAACTTTCAGATACATTCTCTCATGACCGTGAGAGCTAATGCCGAGCGAGTGGTCGATGCATGATGCTCAACCGATATGTGGAAAAAAAGTTAACTCCAGCATTTACGGAGAGAATTGGGTCAGAGCAATCAATAACTGTGATAGTCCAACTCTGGTAGTGTCATTTGATGCTGGTGAATAGGATGTTTTATGAAATGTCATAAAACATTTCTTAGTTCCCTTTGAAGTTCTTATCATATTTATTCGGATTTTATCGCGAGTCAGTTTGAATGAATTACATAATTGCTAGTCAGTACACCTTGCTTTGAAGAGTATGGGCTTCGACAGTTCGATTGGTCAAAAAACTATCACGACCGCATTCTTTTACCGTTGCAGCGAAATGAAGAATCACTTGTTTGCGGACTGACAATGAACTAATGATTGTGACGTCATCTATCCTGCATACTGTACGTCTTACCTATATCTGTCTCTTGTCACACACCTCCTATGGGGGCCTCCTCGCGGTCCTACATATGGGCAATAACTACGACGTGGCTTCTCTCTCTCTTTCCCTCTCCCAGTCGTACTCCCGCCCTCCCCAGCAAATTCTCAGAATTGCAACTAGATATGCAGATTATACTGATAGAAATTCACTCTGCAATATTAACATCATTAATTTAAAATGACTCGCGATGAAGTCATAATAAATTTGATCTCCCAGTAGTTCCTTTGTTAGCTCACGAATATTCCGTGCTTGTGTTGGCATTTTTTTCTTAAATGCCAAACGTTTACGCTTCTGAAGTTTCCGGTTTGTTATATAGTTTACTATTTTCTTTTTGAAATTGCTGTGTACTGTTTTTTATACCTAGATCGGTCACCAATCCTTCATCATGCCTAAAACCTTGGGGATTTAATAAACATACTTTTATAATTATATTAACCTTAGGTATGTGCTGAGGGCTATGTTACCTCAAATAACGACACATACTATAAAAAGAAATGCGTGAACTAAATAAATTTGAAAAGCATGTAATTAAAAAACATCTGAAAGCAAATATATATACTATAAGATGTAAGAGTTTGTTAAACAATAAAATAATACAATTAAAATAATTAAATTTTTAGACTGCTTAATCCCACATTTAATAGAAATAGATGTTAATAATAAAATATAGCATTTTAAGTATTTGTGTAGAAATATGAGTCGAATATTAAAAATCAATAACAAAATCCAGGCAAAGATGGCAAAAAATAGGAATTTTCCACGATGAAAAATATTTGTTTTAGATTGGCATGATTTCATAAATCTGAAATTGCTCAAACATGTCCAGCGATCTTAGTACGTGACATAAACGCTTAGTTAGGTAAGACAACTGGTGTTTCCTGTCCGACACACATAAATTACGTAGCGTAAGATCATTGGTTTAGGTAATTAACTCTATTAAACAAGAGATAAGCACTAAAGAATACACCTAAAACATACATTAGGAAATTAGGACAGTCTAGGTTATCAGTAAAACAATAGAAATATAACAGAATCAACATAAAGTGTTAGTCAAGAGTTAAGTGGCAGACCCGCCCACCCATTCTCTCCGCAGTTAGAAACTTTGGCAGTAGGGAACTAAAACAGAGACTGGCAATGGTAACATCTTTAAAGGTAAGGGGAGCAATAGTTTTCTCTTAATTAATAGATATATTAAATTTTTATTACAATATTTAGCCCTCTGCTCTAAACCAAGCCGTTTCCGAACGTCCGGTCTAAAATAAAGAGCGAAAATAGAGTTCAAACACCAGAAATAAAACAAAATGTAATATTTATTATAACTAGAAGAGATAGAATTCAAAAATGAGAAAAGAAAGAAACAATTTCATATTGGAAATTTTAACATTACGATTTCGAATAAAGAAATAGAATTAGATCAGGTGCAGAGAATGGATAAGATACGAGAATAACTTAACGAACATTAAAATACAAACCTACTGGTAAATGAAACCAGTTCGACATGAAATGCATGGAAGGGCAAGTTGTAAGGGAACCACAACAGGGTTTAGTCTAATACTTGATGTAGAAAAGTATTGATATTATTATTGTTGTTATCATCATCATCTTCCTTCCGGCTACATGTTTAACTATCTGAGATACATCTTTATATTTAATATCGTCTCATATAATATCATTTCCAAGTATACTGATTTAGCAGCATATTTTGTATAATCTTCCCTTTATAAAATGATTACCATATAGTGAGTTTGCTTTTCCATTTTGCCCCCCCCATTTTTTCTCCCTTAATTTCCTGTTGCTTAGTTCTCATCTTTCCATACGCTCGCTCACAGTAAATTACAATGCATTAAGCAGAGCTGCTGCTGAAGTTAGTCATTAGGTGACAAAGAGAATGCAAATTAATGCCTAACCAAACAAACATACACTCTATGTCGAAGACACCTGCCGTTCATGCTCTCTCATTCTCTCAGAGTAATTGCTTTTCCTGTGCTAAAGGCGCAATCTCGGATGTAGTTTATACAACAGCATTTTGCCACTGCCTTCTTGCTTTTAAATCCTTCTCCAGACGAATGGAATAGTACTGCGTTAGAACATTTCTTAATCTTTAATGTTGGAAAAGAAAAACTCCAAGTTAGCGTTTTAAGGAAATTCTCTTGGAAAATAACTGTAATTATCTTTAAAGACATTTTCAAGTTTTCAAATTTTTATTACAGGATTCAATGTTATGTTTTTTCTGAAGATGGTTCCTGAACTTGTTTTCTGGTTTTATATTTCCTGTGAATGGTAGAAGTGAGAGCAGCAGTATGTTACACGTACTTTTGCCACACTAGAGAACAGATCACTTGTTTATCATTAATAAATGTTGAACGTCACACAATAAGCGCTTCCTTCAAAATTATTTGTTTCGCCAATTCTATATGAAGTTATAACAAAATACAAATAACTCAGGATATCGACAGTATCTTTCACCCTTTCACATTACTAAGCTCTCAAAGGCAGCCAAAAGTATTAACATACTTCTACTTGATGTTGCAATTGGCAGGGGCAGACAGAAAATCAAACGACGTTATTAATATCAATGCTTGTTATTTAATGGACAGAATAGCTAAGCTAACATATGAATATGAATATATTCTTCGGAGACACCACTATGCCTTCCTGGAAGGCAAACAGAAGGAACGCTGAGATATTGAACGCTTCTTGATGTGAAAATGCACTCACAGCTAATGGTGATGAGCTGATTGAATATTATAAGAACTAAATGCATATTCCGAAAAGCATGTCTGGTGCAGTAACTTTTCTATAAAGACTGCGTGTTAAAAGGCTATGTTTATAATGCTCTTGCCCTCTATTGTGGTAGAAGCATTTACTTCTATGCCGCGTATCGTCGGGTGGAGATGCTAAATTACTCTTTTCAATGCCATTCTTTCTGGCTATTCTGAGATAATTAAATTGTTTAGTTAGTTTTTTTTAATTAAAGGTTTCTGAGTATTTTAAATATGTGGTGAAAGCTTTGCGTTTTATTTTTATGAGGTAGAACAAGTTAACAAAAATCTAAATCACAAGCTCTCCAGCATGGGGCACTCATTTGAAAGTTAGCCACTCCAACCTATTTGTAACGCGCTAGAGACCACAGTACGTCCCTAACACTAAGGTCGCATCCCTGTATTACCATGAGAGTATGTCGTGGCAGAGAGAGAGAGAGAGAAGGGGGATGTCGCGGGTCTGGCTTTGTACTTTGCAAAAACAAAGCAGTTAGCCGGTCTCAAGCCCAAACTTCTAATTAGTATGGCTGGCTCACTCCCTATCTTCCATGTATGTAAGGGAAGAGGAATCCTCAGGGACTCGTGTGACCATGGTAACACCACCTCCTTGTCCTTGCACATGGAGGCAAGTAAGGAAGGTATCCAGGGACAAATATTTTACCAGCTTTCAACTTTGCTCGATAGGCGAAAGAGCAAACTCGGAAAATTTATGCTTTCTATCCCAGAGTCTACGGAGAGTACGCCTTCCTTCGAAAGGGAAGTTAAAACCTTGTTTGAATGGCATATCTAACAAAGTAAGAGGTATATAAACGGTAGCAACAGCAGTTAGAGAGTGTTACATTCTTGTATATACAGAGCGATTTCTATAGACTTAGGAGCAGATCTGTGTGTAAACCCGAAGAGATTGCTTGAGAGCCTCTGGAACAGTCAACATATTACCTAAACCCTGAAGTGAACAAGATGGACAATCTTACATTTTATAGAAAGAATTTACAGAGAAAGACAAACGTTTTATTAATACACAAACACAACATTTTCCTGCTGTAATTTACAGGTGGTATACTTTAAAACAGTGCGCTTTATAAATATTATGCTGGATATTTTTATTCAAATATTCTATTAGTTCTTAAATACGAACCACATTCATAATTTAGCATAAACAAATACCAATTGTATTTGAATGTTAAAATGGTGATTTTCTTTAAATTTCCAAATTGAATTTTTGATTTTCCCAATAATATCAGAAACTTGTAAGCATACGAACTTGAAATTTTTATTATTTTTAACAGAGTAACAACTACTTTAATGAATAACTTGGAAATACTATGCATAGCTATTTTTAAGTAATAAAAATATCACTTTATTTAAAAAAATAGCATTCTGAGCATTCAATGCAGCTTCTTGAATTTGCATCAATTACATGAAAAAATGCATGTAAGTGCAAAAATCAGCTTACTAAATATAATCGTTTCCGATATAATGAGTAATGAATAGATTTGCTAAATTTAATATTATTCAGGTTGGGCATTTTCACTCGCCTTAATTTTTAAACCTGGAACACAAACACACACACAAACAATACTGTCACACAAACAATAAATAACACAATTATTTCTTATACTTATTTCTGCTACCTTGGTCTAGTTAGCGTTTCTGAGCACTAATATGGAGCTTAAATTTCCATTTCAAGCACTGCCAAATATATTTTCTCAAAAGAAATGAGTTTGGAAGGGGCTTATTTAGAATCTTTGTTGAAAATTGCTAGCCACATATAACATAGAGCAAGACCGCTCAAGAAAGCCGAGCTTATAAAATTGCCTCCACCTTAAGGTAAGATCTGAGGTCAACTTTTGAAAAGAAAATGCATATTTTAGTTTTCTTTTTTTCGAAATAACTGGCTTTTTCTGGTTTAATATGGTACATCATTTATTGAAAAACTACAATTATAAGTGCGTTTAATTTGTAATGTGTTTTATGTGTCAAACTACCTTTTTAATACCCCGCACTATTGCGTAAAAGTGAAATATTGTTAATCCATTTGTTATGCAAGGATGTGGTTTGATATATTTTGTAGATAATTGCTTTTCAAATGTCAGCAGCATTAATGGCTACTTGTGTGTTTAATTTTTAAAGCAATTGGAAAGTTTTGTATTTATTTTCAGTTTTACAAGCTATACATTCCAGTCTTCTTTCCTAAATACATCTAATATCTTGCTTAGGTCCACCAGGTTTTATAAATTTTTTAAAATAAAACCTATACAGTAAAGCATGGTGATAATGATAATGAAAATAGTAGGCCTATTTCTAAATAGAATAATTCAGTGAATGTAAAATCAATTATTTACACACACACCGACGCTTCGAATGTAAAATCAATTATTTACACCCCCCCCCCAACGCTTCGAGGAAAAGATATCTGGTATTCATGGAAGATATTGGAGATAACAAAGGAAATATTAATTAGTGATTGACATGAATACTTTAATTACAGCGTTGAGTAAAACTGTCTCCTGTAATATATATGGTGGTAATATTACTTTGTATGAAGATGCAGGTGCAAGAAACGGATTAGTATGTAAATTGACAATTAGTTGTATTAACTTTAACGCTATTTTAGTCGTAAGTGAAACATTTATAGCATATATGCCTTTTTCTCATAAACTAATAATGATAGCAGCAAAATTTTACCTTGATATACATTATTACTTTTATTGCTGACTTATAGTTTTCGGTCATTTGCATAAGAACGTTTTTGTACATGAATATTAATATACTTTTATTTTTATAAATTGAGGTCTGTTACTTATTATTTTTATAAATTGCCTTTTCTAAACTAGAGCTCAGAACTTATAATATAAGCATTAAAATTTCACTGAGGTATCTGAAATGCATTCTGAGAGTACTTCGCATTAGTAATATAGGGCCTCGGATCTCACCTTTGTTCTTTAGCTTTGCTGCTCTCTTTCCTACTCTCACACTCCCTGATTATACATATGATTTGTAACAATGAGCAACTAATGAACAAAACTTTTGCTTACCTGTATGGGTTCGCTGATGTGCCTTCAGATGCGAGCTCTTGGTGTAGACTTTCTTGCAGCCGGGAAACTGACACTTGTGTATCCGCCTCTTGGAATCAGGAGAGTGGTCGTGCCTCGAGTGGTGCCTGCTGCTGTTGCTTGTGCTGGTGGTGGTGTTACCCGTCGTCGAGTTAGGGGAAGACGAGGAAGAGGATGACGGAGACGAGGAAGCAGTGCCGGTCGTGGTACCAGAGGGAGTGGCGGCGGCTGGATGGTGTTGCGGAGAAGCCGGGGAACCCACTTGGTGGTGGTGATGATGATTGTGGCCGCTGCCGGCGTGTCTTGGGGCCGCAATGGCAGCCGCCGCAGTGGCGTTAGGGGTAAAATGATGATGATTCGGCGTCACGGAAATTAGCCTCGTCGATACGGACGAGTTCCTTGCTCCGCTAGCTGCTGTGGCCGTGAGCCTCACGATGGCGTTTCTGGATCCCGAGGCGGATCCTCCTGTGGACGTCGCTGCTGCGACCCTCAGGAGACCCTGACTGACGATGGCTCCCTCTCCAGCGGCCGTACTACTGACGCCGCTGCTGTTGCTCGAACTGCTATTACTGTGGCCCTGACCCGAGGATTCCGGACTTGATGGCGGTGTCAGTGTGGGAAGGATGCTGTGGCCCGTGGAAGAGGCTCTAGCTACCAATCGCAACTCCACAGGATTGTTGCTAACGTTGCTAACATTTGCTCCGCTACTACTGCTGATGGCACCTTGATGGTTGTGATGGTGATGATGGTGGTGATTACTGTTATGGTGGTGGTGATGGTGGTGATGATGTCTTCGGCTGTCGCTGGAGCTGCTCACGGCATCCCCATCCTCGTAGCCATCTTCCGCTTCGTCTTCCACGTCTTCCTCTTCTTCTCCATCCACCGGCTCCTTCTTCACCAGCACAGCACAGCTGAGGGAGCTATCCCATGAAACTCCTGAGCATGCCGAACTGGCAGAGCTCGTGCTCAGAGCATCCAGGTGACGATCCCCTAGGTTAAGATCATCTAGAGTTAGGGGATCTGCCACTTCCACCTCTGCTTTGGCCCAAGATGTGGCTGCAGCAACGGCCATTGCTGCTGTACCGGGTGCCGCAAACAAATTCCAGGGCGTGTCCAGGTCTGTTGGCAGCTTCTTGTAAGATTGAAGTTTGGGTTCGTCCTTCAGATAACGCTCCATTTCGTAACATGTCTGCAAAGAGAAGACGGAACACTATGAGATTACCATTTGAATAAATATTCTTCAAATTCGAACATGTTCTGGTAGTAGAACTGATCATTAAACCAAACAAAGAAGCACATGTAATGACTGAATTTATCACATTTAACATAGGTCGAACATTTTTGCGCTTGACATAGCATACCTTAAATATAACCTCCTTAATAGGCCAAGTTATCTATTATTTCTCTGATTTTAGCTTTAACATTATTCAATTATAATTTCTAAACACAGAAGTTCTCAGATCATTTCAAAAATAAAAAATGAATTTCACGTTATTATTAAATATCTGCACAAGAAGAAGAGACGATCAACCAAACAGTAAAGTTTAGATGTGGACAACTTGCGAAGCAGCGCATGCGTGGTTTAGTGCAACTGGTAGGTTTGCTGGTGTGAAAGTATCTTAGGAGATACGGCTCTTTTAGGGTTCGGGTGGACGTGATTATAATTATGATAATGAAACTAAAAACAGTAGGTGGGCTACAATCTGTATGAGCACATAAAGATCGCGGTTAGTTATAAAACATTTAGCGCAGATATAACAGGCTTTTCAAATAATACAATAGGAACATAATCAGGGATGCATGCAACTTTATAAGGTATCGGCAACGTGGGTACGATGAAAGTTAACAAAAAGCGATGCAGTGTCCATGTCTACAGTAACCATTTTGACCTTGTTAAAACAGTCCAAAAAGTTTTCTGTATCACTTTGTTACAGTTCACTGCATCGGTCTAGACTCGAAACTACAAGGAAAGGAAAAGAGACATTGAGATCTCCACCACTTCCGCAAATTTAGGGCCCATTTCTCTTCATTACAAACCTTACTGTTTAGGTGTTAATGCCTGTTTCCATCTTCACACATTTACTTATTAAGTTGTTTACCTATTTCTAGAACGACCTATATCCCCCTTCCTTTAGGTTTATAATGATATAATACAGTCTGTCCACAGAAACACTCAGTAATTATAAACTGCTATAATTTCGTAACCATTGTGTTTTGAAATTTATACCGATGGGATCATAAAGAACGGCTCAAAGAATTTTTGTATCAAATATTGTGGAATCCATAATTGCCGGAGGAAATAATAGATGGCACCATAAAAAATACTGGTTGCCGTTCTTCCGTTTGTCATTGTTGGACTCTTGGATTGAGGCAAATTGTGTGAATGTCTACTTATAAATTTAGTTTGAATTCTGGAGCTGATTAGTGATTTAATGGCCACCCCACAGGGACATGGTTATGGAGTTTATACTTTCATACGCACTTCTAAGCCGTATGTGCTTAAAGTTAAAACGTCCCTAAATCCACCGTGTCCAAGGTTCTATGTGCTCGTCTGAGGTTTCACACTAACTATAATCGATGTACAAGTTGAAACCTGATGACTCTCCAGAACGACTTGCTTTCTGTGAACATTGCCATTGAGTTCATCCAATCATCATGACGTCGGAGCGCGTGTGGCACGAGTGGGAATATCGCCTTGATGTCTGTAACGTGACACTTGGAACAGACAATGAGTATGTCTGAGTTTCTCTTGCTAATGTCACTAGTTTCATTGAAACATGGGAACCTTTGGACGACACTGTACTTTAATCGTGGATTTTTTTCTGTGGATATTCTGTATTTTAGTTATTATATTTTATTCCACCCTATTTATATATTCACATCAATTATTGGCATGAGATTCTATTGATTGTGACATGCTATAAATATTCAGTTCTTATTTATTCCATGGTCCAAAACGTTTTAACTCGGCAAATGTCTTTACAACTTCTCCTCTTGTCATTATTGTTAGTGTCCATATTTCTGAGGCTAAAGATGGCGTTGCCATCAAGTTTCTTAAACTTTGCACTAAACGTTCTTTTTATTGTGCCTATTAGTTGTTGGAGATTGTTTGGGGAGTTTTTATGTAAGATGTTTTGAATATACCTATGTTGGTTTACAGCTAAGGTAGTTAAAGACATTAACCTATTAAATTATCTAATTTCCTATTATAGTTTTGTTAATAGTTCTTCATTATAATGAAACCCCTATACTGTGTTATTTCTGCAGGTACTTTTATATCTTACCTTTTTGCTATGTTATACCATTTCAGACAAGATTATGACCTATTTATCTTTGGTAATGATGAAGGAATTTAAATTATTTAAAACGAGATTATGCAATCACGAGCCAGTATTGCATATAATTATTCATCAAACTTCATGATTGCATTAAAGAGAAACGAGGAGAACATATTTGTGTGGATTTCTGTTTGAGCAAAATTATCCGGTGCACAATAGACTAATTTGTTTAATGTCATTTTTTGATGATTTCAAAATATTGACACAACCGCTTTACTCACTCTACCTAGCTCAGTGTTCAAAGCCGAAGGAAAGTATTTGGGAAAATTTTTTGACAGTAACAATGCTGTTCTTGTAGCAATTCATGAACTCTTCTGTGATCTTTATATTTAAAGGGAGTTTTTATGGCACAATATAGTTGGAATAAGTGTTAAACTGTATTAAGAAATAATTATGTTTTACTATGATATGGATAATAAGTATTATAAGGATCAAGTAAATTTGCCTGTTCTTATCAGCATTTTTCACAATATTAAGCATGTAGTGCATAAAGAACATTAATGTTCAATGGAAAAGGAAAACCATGTTTCGTTTAAAATACAAATCGCCAACACTAGAGAATGTATCACAGGATATTATAACGTGTAACCAGAAAAAAGCAAAACAAAACATTACAACTTCATGGTGCAGAGGCGTGAAACAAATATTACTCTGGTGCCACTTTGCAAAACAATTTTAACAGGTCCCAGAAGTGAAGACTTCCATTGAAACAAATTGAAATGCAATGTCAATATGTGCAGAAAAAATCGTATTTAATTCGTTGTTAAGTCGTACCGTGATGGTCGACCCGTTTAAATCTTCGTTAAATTTAAATTATCGAAAAATTTTATTTTCTGAGCTTTAAAGCCGGACGGTATATTGACAGAGAATATTTCAATAAAACCGAAAAGTAATGATATTTTACGATAGCATACATGATACCTTCGTTCGTTGTAGGTTATTGAGTTTATTTAAAGTATAATAAAATATCTGGTTCTAACGCAACGTCAGGCTGAGTTTAAAAGATTAAAAAGCAATAGAAATTCCTTCCTTTGTTTTCCCGTACTATTGTTGCATAAACTTCTATTAAAATAAACAACAACAAAAATATACTCGAAGATTAAAAAATAGTAATGATGAGGTTGGTTAGGAAAAATATACATTTTAAATTGATTGCTGAACCACTGCTATTCATTAATGAATATCACCAAATGTCTGACTGCGGTTCTGTCAAGGGTACAGAAGCTGCGTGAATTGTAGCAGAATATTTTTACCTCTGTTTCTGAAACTACAGACATCACAACCTCAGTGGATGTACGGGAAACCCATGAGAATACTTTCGAGAAAAAGGCGCCAATTTTGGACTGTTTGGTGGAGGTCGTAAAGCAGGGAGATTCAATCTCTCAATTGAAGCTGTAGTCTGTCTGATTTGCTCGTCTTACCTAAAAGACTTCTTCCCATCCTCATTTCCCTGTCCATACTCGAAGGGTTGATTACCAGTGCATAGTTGCTATGGTTGGGACAGATAAGGTACTTTCGAAAAATAATGTAACATATTCGTTTCTAACCTTCTCGCCTCTCCTCTTCACCGCTGGCAGAGAGTGCTTGAGAATCACTAGAGCAATACGTTTAGGCCTTTATTCAAAACCAGAGCTCTCTGTCAGCCCAACCAAGTGAGCATAGTATTTTAAAGGTGTTTTTATTCGTGGTATTGTAAAAGTTTATGCTGTTGTAAGTTTCTGATTAGTTTAATTGTAATAAGAACTTGTGTACTCTAATATTTTGCAGTTACTGTCAGATCAGGCTAGCACTAAAGCTCTTTTAACATTCTTTAAATAAAGATTTTGCAAAGTGTTTAGCCAAGTGTTAAGAATCTACAAGGGAATTCAATATATACTTGCTTGTCTATAACCATATCTCACGACATGCCATTTGTCTGATATTGGACATGTTCGCTTTTCGCACCAGATCCTTGGATAGAGATGAATAAGGAAGAAACATTTTTGCAGTTCAAGCACGTGGTTAAAATGTAGGGAGGAGTAATTTCTGCGCGCAACCGGATGTCCTGATGGCGTCCATCAACTTCACTTCAGAAACACTCAAGTGGAATGTGGAATCGCTAAAGAGTTACTCCATAGCTTGCTGTTATGGACGATCGCGCGACAACAGGAAGAAACAATACATTCTATCCTCTCTTACTCCTTCCTCTTTAAGCTGCTGCTCTGAAAAAACGTGATGTCTATTTAAAAATGGGATACTCTTAGCAAATAATAAGAAGCAGATAAGTTTGCATCACTTCAGGCATATGCAAGTGAGAGGCAAAGTTTTACAATAAACCTGATATATCATTTAAAGAGCAAATGCAAATGGTGACAGTGGCTAAAGGCTAAGGAGTTTAGAACATGCTTCTGTTAGAACCACTGTACTTTTTACTAGCTTGAATTATTCTTATGACAGAAAAACGTTTTGCAATCACATCATATATATTAGCTTAAGGCGCCGTTAGAGATAGCAGCAGATTTTTCAGCAATGAGCTCAATGAAGCATGTCACATGCATAAGACCATAAATCTCTTAGAATGCAATGAAATTATGTTAGAAGTTTTACAGAGCCTAACTCGCATGTTATTGCTTCAAGTAACACTATAATATTAGAAATTTGGATATGAAGTTACATAACGATAACTTTTGGTAGTTTATGATGTCTTTAGGCAGATAACGGATTTTAGGCGTAGTTTAATCACTGAACCACGATTTTACTAATTCTCTATATGCTGATCTACATTCTGGAGTGAACGAGCTTTTAATGTGCTTTGAACTGGTTCGTCGATGGACATCCAAGACACTTTATCACATCTGTATCGTGTAGCCGGAATGGCAGATAGGGGAGGGGGGAGACATAAAACATCCGCCACTTGGCGACATTTTCACAGCTGGCAACTCCACGACCATGGTGCAGCAAAATCCCCACCTTCCACACATACAGATGGTTTCCATTATTTACCGCATCGTTAGTCGAGCTTAAACAACATAACCCTGGGCGATGCTTCTTCAGGGTGTAATAGTACGAACTCTTGATCCTTTCCCTTCTCTCTCTCTCCTTCACACACATGGATCCTCCAAGACGTATCATTTCTTCTTCTTGTTCGCGTCTATGTGCAACCCCTCGCCAGACGTGCCTCTTGTGGAAGAGGAGAAAATCCTCTTATAGCCACAGTCTGGCCTGTAAGCTTCCACCATCCCTGCCACTCGACACACACACACACACACACACACACACCAGATAATTCGTCTGCGATGGAGGATGAAGGAAAGAGCCTTCGAAGGATGACGAGATCGTCCGTATTGTTGGTGTCTTTCTCATAGTGAAAGGAACACCGGAGAAAAAGGAGGGGGAACAGGAAGAGAGAGAGAGAGAGAGAGAGAGAGAGAAAGAGAGAGAGAGAAAAGAAATACGGCGTTTACTTAAAGTTTCTAAAGGAGCGATTTTATGGTGATGTAATATTCTCGTGATATACAACCATAAGACGAAGGATTATGAAACCAGCTCAGAGGTATACCCATGAGAGATGATGGTAAATGATGAACAAAATTAGTATTTGGACACTATTTTTTGTAATCCATGGATCTTGAAACTTTTATGTGACTTTTATATCCCATTCTTCCTTTGCAGTTTTATTCCCGATCACATAAATGAAATGCTGAAGAAGTGCTCAACCGTAACGCAAAGCATCCTTAGAATGCTTGAAATTACTTCTTGGTAAAAATGAAGCAAACAATTTAAGCCTTTATTGTAAATATTCCTGTTACCATTTTAAATTTATAAAGTTACTGCAGTCATTCTTTGCTTGAGCACTGTTTAAGTTCACTTTTTTAAACAAATATGAGATCAACTGTCTCTAAAGGTTTGCTCCTTGCAATAATGTTGAAAGGTAGAAAACCAGGAAAGACTATATAAAATTTCGGTAGAAATTAAGCATCTTAAATTGGTTTAGATTATCTATTAGAGCCGGCCATACTGATCGCGGATTTTCCTTGTGATATTTACTTTCCAAGAATGTTCCACTCTATCATTTCATTCCGTTGGTTTTGTTACACGAAGAAATGCCAAATTTTGCGGGATGATGCCATTTGCGGCGTGGTGATAGCTTGTGCTTTATACAGATTTCTGCCCCACTTCTGATTTGGAGATAGTCCTTCTGGGGGAGGGGTGTTCTATCTGAAAACGTAGGGGAATCTCTACCCGATATTTCCATCACCTTATTCCTCTCTTGCGAAGGACATAGGCACATACGGCCAGCCCTTGAGCAAGGCTTAAGTGCTGAAATGTTCTCCTTCGTTCCCACAAATCCGATTCATCATAAATAAGTTTTTAATTGTCACTTTTTTAGGTTGCAGCATACGAAGTTAAATGGGTGCAGGTGGGCATTGCTTTATTTCAGAGAAAGTGTTTTTCTATATGTGTTAGCCAATAGCTAACTTGCTCAATAAATATATACAAATTAGCAATAATGCTCCTGTAGTAGACATTATAAACAGAGAATAAATTATTTAAAATATTTGTATATACTGATATTAAATATCTTGAAAAAAAAGCAACAAAAGAATTAAAATGATCAATAGAAACGGATACACGTGTTTAAAATATTTTAAAATTGCAATATAAGTTTGACTTAGATCTATTAAACAGTAATAATTAAATTAATTGTATTAGATTTCAGAGCGATTGCATTGTATTTTCCACCGACTGCACGTCTTGTATGATTTCAAGGTTCAGGCAGCTAAGTTAGTTGCATCAAAGCTGATCCAGTCGATTCTCATAATGTTAACCTATAGTACTTTATAGGTTAAAGCAATATTTTTTATTACAACACAGCTTTAAAGTCGCATGTTTTTATGACACTGTATGATACATAGATGTATACACAATCAGCATACTAGCATGAAACTATTTAAAGCTCATAATATATAGACTTTATAGCAATTTAGTTATTTCATCGTCATCATCATCATCATCATCATCATCATCATCATCACCACCACCACCATCATCGACTTACAAGATTTAAGTCTAAATCCTGTTCCGCTGACGAGCCATATAAATCATTTGAATTTACCTAAGCTTAGTATCTATTTATGTATTTATTTAAGGTTTTTTAAACAGTAGTTTAACCAACAAATTCGTATACTGGTATAGAAATGGGTAAAATTCATAAAATATTATGGTTTTTGTTTTTATTTATTTTTTATGTTTTGAGAAACAAAATACCAGTTATACTTTATAATTTACTTAAAATCAACTTAGTAAACATCTTTTGGATGTATAGAAATCTTTTAAAGTATGTAGCTCAGATAATATAATGGAACGTCACTTTAAAACTAGAACACAGACATATAATGAGTTATTGTGAGGTATTAGAAATAGCTGTAATTTGCACCGGAGATGTGCAAGGTAAATTTCTTAAGAAGGATTTAAAAACTGAAAGCGTCTTTCGGATGAACGAAAAAAGTGAAACAATATCATAAATGCTCTGAAAGTCATTGGAGCTTAAAATTCTTCTTAAAATTTGCTTTTTCAAGACGAAAAAACAATTATTCAGATAAAAAAAATAACGAGATCGAACAAGAATGTAAAAGAGTACCGAGTTTCATAGAAACAAAAGAGATGAATTTATACTTTAATTTTTTATTAAACCCGTATTGAAATTTCTAAAAATACACAGACACCAGAAATATGTGTACTGTTCAGAATAGTACATTTTCAGGTCTTTAAAGAATAGCCAAATATTCTCAAACAGAACACTGCTTTCGATTATTTATTACTTGTGCAAATCCTTTACTAAGCACATGAACCCATAATACTCATGCCAATGCTAAGCAAGCAAAAACGTAGGCAACGGATCGTTAGACTCACTACATTACAGTCAAAAATATATCATACATCCAAAGCACAGGGAAAAGAGAAAGGAAAAATAAACTGAGCGGCTGTTTCTGTGTTTCTTCATAAATTTATGCTCCATTATAACGAGCGCCACAAAATTATTAAAGAAAAATGCCTTTTGACTCCTCCGTAATTATATGAAAACGTACCGAACGTACTATTTTTATATAAACGGAAAAGAGACAGAGAAAATAGCAAAGGTGGAAAGAGATAAAATAGAAACACTGCAATGGTAACAGAAGGACACACACGAGAGGAGAATGAGATAGAAAGAGACAAGTTTTGTACTAATGGCGTAGAATTGAGCTTCGTTTGCTAACTTCGTTATTTGAAGAAAAGCCGTGTCTGTCTTTAAGAAATGTCAGGGGACGTTCTTGTTTATCTCAGAGAACCAAAGCACGTGTCATTCCATTTTCTCCAAAGTACAACTTATGAACTTCATCTTTGTGAGGGGGAGCTACATCGTTTTACACATGAATTGATTCTGTTTATTAAAATTGAAAATGCATTATTATTTTCAGCTACTTTTCTAACAAGTATTCTGGTAAACTTTTCGAGCTAGAACCGTTTTATATTTGTTACCCCATATATATATTTTTTTTATTTCAAAGTCTCTTGTATGTGTGTGTTTGTGAAGTTTGACGCTATTATAGCGCTCTCTAATAAGGCATGCAGCTACAGAATAAAACCAACCAATCAACTCTAATATAAAACTAATTGTTTGAAAATTATCACTACCTCATTTTCCATATTTATAACAATAATAATAGCCTGTACCTTTAGAATGAACAAGAGAATTTAACCTGAAACGTTAAGTACTATATGCAAGTGTCCATGCATTTGACAAAGCTTCACGATTAGGACAAGGCTCAAATGAGTGGCTCTAATTTTGAGAACAAGTGTCCATGTCACTTTATTGGCAGCAATGAGTAACATTTTTACTTTCTGCTCACTTTGAACTGTAAATTAATTTTTTGCATACATATTCATTATAACTTGCCACATTTTCAGAGGATAAATGTACTCAGGTTATTTATGTTCCCGCTTAAAAATATATCATTTTTCAAAATCCCCATCTAGACATGTAAAACAAAAGGTTTGAATCTATTTTCACTGCACCACTGGCATGTATAAAACATATACACATTGGATTTTTTTTCTTATAAGAGCAGAAACCAAAATAATATATGCACCAGACATTGCAGTCTTCTATTTATGATCTTCATCATCACTTACTTTATTTATTATTTCAATAAACTTTTATATTGAAATATGGTTATTCAGTTTCATTAATCAAAGTATCAAGAACATTTACTAAATAAAATCTGTAGGAGAAAGTAGATTTTGAACTGAAACGTGTTTAAAAATGTTTGCGAAAAATTACATTAAATAACATTATTTTAGCATAGGCATTTAAAGAACAGTCATTTAAACATGACGTCATCAATCGATTCACTGTAAGGTCAAACTGTATGAATAAGGTTTATTTTCGGTTTTTTTTTCTATCCCCTTACCCTGAGAAGTTGCATGCCGGTAGCTTTAAGGTTTCAAAGACCCCGCACTCATTTGCGTAGCCAACAAATGGGCGTCTCGGCCTCAGAACTCCGCTACAATACTGCCATGCCATGAGGGGGGGGGGGGGTACTCACAAGTTGGTAAGAATAATTGGCTAACATTGGACAAATATTAGGTTCCAAGCGTCAAATAGTTGCAACTCTAGGAACTTATATAGTAGGTATCAAAGATTATTATTTTTTTGCAAAAAAAGTAAGAAGTTTGTCTTTGACTAGTCCATTATCACTTATTATCCCCTTTAGACACTAGCTTCTTAATTATAATTATACATAATCTGAAAGTAAGAAATGATCACGCCAACAGTTTTAATTTTTATAATTGCATTTTTCAGTAATTTTCGAAATTATTATTATTATTTTTTTTTTACTGGCGAGACTCGGTTTTATCTTCATGGGCCATCATCATTGCAAAATAATATGTTAGCTTTTATACACACATTTTACCTTAAGAGTGTAAGACACTGTTGATGCGCATCTTCTGCAAGAAGCAAATAAATAAAAAAAAAATAAACAAATAAATAAAACAAAAAATAAAGAAAAATAAAACAAAAAACTTTATTTATTTGAGTATAAAATAAAAAATAAAATAAAACTTTATTTATTTATGCTGCTCGCATTTCTTATATAAACATGGTCACAACATTACAGGATGCCGCATCATTGAGCCTATCCTTCGTGCATGTGGATTACAAAATATCATTGAATGATTTCCCTGGAAACCAATATCTCAAAAAAATAATAAATAACTGGTTTTTGCTACTAGTGATACACAATGAAAAATGTCATGAATACAACCAAGATCAAGCCTAATAATGTCCTATATTGTTTCCTTAGTAGCGTAGATGCTTCTAAAGCACAATAAAGTAAGAACAAATAAAGAAGTCAATAACAACAGAGTAGCTTAAAAGTAGTAAGCTTTTTTAGAATATTGGCCGTACATATTATCCTATAGTTCGCTATATTTAGGTCTATAGCATACATGTGTTGTACGCAGTACGTTGCGAAGAGAGGGGTTGTCCAAATCAACTTGATGGCACCAGAGAAGACACGACTTTTGTGGAAGTTACATCTTAGATGGTGATTAAATTAAGTTTAGCCGAGAGTGGAAGTATCCCGCCCCCCGCCTACTTGGGTCAAGAGCTGCTGTCCAAACCTATCACGTAGCACCAAGTCAGGTGAAAACGTAAAGGGAATACAGGAGGAACAGGGCTCTGTTTCAAAGTCTGCCACTGTAGCGTAATTCTATCCTGGTCACCGACTTTTACCCTCCTCTCTTCCAATTGGCCTTTCCCCTTTCTTCTTTTCTGTACAGAACTTTTAACGTACTTGTGTTAACAATCAAGCACAAATGTTGCTAAACAAAAGAAATAAGGAAATGCATTAACTGGGATATCCAAGTCGATAAACCAAAATAGAGCAGGCAGTAATACAAGAATCGTACCTAATAAATAGAATGGTTCATTATTACAGTTCTGCAGGCCTCGAGGAAGATACTAAAAGTAGCGTTCTGTGAGTATGGACAAAAAATTTGTTATAGACTAAACTACAATCCTTCAAAACGCTCCAAACGTACTTTCTGAAATTTCATGTCTAGGCCCTTAAATCTTTGTTGGTGCACTGGTATGACCTGAAAAAAGCGAGCGAGATTGTCTGACTGAAGTAGTACATTCCCCAGACGGTTTAATTACTATTTCTTATGAAGGCACGTGAGTCTCTAAAATGCTTAAATTAAAGTTCCCTGTCAGTAGAACTTCAACCTGCTTCACAGTAAATATCGAATGGAAAGCCCAAAACACAGGAACCGTATAAAATATAAACAAGAGATCAATTATAAACGAGACTTTCTTCGACGTCTTTCGATTCGAACACTTTATCGAAATTAATACATTAGTTCATAGATTTTACGTTGCAATAATGTTAGTATTTCACATCTTGGCTAGGCAATTATGCACAGTGTGTGCTTTTCTGGAAGATGATATGCATTTTTTCAAAGAGAATTGAAATGAGTGAACAAATGGTGCTTAGTTTCAACAGCAGGTGTCAAAAATGTTGATAAAATAAGTATGGAAAACCTCAATAATTAGGAATAGGTTGGTGTTCCGTAAATAAAACTGGTATTCGCCGATAATACTAATACCATGGACAACAACTTAGATCATTCTGTTTTCTTTCAGAAGGTTTATGAGCTAAAATATATGAGTTAATCAAAAATGTATGTATCTGTTGTGATAAGCATCTGAGTACTAAAAATAACATAAAATCGAAATAATCCGTTAATAGTCTAAAAGCAGTAACTAGTATTGTATTCAGATGTACATATTTATGCAAAAAATTGTAAAAATAAAAGAGTTGGGAAGAACAAGATCAAACGAAAGAAAAGCATTAAGCAAAAGTAATAATGAAGATCGCTGAGAGCATTGGATTGACAGAAAGGATACATGCTCTAAGAACAAACTAACGTTATACGAGGAAGAGTCAAAAAATAGCGGGATTGATTTCGTGGTGATCAAATGCTATCCTAGAAAGCTGCGATTTTCAATGGTATTTTGAGAAGATGCTCTTTTCTGTATCTTCTTAGTTGATGAGAGGCAGCGTTCTTTTAATGGATGTAGAGATACATACCGTTTAACTCATTTTTTTTTTATATTTGCACTTTAATTAAGTTTTATGTCTGTGAAATAACATTTTAATGCGAATTTGGTAGGTATTAAAACATTTTAGATTGAGATTACATTTGGACGTATAAATCAACTCTAACCAGGCTTTAAGATATTCATATTTTATTGGTTTAAATTTCGTGCTGTTGCTAAAATTGTTTAATTCTAATAGTGTGGCGAAATTGTTAGTTGTAGGATCGGCCTATTACAAATTGGAAGTAGCTGTTCAGCTGTTTATCGTTGGGGATTTTAAAGTTAAAGTATATGATAGCAAGATTTTATTTATTTTTTTACGTTTATAAAGCATAACCAAATATGAAAAGTGAGGATGCAATGTAGCAAAAAACAAAAAACATGAAAATAAATTTCTGCTGATAAGAAAACCGAAAACTGCAAATCAGAACTACTGCAAATTCCATTATATAAATCTATCACTTGATCACGTATCGTCATCAGTTAATATTTCCTTACTCTCTTTAGAAAAGTGTTCCATTTCATTAAACACCACTGTGCAGCATTACTGGAATATCTGAAAGGAGCTTGTAACATAGGAATGGTCATAATTTTTTTGCGGACAATCCATGTTCTAGACTTGCCTCCAGGGCCTAAACGGTGGAGTATGGTTAGGTTAGCCTTTTATAGGCTCAATGGTCACGATGAATTTGTGATCACATATCTCCAAAAGCATTTACTTTTGAAACCAGAAGGCTCCACTTTGCTATTAACTGCCACATTGGGAACAATATAACTTGAAGCTGTCCCTGGCTCCCCGTGATTACAGAGTAATTGAAATAATTAATATTTGTAATTTTAGAATTAGCAACTCAGTAATTATGTGCAAGTATGTTGTGCATTTTCTTTCAGTGGAAGAACTTCTATGACATAACTCGTATATGTAGAATTAATACCGTATTGTGTTTAAATGCGTTCATAAAGTGTAATTTTTGGCAATATTTAACAAATAATGTATAGAAAGGTAACAAGATAAGGAAACACTCTCATCTTTCTCCGAACACAGAAAGACTCGGCAAAAAGTCAGCCAGACCATTTCATAATTTATTATCTTTACTGTTTATTTCCCCTTAACATTTCACTATCCAAACGGAAATGGATTGTAGAAGAGTCTTTCGTTGGATTCATTATTATTCACTTTTGAAAATTGGCAAGCGTGGCAATTATACCTTCAATTATTTAATCTTGTTACAACAAATTGTTTGCAGATTGTGTATTGCGGTTTCTAATTTGGCGTACTTCTGTTTATTGTCGCCCGCTCCTTACGGAAAATCTATGGGTAGGGGGAAAAGCGTCAGTGGACATGTAATTTTATTAGGTGCCATTTCTCACCCCTCTCTTCACCTTTTGTTCCGACACAATAGCTGCGACAGACTGGAGAGGAAAAAAAAAAAAAAAAAACACTCGGTTGACAGTCACGCACTGGGAAAACTCCAGGGGTGACGAAGGAATTTTTTTCCTGCTGGTTTTCTCACAACCACTTTAAATGCAGAATGTTTATAAAACGTAATGTGAAAGTAAGTTCTCCAGTTTTTTTTGACACAATTTCAAACAGCATAAGCGAGCGATATAAACTAAAGATGCCTATTTTAGGCACAATGCATAAAAACATAATGCATAAATAACCCGTTAGAAAAATTCAGACTTAAAAGGCTTAAATTGTATAAAACATATTCTAGAGGCACAATAACATTATTAAAACTACAAAAAAATAACCGGAAAAATTTTTAAATTTAACATACTAGAGTCTTTCATTTTATTCCAATTATACCACTACAGATAAAGTAAACAAATACGGTAAAGTTAATATGATAAACCCAAGAACATTTTGTATAAAGATATAAGGAATCGAAATAATTGGAATGTTGACTCTGTACTACATACAAAAGTCTTCTTGTATTCTCTTTTCTATATTCTTTGAGTATCTACCATGAAAGATCGTACACTCATGGCGATTTCATTGTTCCGGCTTTAATGTGATTGTTATTTATCATCATTATAGCTTTGTAGCTATTATTTAATTTTTTGTGCTTAAAGGTATAATTCCCATTTAATACGTAAAGGTTTTATTCTCATACTAAAATTTATTTATTTTTTGTGTGATATCTGAATCTAAATGAGGTTCATTTCGATAAATCTGTTTTGGTTTTTAGTTTTCTCCATTCCATGAATTACCTATACATTGTTTCATAACTCTTCTTTTATATTTGGGATAATAGATTACCACATTCATAGTGTCCGTTGAACTTACTTCTATATATCAATATTGTCGATATCACTCCTATCAGATATTTTAAATAGAATATTGATTAAAAACCACAAATTTTATTTCTATTAGTTTACTTCGGTAGTTGAGGCGATTAGGCATACATTATCGCTTACAGTGATTTGTTTTATCCATAGCTCACATGCTAGTGTCACTAAAATGCAATTTTAAAATGAATGCATAGTTTTAATCTACTACTTATTTAACTGTTGTAGAAATAACAGCATAGCAATTCTCAAGTAATAGCTGTTCGTGCGATCTTACGAAGTATAAAAAGACCGCCGAGCCTTGATAGCTATTATTATATTATGTTGCATAATACACTATTCGTAATTTCTATACAAAAAACCCATTCTATATTAAATATTACTGCCAATATATGTAACTTAAAAAATATCTTCAAAAAATAAAGTGTAAGAATTTGCGATAAAACACCACTGGAACAAAAATATCTATGGTTAGCTTATACACGAAGGACTGATATCAATAAAAATACTCCCAAAACTCTCTCAAGAAATAAATTGCTTGTATACATAATTATAAATTGAAAAGTATTATTATTAATATACATTTTAGTATAGTAAATAAGATTGAACAACGAGTTATGAACTTAGTCCACGCTATTGATATCTCCATATTCCATTCTGGGATTACATTCGCCTGTGTACATATACAGAGCTTAACGCGCATGATGAAGAAGTTGCCTATAGTAGCAGGGGCTGACTTTTTCATCTTCATTTTCTGATTTACACTACAGATTAGTAAACAGCAGCGTAGGATTTTGCCGCTTATAAGCTAGTTACAGGGAAGATGTGGTATGGCATTAAGGGCATACAAACCTAGACTTAGTCACTAAATTACGTACAAGGAATTGGTTATAATGCCATACTGCTTTTGACACACCGTCACATATTTAGGATCATTTTGTTCAAGCTCCAATAATACATATCTGCAAATTATGCTACAGGTCCGAAACTAACTGCAAAACCGTAAGGGAGGGTTTCAACCCTGCTAGTGTTAAGTTGTGTCTGTGTCCTTTTTCCCTTTCGATTTTTTCGTCACTAAATTTTAAAATATAAATGTCGGTTAATTTGGGGTACAAGTTTTCATTTTCCTATAAATTCATTTATTCCATTTATCACCTGGAATCTTTGGCAATTAGCATACAATGTTACTTATTTAACAAACGCTTACTTATAACGATGTAGTTTATCAGCAAATTAGTCTAAAACGTATCAGAAATCTTACTTGTTTATATAATTACTGTAATTTGCAGTTTGCTTCTCTGTCACGTATGACGCAATCCTCGGGACCAGTATGAGAAATTCAAAATGCCTCTGAATCGCTCCTCTGTTAAATGGGAGGGAACATAAATTAATTCCTGGTTGAAACCGCTTCGTGCTAACGTCAACGAACATTCATTAAGAGCCTACGCCGTACAACTTTCCCGCTCTAGACGCCCCTTATCGCTCCTGTTTGTACCAGAGCATGAAAATGACTTTGCAGAAGAAACTTCACTTCTCCATATCGACCGTGCAGACAACTAACTTCGCTAACTAGATATGACGTGCAACACGTATCTCAGTAGAGCGAACGATAGAATTTGATTACATTGATAGAATATATCGTACATTATTCTGTGTACTGGACATTTCGAGGAAAGTGAGCAGACGTTTGACTAAGCTATTTATTTCAGTTGTTCGTCAATAATACAGCACCATTAAAAACAAATATACGCAAATTTCAACATGCTTTGTTAATGCAACATGACAGAATCAACCCGCTCTCTCGAGATGTTATATTATGATAAACGTTTTATTTCTTCTATTATTAGCGGTTTTTTTTGCTCATGCCTTGTTCGCAATTCTTCTCAAGTAAATTTTAGTTGTCTCAAAATCTAGAAACATTTAAGTTTATATATTTAGAAACGACCCCATTTAGCAAGATTAACATATTTCAATATAAATGTTATTATATTTAAGAATTAACTTCCATTGCAATAGTAAAATATTAAAATATTAAAATTTGGTATATACGGTAGAGTTAGAAATACAATTGAAAATTGGGCTAATAGATGGAATAGATATGCCATAAACCATATTGATAACTGCTGAAGAAATAGAATAGGAGACCTGTAAAGCATTAGGTAAAGTAACTTTTTACATTTACCGTAAAACGCTATTTTACTTATGTATACATATGCATATGTATATACTTTAATCTATATTTTATCCTCTGAAGAAAGTTTCTAATATTCATGGTTTCAGAGTTGCAGCTCATAGCCTTTTAATTTGGCAACTTGATACGTGTGTGCGTATGTTTGCGTGAATATACAGCACATTACTGATACTAAAATTAGGTGGGATAAGCAGCTTACGAAAGCGCATCCCCAATATCTTGGTTTGCGTATCAAATGTACAGACTATTTCGTAAATGATGGTACAACTCCAATGAGTAAAAACTACAAGATAGTACAAGCAAAACATGAATTTGCAAGTGAACTTAGGGTTAAAATTATCTGAGGAATTTTCCTGCAGCGACATCAGAGTATGACGTTTATACATGATAAGCAAACACAACACAAAAATACATATTAAAAATGCATTCCTCTGCAAGGAAAGGCAAGAAGACAAACGGAGGTTTGATAAACTGAGATAGGTAAGCATAATACAAATATAAGTGAATATATATTAAAAATAAATTGGCATTGGAAGTCAAATGGAGATTTGATAGTGGAATACCTCGCAACACTAGCAACTATAGAAGCATGACATCCCAGTTCATAATCTTGTTTTTACTGAACATTTCCAACTCGATGAGTTAGGCTATGCAGATATATTTTTTTAATATTATCAATACTATCGAAATAACGAGTTTAGAAAAATGTACTTTTGATAAAAATATTAGCGTAGACTAGACATAGAAATGTTGGTATCGGCAACCTGTAGTAGCTTGTTTCTAACTAGAATTATGGCACATGAACAGATCTGTACTTGTGCACAAATCACTAACACAGCGATGGACCTTAATCTACATTCAGAACTTCTCGCTAACGGCTTACATGGACACCGTGTTTAATGAGATATCATTTTTGTTCATTTTATTGGAAAATCAAAGTTCAGTTTTGTCCATTGTCTATTAAATATTAGAAAATATTTGTTTTTCTTTGTAAGAGTAAACTTTTTAAATTATTACTTGAAGATTTTATATAATTTATGTCGAACTTACTTAATAGATACTATACGACAAAATGTTTATTAAAAAAATGGCTAATGCTTCACATGAATTCTGTATATACCTTTTTGGCATTCTGCATTATTGTGTGAAGATTTTTTATTAAATTATTTGTTTGAAATTAAAGCTAGGTATTAAGGTGATTAAGAGAGCAATAGAGTTTTCAGTATACACACAAATACAAATATATTTATTCCATGCTCTAGCTGACTCACACAGATTTGAGTCAAGTTTGATTTTTACTTGACGATTTTCTCCGTTATTTAAGAGAAATTTATTGAACCTCTAATTATAAAATATTTTCTTATTTTTTTTACTCGTATATTATTAGAACGGTAGTTCGTACATTGGCTAAAAGTGATTCTGAAACAAACAAAATATAAAAGATGGATAATAAGGCAACAGTAACAGACTTTGGTATTCTAAAGCGAACATACACAATACATTCCTTTCTACAGATGAAAAAGAGTTTCCAGTTTTTCTTCCTTTTTTTTTTTTTTTTTTGTTACCAACACTAGTGTTCTTGTTCTTGGTAAGGAGAAATAACAACAGCGACAAAAAGAAAGAAAAAAGAAAAAAGAGATTGTCATGAATAGTAAGCTCATTCAACTCTCCTCTTTCAGCCCCCACCGCTTTCCTTCTCGCAGTGTCTGAGAGTGCCGCTTCAAGCCTCGCTTGTTTACGGAGAAATATGTACTTAAAATCCAGCAGTTCTCCTTCATTCTGTTTCAAAAAGTCTCGCGCCCGACAAGAGGAATTAAAAAGCGAAAAAGGAGAGCTGTGCAAACTATATGAGAGTGGAGCGGAATATATCATGCACGTTAATTGCCTTCTTTATGACAAAGAGAACACTGCCTCTGTTGGGTTCCTCTTTTAACTATTTTACGAAAATGTTCTCGCACTTAATTAGTAAACAGCGTAGCAATATTGTGCGAAAATTCAAGAGAAAAGAGGAACGCCATTGAAGAGACACTGTTATTATAGAAGGGGTTCAATAATAAACAAGGAAGTACACTTTTATTGGGAACGTTGACTTATTCCGTGGTAGCATGAGTCATAGTGAAGCATTAAGTTTCAGAGCAGGAATTCGGATCCTCAAAATAGAAGGGGAAAAGCTGCAAGAACAAAGTCAGAACGAAACATTTTATCTGAAAATATCTTACAACAAAAGCATTAGCTGTAGGTGTTAGTTTTTGCAATCGTTCATGCATAAATATTAATATTACTTCTTACACTAAGAGGGTACTAGAGAAAAACGAAAAAATAATAAAAATAAATTATATAAATAATAGCAAAACAATTTAGTTGAGATCAAAGAATAAATTAGTCGGACAGCGCTATTTCAGCAAATAAAGGTAAAATCACAGAAACTAAATTTTCATATTAAGCGGGGCTAAATTAACTTTTTAGGAATTAAATTGATAACAAATGCAATACATTTAATTACGCTTCTTTTAATTACATTCAATTAAAAATATTACAATTCGTAAAATACGCAATGGCCTACACAAAGTATTAATGTTAATGTGTCATAAAACTGAACGCCGACTATATCCAAACCTATTAGAGCACGGGTTCTCAACCTTTTCCGGTGGCTTTCGATTATATTCAACTTTACGAGTATCAGTAAGCAAATTTTATTACTAAAATGCGTGATTTTATCATAAAGGGTAAAAATCTAGATTATTAACAATACCAGTGAGTTATTTAGTTATTCCTTGTTCGTAATATTTAGAATGAGATATTTATTGGTTAAAAACAGTTCAATCTATTCCGATTCAATGGGCTGTTTTGTGAAATGTCTTAAATTAATTTTGTTAATGTTAAACTATAGTGAATGAATATATAAACAAACTTTGACAAACATATATTCCTGTTACTGGTACTCCAGTATTGAAACTTACAATCAGTAAAAACCATTAGCTTTACAAATTTAACAAATTTCTGTTTTGACTCACACTGTTATCTCTGTGGGAAGGTTGTGCTTGTTTAACTAAACACAGTTCTTTAATGTAAAACAAAAGTTAATTTATCTTATTTGCTAATATTTTGACGTACCACCGGCAGTAGCTCTCGTCTCTAGATGGTATGCGTACCACAGGTTGAGAACCGCTGCATTAGAGAAAAAGACATTTGAGATAATGTGAGAAATAATATTTAATTGTATGCACAAGGGCGGAATTCAATATTGAACATTAATTAATTGATAGTTAGTACTACTAAGCCTCCCATGTGGAAGTTTCTATTAACAAAGAGAATTTTGTTACATTTATTTTCCTACAGAGGGCAGAGGGATAAATGATAAGCCTATCGCCTCAAATATCATTGAACAGGGACCTAAGGTATTATTAGGACATAAAAGGATCGACAATTTTGTCCAGGGACCCCCCCTTTAGGTATGGAATTCTGTAATTGCCGTAAATCTATAACACGGAATCTGTAGCTTTAAGTTCCTCTAGGAGGACTTTTTTCGTCTTAAAAAATCTATTGACCTCGCCCAGGCTTGAAACTGCAAATTTTGGATCCAAGAGAAATCGCGCAACCCTTGGACAAAAATTTTAAGTAACTTATATTAATTTTCTAGAACGTAGGCTTTCACAGCAGGTGTCAATTATGTAAACTAAGTCTTCCGGGATGTAAGGTCATGGTCCAATGGGCTTCTTCTCCTTCATCTTCCCAGACATTTCCTCCACGATTGCGGCGAACGAAACGTGTGGGACGATGAAGGAGAGGAATGTCACTCTACCACGGTCTTACAGCCTGAAGACTCATTTTACATAATATGGTAGTTTTGATTTTCCTCAGTAAATAAGGAAACCGCCATTTAAACTTTTCTTCTAAACTGTAACCTGTAAAACCAGATAGGATATCTGAACTAAGGCATAGCAGGTAAAGACACTAAACAATTATTTAAAATTATAATTAAGTAATTAAAATCTAAAAACTTATTCTTTTGTGTAGATTGTTTTAAATATTTCCTGATATACAAGGAATAATAGTATCGCACGTTCATAAATTCTTTCTTCCATATTCTCTTTGATGGTAGGTGCAATAGACATATCTCCATATTCCCATAAGAAGAATGCAAAGGAGTAATGTCATCATGTCATGTACTGCAGAGACATAGTAAAGTTGTCAAGACTGTTTATACAACACTTATGGCTTTTGTTAGCATAATGTTACTGTCTCTTACTTTAGAAGTACGCTTCTCTGGTTTTCTGTACCCTCCTAATGGAACCACCCTGTGCAGTACATATAACTCGGATGCTTTTTCTAATGATATTTATAAAAATCGGTATTTAGAATTATTGTTATGTTTAGGATACATTAGGCCTGTTATACCCTATTTGTATTTAAAAAAAATTAAATTCTAAACATGAAACTAAAGAATATCTATGTAGCTATCCCATTTTGTTATCATTTTTCTCTGAAAAACAAACAGCAATAACGAAGAAGTGGGTTGCGACATTTTGTTGGGATGTGTTAGCAGTGCTCAAGTGCTTCCACATTGTGTCGCAGATTATTGACAGTAGTCGCTAAGGCACTTGAGTTTATATTTAAATGTTTAAAAAGAATTAAAACTCTGAAAATTGGAGGAAAGAGCACTAATATTTAGTAAAACATCTATGACACAAAAACGTAAAATAATATAAGGAAAATTAAACTAAATTATTGTTGTATTGGGTGAATTGCCAACTTATTTCAAGTATCTAGCAAAAAACAATTACTAAATTTAATATTCGGTTAATAGTGATTATTTGTTTGCTGGTTCTTATAGCTTCCTTCATGGAGAGCATTTTTACATGTTGAAATAGATGTCATATCTTCTTTTCGGCAATATATCAAGAAGTAAAATAAAAACGATTACATTTTCGTAATGCCAAATATATTTATATGCAAATAACCCTACAAAGCTTAGTTCCTATATCATAATAAAAATTATATGTTGGTTAACCTAAATTGTAGCATGTGCTATAAATTAAACTCCAGAGAGATTTGTTTAATCAAAAGGTTTAATTTATCATTCACAAATAATTAATCACTGGAATTTTCCAAAAGTAATGTTTTCATAGCAAAGACAACAAGAGCCAAATAATAGACATTTATGCACAGAGGAAAAGTTATTTAACATTAATAGAAGAATAAAAGTAATTTTTTGACGAATTTCAAATTTTTATTAAATATTTTAATTTTGTGTATATATATATATGTGTGTATATAGAATTTATTTTCTACAATTAACTTTACAAATTAACATGGGTACACAAACAACACCCTCTTTACAATCAAAACTAAGATATCATTATTAGCATTGCACTTTATTCTCAAAATGGAGATTCCAGCAGCATCAATCCAAACACTGTTTTCACCTCCTTAACCCCCAGGTTGTATGGTTGTAAGAAAGATTTTATTCTTTTCTTTTTTATCTATCTCCTTTTTCTTTCTATTTCAACCCCACTTCTCTTTAACTTTTACTAGAAACTCCCCCATTTTCAAGATGCTTTCAACATCCTTATTTCTTAACATTTTATTATCTCTCTCACACACACACACACACACACACACACACAAACACACACACACATAAGTTAACGCTTTATTGTAGATGTAGCATATTATCATAGCTCCAACTGTACTGAAACTGAAGGATTTGGCTACGCAATGCAATACAAAGCCCTTAAATTTTGGTATCTTTACACATCTCCACTATTTAAGGGAGAAAATTTCAGTGTACGTGGCTTTCAACAAACAAGCCAACAAAGTGCATCCTGAAAAGTTGCTGATAAAAATATATCACCACATTTTGTTGGAGCTGAACTCTATAAATTGTACGGTTTTGCTAAATCTTTAAAAATATTATATTGTTGTGAAAAGTAATTATTATATATTTAAAATTTCTATTTTTAACGAAGGTTCAAACGAAAAGTTAAAGTTACAATACAAGCAAAATAAAAGTTCGATAGAACGCTTCATTATTTCATGATTCTTGTGCATATACTAAAATCCTTTAAATATGTATCTTATAATAAAATAGCCATGCGATGTTTAGAAGGCAAGGGTAGGTGCCGTATGCTATTGTGAATTATACGACTTCGTTTGTCTTTTCAAGATGAAAAATGTTTTTCTCTTTACCCTTCAATTAACCTCAGTTTCTTGGCAATGCTATGTAAGCCTCCAATGGTTGGACATTGGCAAGCTGGTTCACGGAAAATCTTTAAAATGTTCATGACGGAAAACTGGATGCATTAACATGCAACGATTCATTTTTCAATTCACAATATCGTTGACGATTGTCATGCCACAGTTATTGCAATCCTTGTGCGATTGTCCTCCAGGATTTAAATTGGAATATTTCTACCAGCTCCGTTTCAGTGCCTTAATGTTGACTCACTGCCGTTCACAAAGCATGGAAAACGCTTCCTCTAGCGATCCCAGTAAAGATTATGGTGATATTATTCTAGGACAGAGGGTTTTACGGCACAATATATGTCTCGCAAGACCACAATGAACAGCAAGAGATAACTGTGAAGTCCTGAGGCAACTTCGGACCGCGATCAAACAGAAACATCCCGGACAGCTGACTCCAAAGTTCTGCTACTCCATGACAGTAGTATCAAAGGACTCTGAATTTGCTCAGGAAACTCAAATGGGAACATTTCTACCGCCCACCATGCTCTCTAGATCTGTCCCGAGGGATTTACATATTTTGCTCTAGCTCAAAAAGCAGTAATTTGAAAATTATGCAGCGAAATTTTCAGTGAACAGTTGCTTGGGGTAAATGGAGAGGTAACATAAGCGTTCGGCATTGTTTCACAATGTACATTTACATACAGAGAGCTATTTTTGCCCTACGTCTAAATCTCAGCGAAACATGCACTGGGTCAATGTCACACAGTCATCTGTCATAAATACAGAACTTTCCACGTTAATGGCTGTACATAGACAGGCAGTCGCAGTTTGCTGTTACTAGAGGAAGTATTATTTTTGTCTGCAGTCAAGAGTTTAGTTTACCTTAAATATGTTTGTTATTGTGTTACAGGCTATTTGTATCCAGGGTATGCATTAAGCCTACAGGCAAAACCCTTATATTGTAGAACAGCTTAAAGATTATATCAGAAAAGAAAGTGGAAGAATTGCGGAGAACTGTTACAAATAAATGCAAATTTGATTAAAAGATATCTGAAAGTGTGACTGCACACAAATGCTACATCCAACTATTCCTACAATTTACAATTATTACTCATTGTAAAATAAAATTGGATTTTGGTTATGCTGTGAAAAATAGTATTGCGAGGAGAACTGTACACAGACTAGCCGGCGATTGGCGTGATCCTGATCCCGCACGACCAGCATTCTGTTGCGGACACAGGCCAAAATGAACTCTGTGCACATATTTATTGTAGTGATGATACTTCGAAATAGTGACAACATCCAACAGATACGTTGCAGAAATAAGACATAGTGATTTCTATTTGCACATGGTTCTTTCTGGCGGTCTGTGTTTTTAATTAATGAGTAATATATTTACTATTACAGGAACTAGATATTATCTTCTAACTACTGATTACCTCCAATCTAACAATAAAGGCATAAAACATTTGAACTTATCGATACCGTATTTACGTAGAGAGTTGCAACTGGCATCCAATTTTGTTGTTATTTTTTTTTTCGTTACAAATAACGTCCTATGGCGATATTCTATATTTCCCCGACACTGGTTCTGAAATGAATGATACCAGCTCTATAATTATCACACTATCCAACACTTTATCTAGGAGATCAAAACCTAGTTAAAAATCACAACCTAGCAGGTAACTGAAGCGCGTTTCGAAACTTCAACCCCCTCCCCTTTTTAGCAGCTGATTTCGAACTTACACCCTAACCAACTGTGCCACTAAAGCAGCTGCTAAACCGTATCTATGTTTTATATTTTCAAATTATGTAGCGTTGAAATAAAGATCCAAATAAAAAGCACATTTAACCAGTCTAAAAAAAATACATCTCTCTCAGGCATGTCAATGTCAGAATACCTCTACGAAAATTGAAAGCGCTACTTAACAGATAGATTTTTTACATGCGTCCATTTTATTAATGAGGCTCGTTGCAGAAAGCGACTGTGTCAAGGTAACGAAAAAAAAAAAACTTGGCATTTGATGTTTTTAATAAAATATTTTGATGGAGACAAACTGAAGCGTTGTAAAAGGGAGTGGCTCACTAACACAAACAGCCCTGCTGCATCGTTAATCACTAGAACTAAAATTGTATTGCAAGGTTTCTGTGCAGAACAACCACAACCACTGTGTGCGTCTCTATCGCTCGTATATGCAATCAAATAACGTGACGGCAGCAAACAAACATTAGCTGCGGATGGGCTTTTGATCGGGGCAGCCGTGGGGGCATAGTAAGGGGGGGAGGGTGTGGCGAAGAGGAGGGACATTCCTGCTCATGTTCGTGACAGTAACATACTCCTACCAAACATGCATGCAACACCGGCAGCGGACTATGACATAAAACATGTGTGTAAAGATGAATTTACGCCATGCGGCAGATGTGTTAATGTTATGATGAACTAGCTTTTTTTTTTGTTGCAATTTTTTCTTATTTATATGTGAAACGCTCCCAATGTCTACTTTACACACACACTGTGATTATTAGCCGTATAAAATGTTTACCAGTTGAATGCTTTTCTTTAGACACGTTTATGGATTATTAACGTCCTTTCGTGATATTTCCTGAATTGTTTACTTATTATTAGTGTAACCTATATTGGCCTTTATTTCTGACCACTTAAAACCTGAAATAGCATTCGGTTCACTTTATTGCTGGTCAGCTGACTCTTTATAAACCACTTGATCTGTTTATTTTGATAGTAAATGACCTTAGCTGTGTGTTTACATTCCTTTATCATATATTTTGTTTCTAGAGGTTTATTTGTGAACTAGCTATGCATCTTATGGTGATACCTTTGAAAACAGAAGCAGAGTTGTTACATCTCCTTCCAGTACCACTTACTTAAATGATATGGCTTTGCCAAAGTAAATTGGTGCTTTGGGGTTTAAGATGGAAGAAATCTGCTCAATTAGCCTTAGCGACTACTCACCCCAAATCTACTTCATTGGAAAGAAACATCTCTTCATATCAATCCATCATATACCTCTCATTTTATGCAGCAATCAATTCCGTGTGGATAGGTATGCTCGCAGCCCACCAAGGTTGATTCAACTTGCAATTTCATCCTCAAAAACCTGTTAGAATTGCCATGAAAGTACCTAAAATACTTGCCACATCTTCCTTACGAACCATATGCAAAAACGAAAGATTTTATATACATTTCAAGTAGACTTTTCGAAGTGTTGTCTCGTTCGGAATGTAGAGAACAACATTTCTCTGAGAAAGACTTAAATTACTGTTATTGAAGTCTAAAACAACGTAATTTTATTACAGTCATCATTATCAGGCATATGTTTTGTAAAACTCACTGTTAGATGAAGGCCTCACAACTTTGTTAACACCTTAGTCGGGACTTGTTGGTGTTTAACACTAATGTTGTTTCCAAATGAATATTTCATACAATATATCTGTCATAATTTGGCAGAAGCCTGTAAGAGTATCGTCGTTCTCTACTCAATAATGAAGCATGAAATACACCTCAAATCAATCGAGAACGACCATATTCTTGCGTTCATCAAACACAACACAGCAGTTAACTTCAACACTGGCTGACTTAGATCCAGCCTGCCATTTCATCCCCAGTCTAATAAAAGTCACTAAAATGCATTGAGACGGAACTTACTATAAACAAATGGCAGGATAACCACACCCTAAAAGCAAAGAATAGCAGATAAAAGATTGTGCAACAATATCCCTAAAGATCTTTTCTAGTCGATGTATCTCAACTTCATTTTCGCGTAAAAATAAAACCATGAATCTTTTAAGAATGAATTATTACCCGAATCAGCTTACATTATTGGTGGCGAACTTAGTAACGACCTGCCAACTTGGTATAAACAAGCGACAAAACATTATGTATAATTACTTCAAATGCATTATAACTGTTTTATGCACATTGCTCGATGCTAAAGATTCATTTCGTAATACATTGTTGGCCATTCAAGCTGCAAAGTCCATAAATTTAGTACAGACTAATAATGTAACAATATTTTCATAAATTGTAACTTATTAAGTAATACAACGTTTGTATGTGGTACAGTAACAATAAATTTTCCGCAAGTCATTCTTTCTCTGTTGTTGGCCAGTATTTTGTTTAATAGAATGAAATATATTTTAATGACTTCTTCATCTTATAAGTGTTTATAATTTTAGGCAGTTAACTAGAATATCCAAGTCCATTTTCATTCCCTGCATTCAAGACAGTATACAAACTTGCTATTTAACATAAAAGACGCGCTAAATCGGTCTAACGTTTTCTCAGAAGGAACGAGTATGAATCGTGGAAAATACGATAGCAATACCAGTAGATGTCTGAATTTGATCAAGGAAGAATTGTGACATTCCAAGAGCGCGGGATGTCATTCAGAGGAATTTGTGTTCATGTTGGAGAAATGCATCCACAGCGAATCGAATATGAGATCAGAGAATTGAGGTAGGACGAACACAGGGACGCGAAGGATCCCAAAGGCTCCGTTAAACAGCCGAACAAGAAGACAAAACACAATTTCCGCTTGGCAAGTGTTCCAATTTTATGGTCAGAAATGTACTATTGGGGCTACACATTGTGACGCGACTATACCATGCTTTGGACCCCACAGCACATCTTAAGTTTTTTGCAAATAAATACACTAGGGAACCAACAAAAAAAAAAAAAAAAAAAAACAATCTCCTTATACGAGTGCAAAGCATTAAGTAGTGATCACCGGAGCACTAAACACTATGACAATGTTTGTATCTTAAAAACGAGGTGTATAAAATAAATGTTCAATATCACAACAGATGTAAGTGGTAATGTTGAAAGTTTAGCAGAACGGTTAAATCACCCTCGTTCTTCATACTAGCAAAAGAAAAGAAGAAGAAATAAAAAGAGCGTGAACACCTTTGCAGCTGCCTTTGAATTGCCAGCCAAGGAAACAGCAAAATCACAATTACTGATAAGCGTTTATATTATGTTGTAAATGTAAAAACGTTATTTCTCATAAGACGAAGAGAAAGTTGAGATGAAAAGTTATTAAAACTGAAAACGTTGGAGTAACATTTACAATAAAAGCATTACATTGTTATTAGACCTGGCATTATGCACATTGCTATGCTGTTCGAGACTCCAAAGAAATGGAAACTTTTCTCAAGGGAATGTGACTGGTGTACTGGGAAACTCCAGAATTCTAAAGTTACCTCCAAAACTAGCAGTTTTTAAGAAAAAATTAACTGCTGCACCTCGAGTACAGTACCTTCACTATCGTTTGCGCAGACATAGTGTATTACTCTTCCTACTTTTATCCCCTCCACTCTTGTCCTATGTTACTGAAGAAGTGGAATTGCATGCGCTTGTGTGCCTAGGTGTGAACAGAGGGATCATGTAGCTAGTACAAGATGGGTGAAGTGTAATACAATGACGACAAGGAGTGCAAAAGAACGGGAAAGTGCTAGTAGGTTTACACCGTGTGGGAATATCTGTTTGTTACTGAAATGTGAAATAAAACGCGTATGGAGACAAGAAAGGCACTGGCGTTTCGTGACATAAGAAGTTGGTATAAACTTAACTTCACACAAAGAGTTTAATTTTAAAATATTGTTGAGTATCTACCTCACAGTTACTGTTATACATAGTTATTACAGTATGTACTCGATGTTTTAATCGACCCATACCTAATAAAAGGCTGATAAGGTAAAATCTACTGCATTACTATACATGAGAGGCACTACAGCAGTTGTATAATAAGAAAATGAGCTTTTAAAAATTAAATAGACTTACTTACAAAAGATTTACTATTTGTACGGCAATTCATATAAATGTAATAACGCACCATTGGCACCTTAATGGCGTCATAGAAAAACAAAGTTACAAATAGTAGTACCACATGAATCGCTTCAATATAGCCGGAACTAAATGCAATAGCAATTAAAGTAATACGTTTACTATCCAAATTTTTAAATGTTTGTAGCTACAGTACAGACTATAAAACACTATACCAGTAAATATAATTTAAAATTTGTTGTAGCTAAATTGTTTCATATAAGCTGGCAATGCTCGCCGGCTCGCGCATCCTTCTACGTTGTTATGGGAGAGGGATAGCCTATTAACCACAAAAATTTCTCCGCCTCTAGATGCTCCCACTGTCTAATTCTCGGTTTGGGGTGTATTTGCTATCTCGGAATATAAAACAATCGCCTACTTTTACATGGCAACCGCTATGAACCAGGTCACAAGTGCAGTCGAATTCGTTCTGGGCTGTACCAATATATTCGTATATCAGTATTCAGAAATAGTTTAAATTTGATATAAAATCCGAAAAACATGAAATTAATAATTACATATATACTTGACAATGCTATCGCAACGTACATGTTGCACCTGAAAAGCCGGTGGTTTACTTGAATATAATAACTGCATAAATTTGTGGGATCTTATGGCTTACCTCAGTAGGGCAATGTCCTTTTAGTTACTTCCTTACATTTAAAACAATACAAAAAGATAACAGTTTACAGAAATTAAACAACTTATTTTCCAAAAATAACAAACACAATATCTTGAAGAGAAATAAATTTTGAAAAGATAATTAATTCCTTGCATTATATAGAAAAATAAGATTTCGCACTTTCACCTTCGAAAGACTAGAGGCAAAAAAAAAAAAATAAATAAATAAATAATAATAATAATCCCTCTGAAATACACTTTTATTCATAAACAGAAACGTTCTCATGCAAATTTATCTAAAGAGAATATGTCCATCTACATGACTTTGAATCTGAGTTAACGAAAAAGATAAACTATAATAATCTGATGTGAGCAAACCTAACTTTGAAATACACACTACTGTTTAAGGGAAATAGCAGTAACAGGTCACGAGATAAGGGTGGAGGAAAGAGGGCCCTCTACAGAGAAGATACAATTGCTGAGCTAAAGCGGCCTTGCTGCATGTTCCAAGTTAATTTTTTTTTCTGCAGCCTTAAAAAAGTTATGAAAACTAACAACACTATCCAAAATATGTTAAAAACATGCAACATCATAATATTAAAATATCTTAAATAAGAATGCAATTAAAATGAGAAACAATTATAATTTTATAAGAAAGTGATGCTTCTTATAACCGCCATATGGTAGCGAAACCGAGACAACCACACATAAAAACGCAGGAAAACAGTCTCCAAAATGTGTCAAGATGTTCACTCTTTATCCACTAAACAACAACTACAGAATAGGACAAAAGGAACAGGTATAGACTACAATCCAAAAGGGGAACACTCTAAACAAAGACTTGAAAAAAAAAAAGGGGGGAGAATAGATTTGAGAATAGAGCCGGCTTATCTTCATTCTGAAGAACATGAAGAAATGAGAAGGTTGAATGGCAAGGTACCCAAGTAATTTGAAATATATATACACTTCTTTGGGCGTACTTTTCTTGAACATTTCGGCCTAAGTGTGGTCTTCCCTATACAATTGATTTACAAGCAAAAATAAGTTTTTCAAGTCTGTAATCAGCTATCCTTATAACATGGTATTTTCCATCTTTCTCTGTAGGCGGTAAACTCTACTGCTATTTGTTATTCCATCTTCCTTCATTCTCCAAAATGTTCCCAAATTTTAAATACTAGTACACCTCTCAAGGACCTCTTTTGTGTCCCATTCATTCTGTTCTTATGGCCTTTTTACTGTCTAACAATAATTTTATGCATTACAGTAATGTTGCATTTTAAATCTGCAGAGATTTTTTTTTTATTCTAGTTAATATTTTGAGCTCCTTTTAATCAGTTCAGTATATAGGGTCCTCTAAAAGTGATATTAGCCACCACACAAATCCAACCAGGTTATTCGATTCGGACCGAGGTGAGCAAGTTTACCGAACTACTACGTTGGCTTTGATTTTCAAATAGTGTCGTTTGAACGTATGAGTAAAGGCTGTTTTGGATACTAAATGGTAAATACTAGTCCTAATTATTCTATCCCACAACGAATGTTGGTACAGAGTACGCTCATGCTGATAGATTATATCTTATATAAGACAAACTGAGACTTGAACGTGCTATTGTGAAACCATCAGTCTTATGATTGTGGCTATATACTATGCACTTATTTGTAAATATCTAACTTTTAACTGCCTCTCAGATTCTAGACGGGAGTTACCTTTTGTTCATGAAGAATGAAGTTGATGCATATATCTTTAATATTGGGCCATAATAATAAAATATTTATATCTACAATAAAATATATATTAAAACTAGTACAAGCATTTTTGGGCAACTAAGTAATTTTCTTAGGTATAGAGAATTTGTCGTTATTAAGATCTCTTATAAAGAAGGATAGGCGATTATCCGAATTATCAGCTGTTGTTTATTTTTTATTGCATACATTTACTGTACTGTATTTTAACTTGTGTTGTATGTGTACATAGTAAACAGTATCTGATTATTATTTCTCATTCGTTGCACATTATGGATATGTATTATGCTCAATATCTGTCGCGTCCTCTAGAGTTTTGCGTAAGACAGAATTTATCTATATCGAATATAAATTTAGCTGCCGTGACTTCCAATGATCTGAATCTGAAAACTCGTCTGAAATTGAATTTACTATACGTGTTATATTATATATTATGTGAAACTTAAAATGCGTTACTTAAACTGAAGTGTCTGCATGAACCGCCTCTAACTGCGTCGAACTGCGTGAATTGACTTCTCTGAACTGCCTGAACTAAATGGAAATGCTCCAGAGGAGCAAAACCCTCCTCAGATATTAAATTCAAATCGAATAATGGTTGGCTTAACGACGCCACAGAGGTCACACAAACAGGCACAAGCCTCGCGTCTGGTTTTTAAAGTTTATAATACACATTTAAAATCGTCTGGTTTAAATTCACATGCCAGCGTGTGTCATTCGTTATTATTTGAAAGTTTAAAACTCTAATTGGCATTGGCTAGTTTAAAGGCTAACAGTATAACCACCTGTTGGGTTCAAAGCCCTAACAAATTTTAAAAGTGGCATCACACTCGACCCTCGGGTTTACTATGCCCTTTGAATAGAGTTTTATGACCTCTTTGACTTTCCAAGCAACCGTAGCGGAAAACACCAGAGAATTTTCTCTTTGTCAACATACAAGTCACATGTTAAAGTTACGTCATATTATACACATATATAATATCTCATTACTAAAATATTATTAGTTTTGCATATACATGTTATATTACATTTACATTTTCTTGGGAGGGGGCCGTAAGTGCTGTTTCAACATATAAACGTGAACATTACAACTAAAAGCATTATGATACAGAATATCTTAGGTTAACTGAGCATTAAGTTGATGAAACCCTTCTAATCCATGAGGGTAGAAAGCTATCTACTGTACATATAAAAGAACTCCGCTCTCTTTTGTAGGTTTTATTGTTTTGCTAGCCATCCCATGGCACGTGCCTCTTGCCTTTTTTTTTTTATTTTTTTGTTCCGACCCCTACCTGGGTTCTTCCCTTTCTGTTGTTTTTGCTTTGTTATTTACACAAGAAGCAGCACCTTCTCGACCCCTCCTTTGCAGTCTTTCGTGGCGCTTAAAACAGTGTCCGGTCTCAAACGATGAAATAAATCAAAGCTGCTGCCCAGATTTCTCTTCGGCTATAGGTCCCTTTTATCTTTGAACAACAGGAAACCCTTAAGCAAGTCCATCGCCGCCACGTCAAAAGATCCCTCATGTCGCTTGTAATGGTTTCCATGCTTTGTTCTCACATCTCTTCAAACTTTAACGATAATCCTCTTTTTGCACTTAAAGGATTACGCACATGCTGCTATTTTTCGTGTTAACATATTGTGCACGATGAGTAAAAGTAAATGTTATACAAACAAACCGGCTCTTATTTGGTGAAAATGCAAGCTTAGCATAATAATGGTAAACATGAGAGGCGCAATCACCAGAGGTCCGAATTTGGTAAAAATGTAGAAAATATCAAGAGCTTTACCGTTGGGGATATCATTTATATAGAAGGGGGGGGGGGGGACGATGACATGGTATCTCTCAGAATTACAGCAGATTCCTCTTCGCTCCATTTTGCCCTGGTCCTAACATCTAAGTTTAACTGTTACCCAGACACAGCCCTGTTCAACGCAGCGCCCGCGGGCACCATGTCACCCCGATGCCCTTTTATGCCCCCCTTCGCAACTAATTTCAAAATTAAATTTTAATTAATATTGGAAGAGGATTTTTTTCATTTGAATAAAGATTATTATTTTTCGTTTTAAAAGCACCGTCCTCAAGCTTAGGAAATTTATTTTAACGTCTTTTTTATTCTGCAAAACAGGCCGCTTCGTAATGACTCACTTCAATGCAATGCCAAAATTACCCATGTTCAAGACGACATTGGGACACCCAATTTTTCCTCAAAAAACTTTAATTCCAACAAAGCTGTGCCCCAAACTTTGAACAAACGATTTATAACAGTCCTGCAACATCAATATCCCAATTTCCATGCTTTCAAGCGAACATTCTACGTGTGAGCTTGTTTTGAGTGCCTTGTGTTGTGATAAATAGTACATTCAACATGTTTTCAGTGGTATATTCATTACTTTTTAAACTTTAAATTATTCAGTTATTAATTGTTATATTTTAAACATAGCTCTTATTAAAATGGCAAAGAAATTATAGCTTTAACAGTGAAAGGAAGTACCAGTAATGCTTTATTGGAAACAAAGTAAAACCCGTGTGTTTATTGTGTAATGCTAACGTCTCTGTTCCTAAAAGAAGTAATTTAGAGCGGCATTTTTAGAATGAGAAGTATAATTTCATACATTTTAATTCCATATTTACTGTCGTTATTATCATATTAATGATCATCATTATTGTAGTTATTATTATTATTATTATTATTATTATTATTAATAGTTGCCGTAGTAGTGTCAGTAGCAGTAGTGTCGAAGCAGTGGAATCGTAACCTGGCGCCCTCGTACTCCTAGTTATCATGCAAATGTACCAGAGGACAAACGAACTTTGGACAGCCCTGGTTTACAACAAAGAGTCACCTTCTTCAGCTCTTCTTACACAATCCACTACCCCCGAGGTTCCGTTCCCAATGAGCCCAAAGCATCCTCACCAGGCCGGAATTTCCGGATCAAGGCAAATAAGTTTAAATGTTAGCTCAAAACCAGCAAGAAAAGCGGAGTGAGATTTGCATGCAGTTTGACACTCATCTAGGGCTACAAAACGAATTTTTAATGAAAAGAAACGTGAAAGAAAGTGTAGGTTGTTGGTGGAATAAAGGTGTAAAAATGGAGCTTTGGAGACTTTAGTCCTTGTCCATCATAAATGCAATTGCTTCAGATCAAGGCAAAGCGGCGAATAAATCAAAGTGTCTCACTGATAAAACGCTCTTATCAAATTGATAATAACTGCGAATATATTTACAGAAGTTGTGGGAGTTCAGGACATGTTAATTTCAAGTTTGTTATGAAAGATACCAAATATATACTTCAAGATGAAGGATCTTCAACAGAAGCTTGAGGCATGGTCAACTAAACCCATAAATTCTTAGAACAGTCATTATACTTGTCATATAAGTCACATACAGTTATTATTTGGGGAAATATTTGTGTAAACGGCTCAAATTCGCCGGTGTGCATTTTGCAAGCGGTTTCTCGTCACGAAATTCTAGAAATAATTGCTCTCAAAGTCATATGAAAACTGACATATGCGCCTGCTAACACACAACACTCTTCTTATGTCGTGAGAAAGCACCAACTTAATATCCAGAAATGAATTCTACGATTTAGATATTACATACTATACTTCATTAGTTGATTCTGTAATCCTACATTGCCCTGTTCAGTTTTCTACCCAGTTTACAACAATTTATTACTCTAATGTTCCATCTACCGTTTATCTGTAATGAAAATATTCTCCTGCTCTTCAATAGCAACACCAAGATTTTCGTAATGTATTTTAAATTAGTATCTTTTAAGCATACCAAACAGCACATATGTTGAATTTCGCCAACATTGTTTCGCATTTTATGCCCATTGCAAATACTAAGAACTTCTTTGAAGCTTTCCAGATCCTCTTTTTTGATCTTAATGTTCAGAAATGTTCTTTAGTTATTCTCCCATAGTTCTTTCTTAGTCTAAGCAGGGAAAAACATTGCAGCTATAACGCATTAAATACTTTCACTGGTGTGAAGAAGTAGAAAGAAGCGAAATGTTAACAGTCAGTAAATATTTTCCAGATAAAAAGGCATACCGAGATTCCTCTGCAATATTCGTACTACCTTATGGCACTATCACTGAATAGAAGAAATCCACTATAGAATAATCATTTAACATTTTTCAAATGGGTGGAATTGCATTTTTGCCACATTAATGCTTTTTTATAGTGAGATGCTGGACACTGGCGATACAAGAGATGAAATGACGTTAGGGAAGACATTTTATTTATTTTTTTAAGGAAACAAGCATTCCAGACCTAAGTTTAAAGTAAACCCCCACCCGGGCATTTGTCATTTATGAGAATTGGGGAAAACCTGGAAAAAATCTCAGTCAGGGAAGAGCGTCCTGGTGGGAATCGATCACGAATCCGCATCTAAACGACCTCGGCTATCCGATTGTTCAAATATATTGGAGCCGTATATTGGTTTTCAGACAACTTTTTCATTGCATACCTGCGTTAACTTATGCATCAAGCAGCAAACACAGTTCTGCTGAAGCTTCCAAACACAAAGATTCTAGTCAAAAAGAATAGCACACTATTTTGAAACACAATATAATGTTATTATTTATTTACTGGCTCTTTTATACTGCTACTCTGACAAACAGTCCCCATTAACTCAGAATACCTTCGAAGAAACAAAATACACGAAAGAAAAACGAAAGATGAAAAACGTTTTCTTTGTTCCTCTAATGTCGAAAATTAATGAAACTTGGAGTCTACACAAACAAAAAGAAGTTTATTTTCAGGGTTACGGCTTCCATCGTAAGGTTATTTGATTTACCTTCTACAATAAGGAAGTTGATAGCAAATAAACATCTCAGAAAGATTGTGAATATCATTTTGCTTCAAGGCAGTTACTTACAGAGTACTAATATAAAACAGGAATAAATAAAATTAATTTGTGGATGGTGCTGTAAATTACACAGATAATAAAACTGTCAGGGGACGTCACATCTCTGTGATGTATATAAAAGCTTAAAAGCGTTCTATAAACAGCAATAGTAGAACACAGCAAGAATGTGCGATACATTTACAAACAAAAATATTTTTGCTTACCGCATCATTAAGTTCGTATAGATGAAAAAATAACGGGATTTGAGGGGGGATTGAAAAATAAAAGACTAATAGCCATGTGCGCTATCCTCGATTAATGTTTGAGACAGCGTTCAATGCGATTTTTCGGTGCATCGACAATGCTTTTAATTAATTGATTTATTTATGGACGCTCTTTAACAGCTCAGGTCATTCAGCGTCCCATTCAACTCAGGGCGTGAAACGGCCGACAAATTTTGCTCAGAGGCCTCTCTTTCAGGCTTGAGGTTCTTTTTGGTGCCGTAGATGTACGACACGGGACCCACGGTTTTACTTCCCTTCCAAAGGAAGCCATACTTGGGATTTTTACGCCCCGAAAAAAATCCATCGGTCCTGGGTTCGAACCTGCGATCTTGGATGTAGGAGGCAAGTATGGTAACCACTACACCACCAGGACCGACGTCGACAATGATCAAAATTAAAAAGGTATTTGATTATGGTCAACATTGACCGCGGGTGCTGGACCGATCAAATCCGTTGATTGTGGTCAAGTTACACAAAATGGCTGTCCATTTCAATGTGCTTGAATACACGAGGACGAGATAATATACCTGGATTACTTAAATCGTGCCCAGTGTTAAAAGTGGATCATTGTGGAAAGAAGTGGCTGTTTTGAAGAGTATGGTGTCCCTAAGCTATGGAAACACGAAGAAAGATTCCGGCTATCAAAGGTGGTGACTAGTAAATAAAATTACTGAGAGGTTAGTTTCCTACAAACCGCAATCACCCTGTTTCACCATGAATAGAATTTTACACTTCATAACTCACGCTTTTTTTAACAAAGAGCGATTTATATTTATTTATTAATTTAGTAATTATACATATTAAAAGGTATCGTATTAAAATGTATGGCTAAATCATTACATGCCTCCTTCTTTTCCTTTAAAAAATATGAAACGGTCTTTTTATGTTCCAATTTATTGGAATAGAGCTAGGTCTATCTCATGTTAAGATAAATGTGGAAACCTTTATTTGTTTTCCAATTTCGTTTACCTACATATGTAATCAAACACAAAGTTGCACACAAAAAACCCAAGCGAAATAGACAAGGAGAGGTCTATATCGTACGATGTGTATATGTCTATATAGATGGTTATAGAGTTAGATGCTTTCCTTTGAGTAATTATCGTAGAATCGTGAGCGTTCAGCAACGTAGCGCCCGGTCAGCTGATGGCGGTGGAATTAACTATGATGCACCGCGACTACGATTTCACCGCGGTAAAGTTTGACCACGTTTCAGTAACCATCGATCAGCAAGGATTTGTTCGAAAATGGGGCATATAGCCGTAAGGCAGGTGGAATAAAATCACAGGAGTCCTGTCCATGTCTTTTTGAACAAGCTGTAAACTCATAAAGCAAATAGCACCAACAATGTAGCCAACTATATGTGTGCAACAATGCTTCCACTTTCGTTTTCCATTAAGTATGGGATGAGAAATGGAATTATAAAAGTAAATGCATTCGTAAACCACTTAGGAAGTCTAAAACTCAAAGCAAGAAAATAAAAATTAAGATAGTGAATAAAGTTTTTGCCAAATATCCTAAGATTACTTAACCTGCCATCTCTTTGCATAAGTAACTACTAAAATCTCGCGTTACTCTCCATTTGTCATCAGCGTATGCAAAGAATACTGGGCGATATAATTTAATTGTGCCTCTTAGCCTCTTTGGAGATTAATACTTTTTGTATATATTAATACTATGTGTGTGTGTGTGTGTGTAAATAATGGTTTGATTAATAAATTAACATTGTTAGAAGACGTTCAACTCAAGGATGGTGCACCGCTGCAATTTACCGAGTTGTAGAAAAATTCTTAAATAAACAATTACGCATTAATGGATAGGTGATGCAAAACCTACTGGCTGATCTGCGTATTCCTCAACCTTAATTACATTAACCTTAACTGTCATTTGAAAACCACCTAACTCTTGACTTAGTAAAATATTGAGCACCTCTTATATTGTGAATTATGGATACAAGGTGAAATAGAACTCACAACACATCTCCTATCCAGCATAATGAACATGGTTCACATATTTACTAAGAGTATGTTATGTATTTTAGTGTTATAATACGTGCATTTGCTATTGATAATCCTATCTATAAGTGAATATTTTAAAACATAATCAGTAAAAGAGTAAGAAGCTATTGCACTCTGCAACTGAGAAACCTAACTGAAATGTTAATTGATCGTAAATGTATACATGTCAACCGCTCAATCCTACCCCCCCGCCCTTCCTTAATAAATTTCTCCTGAGCTTCAAGAAGGATCTGAGTGCAATGTTGAATTTTTATTTTTATTTATCGTTTCCATTAGCTTTGTTGTTATTACTTTTCGTTAATGATCATTCTTGTTATTGTAATGGAGTGTCCAGATGTTACAAGCTATGGACGCCCTCCACATTATGCATTTCAACACTGCTCTTTCCATTCCCACCTGTCAGTCACATATTAAGCAGCATCTAGACTTCTTATACTCTTCAAACGTTGCTGATAGTGCGGCTTCTTGCAGCGAGGCCATTAGACTCCGAATCTTTTACGCGCTCCGGGCATTTCTAGAAATGCAAAATCCGGAATTCCTCTTTCTTTGTAACTATAACAAAAGCACCCCTACTTCGAAAGCAGGGAAGGATTATGTATTATAGAGTGTTTTTTCCCTTCTTTTTTCTTTCTTTCTTTCTTTCTTTCTTTTCTTTTCTTTTTTTTTTCTTTTCTTTTCTTTTCTTTATTTTTTTTTTTTTTTTTTTTTTTTTTTGCTCCATGGAGAGTATTCCACGAGAAAAGACTGCCGTTAAACAGTTGGAGACATGCAAAATTCTGACCCCCTTTTGAAACAATTAAGATGTTACATTAACTGTTGTCGCCACCTTTTTCTTGGGCACTGTTATATTCCATGTTCTTCCATAGTATTACTCTATGATTTGATATTTGTATTGGTAGGTTTTCATCTCTTTTGTCACATTTCACTTATACTGGGCAATGATCTATTTAGCCTCCGGCACACATACAGCCAAGGCCACATGTCGATCCTGGAAGTCTATGGTAACCATACTTGGCCTCGTAGACCCAAGATCGCGGGCTCAATCCCTGCCAATCTCGATGGATTTTTTCGGGCGTAAAATTCCTAAGTATGGCTTCCTTCGGAAGGGAAGTAAAACCATAGGTCCCGTGTCGTAGATTTACGGCACGTAAAAGAACCTCAAGCCTGAAAGAAGAGGGCTTTGAGCAAAATCTACCGGCCATCTCACGCTCTGAATTGAAGGGGACGCTGATGACCTGAGATGTTAAAGAGCCTCCGTAAATAAACCAACTCGACGAAAGCCAAAGGTTAGGGAAAGCCAGATAATGAAGAAATACTGGCGGACAGAGGAAAAGAAAAAGGTTGTGCTATCGTAGCAAATTAATGGTGGCTATTTCAAAGTCTGTGCAAGTACGAAGTAGCAGGGTATGCTCTGAGAGATGTACTCTCTACAACAAGGAACTGCAAAAGTTACATGCCTACTGTTTCCATTAAGAAACGCGGGAGTATTTTACGTTTATATTTCCTGATATTCGGGTTCTATACATGTGCAAGATTTGATGGAAAAGTGGCCCACAACGGTACCAGTTGTAAACGCGAAGGGGGGAAAAAAACTTACACTTTCTGTGATTCCGGAGATTTAAGCACGTATGCTCAGAAGGTCTACTAAGTGTAATTTACGCAATAAATACAATACCTACTTTTTTACGATAAGGGCGTTCACAGTTCATTTTTCTCTGTAATATGTTTGTCATAAAAATTACACAACTTTAACTTTATTTTCCGTTGTTGTTTATTCTAAACACACTTAACTTAATAATTTGCTTAAATGTATTTTCAGTTATTTTGTAAGCATATTAATATTTTACATCCAAAGAACCTAAAAAGACACTTTTTTCACATTACATTTAAAGATAACAGTTATAGAAAGCAAGCTTTGAAGTCCGTCAGTCTCTACTATAGCTTAATATGTATCGCGAATAAGGATAAATGAACTGTAGGTTCATATTCTTATGTATGCGGACCCCTAGTAAGTTTCAAGCATTCCATAGCACTTAGGCTTTATTTAAAAAAGGCGTTGTTTTAAAATACTTTGGAAGAAATTTAAACAACAAAGGGTAGAAGATAGTTAAACATCATGAGAAGGAATAACATGGAAATTCGTGCCGAATATGAAACAAATTAAGCGTTAGCGCCGCAGTACTTTTAATGTTCAATTTTAACGTATGGATTAGACAGGTGTTGCGGACAAGCGGTTTAGAAATCAAACCCGCAACGCTGCTCTTAAACATGAGTGTAAACTGAAAAGCTTTTACCATTATTAGTTCCATTTTCTGAACTGTGGGGGAAGAGCATTTTATAGCATTAACTTCGAATATGTTTGGAAGTAAGGGGTGCATATTGATTAATACGCTCGAGATTAAAATTTGCACTCGCCGCAAACGCAAACAGCATTTTATGTCGCATTTCGAATTTGATAAAGACCCTGCGAATGCAGTAAATATTGATCAGTTGGTGAAATCATGGTGGAAGGGCCAAACGCATAATGAACGACCTTTAACAGACTTTCAAACCAACTATTCTAAATACACTTCCTGCCCCTTCTGACGAAAGATTTTAAACAACAATGTTTTTTATATATAGCATAATAAGTTCTACAGCTAGGAAATAAAGTAAGTTTTTAAAGAAAAACAAAAGTGAGCACCAAACAGGTGATAAAAAGAAATTTAATGAAGATAAAGCAAATTTAAAATCTGAATTTTGGAACAGTAAGTATTCGCAAGTAATGAAAGATTAAAATTCACTTTTAAATGTTTTTCAATAAATAAATTGTTAAAAACAGATTCTTTCTAATATGAATACATATACTCATGTTAATATATATATTAAAATCCATTTTAATATTAATCTAGAAAGAAAAAATTATTCAGTTCTCTTTGCCTTTAATACCATTTGGCAAAGTTTTTCAATAAATAAATTGTTAAAAACAGATTCTTTCTAATATGAATACATATACTCATGTTAATATATATATTAAAATCCATTTTAATATTAATCTAGAAAGAAAAAATTATTCAGTTCTCTTTGCCTTTAATACCATTTGGCAAAGCAAACGCAGAGTAATCCATTTAACAGAGGCTTGTAATTACCACCTAGTTAAATACAAACGTTGCAGTAGTAATGTACAGTAAACAGTTTTATTTAAATATCATGTAACATGTGCTTTGAAACCGAACGGAACGACATGCATTCTAAATTAATGGAGTTAGATGTGAAACTAAATTAAAGTGAAACATTTTACGAGGCCATAGTAATGGTGGCAGTAATAATAACACTAAACCGCAGTAATTACTGAGCAGTTTCGGATTGGTATTTAAAACCGTGCGACCCTCAGTAGAAAGAAAGTAGTTCTGGCTAACAAATCGCTAAGACTAATGCTGTGTACTCGGCGTACTAGCAGTGTGAGTGAAAATGCTTATTAAACAGCAAAGCTCTACAGTTTAACATTAAAGAAACATTCTAGAGGATAAACGGATGTTAATCACTACTAAATTAGTGCAAATAGCCAGTATACTGTTATTTGGTGCTTGAACTCTCAATAGCTTGAACGAAAGTGATTTGAACCTTAAATGGTTGCAGTGCCAGTTGACAATTTCTGGCCGCTGTGAGAGTGTAACTGATCTTTAGTAGTATGAACAATATCAGACACCGTTCCACATTTCCTACACAGTGAGGCCAGTGTTAACTTTTAAAGCGCTTTTCTTCTAACAATGTTGTATTTTATGCTATATTTAAACAATAATAATTACCATCAGATCGTTTAATCACAATCATGTTAATTAAACGATGGCAATATAAGCCTGTATCAACACTACAGAGCAAGGGTCGTCTACTAGAGTAGGATTGGCTCAAATTATTTCTTATGACGAGCCAGAGAGTAAGGTTTTAGTTCGCTTACTTACGAGTACTAACTGACGGTTTTTACCTATAAGTTAATTTTTTTACAGTTCTTCATTGTAGTTTCCCTGCTCCTTAATGACTCGGCTCCAACATTTGGAAAGCTGTGCTATTCCATTCAAAGAGCACCACTTCTGTTCTTCTGTCAAATGGCGAGTAACGATAGCAGAAAAAAACTTCCGGAAAAGTAAAATAACGCCCACACAAAGGTTTTTTCAGCATTGGGAATAAGTCGAAGTCTGTTGAACTCATTTCCCATTCATTCTTCCGGTAGAATGCATGGCCCAGCCTCGAGCAACTGTGTTTTTTTTCTCTAAATAATTTGTCAGAATACAAAATACGATGTTGGTGGAACCCCCATGGCAGTTCCTCAAGTGCAACATGACGATCTTCATGAAGAATATCCTCTTCGTTCATCTGTCGATGTCTTCAGTCTTCCTGATCTTGAATCATCGCGTATGCAACGACCAAACACTACTACGGTTCACTGTGAATTCATCACAAATTTTACTCAAAGCACCGTGGCTTTCTGTGGGAATCTAAGACTTCGATGTTAATGCACGAACATTGATCTTCAACAGACACAGTACTCGAAATGTCTAGAGGATCATTCCTAGCTCTTGTTACCTACAAGCAGTATATGCTATGGACGAAACGAACACACGTATTTCTTTCTCACGCCTTCAACTGAAACTTTTTTTTTTATTGGTTTATTTATGGACGCTCTTTAACAACTCAGGTCATCAGTGTCCCATTCAATTCAGGGCGTGAAACGTTCTTTCTCGTGCCGTAAATGGAACCCACGGCTTTGCTTCCCTTCTGAAGGAAGCCATACTTAGGATTTATACGCCCGAAAAAATCCATCGGGTTCGAACCCGTGTTCTTGGGTGTAGGAGGCAAGTATGGCTACCACTACATCACCAGGACCGACTCAACTGAAACTGACATAATATTCACTATTGCTGCATTATTCAATTCGCAGTACTACTAACTTTGCATTACTTATGAAAACCTGGTAGCTATACTATACTACATCATACAATATTATACCCTACTTTTACTATTTTAACCGCCACGGGTGGCCGAGGTCGTTAACGCGCGTTAAGCGGGAGGTCTGGGTTCGAATGCCGCCAGGACCGTCCTCCCTGACTGAGGTTTTTTCCAGGTTTTCCTCAGTCCTCATAAATGTCCAATGCCGGGGAGGTACCCTAAACCTAGGCCTGGAACAATTCCTTCCTTAAAATTAAATCCTTTTCCAATATATGATTTCATTTCATATATCATCAGTATCCATCGCCTGTAGTGCCTCTGTAGCAAAAACGGGCGTTAAACACTGTTCATTCATTCATTTACTATTTCCAGTACGTGTTTTTACACTTACATCTTATTCATTTGTGTGATTTCACTGAAATTTTCAACTAACATCTTTGCTTCCCTTTGCTTCTAAGGTCCCATGTTGTTACCACTTGTCCTTATGTAATTTACTCGCTTGTCCTCCTTATCTTAATTTTAGATGTAGTGCAATGATTGCTATATCTTCTAAACCCCTCATCTCCTTCCAGTTTCTGAATATCTTGTAATTTCTCTCAGTTGGACATTCTTCTGTAGGCAGATGTGGTTTATGTTTTCTATCATTAACGGTTGCTATTCATAATTTGAAAATCAGATATATGTTACTTAAACACAGGGTGTTCTAAAAGTCAGTTAAACGAAATGCAGTGGCGGAGTTTTCCTCTTCGTCTATTTCACGCAGTGTAGAACGTATCCCTTATCACTGGTACCACTATTTATTAATGTTTCAGCCGTAGTTATTATTACTAAAATAATATTCATATTCTTATAAGTCACCTTCGTAGTCTAGGAGTAACGAGCTCTTTTCTGGACTCCAGGCTCGCGGGTTCAAAACCAGCTGAATACGACAGGTTTTTGGGGACGTAAAAACTTTGAGCGCAAATGCTCACGGAGGGACTTAGAGCGGTGTCGTCACGTTAAAGAACTCCATATTTGAAAAGAAAAGGTCCCTGGACCAAATTACCGGCTATTTCACATTCGAGCAATACCTTAGCATCACACTTATTGGCACTTGAAGCAAAGATCTGATCACCTATTTAGACAATGTCTCGCTGTTTCTTCAGCAATTCTCACAACAAGAACAGTTTCTACATCACTAACCTCTATCCATTTCCAAAGGATATAGATGTTTCGAATGTCTGTGTTCATGTTATTTGGTTCAATACCTATGTTGATATATGGAACTTAAGAACTATTTTACTGGTTCTCACAGGTAGAAACAGTTATTTGTATTATTGTACAAATATTTCTAGTTCAAAATTGTTTCTTATACAAGTGAAATTAATGACTTGGGCCCTGTTCCAAAAAAGATGTTCTAATACATTACAAGAGTGTGGATTTGTAACTTGTAGTTATTTGCAGAATTGTATTTCACAAACATTTCTTCTACGCTTGCACTTTACATCACCATACTTAAAACTCTTGTAGCTTGCCTAGATTTCTATACATGTATAGAAACATTGGTAACGTCAAATACAAATGAACTTTTAAATCTTTTTAATAATTTAGGGAATCAGTTGCCCTAAATGTGCAAAGTATCAACTAAAGCGATGGTAATTGCGTATAAAGAAAGAATTATTCAGTATTTTAGTACAAAGTTAAGTATAATTCAAGTACAAGTGACCCTTTTAAGTGTATATTTCAAAGCAGCATCCTAGTTTATGCTGTATTTTATGGTTTTCCTTAAATGCCAGGAAAATAATGTATTTATTTTTCTCATTCTTTTGATATTATTTTCACTTTTTTCATTGAAATGAAAATGTGATTGGCAAACAATATAAACAAATGAATATAAACTAATTAAACTACATGACGAGTGCAATTCTTTTGCCATCTCTCGATTGAAATTTATGCCGCAAATTTATGCAAATCTATGCATGAAAAAAATATGACAGCGATCTCAGCGTGGAATATTACGCTTGGATATTGACAAATATACAATAAAATATTTAATGGTCATTATCTCCGAGAAAAATATCACAACCATAAATGATAATAATCCGTTCTGTTTATTAAAAATATGAAGTTATTACTAAGGAATCATGAAAACTTAAAACAGTTGCTTCTCCATCTTACTCTTATATGACGTCATTTGAACCTTTTACCAATACTTTACTAGTACTACATATTCTTTCATGCTTGTAATGTATTAGACAATACTTTTGTGGAACAGGGCTTTGTTGAATCTTTTATTTGCTTATTTCTTGAGCACTTGTTTTTAAACACTACTGTTTTCGTGGTATTCCTTTGGCTTCTGTAGTTATATTATTCTATTCTTAATATCTAGTTCACGAAACAGCACTAACATTTTTAAACTCTTGCAGATTTGACAAGTTCTTGCCCTGCAGCTTCTAGATCGCATTGGCGTTGCTATAACTAATTTCCTTGCTTAGACATGCTCTGTGTGCTAAGGGACCGACTTCATTATTACAAGCCCGCTCGAATCCCTCGCCAAACAATACTCTGGGTCCCATGTATAATTTCACGACTCCCCGTTCTGTACCTTGCAGACGATGACGAGACAATGAACTTCCGCGTACGCCATGAAACCGCACTCCTCCCCAAGATACCCCGGGGCAACATGCGCCCCGACAGCGTCGGTGTAGTTTTATACCTAAATTACAGTACAAGCCCGTGCTCTTTAGAGTGCATAGGGATCGTGATAACGGTTAGCAAAATCGGTTATTTGGATTTTAGTGGATTCCGCTTGTCTCAGTGATTTCATATTGTAAGACAAATTTGAACATGTTCCTTATATATACTTGTTGTGTTTGAAATATTCTCGGATATAGAATAGATGGCAATAAAATTGGTTAAAAGTACAACTTAAACTTCTGTTTACTTTGTTCTGTGATGCTTAAACTACAAGTTTCCAACTTTTTATTTATAAATTTCATCATAAATTGACCGAAAAATTACTTAAACTATCATAGTTTCACGCCTCCTATACAGTAATAAATTAGTGTAGAATTTATTTGATGACTTTTTGCATTCAAAAGCTACAGAAGGTGGAATGTTACATGTATTGAAAAGCCCAACTTCTAAACAGTTAATCTAGAAGGCAGTGAGCTATGTTTATATTTGTGTAGAATTCTTTACATTGCTTAAATACTTTTTTACTTCATGAAAAACCTACGTCCTTGGCCTAGTGGGAGTTTTTTTAAGTTAAGGATATATGAATCGAGGTTCAAGCAGCTTCTTATAAACAATTGGGAAGATGCCTGATTGAGAGGTGGTGTCCTTTGATCTCGAAAGCCAAACGATGACTGGGTATCTTTATGCTGAACAATGTCCCCTGCAATACTGTTCTCTGTTGATGATGTCGCAAACGGAGGTAGAGGGTGCAGGAGTAAACCAAGGCCGAAAGCAGAAGAAACCCATGAACATTTCTTAGCTTGCAGAACTGTTTTAAGGTTCTTAAGGGGATAAATCTAATGAATAGAAAGATGATTTCACTAATTTACTGCCGCGTCTGTCTTAACCATTCCGTCTTTATGCCCAAGAAAGGAAAGCTGATTAAAGCACGCTTCTTGCTGATTTGTTTGTGCCTGGAGACTGAATATGAATTATTTTGGATAACTGTTTCATCCTTAGTTACAATACGAAGAATCCTATTCCAAAACAGTTGCAATGCATCTTTGAAGAAGGCAATTAGAACGGTTGCTGAACAATGTTAGGCATTTATTAACCAATCATTTTCTAAGCCACAAACTATGATGTTAAACACAGCTTTCTCCGAGATTATAGAAACAAGTCTTCCAATTAAGGGATTATATTTGATCACTGCTCTTCCATTCTTAATTTCCCGAACGCCATTGTTTATAATGGCACGCTCCTTTAAAAATTCACTAGTACCAACAGATTTACTATTTTAAAAGACAAAATTATGCAACAGACATGCTATTTTTCTAAGTAATCAAAATCCTTTTTAAAAACAGAGCTTAGCAGCTCAGGTTGTACTGATTGGAACTCGCATTCGGAGCTCTCGAGTTAAAATCTTGTATTTTTTTCTCGTTTTTTTTTTCCTTCCATTTTTTAGTTATTTCCCCCCCCCCCCCTTCGTAGTTTTCCTTGGCCGCCTAGGCGAATTATGAAATTAATGCTTCCTTTTCACGACGTTTTCGCTGATCCAGTTCATATAATATCAATCAGTTGGTTCTGTTACAGGGTAGAAAGTGCCAGGGCCTAGCGCTTGTTGGTGGTGTCACATTTTTCCAAAATTATCCCTTTCATATCTCAGAAGAGAGTCAACATAGAAGCTTTCCGGCGGACAGTTGTGACTGGAGAAGATGTATGCACCCGAGTTTTGTTCTATGTGACAATACAGGTCAGGAAGTTTTCTGACTCGTCATTGCACCAAAAAGGTTGTGGAGCTCTCTGTACACATCAGTCAACATTCTTCTCACGCATGCGCACACAACTGCAGGTAACTTCAATGACAACCATATGTCCGAATAATGGTGTCACTCTGTGACGACCTTTTCGGGACGACCAAAACATTGTTTAACTCGCATTCGTGTTTGCTCATTTTATATGCACCTACGTACACTTCTTTCGCCATTGCAGACATAGTTGAAGCATTCTTCCAAGGTTTTTACACCCTCAGGCATAGAAATCCGATTAATGCTCTTTGCTCCTGTACAGTACAAACAGCTAAGGACGCAGAGTTTCTCAATTACAGTTTTACAAGCCAATGTCTCTTTAATGGATCAATAAAGCAAAATACTTAAATTTATTTCAGGACGAGCCTTCATAATAGTGTTCAATAAAGTAAGTAACTTTTGTTTAAATCCTTTTTTAAAAAGTAAATCTACACCATTTTATCAAATACTCAAAATAAATTGCACAAATATGTAAATATTTAGAAATTCTTTTTCGTAGGGTTTATCTTAACATTTGCTAATGTGCATGAAGCACAGAAGCACACCTTTCTCATATTCATTGCTTCATATTGTCTTTTGTTGAAGGTGTTGTAGACATGACTTTTTGTTTAACGTAGCCCCACTAAACTTGATCTTAAAAGTGTAAGGTAAGATGAGAGGGATGATTATATAACAGACCCCAGCACATGCAAGTCATTTATAGTGGAATTTGTCGTTTACTTCATGTGTGTGACTTGTGTTGTGTGGTGGTGCTCCATCTTGCTATCTTGCTGATAGCACACTTACATGTCCTACACTTAGAGGAACATTTTCCAAGAGTATAGGCGTATTTCTGATTTCGGATAGTTATCATAATTTTAATACTATGTTTCTTTCCAATGATTCCTTTCGAATTCACAAAGTGTATTAAGTGCTGCATTCTCTCAAGATTTAATGTCAGAAGCAATGCTTTAAACAAAAATGCCTAAATTTCCTGAAGACTATCTAAATATCTAAAGTTATTGTATAGTGTCATTTAAAATTTTGAATTTACCCACGGAACTCCTTAAGAGGGTCAACTTATATTTTACCCATGACGCTATTATAAATGTCTCTTCCTGCAATAAGTTTATAAAAAGTCAGCATTTGGTTTTATTGATCCGTTTAAGAGATATTGCTTGTAACACTTTATATGATTCATCCTATAAATTCTGATTAAGCAAGCCATGCCACTTTTGAGTAGTGGCAACACCTTCTCTAAGAATTCATCTTCTTTGCGCAGGAATTTGAAATTCATGGCATTTTCGGTTTATGAATGCTGCCAATTTGCCATCTTATATACACATAAATACGTTTACTGACGAACAGACTAGACTAATGGCTAGTGACTTATTCATATTTAAACATTCATTTCTACTGGTATTTAAAATATATTTTCAATTTTTTTAGGAATGCTGACGTAACAATAGTTATGACGTAACGTCAGCTGGTATTTTTCATCTCTGTTGCCGCTACTGCATACCAGAAGTCTCTGTGAGCATCCACACCCTAGCATCCCCTCTTTGGTAATTTCTTTTTGCTTTCAGTTCCCCTTTCCTTTGTTTTTCAATTCTTCCTTCCTTTCCTCTGTTCTCCTTTACCCTCTTTCTCTTTTCCCGTCTTTGCCCTCCACACTATGTGCACACCTGTTCGCGAAAGGGCGGAATATCCAAGGTCTTAGTAATTTAAAGCAACAACGTCAGTTCTTCCCCTTTCTTTTCATCTTTCTTTTGTTTCATCTTCCCCTCTGTGTTGTACAGTAGAAATGGCACGTGTGTGGCCTTGAGGCAAGACTATCCTGGCCCTCCTATTTCCTCTGGCATCTAATGTATATATGTATCTATGTGCGCGAGGTTTCGCATAAAAACAAAGAAATGGAGCAATCTTCAGCTTAATTAATCTTGCGCTTACTCCTTTCCACTCTTCATGCCGACCTAACTTGAGTTTCTAAGCCCGTTGTCTGTCCGTCAGTCAGTATGCATGCATTTTCTCCTCAACCTTCTTCATTTAGCAACAATCTCTGTATCTGTACATGTTTGTGCATGCAAGGGGAAAAAAAAAAAAAAAACCTCATTCTTTTCATGTTCCCTTGTATTTTTTCTTTCCCTTCCCTTTTACTCCCTAATCCCTTACTCTACTCAGTAATTGAAAACCTGCAGTTTTAGAGACCATAGCGAGGAAAACAAAAAATAACAAAACGAAATTCTGACTTCCACAAGGGATGGTTCTGTTTCAGAAATATTAATTCATAGTAAACGATCGATCTTTTCTGTACCCTAAAACATATACAGGAATTAGAAAAAAATCCATCATGCAGGAGCTCCGCAAACTAAACAAATTCCTCGGCAATTTGAATTACTTTCCAATTTAATATAAACTCCAAATTAAGGCCTTATTAATTAATGACATTAAATAAATTATGGCATTACTGTGTGGTATTAGGGGAACAAAATTAAAATTCTTGCAACCTATAACTATTACAAAATAGAAAGCACATTTTTAGAATTATTATTATTATTATTATTATTATTGTTGTTGTTATTAAACTAAAAATAATGGTACACCTTTAATTAAATTGAATATATGACCACTATGTGGGTATTTTTAAACATTTTTAAAGGTAACCATGTTTATAAATGGGATCCTCGATATCATCTTTACATTCACTAAAGTTTCAAGTTATATTGTGCATTTAACAAGATGTTCATATGTTGCAATAAATAAAAACATGTTAGTATTTAAAACAATTACAATATACTAAGCAAATATACAAAATCAAAAATATGCAATCGAAAGTTTCGTCGATTTTCATTGAGTTTGTAATTTAATTTAAATGTTATTAAAGTAAAGGCATGCAACGCAAACGTTTTCTGAAGGTTAATACATAGTTTGTTACATACAAGTATAATTCTCAAATACATATTATATTAATATTTTACATTTACTCTCTTCACGACGACGCTTTTGAGAAATTTAAAATATATGCAACTTATAGTGTATATGCTGAATTATGAATTAATTTTACACCGAACTTTGCTGCAAAAAAAAAAAAAAAAAAAACAACAACAAAAAAACAACAAAAAAAATTTGGTGCCACTAGAGTAATTTTTAAATTTTGGGTTTCGAGTAAACCCCCACTACTAATGATTTTCAGAAACTATTATTCCTATTTCATGTCAATGGCTTACACGATTTCATCCAGAAAAAAAAATTGTGACTGCTAGAGTGATTTTTAAATTTCGCTTTAACCCCCCCCCCCACTCTTTAAATTTTAATTTTCAGCTTTACTCCCACTCCTAATGGCCCGATTTCCCTACTTTTCAGAAACAAATTATCTTATTTTGTTTAAATAATATATACTGAATTTTGTTGTGAAAAAATACTGGTGCCGCTAATGCGATTTTTAAATTTGGGTTTCAGGTGAAACCTTACTGCTAATGATCGATTTCCCTGATTTTCAGAAACCATTTTTTTTTTATTTTATTTTAATGCCAAACACCGAGTTTTCTTTTAAAAAGATAAACGCTAGGGCGAATTTTAAATTTCGCTTTTACCCCCCCCCCCCCGGTTTTCAGGTATACCTCCACTTCTAATGGCTCCATTTACTTGATTTTCAAAAATATATTAACAGCGTATTTTAATAAAATATACCAAGTTTCGTCGAAGAAACAAAACTGGGGTGGCCGTTAGTGCGGGTTTTCGGGCTTTAGGTTAACCCCTACTCCCAATGGTCCAATTTTTCTGCTTAACGAACTCGACGAATTGTTTGTTAATTGATGTTGAGAAAAAACAAAAAAATGCTGCCTCTAGAGCGTTAGACCACACACACACACACACACACACACACACACACACATATATATAAAGGAAAAATAAAAATAAAGAAACACTATTAACAATGTAACAAATTAACAGTAATAATATAAGTAGATAAGGATAAAACACTGAGAAAAAGTCACACTTGAGATGGCTATATTTCAAGTGTGACTTTTTCTCAGTGTTTTATCCTTATCTATTTGTATTATTACTGTTAATTTAACATATATTTCCTTATTCACATTTTCGGTGTCTAGTAGGTAGGATCGATGTAGATTTGGAGAAAAAATTTCAAAAATCGTTTCAAGGGTACAATCGCAGTTCCTTTCGATTTCGCTGAAATGTTAAATGTGGTTCTACAGTATACTTTTTTTTTCTCCAAAACTTTTAAAACAATTTTAAGCACAAATGAAAGTTTACAACTTCACAAAAATAATAATTTTCCTTTTTATATCTCAACATTATTTTGGTGCTAAAAAGGTTAACGCGTGGATATACTCTCACATCAGCTGTAAGTAGGACATAAGTTGGAAATGGAGAATTAGACTTGAAAATTTCAGGTCACGGCGGGGATTTGCACCACGAATTTTTAGCCTTCCAAACTCACGTTCTATCAAATCAGCTACCGTGTCCTGCTCCAAGCACGGAACCAGGACTGCTGCTGAATGTGTGTAGGGTAATACACACTATAAAACCCACTGAATATTTACGTAAGAGGAGCATTTTGGTAATAAATTGTTAGCAAAAGGTGTAAATTCAACCAGAAATAAAATAATGTAAGCGGATTATCAAAAGTTGCATATTGTAATATTAAAATTGATAATTTAGCCAAAATATATTTCTTTTTAATCCTATAACTAAGTTTTCTTTTTCATTTTATGCAAATTCAAAGATGAATCAGCATAGCCAGGGAACGAAAAAAAAAAAAAAAACAAATCTGTAATAACAAATACATCCTCTTTAAAACTGAAGTATCGAAAGGTAGGGGATGCCATCTAAAATTCCAAAGTACGCGTGGATGGGAGTGAGGTGGTGAAATATGAAATTTAATTAACATGGGTTTTAAATTACTCCCTCAATGTTAAAATTGACATGTTTACGTATAAATTAAATCCATATCATATAGGTAACTATTTAAACTATAAGGCTTTTATATTATATTAATATATTTGTAATTATTATTGGTATCATTTTTTATTTTTATTATACAACAAAAACAAATTAATTGGAAAAGCTCCAATAAGATGAGGAAATTATTATTAAAAAACAAACAAATATCCAGAATTGAAATAATGTATGATACAACAGCATAAACGTTAAAAGAGAAAGCCAGAAAAGATATCCTAAAATTGTATAAGGCCACAGCAATTATTATTCTGACGCTAATGAAAAATGATTCTAGGCGAGTTCCGGTGGCAGCAATGAAATATCTATAATTTAAAGCTGGTCAAAGTTACAAAAAATGAATAATTCAAAACTGAAATAACTATTTCATTTAAAACGCGAACATAAATATAGACAGACAATCAGCAACGAGGCCAAACACAGAGAAAAGGGGAAAAGCCTAAATGGAGCAAAAGTTTTAGGGTGGAACAGGCATAAGTATCTAATTTCTTATGGAAGAAGATAATGAAAATTATAGTGGTTTTTATCACTGAAGAAAGCACTAACAATGAGCAATAATAATTTCAACCAAGCAAGACTGCATTGTTGTCTTGATTCCTGGTAATTAAAAAAATGTTTTTTTTTTCAAATATGGATATATCATAGAACTACTTGTTCTTTAAGGATAGTTAGGAGATATCTGATCTTAATCCTGCCTAGAAAACCGAGATTAAGACTATGTAAGGGGTCGCTGAGTGCACCACAAGATCTCTCAATGGCGGCAGTAGCTCGCCAAGTCTCGACTCTCAGAAGATTTCTTGTTCTGGTCGTGTGCAACATAAATTCATTTTAGATAAGAAGAAAATAGAGATGTATTAACTTGCTTTTAAATTTCATACAATTATAGGAACGCATGTAATACGCGAGCGCTTCATAGTTTTGCTTTCGGAGTGCTTTGCTTTTTCTTCCATTCATATTTTGATGGGCAAACTCCAACAGCAAACATGGAGATTGATTAAAAATGTTGTTTAAAAAGGCTGCCCATTGCTAAATTGTGAGTTCTACTGGATAACTTCACCCAAATAAGGATATATATAAACCAAACTAAATAGCGAATTACCCGCTGCGAAGCGAGGAAACAAAAGTGAGATTGAAGAAAGTAAATAAATTTAACAAGTAACGTTATGCAAAATGTGCAAATAGCATTTTAAATATTTCGCGGCAGTAATTGTTACAATATAAAAATGTATAACCTAGAACATTTTACATTCATAAATTTATATGCTTTATCCTTTCCTTTTAAAATTTTTATCATTGATAACACAAATCCTTAGTTGGAAAATAAGACACACAAAGTATTCAACTTATGAATTATCAAATAAAAAGGATTTAAACACTAAAAAGTGTAAATACATTCTTGTATACTTCACAAATCCAAATATTCTCTTTGAGATACAAACCTTTACAAAAGTTGTTCACGAGCGCTCTATTGAAATAAATTCTGTATTTATTTATGCAATGTAAAATCTTTTATAGCTCGCCGGAAGAAAGGAAGAGAAAACGAAAGCTATAACGTTGTATGTCTACTGCTAAGCTTGTAGGCTACCCATAATTAATGTCTCACTGCTAATGTAACATTATTCCCTAGTTAATTACGCTTCCTTCCTTCTACAATATCTCCGGCCCTGCAACGCATCAAGGCGGGAGGAACCCGTAATAAAACTGCTTCCAATGAAGCAAAAATTAATTTGCCACAAACAGGCCTACATATTGGAGCGACGAATGTTAGCCGAAGGCCGCGTCCCTTACGCCCACGCGTGAGTCATACGAGGTGGACATGATTACTCTAACATGGAGCAAAACAGTTCTATAATCCACCTTTGTTCATTTCTGTTCAGCCTCCTTGGAGTCAATTTTATGGGTGCCAAAGAAGTGACCCTGCCATTCTTTTTAGTTAAGAACTTCAATGATTACAATTGGTTGTTAAAATTAATATTTAAGTTTGGCTCTATGTTGCTTTTCCTTTTAATTTTAAATATAATTGTTATTTTAGTAGCCGTTTTATACTCTTCTTTCAACTTGAAAATTTCTTTCTTTCAATAAAATCAAATTTTTGTTCAGGACATAAAAAATATATATATATAAAATCTCCTGGCATTAACTTTAGAGAAGGCTAGGAAAAAAAATATGATCACTTGGAATTCCTAACGATTGATATATGATGAAGGGTCATATGCTAAAGATATTTTTCACACTGAGTTTAAATCTGCAGATCCCCCTGTACCTATTAAATTTGTTACAATTTACAAAGTTGTTTAGTAATAAACGAAACAAATATGATTACTACTTTTAACATTCTGTAGTTCACGTCCATCTCCCTCTGTCTCTTTCACCTTTCCTAGTCTATATTTATTCATATCACTTTTGGTGTATCTTATAATTAAAACGGCAAATGTTACATCTCAACAGCGATTCTTATTATAAATTACTAGCGATGTTTTTTTCATAATAAAATAGTACATTTTTTCGAAATTATTTGAGTCCACGCGTATTCTAGATTCCTTTAATGCAAGATATTTTACTTGAATCGAATTGATTTGATCCACTGAGTTCTACATTACTTTATATATGTATATGTAGAAAATTACACTTTTTGAGCATTGGTTCCTGCCAATATAACACTCCTTGTTTCCATTCATTGTCCACTTCCACTTATTTTTAATCATAGTCAGAACTTGTTACAGTTGATAATAAATGTTTCTTCAACTGCAATATGCCCTTTTATTTTAAACCATTCTTTTTTAATGAATTCTTTCCTTAAATCAATAGTTTTTTCATATTCGAACAGTATATTTTCCATTTCCTCCCTTTCTCTACATTGCACCTGCGTAATCCATTAATTTTATCCTTTTAGTCTTCATACACCTGCGCTCATTCAAGAAAGTCCTTTTTTATTAATTTACTTTATATTTTAATTTGCTTTTAATAAGAACATAAAATATATTTAACCAAAATGTCCTATTCCCGCAAATTTTAAATTTAGAAAATTCATTAACCATAATTTCCAAAACTATTAATGATCGTTAACTAATTTTTGCTTGGTATACTTACTTTTTCATAGGACTGATGAAAAAAGAACAAGTTTCATTGAACGGTAAGAAAATTACAAAATGTTAAACATTAGTTGTTAAAAAGTCTGATAAACGTTTCAACTTTTTATGCTTACAGATTTGTGATGCGATGAAGCATTTGTACGGAAAAGTGTATTTTTTTTTTTTCAGAAATTTCAATTAATCATGAAAATTAAAAGAAAACTCACATTAAAAAAAAGTAGAACCCCAGAACAATCCAGAGAGATTGTCTTCATCTCTTTTTCTGGAACTTGATGTCTTATTTATTTACAAACAATTAGATATACCCAATCTGTAAAGAAATATTTACAAAATGATTGATATTAATTGATAATTGAGTGAATACACAGAGCACTGAAAAAAGTTGGGACAAATAATTTGCAAAAAAAAAAAAAAAAAAAAAAAAAAAAAGTATGACTATTATAATAAGCGGGAAAAATCAATCATTTTAATTATATAAAAATCTAAAAATTAATAAACAAAAACCTGAAAAATACTCATTTTGACCCCCTTAACTAATTATACAACAATATCCCAAAGTGTAGCACACGGACAATTATACGTACTTTTGCGTTAGATCCTCTATCATTCTGTTCTGCACGTTTAATTAAGTCATACATTGTTGTAATATTCTAATAGAAATTAACGGCAATATGTCTAAATTCTGAGCTATAGCATACGCTGGTATATATAATGCAAAACTTTAGAAGCTTATAAAAAGGGCAATATTTTTAAATAAGGGAAATAGAACCAAATTAATTGGAAAATATTTACGCTAAACAGTTGAAAATTCCAAGGGCAAAGGCTAAATCCGCCATTATAATGAATATGCGTCTTGTTTGATGGAAAAGTTGTTTTTGCGACCTCGAGCCCTTTCTGTTCCTGGAAATATTTTCCAAAATTTAATATGTGTAATTCTACAAATTATAGAACTTGCCAAAACGCATTAATAGTAAACAATCAAACAATACCATAAACCCAAAATAAATAAATAAATAAATAAATAAATAAATAAATAAATAAGAAGAATTTATAACGGTATAATTGATTAGCAAATTCATTCCAATTTCTAAGTTATTGCCATTAGATGCTAAATTTGCTATCTATTTATTATAAATGTAGGAAATGCTCAAGTTACTTTCTTAAGGTACCTCAAATTTTCCCTTACTAACATTAGTATTATTTTTAAAAAAATGTATTCTCTATATTGGCTTAAAAGGGTTGTCATTAAATATTTATTTTATAAGAGAAAGTCGTTTATATAAATCACTTTTTAAGAAAATTTGCAAAATGACCACCTCTGAAGGAAAGTTTTTGCAGCAGTTAAAAATAAGAAATATGCACATATTTTTACCCAGAATCCAGCCTTAAGATACCTAAAAAGTATTGTATCAAACAATATAATGAAACGCAATTATCAATGGACAGGAGATTTTACTGAATGCAGATGAGCAGGTATTGAAGATAATAAGCCAGCAGAAAGAAAAAGAAAAAAAGAGAAAAAGAAAAGATAAAGAAAGAAAGAAAGAAAGAAAGAAAGAAAAAGAAAAAGAAAGACAATTTTCATCAAACAAAACTCTGAATGAAGAGAACAAAGAACAAAACACTAACTTTCAAACTCTGTTGTACTATTGCATTAAACAGCTTTTGATATGCCCCTTAAAATATTTAAGAAATTATTTCTATACACTTTTGGCGTAAGTCACTGTTGCACCAAAGCTCACGCCCTCCCCATCGGCAACCTTAGGAACGGGAACCAGTGCGTGTTTTCGAACAATTTTGGGGAAGTAATCTGATTCCCAGTCAAAATGCCGGTCATGTCAAGGAGGGGGTTGAGGGAGTTTATTTGCAAGATTGGTCCCCTTGATAGAGCTCTCCCAATGTTATTAAGCCAGAGCAATACGTCATTCCATAGCCGAACAAAAGAAGCGGGCGGGGATTGAGTAAGCTACATAAATAGTATATGAGAAGCCCTACATATTTGCTGCGCCGTAACATTAATGCAGAGTGACATTGGGTCCGGCAAGATTGATTGGTCTGCCCAGGAAGCAATATCCTTAGGATGATTGTAAAATGTTAAATAGTTTCCTGCCTTGGATAATGCAATATAGCACAGGAATGCAAAGCTTGTTCTTGGATATAACGAAACTAAAGCGAGCTGCTTATCAGTGTACTGGTTGACAGGGTTACTTCGGCCAAGACATGATCCAAGTAAATCTGCATGCACCTTGACATCTCAGGGATCAGTATCCTATTCAATTCAGGGCGTCTAGGACCTGCGGGACCCCCGGCTTTATCTCCTTCCGAAGCAGCCCATACTTAGGATATTTACGCCCGAAAAAATCCATCACCCTAGCAGGAATTGAACTCGCGATCTTAGGTCTACGAGGCAAGTATGGTTACCACTAGACCACCAGGGTCAACATGTATTTTACGTGTTTATAGAATAAATGCTAATAACACATATCCACTTGATTACAGCTACGTTTCATTGCAGTTAAATGGCATAAACATTGCCAAGTTTCTAATCCAGGGCTTAACCGCCTGTTATTAATAAGAATCACGACTTTTTAACTACCTAAGACCTCAGTATTTCTTTCGTTTTTCCTAAATAGCAATTTCAATTTTGGCTTTAACCTTCTGCAGGAGAGTTTATCTCACCAGCAACTACCTTCTCATATGGACATGCAGTGAGAGGGGAAAAAGTTAATCTAAGAGAAAATAAGTATATAAATTGCGAAACAAACCTTACTAACCTCGCCCCATATCTCCAATTCCGAATGTTCAGATATTATCGCTTTCCTCTAAACTGCCACAAGATTCCTAGTAATACTTTAACTTTTCCAGTGTCACTTTCTCAGACTGAGCAGAAACTACACAATGTGTTTCCCATATTATTAAGAATATCTTAATGTGCCTATTTGGATAATTTAATGCCTTCCATCGTCCACTCTGTCAACATCCTTTCCCTTAACCTTTCCCTTAAATCTCAATTAATGAATATCTTTACTTAGGGAATTTTAACTTTGAAAGTTTTAAATGTAATGTTGTCGGAATTGTGTGGGCCGCATTTGAATGCATAACCAACTTCTGCAATTTCTTGATTGTGTGGATATATGCAGTAGAATTCTGCTGTTGTGTGTTTGTAGTCTTAACCCTTAAGTGAATATACAGGGCATGATCAAATGAAATCCGTCCGGGTAACAATATGTCGGATATAAACACGAGGTATTATCATAGTAGAAGAAATTGCCCTTGTAATTTAAACACATATTTCACTTCTTCTTCTCATTTGGCACTACAGCCTTGGCCTGCCGCAGCGACCTCTACATCTTCTCTCTCCATCTTACGACTTCATTGTTAGAGGGGCAGTATAGACATGATCAGCATGCCTCACTCCACAGTTGTCTATCATTTGACTTTCGTGATCGAAGAACGACACCTCTCCATCAGACAGCTTCCCAATTGTACTCACTGAGATGGATCCCGTTCCAGACCTTCCTAAATTAGAAACACTACTAAGCAGGAATCGAACCCGGGGCTCCCGGCCAGCAGTCAGTAACGCTAACCACAAGACCAAGGAGGTCTATTCCACTGGCTCACCTAAAGAAGGAACAAGGTTGCTGCGTGAACCAGTATTGCGTCGCAACCTTGACTTCATCATCTTGTGAAAGTGTTTGTTCTTTAGCAAATAGTCGGTCCTTGTGATGTAGTGGTTACCATACTTGCCCCCTATACCTAAGATCGCGGGTTCGAACCCGGCCAAGACCGATGGATTTTTTCGGGCGTAAAAATCCTAAGTATGGCTTACTTCGGAAAGGAAGTAAAGCCGTGGGTCACGTGTCGTATATTTATGGCACGAAAAAGAACCTCAAGCCTGAAAGAGAGGCCTCTGAGCAAAATTTGTCGGCTGTTTCACGCCCTGAGTTGAATGGGATGCTAATGACCTGAGATGTTAAAGAGCGTCCATAAATAAATCAATCAATCTTTAGCAAATGTTTTAAAAGTCTGAGCAAATGAAAATCGCAAGATGATCTAGAACTACTATGACAACTATGTTCCTCTTACCGGTACAAGCGCTGTACTTTTGCGCCTCAGCCAGTCATTGAAGACATACTTTTCCATACAATTTCTTCTTCACACGGCTTTCTTTTTTTTTTGATTAGTGTTTAACGCCTGTTTTTACTACTGGGGCACCACAGGCAGTGGACATTGATGATACATGAGATGAAATGATATATTGGGAAAGGATTTTTTTTTTAAGGAAGGAAACGTTCCTGGCCAAAGTTCAGGGCACCTCCCCGGCATTTTCCATTAATGAGGACTGAGAAAAACCTGGGAAAAACCTCAGTCAGGAAGGACGGTCCTGGTGGAATTCGAACCCCAGACTTCCCGCTCACGAGTCCGCGCCTTAATGACCTCGGTCACCCGTGGCGGTTTCACAGGGGGTTACATCCTGTTAAAAACATGTATGGCTAATCCTTTACTGTTGTCTTCGATATACATTTTTCATCATCACGCATGCGACGATGAATTTCATTTTGGTGAGTTTTCCATTGTCAAAAATTAAATCATAGCGCGTTGACCCTTCTTAACGGGTTTGGAATAGCCGCTGCATTTGCTAAGCAGCTGCAAAACCAACATCATCTCATACCGAGATATGATGCTCCATTTAGCTGCCTTTTCTCCCACTCCCTACGGCCCCTTGATTGATACCGCAGACTAGAGCAATGGGGACCGGGCGGATTTTGGATTATCATGCTTCGTAATTTTAATTTTTTTAAATATTTTTGTCTAAAGTAAAGTTATTTAATTAGAGGAAGGAAGGGAAAAAGTGGAACAACAATCCCAAGTTGTAAGATATCCTCAATTAGTGTCAGGCATTTAACACAGTACCAGAAAGTGCTCCTAAAAATAAATTGGCCCACTTTGAATAGAGAGAGTAGTTTTTGTATTATTGAGTATCATTTTAGTGCCTTCATTGTGATAGATTTAAGTGTTTTGTCTTAACTTTCGATGTGCAATTATTACAATAAATAAACAGCATTGATTTAATTGAAAAAAACTGGAAGAAGAACCCTGAAGCAGCACTTTTGAAGTTCTGCCAACTTGTCGGCTCTAAGAAACGCAAAAGAAGTTTAAATCACGGTTTTAACTTAAGTTATACAATTACTAAATGGTGGTTTGTGCAGCAATACGCACATCTATGAGGCAAACTTTAAACAAAAATGACATCGAATTTAAAGGACGATGCAGCAAAGACCATTGCACGCTCGACCTCTTCTACCTTAGGATGCTGTTTCTGATGAAGATTATTTTCGCTACCCTTGCCTTCACCTTTAGGTTCCAGGTTAACCTTCCTTCAGGGAAGAGGGGTTAAAACCGCTAAATTTGATCCCTAGAGAGTCCTTCCCTTACGCGCCATTCTTGCTTTATTCTCCTTCACCCCTCTCTCCTAGGTTCTTCGTCATTCAAAATCAACCAGACGCTGGGATCTATAGAAGATTATTCCCTTGTGTCATGCCAAACGCTGAAGGAAGACAGCCTTCAGTCGATTGAACTTTTCACACTGCTGTTTCCTTGGGAATGAAAACCAGCAAGCAACGGAAGCGTTAAGGCGGACACAAGTACCAGAATAGCAGAACCCTACAAACTTAGGAACAAAAGCTCGAAGCCTTTGAAAGTGGCTCTGCTTTATAGAAACATGCAATAAATTAAACGACTTTCTCTAATGCACATTCACTGACATTTTTCTTGAATAGCAAAAATGAAGTAAGCATTGAAACAGATCTCGGAAATTACTTGATCTGATGCACACATAAAAATGACGCGTTAAAGGAGCTCAAATTCGCGATACATACGAAGAAAAGTGAATATATAACAGGAATTTCATAATAACATTTTATTTTGCACTTAGAGAAACATTTTTCAACACTATCCCGGCGCTTGGTCTATCTATTCACAAACTTGAAATGTCCTCAAGGGGGAAAATATTTACTTAATATGTAACAAAATTAAAATCACTTTCATTACCTCGCTATTACCTTCAAAATTTTGATCTCGTGCGAGGTCCAAACATGTGAAAATCAGAAATATAGTACACGTTTCAACCGCAAATTTCAGGTTATTTATTTTATTCACTGTATGTACCTTGTCGTAAAGTGGCAATTCTTCTTGAGAGAAGTCCCCGGCGTTCGGGTCGTATCGCGCATTTCAATTCGTTAACCAGTAAGTCGTGGCATTGAACATATTCAATATGAACCTTTTCCTGAAAGTGCACCCCATAGGCCGTAAGCATGACTTTCCCAGCTGAAGGCTGTGGCTTGAATTTTTTCCTTGTCCGGGGAAGACGAATGCTCCTATGCACTGGTTTTCTGTTATCCTCTGATCATAATGGCCAGAACTCGTCTACTGTAAAAGTTTGATGAAGAAATTATTCTCCTTTGCAAGCGTTATATCCAAGTGCTGACCAGTCAATTGCACTTCACGCTTATCATCACAGTACAGCTATCTTGGGACCCATCTGTGACACTTTTTCATATAAGAAGTCATCATGGATAATAACGTACAATGAAACGTCACCCTTGTTCTTTTTTTTTTTTTTAAATCATTCCACCCACTCACATACTCTCCCTGATTCAATTAACTCTCTTCATGTGAAAACTTAAGTTTCTGCCAAAAAGAAGTAAAATTGGTCATGCTGACAGTCTGTACGAAACGTTTACTACTAAGACGCGGCAGCACCCGGAAGCCAAGATTTTAGCAACTGTCCTCATACTGCTGAATCTTTTCAGAACGTTTCACTTCCTCGTTGCTTTTCCAAAGCGCAGTTCAATTGTGCTGCCATTTTGAAAAGCAAGTGAATTCTGCTCTATCTTCACTAACTCTGGACTGTTATTCAATTATTTTCTGATAAAAATGCATTTTTGCCTTCCTTTAATTTGGTACACAATGGGAGTTTTTAAATCAATCATATTAGCACTCCCAGTACATTTTCAGCTGGTAACGGCTTGCAGCCACCAGCGTTCGACTACTGTTCTTCATGGCAAAGTTTTCCTTGTCAGTATAAGGCCAATTTCATAACGTATGTGAACATTATAAAAAAATTAAATTAAATTACACGAATTTAGATCCTAGCCTCTCCATAAATATTTTATTACACAAAAAAGAGATTCTTATGCATGTTTATGAGGAAAATTAAAGCATTTTGAGCGAAAAGCAGTGCCTAAAGCACTAATTCAGCAGTGGATTCGGTAGGGCCCAGATTTATACTATTTCTTCTAAGATGGAAGCTTTTAATGAGAAAGCTTTTGTGATAAAATTGTATTTGTAAGCTACCTTTATAGATGAGAAAAGAGCCCGGACGTGAGCTGATGTATTTAATTTTACATAATATATTTTTAAAATTGTCCTTATACATGCACACACAACATTTAACAACCCTGATGAATTCCTTGGGTTATTATTTCGGTTTTATTACTAATATTCACTCCATTGACAAAGACTATATAGAATATTCATGATATAAATATTTAAAATATGTAAATGTATTCAGCAATCAAAAAATACTGCATACTACACTCATTCATTAGGGTGACTGGAGGCTCAAGGGGGCATAACAAAATGAAACGTAACCACACAGAGCACTGCCTCTTCTAGTTATCAACATTTGCAAATGTCTAAGAAAGTGCTGGTGTTCTATGAACTCTTTTGATTAATACTAAAAACTCTGGTCAAATTGGTTGTTGTGCAGAAAGCCTTTATACTACGTGAAGTCAGGACGTTGTATATTATGGCGCTCTAGCAAAAGCACTCAGTTAAGTCATTTTGTCATTGTTAAGAAACGAAAAAGGCGAAAAAATTAACTGTGATTTACTGATGAGTCTCATACACGTGCGCTATGTTCGCTCTCTTCGCGTGCAGTGCAAAGCCGGTAGCAGCAAACACGACAAATGTTGCATCTCCCACTCTCTACTAATGCAGAAAAAATTTAAAACCAGCCCCTCATGCGAAACGCTGGAAGATCTAGCAGCGCTTTCACTCCAAAGGAAAGAAGGGTGGAGAGTGCATTACCACATGAAGTGTAGAAGAGTGTTTCCTTCCACTTGAAGAGGCGTGCATTTTATCGTCAAGTCTCAAGAGTTTTTCTAAAAATTATAATGATAATAAAAAGAGAGGAAAAGGATGGCTGACGAGCGGTGGAAAACACAATTAGTCAGACTGCCTTCAAGTCACGTCAACAACAAACCCCTTTCAGCAACGCCGGTAACTTGGCTAAGGACACGCCCGCATGCTGTACAAGAAATAAGGTTTACTGGGCCCCTATCTCTTGTATTGCTTAAAAATTAAATACATTTTACCAAATCAACAAAGGAGAAATCCCTTTTTGGTGGCAAGACAATTTACATTGTATCTCATTCCCAATGAAGCTCATGATAAAATAACTAAATGTTATAGCGACGCAATGCAGGAAACAATAGAATAAACACGATGCATGAAATAAGAAAGGGAAAAAAGTAATTCATAATTAGCATTCCGTTTAATCATTTTATACAGAGCGTCCAAAATGTCACTAAAACCGTATATAGAAAACAGTACAGAAAATTTGAACTAAATCTGAATGCAATAGGAAAGTTGGGCTATATGGAAGAGCCTAGTACCAAGTCACAGTATGCCTTCTTCTCTTTAAGTTGCGCGCGCAGTTTTCATTCCGAGGGAAGGTCATTCCTGAGGGCTTAGTGGATAATACATGCTGACTTTTCGTACTCCTTTATAAGTTCAAAGAGCTCTTGATCCAAACACAAAAACAACAAAAGTAAATATATTTTCAAACCGAAATTCAATGTTTTCCTCGTATTTTCTATCCAGAAATTTAAAGCCAACTCAAAGTAACTGTAATAAAATTGTATAAAACTTTATTAACTGGCTAAAAGTTCATAGAAATAAAACATTAACATGGAAGCAATACCGCATAACGTTTACGTTTTAAATATGTTCCAGCTTCACACTTTCCTATTTCCTCGTTTTAAGCCTTCTAGTACATGGCAAATTAAAATTGACAACCAGAAAAATTAAAAAAGTAAAGTGTAAGACATTTTTCTTTTTAGAATTATATACAGAGTAGACATAAATTTTAACACGTTTTCATAAAATAATGGTTTATAGTACATATCATTTATATGGCAGTAGATACGGTATACATACATATGCATATATGTAATTTTTACCTTATTTAAACCTGGCCACTGTCCAGTTTAAAGTACTATGTAGTAGAGACACAGAATTATGGAAACAGTAACGCTATTATTTTTATTTCATTACCGAATGCTGTTTATATAGAAACTAGTCGGTAGTCAGTGCTCGATTGCTCGGTTTAACAGGAGTTTACCGAAACATTTTGGATGGCAAGGTGAATACTGTTTTCTTTTAAAAATCTGGAGTATTCCCTCGTTTTGGAATAGTTCAACCAATACTTTTATAGCAGATGAATAGCCAGAGAGCCATCATAATGGATTTGACGACTTTAGAGGCGTTTATCAAGTCACTAATATACAAAACCAAAGTAAGAAATCCCAGTCCCTGAAGAATGATATTAGAGAAGGATGCACATCGAATTAGGTGACATGATTGCTAATATCTTTTGGGCTGCTTTCGAACGTTGGACACAATGCTTTTAAAATGGATAGCTGCCATGTTTAATTAAAATAAAACACAGTTATATATACATTTGTACATACCATATCTACACGCTATATAAATTTTAGTAATTCATGAAAATTGGTGGAAAATTTATGTTCATCCTTTTTTTAAATGCTGCAAACTGCTTAAGGATTTCCTTGCTGTGTTAGTTGCAAGCAAATATCAAAGACCTTACTTCTAGAAAGGTTGACCTTTAGGGAAAAACTAAATGTGTTAGCACTACCTTGATTGTTGTTCTTCATTATCTACCTTATATTACAATAACAATCCCTAAACTAAATATTGCGCATCTAAAATAATCTCGGCCTACGTTTAATTCCCTTATAACCTTTACACAGAATACACAAACAGAAACAATTATTATCAATGTTTGCAGTGCTGCGTCCCTGATGACGCAATTGAGGTAACCATCAATTATATGCAACTAACTAATATGTCACGTCATAGGCATATTGATATCATTGAGAGCATTGTTATGGCTGCAGTCATAAGTGTAAAACTAGCTACAGTTGTGAATAGTGAGCTTAATATTGAGGCTCTTCCCAATTTTCATTAGCTTTGAAATAAAATTAGAGAACCAATAAATATGACAAACTATTTTAGATATGCTATGCAAAGGACTCTATACTATATTCTTTATTTCTTGTTAGCGCCGTCTTTGTCAACAGTGCTCAAATATTAATTTCATATTATTGTTTCTAAATAAATTGCAGAAAACGCTTTGCTATTTATGGATCGTAGAATAATTGAAATATTATAAGTTATTATATCATTAAAACATTTATAATTTAATGGTATTTATAAAAATGTTATTCCTTTTAATATCATATTCCAATGTGCATATTAAGTTATTAAGTGCGCCTTCTCAACAGCTTCCACGGCAACTTCTCTGACGCAGAGGTAGTGCGGACAGCCTAATCAGAAATGCTTGGCGCTTCGGAAGAAGATTGTTTGAAGGTGACGTCAAAAACAACTAACCCATTAGGCGACTGTACTGTACACTTCCTCTCAAAGGGAACAGAAAGTAAAAGATCCAAGCACTCAAGGATGAAGTCAATCAACTGCGGAAGTCATCGCGTCAAACACTTTGTAGCGTGGTGTTATGAAAGCGCCGGAGTGTGGGGATGGTTGATTTTCATTCTGGAGTGGAGAAGTGAAGGAGAAGAGGGCACGGGGAAGGAGGGGTGACAAAGTAATTTGGTTGCTTAAAGCTCGAGCAGCAGCGTCTCTTATCACATAGCAAGGGACCCTTGAGCCCTAACAAAACCACCATCACGACGTCATCGAACACCCGTACAACTCTCTTGCTCTGTCCAACTTCAAGCACGCTTCCTTTCCAGAGACACTCCTCAAGTGCCTAATCCATAACGTGAACAACATGTTGCTCCCAGACGTGCCGACGAGTTAGCGGCTTATAAGGATACCACAAAATACTTGCATCAAGTATACTGTTAAGATACCGAATACATGCACTAACTTTGTCATTTCTTACAAAATAAAATAGAACCGTTGGAAAATTTCATAACAATGACATGTTTCCCCATTTAACTGTTATAACATAACTGAATCGACGGAAATACTCAAAAGCTTATCTAAATTTTACTCTAGGGAAGCCATAAGTGGTGATTGAAATCAAGATGCTCCATACCTGCTAGCGCAAATGAAAAACATAGCTCTGGATATCGGGCAGAGCAACAACACCTGAGAATCTGAAATAACAATGGGGGGATCGTTTAGTCAGAATGCTTTATAGCAGAGGGCCCACACGGTATGGTAACCGAAAATGGGAAAGAGAATGGTGATGATTAGCATAACAGCTAGGGACAGAGATATTTAAAAACCAATATCAAATCAAGGGCTAAACTAATATAGTAATAGATTAGCATAAGTAGTGACAGGGTCATAACATTTGTTAGAAACTAAACAATTTCCTCTATCGTAAATTTTATTCCAGCCTACTCTAGAGTGATGATAGAAGGTCCTGGCGAGCAGGGATATGTGCGCTTGTCTTATCTGATCTTATCAAACATCACTTAAAATTAACAAAGAAAAATCATCAAAATACAAGACAGTGTGTATCGTACAGAACTCACTTCATTAAGTGGTATTAGTGTGAATTAAAAAAAAACACAGAGTGAAACTTCAACATAAGCATCCCACTTTCAAACTTACCTTCCGATTTAAACTTGTGCAATGTAACAGGAGAGTAGAGGGAGATATTATTATCTTTTTTTTCTTCTTAACGAGGAACACGAATATAACAGTTTTAGTGAAAAGTCAGAAGCAAAATATTTTAATATGTTTTAAATTTGTCCGGAATAACAGGATCGTTCCCTTTTCATAAGAGAAAACCAAATATATACATATACATTTGGTTTGCGTGTGTGTGTGTCTATATATAAATTGATTACGACTTTCATTTTCTCCGACTGATGTATTTATTTACTCTTACAAAAAAGGGACAATCCTGCTTTTCCGGACAAATTTAAAATGTTATACTTGTGACTTTTTCACTAAAAACTGTTATATTCATGTTCCTCGTTACGAAAGAAAGAATATAGCATTTCTTTGAGTCTGCATAATGGGGGATATCTCACACCTTCCACTACTTTCCCAGTTTTTTGAGGAGATGTGCCATACAACTAAAATATTTGTATGATTTTAAATGCCAATTCTGCAATTTGGTCTAGAATGATTGAAAACTAAAAACATAATTTTGATTTTTATGTGTCAAAGTAGATAAACTTTGAGAATGAGATGGTTTCTGCAAATTATAAGATAGCCTATCCCTTTTACTCAACCATGAAAATTATTTCATATATGTTTAATATTTATTAGCATTAATGTTATAATAATAACTTCATTTACACGTTTTATGAATACTTGTAAAACACATAAAGCGATAGGTAAAAAGCATATGCTACTTTCTTCATTACACGATAAAATATTTACGTTGTCGTTTTCAAGATTTTTGGTCCACGGTGTTATTAATCAGTGCTTTCAAACCAAAGTATTATTGAATTTGCATTTATTGCAATAGTTCCATTACCCCAAATAAAATAAACACACTATATAAATACTTTGTTTATACTATAATGTAATAAACATTGGTGTCACTGCATACATATTTAAAAAAAAAAAGTTATTTGTTGCACCCAAATCAAACAAAAATGCTTTCCTAAGCAGGGCTAATCGCTATTTCCTTTACCAGATTAGCCACATGCTTTTAACTGAACTATGTACTTTGGAAGAGATATAAATACAAATCATGTGCAATCTTTCAGACGCAGTACCAACCTTCTTGAAGGTTACGCGCCAGTGACAATGTCACCATTAATACGCAAATCTAAATCTGCAACTGGAGAAGGAAAAACAAAAACGTTTTTAGAAAACTGAAGCTCAAAATGAATGTGAAACTAAAAATTATATATCGTGCAAAAATGAGACAAAGATTTAAATGTTCATATTCTAATTGCAAATAATTGCCCTTTAAAATGAATTTACACGCAAATTTACCATTCCTTGCAAAATGGAAAAATACAGCAATATTCAGTTATTTACTACGCATTATAAATTTTTATAAGCAGTGCAAAACCACACGTTTTTGCCCAATAGACATTTATGTTGTTACTCCTACATGAGTTAAATAGACTTTTGTCATTTGTTGTGCTATCGCCTGCATTTGTTTTCTTTCACGTTAAGTTCTTACATTTAGGATATATTGGGTTACTTAAGAAGCGAAGTTAAGATTTTCATTTATTATTTGCATGAATGTGACAACATATATGCCCGTTAAATTGTAAAGAAGTGTGCTCTAAGCTTAGGGATAATTGTCTATCTCAAATGTACTGATATCATAGTACCAAATTTATCATTACTGTATAGTACAGATGTTAATTCCATTGATTTGATTGATTGGTTTATTTATGGACGCTCTTTAACAGCTCAAGTCATCAGCGTCCCATTCAACTTAGGGCGTGAAACGGCCGATAAATTTTGCTCAGAGGCCTCTCTTTCAGGCTTGAGGTTCTTTTCCGTGCCGTAAAATGTACGACACGGGACCCACGGCTTTACTTCACTTCTGAAGGAAGCCATAATTACGATTTTGACGCCCGAAAAAATCCATCGGTCCTGGTCGGGTTCGAACCCGCGACCTTGGGTTTAGTAGGCCAGTATGGTAACCACTACACCACCAGGACCGACGTTAATTCCATGGAATACTTTGTGTGGAGTCATCTGATAGACAGCTACTACAAGACAATGATACTGTACATTTTTTAATGTTGGGACCGGCTTCATTAAAGACAAATTTTCTTTTATGGGGCTATGGGGAAAACGTCTACAAATTGTTTTTCAGGAAAAGATTGGTTACGTAATTTTAATTACCAGTTATTAATTATATTTTGAATTGATAAATTGTCTCTACAATGACACTTTTGGTAATGCGTTATATTTACATTCCTGAGATTTTAAATGGGCCTGAAATCAACGTAATAAATATGTTCTGTTAACTTAGAAAGTCTCCTTTTCTAATAGTACATGAATTATAAATAAATTTTATGTATTTCAGAGTATGAAGACCTTCAAATGTTGTACCTTTTTCCTCGTTGTACATAACATTAACTACCACTATATTCTGATAATACAAAATGTACACGTAGTTGAAATAAACATTACTAATAAAAATAGCAATAAAAGACTATTAGGTTATTTTCTGACCAATCTGCTTAAACGAATTCACTCATTCAGGCATTTAAATTAAGCATTCAATTTTCCTGGCGTCCTTTCCCACTATTACGTTCACGATTAAGCAGGAGTTTAAAACATGCTCTGTAGTGCAACAAATGGCAGGACATCTCTGCTGGCGAATAACAAAAGCATAGCGGAGGTAGCAAAGCAGAGATTCTCTTGAATAAATAATTTCAAACAAGCCCGGAGACATTTCACAATCATTTCCGTTTTCGTCAAATCTGCATCCCAGTTCAAGGAGAAAGAAGAGGAAATGTAAAGGAAGAGAAGATGGTAGAAGAGGTTAAGTTGAAATGACAAAAGAATCGCGTTCGATCGCAGCAAAACGTAGGAGGAACGAAGTAGGCAAATAGAATTAAATTCTAAATGCCACTATCTCACGCTACTTCCTACGACGGCGACGGCAGCTAAGGGTTTCTGGTGCGCGAAGAGAAAAGACGCAATTTCCTACCCCCAGATTCTCCGCAAACAATTGAGAAAGAGAAGACACAGAAGAATTTGAGAAACGAGGGAACACCAGTTTCGGAATGGCAGTCAAGAGTAATGGATTCTTGATTGTTCCATTATGACTTGGCTTAAAACAAAGAAAATTCAAAAAGGAATATTAATGTGCCCACTACATAGCTTCTTATTGCAAGCACCATAGAAAATATTCTAGGAAGATATCAAGAAAATTTGCACTTAATAATAATAATAATAATTATAATAATAATAATAATAATAATTGAGAACATTTTAACACTTTAAGCTCACAACGAAAATAATATTGTATTTAAGTTAGCAGTGCTTGCTAGAAACATCCATATATCTATGCCAAGAACTCATTATGAAATCCTTTGTGAAAGTGTCATAGCAATATTGAAGTTAAACGAAAATAGTTTTATAACAAAACACGCTCATGTTGAAATACTAAGAGTTGGGAAAATAATATTTCCTAAGTGTTGGTTTTTCCAAGTACGTGAAGCCTGGCCTGGATTCAATTGTCTTTCCACTTTAGTGCCTGCCCAACTTTAGTGATGCTTCTGTTTTATTTTTGACATTTGTCAGTGGTGGCTGAAAAATTAATTCTACGAGGATTACCTTTTAAGTTGTTCCAAAAAGTAGGAAAGAATCACAAAACTGTTTTATTGTTTTTTGAAATTTCCGCCTTTAAGAATTTATACGATTTTGCATGCGTTCAAATCAATTCTTGCAACATTTTTTCCACTTTAAAATTGGTATCTCAAAAAGATGTTTTTAAAGGCTTCAACAACTTCTGAGGTGATGAAAATCGCTGTCCACGCTTTTTTTGTTTGACACTTGTGAACAAAAAGAAAACGCTAGGCGACAAACCAGATGAATACCGGCAATGAGCCATTAATTCGATGTTTTCCTCCTTTAATAATCAATTGTTTGACGCATTGTGTGAGAGTTGGCATTGTTATGATGAAGAATAATGCGACACGTTTGGTTGATTTTCCTGATTTCATCGATGACTTCTGCCAAATAAATTGTTGTGCACTATTCTGCATTAACTTTTCTCTGATGCTCTAAAGGAATGGTTGTGACATATCCAGTACAACCAAAGAAACAAACGATGATTTTCTTGAAGTACTTCGTGTGTTGTTGCTTAGTTTCCGATTCATAGAATATGTCCAAGTTTCGTCATCTGCTACGATGTTGTACATGGATTTTGTACTTCCTCGGTGGAATTTTTGGAACATTTCATTATACCAATTAACACGGCGTTTTTTTTTTTTTTTTTTTAATTTCGATCAAATTATACGGAATCCATCGAGAACATAACTTTTTCACAGCTAAAGTTAACACAAAATCCTACTGCAGTCTTCGATAGGCTTAAGGATGCCCCTGCCTTACTGTAAGTGGCATGCTATCTTCTTGATTACGCAATGCATCGATGTTTCTTTAGAATGACAACCAATTTCGGTTAACCTTCATGAAAATCACTGACGGACGCATGACCACGAGGAAATCCTGCAAACCACTTGTAAACAATCTTTTCTGTTCGTGCTTCATTACAAAAGTTGAACGAATCGATTCTAGGCATTGCTGTTGCTTTTATTAAAATCGTAAAAAATCATCCAACGAAAAGCTTCATGTGAAATTTCCATTTTTTCGAAAAATTGTTTTTTAAGTTTTCACAATAACAAATGTCAATGGTTTGGAAAATAATATTGAAATATCTCAATAGCGTACCCAGCGGTTTGTAACAACTTAAAAACCCTCGTTTTGATTTGAAACAATGAATAAAGATTTGGGAAAACTACTCAATATTCTTTCAAAATTTTCTTCTGAGAATATCTATGTTTAATAAATCATGGGCGAGATGTTTGAAAGTGTCAAACATTTCTCTGTTCATATTACCAGGATTAATCCAGAATGTTCAATTTGTCTTTTCGTTTTCATACTTAAAATGGTTCTAATAAACAAAGTTACTCTGAAAGCAAAACAGCCTGCAGGAAGAACTTCTTTTTATTGAAGTAATTTTCTCACATTATGTGAAAAATAAGAAACCAAATTACTTAAAATTGGCTTGATGATGTTAGCGCTGAAATCTTACAAAATAATGTAAAAATTTTAGTTATATATTATCAGCTTGTAACTACAAACATATCAAAATTGAAGAAGCTTGGAAGTTCGACTTTTGTAGAAAAATCCTCAACAGAAATGACTCCATAATAACAGCAGCACATTAATCAAATTAGAAATTGTATATTCATTGCAATAGCAATAATGCGCTGAGCTACGAGACCCGAGTTATATATCTTGTCCGTTCAAGCGATGTTTTATATCTTGGCTACTAAGCTTACTGCAGCAGGCGGTGCCCTTACTCCGGCCGAGAGGTAAAAGACCGCATGGAAAGAACAAAGCTAAAGTCCTATGGCAATTACTAAACATTCCACGCAGCAGCCAGTTACTAACTCGTAACTGATGTGATCTTGTTTATGGAACTTTGTACAAACCTGATACTGGCCTGCCCGCTAATTTAAAAGTACTGTGGTTGCTATAACACCATCTGGGGCAGGATGTTAACATACCGGCTGCTACTATTAGCTACAACATTCTACTCCTGCATTTAGTTGCAGTCTTTTGTTTAATCAACATGTAGTTGCAACCTTAGTTAATTTAGTACAAAGCAGTGATAAAGTTTTTCACAATAAAAGATCCTTTCTAAGTGCTTCAAACTAGCCATTGCTGTAGCTAGAGAATTGTAAGATGTTTGCCATTTACCACTGCTAAGCGGCACTGTCATAGTTACATAGATGATGTTGCTAGTAATTTGTTCTGCTGCGTTTCAGATACATTTCGAAGATTCCCAAAAGTTAGTTATATATAAATAGAAAAGGATTCCGTCCAATCCGCCTATAGGCGAAGCATTTTCGTCCCGTCCGGGGCTATTTTATTTTTATTTTCAGAGTTTTTGTTACTGTGGTATAATAATTGAGAGCGAATGGAGTATTCCTTACCTACCATTACTATGATATTTTTAAAAGAAAGTTAACCACTTTACACATTTCTGTCTTGATAAATAATAATCCAATGTGTTTTGTCGTAAGTCAGTGTCAGTGTCAAAATAATGCAATATAAAAGACACCATTTGATTACCTTCAAGATCAGCTTCAAGGGGGCAAAGTTAACTGTCTGCTAAGTGGCTGAACATCAAGGACATCTCATGGAGCTTTTTGTTACAATCGCTTGTTGCGAAAATCGTGTGAATTGCCTTTGGAAGAATTTAGGACTCTGCCAAAATAATCCAAATAAAGTATTGTTGCAGAGAATGAAACCGGCTCGTTACTATCAACCTCTTTTCGTAAGGGAATACATTGACTGGCACAAACAGACGGAACACTGCTGAGAGAATTCAAGGTTATTCAATCCACAAGCACATAATGAGAACGATCTTTTGCATTTCACGGAAATTCTCTTGATTGGCTGCAAAGAAAGGAATATCACCATGAATGCAGAGTCCAATGCTTCAGTCCCAGAGAAACTGCATGGTGCCTATAGGAGAAGAAACGAAGAGTGCTGAATTATTGCGTTCACACTACAGCTCACATATAGCACTTAGTGATTACTAACTCGTCTCTAAACTGGAGTAAAATCTTATGGAGGATGTTAATGATTAGTGATGAAGTGAAAAGGTCCGTAATGCACTTTCTTGCAAATAAAACTCCAAAGTAACTTTTGACAGATATTGTTTTGTTAATACATAGCTGAGAACGAAGGTTATAGAATAACATTGGACATTTATTTGTAAAATTTTAAGCAGTTAAACAGGCAAGAAACGTTTGGATAGGAGGAGCGGAGGAGGATACTCTAGTACTTTAACTTTGCTCAACGGCTGGCTGTTTGTGCCCACGCTCCCGATGGGAGAACCTCTGGGAGTAAAGGATGATGTGAGGGAGACACAGGGCGACCTGGATACACGGCAAAGCAAGGACGAAGACGGGATTCCCAACATATTTCCAGATGGAACCACCGGAACAGAAACTTTCCAAAAGAGCAAGCCACCGTCACACCGCACCAGCCCACGTCGCACTGGTACTTCCGACCCTGTAAGAGAATGGGAAAGAGAAAGTTTGTGAAAACTCGCCTAAGTAACCAGGAGAAATGACGGAAAAATTCAAGATCAGAATGGCCGGGCCTAAGGGATTTGAACCCAGGACCTCCAGAACGCAAGTTTTAAACCTGAGCTAATCCTCTCGGTTATTTAAAGGTTACCTGTATAGATTTATATTTCAGCAGAATTCAGTCCAACTATTGTTATGATGACAATATTACAACACATACTAAACAACAGAGAAAGCACAACAGACAAAAAAAAAAATGTTATACTTCTTAAGGCCTTGGTAACACCAAAATGTGTTGAAGAAAAATAAATATTTAAAATGAAACATATAACATTGCATTTAATGAATATTGTAGACACTCTCTCCGTTCCAAAATATGGAGTACACATTAATACAGTGAATTGTATTATCATGCATACAGGGATAATTCGCATGTATGATATTGACAGATGCATTGACCATGCATATGTGACTGTTATTAGTATATTAGAGTTAAATCACAATGTTTAACATAGCTCATTATGGACAGAAATAAAAACCCACGTGCAGTTGTTTTCTAGTAGAGGCCCATTAGCCCAGCCAACTGGGAGTAGAAAGTCAAAGGTGCAACATCTGACAGTTGAGTGCTGTAATTCCATTGTGTAATTACAACTGCAGTTCAACAAATGTAGAAGGGAAATATTTAGGGTGTTTCAATTTCTACATCACAATTTGAAATATATTACATTTCTATACCTAACATAAATGATGCTTTCTATATCATGTTTTGGAACGGAGGGAGTGTTTAATAAATTAGAAGTGCTTTAGGAAAAAGTTTTATAAAGTTAACACAATGTGAGAATCAAACTACATCTTTGGAGACTTTTACATAAAAACAAAATACAAAATGCTGTATAAGTACAGAAATCTTCCCCCATTGCGGGTTTGAACCCGGCTAGAATCGTTGGATTTTTTCAGGATGTAATAGTCCTAAATATGGATTCTTTGGGAAAGGAAGTAAAGCCATGGATCCCGTGTTGTAATAATATCTCAAGCCTTAAAGAAGAGGCTTTGAGCAAAATTTGTATTGAATGGGATGCTAATGATCAAGGTGTTAAAAACAAAAAATGCCACATTGCATTAAATTTTCTATTAATGTAATTAAATTGAGTTTTTGCAAGAATAAACTTTTATGTTGTTTCGCAAATTTTGCAAAAAGATCAAAATACATCAAACATTGAGCATTAGATTATAAACGTAGTTGAGTAATTTTGGTTAATTTGAGTTGCTTAATTTTTGGAGAAGTCTTTACCAAGTTGTTGCTCACTATTATCGCATCCAAAACATGTGTTTTGAATAACTTAATTTTTATATAAAGAATTTAGTACATCGACATGTTTTAATAAAGTATTCTAAAATAAATGCAATTACTTTCCATTTAGACTACGTACTATGCCGTTAGTGCTGGTCCCTAGGGCTCAATAAATAATGTTATTGATAAAACCAGTCGGACCCTGAGTTAGAGGAGGACAAAGGGGGTTCGGTGGCGTCCTTCTTCACTCTCCTCCCCTACACCCAGTGCCGCCTCTGGAAATGAATAGCGCAGTTACGTGAGCGCGTTACAAACAAGGTGAGTGAGAGGGCATCGCGTTCGCCAGAATACCCCCCCCCCCCGGCTCCAGCCTAGGGTAAGTGCACCTGTACTCAGCTATTCTGCAAAACAAGGCTAAGCAAGAAGAGTTAACAATATTACCCTTCAGGTTAGGTAAATTCATGACAAACTAAAACGGATAGTAATATTTATAGCATCATAAACAAAATAGCTGAGGGATTTTGGTCCATTCCATTTGCATAAGTAAGTAACATGCTTAATGAAACAAGCCATTCCATATACAGAGGGGCTCAAAAATGTATACACATTCTACATTAGAATTTATTTCTGCAATCATTAAGATGCCCAAAATGTTCACCATTAGCAGCCAAACAGTTCTGGCAAACTCCTAACTTGTTAATTTTTTCCAGCACTGCAGCAGCTAATGTAACACGTTTTGCACAGTATACCCATCTTTTAAGGTTCATTATAGATAAATTTACAATATCATTTTAGAATGGTGTTGCATTGCTCGAAATTAAGTATGTCACACTTTCATTTCGTTTGTTTTAGTGATTTCCATCCTGGCCAAATGGCTGCTATAGAAACCACTATTGATATCTATAGAGATAACATAATATTTCATATTGATGCTACAATTAAATTAGAATTTGAAAACAATAATAAGTATAGATAAATGCTATTAAAGTGAGTAAACATTATTTTGGACCACTGTCTATTTTGGTTTGTTTTTGCTATAAGAATATGACAAAAATCATCTATTTTTGTTATTATTTACAAGGATTATGATTTAAATGTTGGCCGTAATCAGGATATTTGCATCTCGGTTAAGCGAACGAGGACAGCCGAAAGCAGTAAAACATATTAGCAGGGTGGGTTGAAATAAACGTACATTCGCAATAATGCACACAAAAACTATAGCTTTGCAAGGATATTTTGCCCTTGTATGTAGCACTGTATATAATTATTAGTTATCTGAACTACACGGTTCAAGTAAAAACTGTCATACATTTAATAAAAATTATTATTATGTTACATCGTACAAATGTGTATCATTTATGACGTTAAAATATTAATACTATGTTACAAGTTTCAAACACTTGTGGAAACTAAACCACTCGACTCATGTCTCTCCTCCGGTTGTATCTTCTGTGGGCTAATCAAGAGTTGTGACAACTTCTGAATTTATTAATTGAAAATTTGTCTTTATACATTATTAGCAGTTTAGATTTTTCGCCATGCAAGAAATTAATCTACACACAACAGAGAAACACTGTACACTACTGTTAAGATGGAAAAGTTTATTTTAATCCAAGCATTAAAAATGTTCAAGGTGCGTGCGACTGTGTGCAAATTGTCTGGTCACTTGCTGTCTCAATGATAGTTAAATGTGACCAAAGTCCCCAAACTCCTATAAAAACAAAAACTTTGGTTTGGAGGGCCTGCGCACTGCTAGGAAACAAGAATTAACTTAAAACAGATATAATTCTTAGGATCTTTTTACCGTTCCTCTTAAAAGACTGATTCCACTAAGGCCTATTTTTTTTTCTTTAGTGAAAATTCTCAAAATGACCACATTTATTTACCTGTTACTTTTTAAAATTAGGAAGCAGACTAATGAGGTGAGACGTCACGGTGGACGATCGCGCAGCTGCCGAAGGGACGCTGTCGTTCATCTGGTGGAATTCAAGTGGTGACGTACTGCTACTGCATTATGCAATATGCAAACTCTACTGCGTATTCCTAACACTAGTTGAGTAAAGTAAACTTCTTGAGCCACTTGGCTGTTACGTCTTACATCACCAGTCAATGATGTGTTTGAAGTATTCCAATACTCGTTTTCCCAGTTGGTACACAGTTCAGTAGCTGTATAGGGAGTCTGTGGCTTTCTGTGTTTAATGTTGTACTTTTGGTTTCAATTTTTGTCAGTCAAGTCTATAATGGTGAACTAATAAGATAACATTATGTTACTTTATCGAACTAAATTTTTATTTTTGCACCTTGAGTCAATTATAGCTTTCACATACAATTTGTTAATAATAATAATAATAATAATAATAATAATAATAATAATAATAATATAAATATATTATGCAGAGTTTTTGAGTTGATCATTGATTTCATTTCTTAAATTTTGTCTAATAATTCCATGTATTTGTTAAAATACATCCATTTAATATCTATAGCTTGTTCTTTCAAATACAACATATAGCTACCTAGATGATTAAATGAACGTGCTTGTTTTAAACTCCTATTATTTACAGTTTATTCGATCTGATCCAATCCTTTTAGTGCTGGAAATTCTTAAGTTAAATTTTTCTAGCTTTTTTTAAGCTGTCGAGTTGAATTTCCCAACTCATTCTCCAACTTTCCAAAAAACAATTTAATCGTTAACTACTGACACAGTATATAAAACAATATAACCTATATTTAATTCTATTCATTGTCGTTTTTCCGTGATCGTATGCTTGTGTAGAAGAATTACAAAAAGCGACGACAACACTTGTCTATTGTAAGGTGGAAGACAAACCTATTTAACATTGTAGGTACTGTAAAGTCTACAGCAAGTCCGAAACATTGCTATCGAATAGCACCGCCATAAATATTTGTTTTAAAACAGATATGAATCAAAATTGAGACGTTGCTCGCAGTCTATGGGAAGTATGTGATAGTGCTGTCTTGCTATATTGGAAGGTTGCACATTGGGTGTCCGTATTTCGCAAGAACTTGACAGTACGGAGACTGCGTCATTGTGTAAATCGCCCTGATACTGCAGCACAAAATATAAAATTTATTCAGTCTCTGCCGGAGATGGATGGACGATGGACAGTGTTGCACGTGTTGGAAGAACTACTTGCATATCACTTTGGGGTGAGAGCTACTCAAACATTCTTCATATTCACCAGCCCCTACTTCTCATCTCTTCTCCAAGCTAAAGAAACTTCTTAGAGGAAGGCGTTTTCTTAAAGGGAAGCAATCATTCAAGCAGTAGGATGCTTGTTGGCTAACAGAAAAAAGTACTGTTACTTCAGCACCATCCACAGGCCGATAAATAACAGGAGGGGATTATACTGAAGTGCTGTGGAACAGTATGCTGGTTCTTGAACCTATCTAATATTTCTTTACTTTATCACACCCTTTTATTAAACACTCTGAAGTGAGCAACATTGTTTGATATATTTATTGCCTTAGATGATTATCAAATGCAAAATTTCAGAATCAATCACTTTCCTACTGACTGAGAGCATTGTTATATATTAGACTTGGGAACATAAAGGCAGGGTAATGTTTATATAATTATAACTGATAAACGAATTCAGTCAGAACATGTCACTTCATTGTAAACCAAATGCATTAATTTTGTCAAGAAAGTATTAAAATACTTGAGACGTATTCAGTAGGATATATGGAAAGCAGTTCAACATTCGGGACTGCTACCCTAAGGTAGAACTCTATCCGACCCCCTTTCCAAAACTTGCAAAATGAACTCTTGACAAAATACACATGCATACACAACCACTACCGTCACATTCGCTAGCGACTTCTTAATTACTTTACAAGTTTCTTTCCCTCTCTCTCAACTCACCTTACTTCGTCGCTGAAAATATATCCTTTGAGCTGTTTCCCAAACCATCTTATACTTGATGCTAATGCTTTCAGAAATTTAACTAAGTCTATAATTTTTAAGGAAAACTCTGTTATGTAAATACCGAACGTAATTTGTATGAAAATGGATTATATTTGTTATAATATGCTTGCTTTAGATCTAAAATAACTACAGAAACGTAGCTTCAGGTCTTCAGTAATTTCTTGTTCACTGCTTTGACTAGCTCCGTGACCATGAAGTACAGCCATATCCAAAAAATTTCATTACAATCATAGAATAGTAATAATATATATATATATATATATATATATAATGTGATGTTAGCAATAATATATATATAAAAGTGTGTGTGTGTGTGTGGATATAATCTGACTTCTATTTTTTTCGATGGAACCGCAGGTAACTTCTTGTTTAACACAAAGTCGAAACGGAAAAGCATTCCCCAGTCTTTCTCTGTGTGAAATTACGCATTAAAAATCGTTCACTTTTCATTCATTATTGTACTCTGATCCATAGAATAGCACTGAAAAGAAGAGAGTTGAAACATATCAGCCCATGTACAAGCTCCATCTGTCTTTAGTCTGCAAATGTACCATCAGGCATCTCTAGTGATCCATAAGGTTTAGAGATTACAAATAGAGCGGCTAACTATGTGAGTGAATTACCTGTCTCGCAGTTCGAACTAGGGAATTGAAGCGTCCTGCATTCAGAGTTTCATAAAACTACTCGCATGAGTGCAAGGTGTATAGAGATGAATGAAGATTACCCACTAGAGGGATTTAACCTAAATCACACAAAGATAATAAATGCACAAGAGCACAGTAAAATAAAAGCATATTGGTTTCAGTCCTTTATTTTATTCACGGACGCTCTATAACATCTCAGGTCATCAGCATCCCATTCAATTCAGGACGTAAAACGGCTGATAAATTTTGCTCAAAGGCCTCTTCTTTTGCACTTTAGGTTTTTACATGCCGTAAATATACGAAACGGGATCTACGGCTTGGCTTTACTTCCATTCCGTAGAATACTTAGAATTTTTACGCCCGAAAAAAATTCATCCATCCTGGCCGGGAATGAATCCACGATATTGCGTTTTCGAGGCAAGTATGGTTACAACTAGACCAAAAAAAAAAAACAAAAAAAAAAAAAAAACAAAACACAAGCTAACCGTTGAACCATTGTCTTAGAATTAAATTGTTCAAAACATAATGCATAATTATACAATTTAAATTACTCTACAAAACTCCATATGTCAGGTAGCAGGGCTTCCTATCATTATATTCTTGTGTCTTTTATTCTAAGTTCTCAATTAATCAACCAGTATGTCTCTCTTCTCGCTTTAGTTATTCTTAATCGCAATTGTAAATTCCTGAAATTTATAATGTGTTGATGTGTTGCCTTTCTTGTCCATTTTCCTCTTAATCATCCTAAATATTATTCTATTATTTCTCCGTTATTTTCTCCTTATATTTAATATCCTTTTCCATAATAGCTCATCATATTATCCCAATTCCTTAACGATAAGATTTTCTCTTTCTCTTAGTCTCTCACAGTGTAATTTATAATCTATTTCTCTACACAAAGGGCAAATATCGAGATTTCTATTTCTCAGACCCTTTAAATTAATTATTCCTGTTCTTGCCCATGCAAGTGCTTCTCACCCAATTCATCACACAAATGTATTTTTTTCTTCTCCCTTCTTGTTTCATATTTTGATACTGTATTCAGAAAGTCTTATCAATTAGGCTACTAAATATATCTTAACTATTAATATAACCTATAACCACCATTTCAATTCTTTGTAAAATTGTCATCACTTGGACAACAAAAGATCCTTTCCACATGTATTTCTCCTCTATATTGGAATATTCATTACTATATTTCCTTCGTCTAAGTTTGTATTCTAATATAAGTATGTCATTATTCTTTCAACTAGTCCACTCTTAGTTGTTAAACTATATAATTTCATCAAAGACCATCACTTTAGGCGATGCTTTATACACTGTCTAACGAAAGTGGATATGCCCTTTCAACAATCATTATGTCCTTCAGCGCTTATACTGGGGCTGAAACGAAGGGAAGGAGGAGATAAAGGACTATGAATGGAAATGGGTAGAAATGGAGGGAGGCAAACTCTTCTACATTAGTTCCACAATGGCCACAGTGTTATTTTATTAGTATAAAAGTTTCAGCTTAAATAATTATTGCTTGAAAATTCTCTTAAAGCAATTTATTGATAATTATATATTCATAACCTAAATAACAGGCTGAACTGTGTGGATATTTTGTGGATTATTTTCAAGAATGAGAAATATGATATTCGTACTATTGACAACAAACACGAGCGTTTGTTACCATTGTATCTCAGTTTTCGTTAAACAGAGAATAGGTAGTTGTAAAATTTGCAACGCCCGTTTTTACTACACATGTAGATACTTAATATACATAGAATGAAATGTTAAATTGGGAAAGGATATTATTGAGAAGGAAACGTTCCAGAATTCAAGCTTTAGTTTTCTTCAGTGGTAAATACTGGGACTACGGAAAAGTTGTAAAATACCCCAGACATGGGAGGTTAATCCTGGCGGAATTCAGACCGCAGACCTACTGTGCCTTAGATCTTTGATATCAAAATACGTGCACAAAAAATTAAATATACTCAACCTTTGATGGCAAAAAAAAAAAAAAAAAAAAATCGCCATTTTACATGATCATTATTATGGTAGCTATATTGTCCAGGATGCTGTGAGCTGATACGAACTGCATTGAGTTTCATAAACGTAAAAGTTTTAGCGTTATATTGTTTTGTACACCCACTGGCCTTCATCCCTATTCAAAAAGAGAACCATACAGCAATAGAGATGGAAAGTCTTCGCTCTATCAAAGGCCTCAGTTGCCTGTGTGTAAAGAAAAACATCCCAATTTCTGTACACTACCCTAACGGGGTGTTTGGGCTGTTCCCTTTGCTCTACAGGATACGCTGAGGCAAAGTCTTCATTTAACGCTTCGACTAACAAAGCTTTATGCACCTAAACTAATTACAAATGGAAATTAGCCACCCACTATCAAAATCTATCGGAGAGAGCTTCTCTGGCGCACTTTTCTACAACCTTTGTTGCCTCCCGCTCTGCGTCTGCCAAAATTTCCGAAACAGCCATGTTATTCGACCGGGCTCCCCAGGGTAACAAAGAGCGTTATACATCAAAAACGGCTTTACGTATTTAGATCAAAGAAATCAAATACAACATGCCCATAAACCTCGAAATGAAAAGCTAAATCTCGCTATGGTAGTGACCTTTTGCATTTAAAGTTATCGATTTCAGCAAAACACGATAGCCAATCATGTGAAATTATGGGTTTGGTACCGATCATCGAGTTACTGAAAAAGAACTTCTATAGGTCACAAAACTAACTGGACACGTTTTTGAACATTACGAATATTGAACTTATTCAACTTATTATCTATCCCCGGTAGAACAAACTGATGTTAAACGTTAGGCTGCACCTTTTTAGTAAAACACGTGCAATGCTTCCGCTCTAACATTTTAATTTAACTTTCCCCTATTTGTTGCTTTCTCTTGAACCAAAAAGAATTTTAAATGAAATTGTTCCATACAAGGATAAAAAAAAATCTTTAATTTGTGTTGTAGCCAAACCAGATACTTCTCTAACATAAAAGCCAAATATTGCAACATTGCTCTTTAATTTTATGATCACTGCATTCTCAAATGTCTCTGAAAGAAACAAAAAAATATATACCTATAAGTCTATTCGTTGACTTTATACAACGGAAACCCGTTTCGCTCACCCAAACTGTCATCTTTGCTTATCATTAAGGTTGAGATATCTATTACATAGCCTCACCCTAAAACTTCCCGGTCCTGCCTCTCCTCATTCTTTCATCCGGTTTTAATTTGTATAGGGTGTTTCAAAATTCATGATACAACCTACTACGGACTAAACAGATTTTTGAATAGGAACTTCTATTCATAAAAATGTAACTTTTGTACTAGAAATAAACAAAGCGAACGCAGATATTTAAATCTCCCGCTTCAGCTGATTCAAAGAGCGTTCTAAATGGTTTGAGCCGCACCTCTTGCACTCTCCACCGCTTCTCTCCTCAAAGTCGGAGACACAACGCCTCTTGGAGCACCGCAGTTGGTCCTGTGAATGCAGTTAATTAACCTTTGTTAATGCCGTGTGTGAATAATTCACGCCAACAGTTCTCTCATTTTACTTTGCTTTACCGTACATTAACATCCAATAGATTTTCTTATCAAACGTGTATTCAACAATGTTCGCGAGACGCAGTGGCAAGTACAGCTATTACTGCATAAACTTGGTAGAATATATCGGGTTCTTCTTGGTTTTGTCGTCCGTTTCAGGGCAGCTGGCGGGTCGGCAAACAGAGAGGTAACGCCCGGTGAGGCGAATGTAATATTACATTGCAATATTTTAAATTTCTCGCAATTACAGATACAATTACAATGAAAACAAGCACGTACCTTATGACAGAATATGCTGGAAATGTCCTACTACATTCACACATTTCAAGTATCTTTTTAGAAATTGTCATTCACATACATCAGTTCATCTTTAGAAACTGAGTTAATTTAAACCTGAAAGCACATAAGTTCGCTGTTTTTCACGGATTGCAGTAAGGTGAACCTGGTATTGGAATACATTTCTGTAATAGGATCTTACGGAAAGTTAATTGGCCCACATTTTATGATTAAGTATGGTTCTATTTACGTAGTCTTGATTCGATGCAAAATAATAGAAAAATAATTTTTCTAATAGAAAAACTAGAATCTACACACGAAACCCCTTGTATGACAAAAATCCATATATGGTGCATAGTAAATTCATACAGAAGAACGCACTCCAACCCCTTTTTGAACAACCGACTAATATTGAATGCCGATATTGGTATTTTTGTAAAGAACTGGTGTATATAAATGGCAATGTAGCGGAATAATAATTTTAACATCTCCTGTCATAAGGTACGTACCTATTTTCTTTATAATTATAGCTATAATTGTCAGAACTTGAATCATTTGCGCGAATATTACATCCGCTTCACTAGGAATTACCGCTCTGGTCTCCGATTCGTCATTTACCAAGAAACGGATGACAAAACCATGAAAAACCCAGTATATACAACTCAGTTGATCATCGTCGTGACCCCTGGACTTTCGCTCTTTGACCCAGCAATTTGAATTTGTTTTACTATGGAATTTCAAAACATCCTTTAGATAATTTTTGCCACCTGTTCTCACTGCATAGGAAATGGTTTCTATTTTGTTCACCTTTTGAGAGATCTGCATTACGTTTTAAATTAATCATTCTAAAACTGCAAACTTCATTTTGTCATAATTTATAATCTAATTCAGTAGCAGAGAACTGTTTATCGGCTTCGGTAGTTCAGATGAAGCGCTTTCTCCTGAACCAAGATTCAGAAATGCAAAATTGAATTAATGCGGTTTCTTTCTTGCCTTACAAAATCAAAATGTCTTCTGATGTAAGCCCTCAGCTAGCAACAGGGTTTTCTTTTTGAGATATCGCCCTAATGGAAGTCGACCACTGCGTATTCGCACTATAATGCACAGTTTTCATTTGTCAATTAAGTGCAAAAGCTTCAATTCTTCGTCAGTTTTTAATTCCAGCGCATCTAAGCCTGTACGAAAACTTTAATTTTAATCCGAATATTCGCTCTTGCACAAAGACCTGCAAGATTTTAATGCTTAATCCAAAACACAGCAGCGTTTTCAACTATCAACTATCTCAAGTGAAAGAAAAAAAAAATGCTTGAGGAAATGATTAATTTCAAATATTCATAAATTACACTTCAGAACGCTATAGTGTTAGTAAGACCGTCTATGAGCTTACCGATGTATTCTTCTTGGTAACTCTTGTGGGATTGTACATAAAGGTTTTCTTTCTAGCCCTGAGAAGTTCTATTATTTTATTACTACTAATTCATTATATTGAAGATTCGAACATTTAATAATAAGAGGAAAACAAGAAAACCCTGAAAATAAAATACCTATTCACTAGGAGCATAATAAGAAAGACCAAGGACTTTTGTATTTAAGCAAACAGAATGCACTTCCATTTCCAATCAATGGTCAATTCAATTAATACACAATAAAGTGCGCCATGTTGGAATGGAATACGTTACCAACCCATTATTCTCAAGTTTATCAGCTCTTTCAGGATGGGGGAAAGCTCCGAAAGAGATGGGGGAACTATCCATTGCGTGTGAGACAAAGTGCACTGCCCTCGCTGCGAAAGTTTCCTGGTTATAATTTCAAGAACGAAATGCAGAGGAGGGTTGTGTTGAAATTAAACCAGAACTGGCCGAGGGGTGCGTGAGGTGGGGTGAAGTAAGAGATGGAAACAAGAATAGTTAATGCTTTACCTGAAGGGGTTCGAAAGAATTAGAAAAAGGAGGTCCAGAGTATTGGATTTCTTGTCCGTCCGTCATTTTATTGCAGCAGAGAGGAAGGCAATGCGCTCCCCTAAGGGTACACCTTGGAAAAGCACAAAGATGTAAGAGTGCTTGGAAGTGCTTTTTCTTACTCACAACTGAAGACACAGAGTGGCACTTTTATAGCAGTCGTGTCCAAAGTCACTGTGCTGCCAAATCTGGCCCGCTCCTTGTTTGTGTCTCGTGCTAAACTTGTATTCCAGAAATAAGAGCCGAACGAACTCTAGCCCTGATAAGCTGTGGCGGTACCCTTTAGTTTAGAGTTACAAGTTCTGGAACTCTAAAATTGAGCACGTTATTATTAACACATTAAACTATGGCATAGTTAGCCATCCTTTCCCTGTGCTGCACAGCAAATCTTCCTAAGAAGAGTTATTGCCATGCTATTAAATTCTGCATTTATTTTCTTGAAATCGTTAATTCTGAACAATAACTTGCTGACTCTCTCTTCCCATCCCCAATTAGGGGCACAATTTAACTTTTAAAGTAACAGCATATTTAAAAACTTTCTGTAATTTACGCCTCAGGGGTGTTTTTTTTTTAACTAGAGGAGAAACATAAGTAAAAAGATAGCCATACACCTCTTTACCTAAAAGAGCACCAAGAAGTCGTAAAATGCCAAATTTACTGGTCAGTTGCAAAACGGAACATGGTTAGCAAAGAATAATTTTTTCTTAAGCATATTAAGTGACATTATTTGTTAGGCAGTAAAGCACTCTTTAGCTGTGGTCCTTAGAAAAATGTTACAACACAGTACCCTAGCTTAATGTTACAAGATCTATCAGAGATACAGTACACGAAAAAGGCTTCCATAACTATGACATACACGAAATTTTTCGCTAAGAACTGAGCAGGAAACGTGTTATATGAGCTACAGAAATTGTGTCCTGAAGTTTTTTTCAGCAAGAACATTCCGGCTGTCATATTACACAGAAAGTGATGAAATTCAAGGAAGGTTCCGGCATTCAAATTTGGATTGACCAACGTGAGTCATATCCTGAATTTATGATCTACGTGTAAAGACAGTCTCAGAAAAACTGGCTGTTTCACCAAAGAAAAATGTGTTTGTAACATAATTCGTGTGTGATTTCAGGGCGTAAAAATTCAAGAAAAATTAAAAAGATTGGTGGGTTCCATACCAAGCAGAGGTTAAATAAGCACATAAAATTCTAACAATTCTTTACGTTAAAGCTGGAATCAATAAAACTGCAGAACTTTTATAAATAAAGCAATTTCCATATAAATTGGGTTTGTTTACATTAATAGGCTCAAAAGTTTATGCATCAACTTCTATGACCCTTTCATTTAAAACAAAGAGTAATTTCCTTACTTAATTAAGATTCGCGCTAGATAGTACAGTCTATTTTAGGATGCATGTGATTATTTACAACAGTAACCAGAGAGCTATGAGTAGGTCCTAAATTTTCAAATACAAATTCAAAAGTTTTCGATGTAGTGAAGTTGCGCAATTTTGTCAACGGCGAAAATGTGGCTAAAATGCATTAATCTACTTTGTATAATTAATTTAAACATGAATGAATATGTGCTGAAACTGGAAGGAAGTACTCTGGAAAGAGCATTTCATCAGTGAGTTTGAACAAATTGCCTCTAGGAATTTCTGGAACAGCCCCCCCCCCAAATAAATAAATACATAAATAAATAAATAAATAACTAAAATGAGGAGATTATGATGTCTAGATAAACTAGAAACGGTTCAGAAGTGGAGTATAAGACCCCATTCTCTTTTCTCTTCCACTGCACGTTTATATGCAACCAGTGGTGCGATGAACACAAACTGGAGTTTGATTTTTCCTTAACAGGTTCATCCACTAAGGCTACCGGATGTCGAAGGTATTGGCTGGTGTGTTAAGTATACTATTCTTCAGCTTTATCTGATATGTTTTTGTTTATGTACGAGTTCAGAAACACAGAGAGACGAGAGTAATTCAGAATAAATTTCTTTCATAGGAGCAAAAACAATCTCCCTGATCTCTGTTTGAACAATGTGGAAGTCAGAGAAAACCAAGATAGAGTTGCTGAAATATATCAGACGAAAAGCAGGTAGTAACTTGTTTACCTTATATGATGCTTCCCCTACATTAGAATTCTCGACACTCGTAAAGGCACCTTAGAGCACTCAAACAAGAAATTAAAAGATTCGTTTCGTACAACATTCGACTGATACAAATTAACAGCTTGAATGGCCAAATTCAAAACAAAAGTTTTCATAAACCGCTGCGTTAAGATATCATTGAAGGCTCTCTCCTCTTTCTTTCATCCGCTCTTCCTTATTCTTTCCCTTGGCCGGACGCATGTCGGAGAGGGGTAATTTGTAACCATAGCAACGCCGTTGCCTTACCACCTGAGATGGGGCAGAGTCTAACCTTTCGGGAATTCCTTACTCCCAAGGACAGTCTCTTGGAAACAAATGCATTCGCACCTACCGTAAAAAAGGGTAATCTTAATTCCATTCGAAATCGAAACTTTATGTTTGTACGTACGTTTAATGTCCCCCACCCCCATTAAAAGTAACTGCATAATGAAGGAAACTTAGTATATACAAAAACATAATGTTTTTAGTATCAAATATGTGAAGCTGGCAGTTTTTATTTATTTTTTTTACTGCTTTTAATGACTTTAGGGAAATGAATTACTTTATTAAAAAACTTCCTACTATGCTGCATAATATACCTGCTCTATTTGTTCTGTAATTTTCTCATTTCCTCTTACCTCGATCGTGTGGTTATCTTTTCAGTGCAACATGCCCTTCATTTCTTCTACCAGTTCTTTAAAATATCACTCCATACCCTCTTGCTGTGGTCTAGACAAGTTAATTAGGAAGTATGCTAGAAAAAAAATTGCAAGATGTGACTGGAGAAAAATAACTTTCGAGTACGGGAGAGGATAATTTGCAAATATTGCGATTTATTTAACAATAAGCCAAACTTGATAAACATATGAAAATAAGGTTAACAATAATGTACTCAACAACATAAATGGGACATTAAAACTTTCCAGTGCCTTATAAAATGTAATTTTAAAATGTATAACATTAAATACATTATGTGATGAATACTCTACAAAATCTCAATTTAAGGAATTTAAAACACCTTTAGCGTTAATTAGCTTATAATACAGATAGTTTATTACAGTTAAACAATGAAAGGAACTTAACGCAACATTAAACATTTTACAATACAATGAATAAATTTTAACAAACCTGTATAATACCAAAGTCACTGGTTCAGGCTAACGGAGAGGGTTTCGGTCCTACCAATTTTTAAGAGAGACCTAAACGGGTGTTACCCCTTGATACGAAGCAACCTCTGCCAGCAGACAACAGGAGGAAAACCGACACGCTAGAAAAGATCACGCTACATTATTCTTGAAAACTCCCTTGCTAGTTCCAACCAATAGGAGCAAGAAACAGGCAACTAAGACTTCCAGCGTGGACAGAGAGATGAGGATAAGAAGAGGGGTAGGTATTAAGGTAAGTACTAGACACTAAACACCTATAAGAATGGTACATCAGCATGGTGTGTACTCATATATATTAAGATTCAGTTTGTTTACCTCCTTGCGCTTTCAATTAATGAAAAAGTTGCAAAACTTCTGTTACTTATAATAGGAAAACATACAAATGCATTTCATTACAATTCAAATAAAATATATATTCTTATTTTCTAGCCAGACCTATCGAATATTGAAATAAAACTAAACATTTTTGTTTCGTTTATTCTTTTGACTTAGTTCTTTACTTTTTGATATTAAATTCCCTTCTACATTGCATATTTTTATCACAACTCTACCTAGTTGCCTCCAGCGCTTACACCTCAGCTATTTTCCTTGAATATTTATGTATTTGACCGACCATCCGATATAAATGTATATATTTATTGATAATGTAATGTAATATAAACGTGATATGATTTTCACATGCCATTATTTGCAGTTATCAGACATGGTAGCTAAAGGCAAAATGGACCAGCAGGTTAAAATGAAGGTAAAGTAAAACAATTATCCAGCCCTTAGGAGAGGCATAGTGCAAAGGACCTGTGTACTTGAGTGTATTATATTCGAAGATTGTAATATCATAAAGAATCTGCACCAGCAAGTTATTATTAGTAGGGCGAAAACACAAAAGAAGAGTACAAAAAACCATAACAAATCATGTTCTTTATAAATGTTGCACGTTTGTAAAACAGCAAGTGAGTAAATGCCATCATTACCTACTAAAAGGATTTGGGAATTCCTATAATTACAAAATATTTTGTCTTAGCCACAGCACTAAAACACTGTGAACCAATCAAATTCAAAATTAACTACGCTAAAAACTGAAAATTCGTTAAAAACTCTGCACGAAGCAGCGTGGTACAAAATGTCCAATTTATTATGCAATAGATTTGAGCAGAGAGGAAAATTGTTGAAAACCTTGCAGGGAGCCCGATAGTAAGATAAATTTTCAATTAATGAGTTAATAAAATAAGAGAATTTTATTATGTTTAAAATTATATATATAAACATATTACAATACATAATATAAGCCTATTGTTTTAAGCACCATTAACCATAATGCTTTTTGTTTTAAATTAGGATTAACAGGTGGAAATAACTTAAGAATATCAAGGTTATTTTATCATAATATAGGTCTATATTGTGGCGATTATAAAAATGGTACTAATAATAAGGCGTTGACAATGCTATACATTGTCAGTACAACGTATTATACAGTCATTATTAGCAACAGAGTGTACCACAATTTGTTTTAAAGGCTAACCAAGTCCGTTAAAATAAGAATAGAAGGGGAATTGGTCGACGCATTTTGTGTAACGATTGCTTTTGACTTTGCAACGACAGTCGAGAGAAGTCAGTTAACAAAGTCAATGGACCCGAGATGCTTATTTGCCACGACGAAGTTTTACAAGTAAAATCCTTTCTAATTATGTGAAACATATTCAGTTCAATAAAATACAAATCAGTCATTTGCAACACCAGTAGTATCATATGTGAAAGATTCCATGATATCCCTTCCGTTGTTTTCAATATTCAGGATTTAATTTTACTTATAATATACTTCAAATTTGTTAGTGATTATAGAGAACCACAGTTTGTGATATCCCTATTCTAGAGAAAAACAAATATTACAACAACTTTTACAATTTTTCATTTCAAAATTTCCTCTGCAATGATGTATTTAGTAATCGTTCGTGAGACGACAAATGTCTACCTCAATTTCTGAAGAAAAGCGAATGCTCAACAAGCGGTAAGTTGTTGGCAAACATTGCGGTGGCGTCAGTAACATACGCGCCAAAACAAAGAGCAAATCGGTCGATTCATAATAACTGGGTCACGAGGTAACGGGGGCTCTAGCAACGCTGTACCTTAGAATAAATCGGGGGACAAAATCAGAATTTATTAGGTTTATTCTGGAAATTGTGGCTTTTGATTGGTACTAACAGCAATAGATGATGCGATTTGTGCTACGTTTCACAAAACAAAAGGCACCGGAATACAAATGAGAGGAATTTGAGCTCATAATTAATATAAAGGCAAACATACGCTACAATATTACGGCAGTGCTTTTTTTCCATTCTAAAATACTGTCAATTGCTAAAGTGGCAGTTTCTAACGTCGATAAAGCGAATTACGTTGGAGTTTCAGGGTTCCTTCATCATGTGGTTTCCTTTCTCCTCTACAGTTTATAATAATACATCAGCATTATTTGCATTTTAGAGCATTTCATATCCAATTACGATGCTCAAAAGAATCTGTTAAGCGGTCTTCATACCATACATTTCTGATATGTCATGTAAAATCCAACGGAATTAGTTTTCATACTTTTCGTACTTCAGTCGCAAACATTTCTTCCTGTTGAATAGTTACATCTTCATATCGTTGTATTTATTATCATAAAAACTATAAGACAAAAAGAACATTTTGGTTTATTCATAAGCAAAAATAAATAAGCGTTTGACACCTTCAAATATACCATCTCTGAGTAATTAAACGTTCGGTTTCTCACTAATGTATCAGTATATATCAGGATTCTTAAGCACTTAGCATCAAGCTAGATACACTCAAACTAAAACAAAGCAAGTTATGACCTGGCTGTCATAGCTTGCTGTGTTGCAAATGGTGTAAGATAGTTAAGTAGTACCAAGCGGGGTTGCTCAGGCGGTAATATCTCGGATTCAATTCCCTTAGGATCGGCCGTCCACCCTTTCGGTAATTTCGTAGTTTTCCCCGATCACTTAGGCAAATGCTGGAATGGATAGTTACATTCCACGACTTTTCCGCCCTCGCATTTCCCCTCATTTCATTCCATAGATTCAGTTATGCGGTCGGAAGCGTCAGGTGAGGCAGGATGGTGCCTTATAGTGTAGCTGTGACTTGCGCTCAGGAAAAGTTCCTGTCATAGCGTCTGGTGTGTTCTGTTTGGGAACCTCTTCAGGGGACCTTGGGACCTCGAGCGAGATTTTGGTAGAACCGGAGTGGTTCTCATGGATCCGCCAGTCGGTCCTGGTAGTCTAGTAGTAACCATAATTGTCTCGTAAACCCAAGATCGTGGGTTCAATACCCGCCAGATGAATTTTTTTCGGGCGTAAAAATCCTAAGTTAAGTATGGCTTCCTTCGGAAGGGAAGTAAAGTCTCGGGTGCGTTTCGTAGATTTACGGCACGATAAAGAATCTCATGCCTGAAAGAGGAGGCCTCTGAGCAAAATTTATCGTCCGTTTCACCCACTGAATTGAATGGGCCGCTGAGATGTCCTGGACATTGATGACAGCGTCCGTAAATAAACCAAGTAGTAGTAATAATAATAATAATAATAATAATAATAATAATGGATGAATCGGCATCTGGTACTTTTCACTGCCACTCGAGCACATATACGAGTATGCCCATTAGCGGTCAGGGTGCGAACTGCTCCTACTCAGAGCAGAGGAAGATGGTAAGTATAAAGCGATTTCAAAAAAATGGCTGTCGCTCATAAAACAACGTTGCTATTCAGCTGGTTCAATAGCTTTCTGTTCGGTATGTTGTCTTATAATGTCTATAAAAAGTACAAGAATAAGCAATTCCGTCAGTTGGGTAATTCAATTTTTTGAGAGTGCTACGAAATTCAGCGTGAAATGTGTGACATTTATGAACCAACATAATGAGTGAAGGACAAAGTCAGGCAATGGTGCCGTTAGTTTAAGGAAGGTCATAAAAATGTTCCTAATGAAGAGAGAAGGTGAAGCCAAATGCTTGTTCAGCATCTGGATGCAACTATTCGAGAATTCTCTTGGATCGGAACTTCCAGGCATTGTCAACGAAAATCTTAAGTATTATAAATTGTGTTCAGGGTTGATCCCTATACTGTTGAGTGCCGCGTAGGAAAACGAAAGAATGATAGCCGCACGTGCATTTTTGGAGGAGGAGAGGAACGAGGAGTACGATTATAAATGTATTTTCCAATTTCCAATTTTGTTGTTTTAAAAATAGGTAATCAAAAATGTCTCGCCATGTATAAAGATGAACTCATTTGTACACCTAATATTTCTCCTTTCCTCAGTTAAAAACAGAGAAAAAATCAGCAAATTAAACATTCCAAAAAAACCAATCAGTTTACAAAGAATAAATGTTGTTGTTTCTCGGTCATTATACTCTATTACTACACGGCAACACGGGGCAGGTTTATACTTTTAGATTTTGTTTCAATGAAATAGCCAAGAGTGGGTGAATGTCAAGTTCATAATTCAAAGAGTGCTTCTGGCAGCTAATGTCATCTAAATATATCAGAAGCACTAAAAATCTTCGACATTGATGAGCAGAATTATATAGCGATGATTTTCAATCTAGGGAAACTCTAATATCTCTGAAATTATTGCGGTGTAGTACATTAGTGCCATATAGGATATAACCTTTTACAATTATAATTTAAAAATAAATATCTATTAGGGCCGAAAAAATGCAAAATGAATTAATATTTAGAGTGTATGGGGAATATAAACTTTCTGAAGCAGCCCTCATCTCCCACCCTCCTCCAAAAATCAGTTTATCTACAGTTTTGTAAAATGTTTCTTTTTTATTATTTATACTCCGGACCAAAATACTTGCACTGAACAATGGAAGGAGAGAAAAAAACTTAGCTATGTACAACCTACTTTATACTCCGAATGAATATCTGTAAAATAGGAGAATAAAATGTAGACAAAGAAACTAAAGACGTGTAACATTCCAATCCATAACGTCACCTAGTTCTCTTTCTTTATTTTAGCAACCATAAGTGGCTTTAGAAATGTGCTACGTTTTAGGGTCAACTATTACAAAAATTCACGTTACACTGAGCTATTATTCAAAAGCGTCAAAATTCCTTTCTTGATATGAAAATAAATAAAGAAAGAAATACAACATGAAGGGAGGGGGTAGAGAAATAGCTAACAGCATCTGCTCATTGAGACTCGCTGCTGGGGTCATAGATCTCAACTTTGCAATAGTTTATGTTACTGCACTACTTGACCTCTGGCAACGAGATGAATGATGAAGCCAGCTGTTACGTGCATATGTGCCGCTAACCTCTTCCTTCAGTAAGCGTGTTAACCGGCTCCAGTGACAATTTCCGAGCTTAGGTTTGATCAGTTAACTTTTGAAAATTACTTAGAAATATCTCATAAACGTTGAACGATATAATATCGTATTGGTTTGGTTTAGTTTTTTGTAATTAGTGCTTTACGCTCGTTTTTACTACTGACAGACGGTGCATTAGTTTAGAGAAAACTACAAGAAGTCATTCCTGGTGTGTTATTCATGAGGCTATTTCGCTTTCGATAAACTAACTGCAATTTAAGGACATTGTTCTCTGCCGAAAAGGGGGAAAAACTCAAAAAAATATTAAATAAAATTGATTAAATATGTATTATTTGTGTTTATTTAAACACTGTTGGTGTAGTTATAAATGGAAAGAAGCTTCTGTCGGATATTACATTTCTTCAACATAGAGTCAAGTTTGTTTTGTACACCCTTTTTTATACATTATTCTGGAAATAAAACCATATTGCATTCGAACTGGAACATGATAACCCTTAACGTATTTTACAACAGATCTACTTTACAAATCACTAGTCGCCTGTTTATTGAATCATACAGGAGTAAAGCTATCTATTCAAGCGAGCAAATGCCACGCAAGTGGCCGATGCTTGTATGGTTCATCCAGCACAAGTAAAAGCGGGTGAAAAGCATATTTGCTTATTTCAGTATTCAAGACTACGTAAATTCTTCTATTTGGACTAGAGCTCTGCATAGTCAAGCGTCTTGCTTTACGTTTTACATTCTATTTTGCTAAAATCATGGGTTTCTTCTGTACTAGCTCTGTTCCAAAATAATCTGGCATTTCTTCGATGTCCTTGTTTGCTCTAGAAACGAAAGTGACGGTCACGAAACGTATGAAACTTGGAACGTTGCGTAAAGCGTTAGGAATTCTTATCAACTTGCGTGTTCAATTCAGAACAAGCGTTAGGCAATTGTATTGGCCATTTACAAAACTGAAGGTTTGTTAATATACATCGCAATACTTTTTTGTAGTTTATGTGACCAAAGGAGTGTGGTATTCAAACAATGGGAGGAATGAAGAATATTGAAGATGATCAGCTGTGGACATTTCTGATCACCCCCTTCATGCCAGCAAAAATGGTGTCTTCTAAAGAGAGTTTTGATACAGCATAGAGTCAGTATCTACAATACAAGTGACATAAATCTGTTATCATAGCTATGAAGGCCTTCGAAGATCTTCCTGCGGAAACACTGAATAATATCTTCCTGACTTTTCAATACTTATTGAACATAAGAATGTTAATGGGAAGAAATGCTACAAACTCTCACATATGGAAGCTGAGTTTACAATGACAAGGACTTTGGTTCTTCATTGCAATCCCGATATTGCTATCTTCGCCCTTGCTGCTAAGACATGCTAAGTGAAAATTCATCTGAAAATACTGTTAATACCTACTACTCATTATTTTTGGTCAGCGCTCTCTGTAAATAAGTATTTGTATTCGTGTTCGTGCATTGTCAATAAATGCCTCTCTAAAGAAAAGCGACTATTATTTTGGGATTGAGTAGATAAATTGCAAAGGAATACTTAAATAATACATTTTCCTAGAATTGCATGATTTTAATCTGGGAAAGTTCCGACAGTGGGTTAATTTGAACATATATCAGTGATGGCATTTACACATGTTCTCCTGTATACACGTCTAGGGCGATAACTTTTATGAGAGGAAAGCCATGATGGTAAATAGAAAACTACAGTTTGTAAAATGGCAGGATAACGTATATTACAAGCCGCAAATGAATTGATAAACGTCTCTTATCCCTTAGAGCATAATTTATATTTGTTTTTTATTTGTTAAGTTTAGTACTATGCCATCTTCTATGCAAATATTATTAATTGAAGAACACTAGCACACAGATATAAAACAACAAGCATTTTGTTTCGAAATGCACACGAACTCTTGATTTTTGATAAATAAACATTTGTTTGAACCCCTTTTCAGCTTCAAGCTCGGGCATGCGCAAAATGCGAACTAAACAAGTATGGTTGATCATTCTCCATGCAGAAACGCGGCCTCCACCTTCAACTGTTTTCTGTTCCCTTCCGTCCCGACAGAGGGGTCTGTCTGCTTGGCGTCTCCGTCCCAAATCTCTGCATAAGCTTGGTTGCAACCCAAATCACGTTCAACTTTCAGAATTCATCAGGCCTGCCTGAAACAAGCCTGTGGAAGTTAGGGAAACGTCCCTCACTATCTTTCCATTATATTTTCTTTTAGCCTGGAAGTTTTCTCTATCCCCATCCCTTCCTTTGGCAGCCTCCCTCGTTCCTTTTCTTCCTTTTTTACCATTATTTCCCCTTGAAAAACTTAGCGCACATTTGAATATCAAAAAGGCCTTGCACGTCGTCTTCATTAGAAAAAAAAATACAAAAATTAATGGATGAAGGAAAAGAAAAGGCCCAGAGGAACGGGAGATGCAAAGAAAAAGAGACAGAAATTTTTGAAATGACTATTATGACAACTGCTCTGGAAAAGCTGGAAAGAGAGTTAAAAGGAACGTACGGCGAGGACGCACGAAAAGGAGAAAACTGGCAAGGTTAGTCGCTTGTGTTCCCTTTATCTTTCCTTTTGCTTTTTTTTTTGTTTGTTTTTTTAAATTGCATTGCTGATAGTAATACAGAGTCACTCTCTGGTAGCTTCATTTTCTCGTCTCTGCCTGTTTTCCCTTGATAAAAAAGTAAAACATGTGCGGGAAGCGTACAAACAAGATGACTAATAGGACGCGAGGAGTAAAACAGGCAGCAAGGGGGTTGGTTGTGGAAAGGGAGCATGGCTACGTGAACGCTATCCATCTCTTGCGAGTTTATATCATATGCGCGTCAGCTGTCTTAACGCCTTATTAGTTTTTTCTGTTCTCCGTAAGAAAAACTGCAGTTGCAGCCTGAATATCATAGTAGGCCATTCTGTAGAGAAAAGAATTAGGTAAATCGTGTACGTACTCACAAGCACCGCTGTGCTGGGGGACAATGTAATTAATAGGAACCACTCTTCCCTAGAATGTCTGGCAAGCGAACAGCAACAGAATGAAAATAAGAAATTTAATATTATTTCTCTACCTCACACTTAACGATTCAAATCTTATTGCGTCCTTGGAATTTGTCTCTCTGCTGCCTTCCTCTTGATAAAAATTCAAAATGCCTATAAGGGCAATTCAAATGAAAAAGAGCCTAGGAAGTCTCTAGAAATAACGTAAACACAGTCCAAGAAGCAGAAATGTCTTTAAAAAGTTCAAGCTATCTGGGCTACTTACTGCAGAAACCCTTCCTCTTCATGATAATGCCCGTCCCCATTGTACTAAGCTATAAGGAGGAAAATGCTCCACGTAGCATGTAACACAAATTTATCTTTCTGTGGCAAGCATTTTTGGGGAACTAAAGACGAACTTGTGCCGCAGAACATTCTAACGAGATATATTTTTGGTCTGCGCAGCGCATGGGGCCAAGGTCAATCCAGTCTTCTGTCAGTCTACTGTTTGATGTTACGAGAGCAAACATTATTTCTACCTTTGTGTTATTATAGCTTGGTATGCGGTTAAGAGATGAGCAAAACTAAAGTCTATGTATGCGCCAATGTTAAGTAAATGTTACTATTTTGTGTTAAACCTTTGGAACAAATAAAATCTAAAAGCATAAATTCCACCTTATTGAAACTTAAAAGAAAATATCAGGGAAATATAATAAGAATTAAGGGAGCAGAGCTGCTGCTAATGAATGCAGATTTTATTAAAATATATTAGAAATATGTGACTGCCGCCGGACATGAATACGGGTGCTTTTTATAAGTTAATAACATATAGCTTTTATTGTGTGCATGCATATATTGATCAAGGATATGAGAATAAAAATGCGAGAAAACTTGTCCACTGATGAAACCGGCGACCTTGGATTATGAAACCTTGGTCCCATGCGACTTGAGTTCAGCGGCACAAAAAAAAAAAAAAAAAAAAAAACTCTGCATTATTTAAAAAACTCTTATATCGGTTACTCGATTCCAAAACTTACTTACTCACAAAGCATAAACGTTTTAGGATCAGCAAAAAACTGAAGTTCCTAACATGCGAACTCTTCAGCTATACGTTTTGTGTTAGTACTTTCAGGGAAGCATAGAATTCCATTTCCATAAGCAATATATATAATTTTAGAGTAGAAATGAGAAGTATTTTCTGGATTTATATAATTTTGTGCCAAATTATTTTGGGAAGCTGAGTTTCATAATCCACTTTTTGAACATTTATTGAAAGCATTAATACTTAACAACAATAAAGAGTAATACCAAGCAACACAAAGGTTTTTAATATTTTTTTTATTTGTTTTATATAATTTATATTGCATCATGTATGTTAACACAACAAAATCACCTCCAACAAATAAAATATCCTTCCCCATACTTTCATCCTCATCATTTATTTATTATTACTCCAGAGTCCAGAGCAGTTGAGACTGCGGATGTGTACAGTTTTGTTGCAGTGGCCATTTTGACAAAAAATTGTGAATTGGGTTATATAAACATTATTCCTTCTTGGAATAAGATGGCATTAACATCACATTTTGGATAATTTTTGAGGTAGCGAGTTTTGGAATTTAGCCTTCCTATAAGTTAAGTTCCACTTTATTCAGTACCCTAACGATGTTGCGCATTTGTTAACTTTACGTAATGTCTAATTCCTGTTTTATTTTATACATGAAGGTCATAAAGTTTTAATAATTTTATTTTCAAATATTTATTTTGATCTCACCCTCAAACTGCACTTTTTGATTGTATATGTTCGTAAATAACGTGAGGTAGAACATATTCATATTTAAGTAATTGTTGCATGTAAAACTTTTTTGTTTCCTTGAGTATTTCTTGCTGAATTTAAACATTTTGTTAACGTTTAATGGCATGAACAGATTTGATTCAAAGGTTTTTACAAAAGTCTTATTCTATATATCACGAGACGAGACAAACACAGAACGAAACAAAGGCTTTTTCAATTTCAACCATTGAAATGGGCAGAAAAAATTATGACATCGATATAAATATAAGCAATAATATGTAAAAATATCCCATAAAGAGTGGCCAGATGTATAAACAGTTCTTATAGTAGTTGTTAAAAAGTAAGCAAAACATCTTCTGAGTTGGAAAATGCGGAATAAACTTTTACTAATACTTTTAGAAAGTATTAGTAGTTTTAATTTGTTGAAGTCAACAAACATGTACCTTACGGACGAAATTAACAATGCTGATGAATATTCAAACTACTTCTTGATTTATTACTGATATATATTATATTCAAGTCACAACTGGCTCGAGATATTTGCTCAAACTAACAAATACTTAGTGATTCTTAAACAGAAAATATTATTAAACATTTTGAATTTAAATTCAAGCCAACACATGTTTCAGCAAATTCCTAAGAGGAGCAAAGCAAATGATGTGCGGAAAGACTTTTCAGATGTCATTGTGATATGTGGGTCCTGGGAGGACAGGGAAAATATAAGAGCCAGAAGTAGAAAGAGAAAAAAGGAAGAAGTTGTTCGATTCTGGCTTGGTCTCCAGCTACCAGCAGGCTAATTGAATTACAGAGGACTGGAGGGGATAGAGAGGGTTCTAAATGGAAGATGTCCGATGCAGGCGGGACCAAACAAGTTCTTCTTCCTCGATGACTCCAGTTCCAGAAATAGGTGAGCGACTTAAGTGGGGAACTACAGAGTACTATTCGGAATGGCAGAAGTGCCCAAAACATCTTAACATCTCCGGAACGTCTTCGTACCTCCCTTCAAGCATATTATAACAAATTGACCTTCTTTCCGCTTTGATTAGTTAGTATCATATCCCTCCTGATACAAAGGTAAATTTAGCCGATTTTCACTAGAATTTTGAGCAAATTCAATGAAATACATACATATATACAAATATATTGTAAACAGACTTTCTTAATCTTAGAATGTATTACTTGTTTTTCTGTAGTGCTTTAAACGTTTTAAGGAATGGAGAAGCAAAAGAAAAAATTGAGCAAATATCTAAAATACTGCTAAAGTTATAATATCCAGACTCATATTGGTAGTGTAACTTCCAGGAGCCAATTAGTTTAGGTCGCTAAATATAAAATTCAGAAGCAATAAACTCGAAGGATTGTTTATGGTGAAATACTTTAGAAATACAATCAATAATCCAATAGAAGACACCGTCATATATCAAAGGCTTGGAAAAAGAAAACAATAGAAATATTCAATGACCATTCCTGGATTAAGATAATAATGCAATTCTCTATCCCATAAACTTGACATACAAGTTATTCTTCGAACTGAGTGAAGCATCTTCTTTGAAGGGACCTGTGAACCTTTCCAATTCCAGAACTGCTGCACCCATGATGCATCTTTGCAGCTTACAGGGCGTTGCAGTCTGTCTGAACATATGTGCACTTTAAGAGGAGGAGGGAAAGCAGGCTCTCAAAGCGATACGTTCTGTATAGCTCAGTGCTCGATTCACGACAATATCTGCGCGTGGTTTTACAGCCTTTAGTCTGCCAATCATCACATGGCAGACATATACTGCTAGTCTAGCGGTTAAAGCAGGCGTCCATGAATGAGAACGGCCGAAGTTGCAATTCTATTTATCCATGAGTGAATTATTTTATTTGTTATTTTTGAAAGTAAACTATTTTTTAGAATATGTTTCAAATTGCACAGACTTTTTTGAATTTTAAGATATTTATGTTCTCACATACAAAAAAATTAAACTAAAGTAATCTTTGTTTTACAAATAAATAGAAAATTAATAATTATTTTGAAATGAAATAAAGACAATTTATCTTTTCTTTTAAGTTTTTCACTTTCGAATAATTTATTAATGTGGCATTTATTTTAAAAAGAGGATGATTAATTTACGTTTTTGTGTTTAAGCATAAAAAACATATAAATCCTAGATATGTTTTCTATTAAAATATTTGCCATTGTCATATATTAAACGACAATTTACATGCAGAAACTAAAAAGTAAAAACTTTAAGTATAACCAGGATTCAAACCTAGGTAATTCGTATTAATAGGCACGTGCTGTTGTCCGCTCAGATACCAAAGCACGCGATACAATGAAACGAATTTGCTGTTTATGGCATAATTTGAACAAGAACTGAAGGCGGTGTTAAAATATGTATTGTGAATCCAGCGTTAGGGATGTTTCCGATGATTATGGTTTCTGGTCGTTGCTATTTTTATCTAAAGAACATCATCAGGCAATCGAATTTCCCTGTATTTTAAATTTATTAGTAGCATAGCAAAATATTTTACAAAACTAAATTACTATTTTTTTCGGAAGTACTTGTAGTTAGAATCCCAAAAGTTAAACACCACAAAGCTAAAAATGTTCTTTATTATATTATTCAGTATTTCTTTATGATATTTAGAAGATTGTTACATACACACATACGTACATACATAGATTGAAGCACACTATTGGCTAACAATCTTTTTAAGATCTGTTTTCAAAATTCACGTGAAAGAATTAATGCACATTAACAGTGTTTTGGGATAATAACTGCATATTATATATTCTATGTGCTGCTTGGGTCCTTGGTGAAAAGATGATTTCACCAAGATTTACCTTTCCATAACCTCAAAAAGCTATAATTTGTTAGTACTTACAGGCTACACAAATCTAACATGTTTTGACTGTAAATAATAATCACAGAAACAAATATCAAGGAAAGTTCATAAATTTTAATCAACAATAAAAACTTTGTTATACCACTGAGGTCAGAAAATGAACTAAAAATGGTTTGCTAAGAACCAGTCAAATCCGAGACGAACCTTCACTATTGCGTATATTACGGTTTAAGGTAATGTTTGTATAAATATAAAAATTAGTATTATACTTTAACGTTTATACAGAGTGAACAGTCCTTCACATAACCGGTTTCGCGGCGTGCGGCCAACATCGAGGTTCACTTGATACACTTTTACTCAATACACTGTATTGCGTTGCGTAACAAACAGGCGCCACTTGCGCAAGATGTTAACTCACACAGAAGCCTCGCGGAGGGGAAATGTACACCGATATAGCGCTATCGGCCAGTCCCGCGGTTGCGTCAAACATTGCTCATCCTGTACTTTATATAGAAAAATACATCTCTATCAACAGAGCTGAACACAAATGTATATACACTTACGTAAATATGCTTTCCAATTAAGTACTATCGAATAATGCATAATTAAATTAATGAATAATATCGGTGTTATTTTGCAATTCATGACTAATATAACTGCACATTTAATTAAAATATTCCTGAAACTACAATACACTGCAGCTAAACGCAAGATTTCTTGGTGAATTTTGGTAAAATGGCTACTTGAAATTTTAAATTGTAGAGCAATGATTAAAAAAAAAAAAAAAAAAAAAGCAGACAATATATACAAGTATGTACGTACCTAAGCAATTGCATTTTTAATATTCATATATATTTCCTTTTACCATTTCGAGCAAAATATTAATTCAAAGATTTCTTTTAGAGAATTTTATGAAACTGTTTTAGTTGCTCATAAATTATATTAGTGAAAAAAAGAAAAAACAAGATAACATTTTGGACAGTGCTGTTATAGTAGATTAGGAAGCGCAAGGGAGAGTGCAGAGTTGGGCTATAAATATCCACAACTCTAGAGCCCGCTCCTCCGTAGAGACTGCCCAACTTCAGATTGAGAACTTGGTGCCCTGTTTTCCGGTTCATTTTCGTTCTTAGTAGTGGGATCCACCTTTTAAAACTATCAGGGGTTTCTCTTTCCTTTCGTACCGCTTCCCTCGGTGAAATATTTTGAAATTAAATTGACAATCGGATTTTTCGCTTCATTATGTTTTCCAAACGAGGCCATTAAGACAAAAATTGAGTATTCAGCATTCCTTTCCCTTTCCTTCTATGCAGAAGCAGGGATATGGATACTAAAGCTTGGAGATTGATATTACGCGTTGTTCAAGGAAACAGCAGATAAGAGTTGGACGTTCTTCCGATTAGGGCACTTTGGCATCCTATACATCCCATGTTTTTTGTTTCCAGAATGTTTAGTACACTTCAAGGATCTGTAATAGATCTTTGTATTTCCTAACTATTATTAAATGTTACCATTTGAAAAAATGCTTGCAAAATAATTAAATATTCTTAAATGTTTTCAAATATGATGAATAGCTCTTCTGAACTATTTGTTCCTTAAAGAAATGTCCAATTTAACTGCAAATTTCCCAACATTTATTAAAATTAGATATACAGTGTGTGGGCAAAATACGTACAAAATTACAATAGAAAGAAAGTCGAAAGATAGCATCTCAAGAGTAGCAACAAATGTTCTCTACTGTGACGCTCCAAAGCTACAGTTTGTTCATGATAATCTAGAGAATTGGAAATAAGCACTTAACATTAAACAAACACTTTTTCTGTCAAATGCAAAATATTAATTGTTTAATTGAAATTCTAATATAGTAATCCTTCCTAAACCTTATTTACTGCAGTTCTCAAAACACCTTATTGGTTACACTAAGACTTGTACATCGTGACACTGCGTGAATTGACATTGAAGTGAAGAATGCTTATAATTGGTTTACATTTGACTATGAACAAGTCATATCACAAAGTAGCTATGCCTTGATCCATAATAATGACTGTAACTCCATATTGAAGCATTTGAAACCGTTCGTTCACACTTTCCCATTTCTATGAACCTTTTATGCACCTTGTGTAATAAAATTAAGCAGAATAAGACCTCCATTTGCCGAAATGCGGCTTATCCGAAACCACCTATCAACTGTTTCTAATGGTGGTGTAGTGGTTACCATACTTGCCCCCTACACCTAAGATCGCGGGTTCGAACCCGGCCAGGACCAATGAATTTTTTCGGGCGTAAAAATCCTATGTATGGCTTCCTTCGGAAGGGAAGTAAAGCCGTGGGTCCCGTGTCGTACATTTGCGGCACGATAAAGAACCTCAAGCCTGAAAGAGAGGCCTCTGAGCAAAATTTGTCGGCCGTTTCACGCCCCGAGTTGAATGGGACGTTGATGACCTCAGATGTTAAAGAGCGTCCATAAATAAATAAATCAATCAATAACTGTTTCTAATGCTATTTAAATGCAAAAATGTCGCTACGAAAGTGAAAACGATTATATTTTATTACCTTGGTTAAAAAAAAAAACCGAACTATCTATTTTCCAAATTGAACAGGAAAAATATACCGTTTAACTGTTACTCGTATAAATTAAATGTAACGTTTGTGGCTAAACAAAAACCGACTGTATTAAATAGCAAATTGGTAAAATTTCACCTAAATTTGAGGGTGAAGGAATATAAACCGGCACGGGTTGTCGAGGTCGTAAAGGCATGGACTCGTGAGCGGGAGGTAGAATTCGATTCCCGCCAGGGCCATCCTCCCTGATTAATGCTTTTTCCAGGTTTTCCTCAGTCCTCATAAAGCCGGGGAGGTACCCTAAATGCATGACTGGAACGTCTCCTACCTTTGAAAATTTCATTCTCAATTTATCACTTATCACTTATCACAATTTATCACTTCACCTCATACACCATTGTGTCCATCGCCTGTGAATGCATAAAATTAAAAAAATAAAAAATGCCACAGGGAAATTTTCGAATTTCACTTGAACATTTTCTGACTTAATTTAAACATGCTGGGGAAAAAATTACCGAATCGAAATTCGAAAAATGTAACTTAAATATAAATAAAGATGGTATAAATATCAAAATATGAAACGCTGAAGTTGTATACAATTATACACACAAAATTAAATAAAAATAATAGTACGAAGAACCAAATTTACACAACAAAATAATATATATATATATATATATATATATATATATATACACACTCGGCAGATTGATATGGTTAATATACTTTTCCAGTTGCGCTAGGATTCACAAAGAAATGTGTTGAAAGATTATAGTACTCATTGACTTTGGGAAAATATATTAAGTATTTTAATGTATGTACATTTTCTCAGTTAAACATCTGTCGAATCTTTGCAGTTAACAGCAAAAGTTGTGCTTTAACACTAATGCTAGTTCTATGAAATGCTACATGTAATATTCAAGCTTTTGTTTGTGCAGCTTGTCCATGTACACAACTGCATATTTGTTCAAAGAAGCAGGACTAACTATGACTAACATGTTAATAAAGTGAATATAACAGTTCATAACCTAAATTATCCCAATGGTTTAGCGTACAGCAGAAAACATACCCTGGTAATGATACCATAACAAAGCGCCACTAAAACAAAGGACTTTCAAAGTGCATTTAGAGCGCAGCAATTATTGGCAGAGCGAGACAGGGCAGAAAATACATTAGTTTTTATGTGTATGGTAATTTTTTAAACTTTCAAACTACACACATACATGTCTAATATGTATACCGACATTTTAGGAATATTTGACTTTATAATTAGTTATTGGTGCTATACTGTTAAAAGAAAACTAGCGTAATTTAGGTGAGTATAAACTTAATTTAAAAATTACAACGTAACATTTTAAAGACTTATTGTGTGCTGTGCAGACCAAGTATTGTGAACGAATTTATATGTCAACGCATTTTGATAGAAACTATTTTAAAATTATGCGACAAATTACATTTGGCCTCCTTCCCAAAAGAAACTAAAGACATTCCTCGTTAATTTATGACATTTTGCGGTACACGAAAAAGATATAACATTGTAGGAATATAGTGCTCGAAAATTGCTCCGGGAGACTCCGAACAGAACAGGTATCATCTTTTAATTTAGCAATTTCTTTAGAGGACTCAAAAGGAATTTGTCTTTGCGACATGTTTGCTAAATAATAGTAATTTGAGTATAAATTTTGATATGCTTTACTTTCCTTAACTGCAACATTTCTTAAATATTGCCATGAACGTCATTGTATTTAGGAAGCGAAATAAACTATCCATTTTAATTAAGTATAAGTAACACAGATGCAAGGGTGCAAAGCTTAAAAAAATATTTTAAAGGTGAACTTTTTTAATCTTGAAATATTTCTTGCCTAATACTGGTAGAACTGACGCTAATATATCACCAAAGGTAATAGGTTTACATAATGGTAAGTAATATTAAAATTTCACTGGAAGAATGTATTTAAAACTCCTTAAATTAGTAGATGCCAACAGTCTATCTGCTATAGTGTGCAAGAAGATAAAAAAATGCCGCATTTTACTTCACAAGAAATGTATGGTCCATAAATAAAAGCAATGCATTATATGTCCTATATCGTTTATTGTATACGTTTCAAAAATGAAAAAGGTTAAATTTGTAATGGTTGCTTGTTATTGTACGTTGAAGTACTGCCATCAGCAACAGTATTGAGTGCATACATCAATAGCACGCATTTACTTATGTCTCACTCTAAACCATGCCGTCGGCATGTCTTTGGTCCTGGAATACTTACGTTGTGTAGAACCAAGTACATAAGTCACGCCTTCTTTCACGAACGGCAGCGTAAAATTGCGGAGAAAACCGAGTGATGACCGGCCTTATGGCGCCTTTTCTACGCTTCTTTAGTGTTACTTTGGAGAACTTTATTATTTCCTTTACATGTTACATTGCTTGATTAAATTTCCCATTTCCTTTTGCCATGTGATTAACTACACCAACTAACCATTGCTTTTTATTTTGTGCTTTTGTTCATTACGACTGTCCCCCACCTCCGCCTGGCATCCATCCACCATTTCCTGGAATTGTGCTTCTGCCGCTGCCGTTCAGCTCTATGTCGTTTGTTAAAGACAAGCTGTTCGACAAGCAAATTGTGCTTAAGAAAGGAAAAGTGACGAGTTAAATTGTGGACAATCGTCGTAGGCACAAAGCAAGCTTGGAAATAAACAATGGTATTATTATTAAGGAAGATGGTGGTTGGAAGATCCCATTCTCATCTAAAGTAATATATTTTGTGCAAGACAATGATTTACACTGTAAATGCCAATTAATCTGCAGTGAATGTAATACATGCATTCACAGTTCGTACTACTGCACGTGCAAGAGTATCTTGATTCCAGTATTAAATGGAATATGTGTAAATACACACACAGCAAAAGTCAATTGCAGCGTCACTGTGAACAACCTATGGCGTATTCTGAAGATATTAATGACTTTATAATAGAGGCTCAATATGTTTCTGTTGCCAACGAAAATGAGTAAATGCTAGATTAAATTCCATTAGTACCTCCTCAGAATAAAAATATATCTGACATGTAAAACTTATAGTGGTAAAAGTATATGCCTTTCCCGGAACCTTACTGATTTATTGTTTCCTTCACATGTTACAATGGTAGATTAAATGTCCCTTTTCCTTTTGCTGTATACTCCATGTGATTAACAAATACTAACTAAAGTGTTCATTTCTTCCATATAGTTGCTTTTTATTTTCAGTTTTACGACTGTTCCTCCCGCCTTGCATCGATGCACTATTTCCGCTTCTGCCGCTGCCGTTCAGGATTGCCTGCAAGGACGGTCATTACTCGGGTTTCTCCGCTGTTCTACGTAACAGTTCGTGAAAGTAGTGACTTAAGTATTTGGTTTCACACAACATGGCAGGGTGTATGCGCAAGTTTATGGACGCGTTTTCTTTACTTTTTCTTGCTGCACAATCGGATTATTATCATAATTAATAAAGTTTGTAGAAATATGCAATGATATCATATGGGGTGTAAACAATGAAATATTTACAATTCAATAAACTAAGACATTCTTAATAAATGGCTAGAGATAAGGAAGTAGGTGTGACAAAAGTGTCTGCACATCTTCTGATTTTCACTTAACAATGCTATTCTAAATAAATTGTTGCAGATAAGGAAATAAATTTAACAAAAGTGCCATTAATGGGTCCATTGCCTTGGGAACGTTAAACTTCAGAGTGGGGCATCAGGACAAGTCTGCCATGCGTAACGGAAAGTATGGGAAACAGCGACAATGTGAATGATGACGTAACTCTTCCATTCTCTTACTAAAACACAAACAACCTTGCGGTTGCAGGCACCTGTTCCAGCAGGTCAAGGTTGATTTTGTTAAAGGGCCCCTTTCTGCCATATTACTGCAACTTTTTACCTTAAAAGTTTTACATGTGTTTGAGGAATGATTCATTTAAACACTCTGTTGCAACCGTAACAATTTGTAGCAACAATAATGGTTGAGTACATTATGTAGATAGATGTTTAAATTAATAGAGACTAGGAATGTGATACGGTATGATTGCATTCGCAGCTAAATTATAGTTTCAAAATATACTTTCCCGCCTCTAAGTGACATATACAATAAGTAATCCCTTAGTCCCGAAACTATTAGGAATTCCACCCATTCGAAAGAAATGGAAGCTTTTAAAGGATAGAAATGATTTACCACAGTCGCTCCTACATAACAATCTTGCAGTTAAACTCATTTCTCACTGTCCAACACAGAGTATCTTTACATTGATATCCATAAAAGACAAGCTGCTTACTGCTTACTTACCGAGAGAATATAATATTTGTTTCAACAAACTTCTTATATCTTTCACTCTAATTACAAGGCGCACTCTTCTGCCGAAGGAAGAACGAATGATTACAGCTTTTTATTTTAAAGAAAAGACAATAGTAGAGGATGGTAGACAATAAAGCCGTTGATGGGCATAATTACAAGGCGCAATTTAAACTGGCCACTACATTGAGAGGGGTCGACACAGATACCTGTTTAAAAACGCAACAAAAACTGCTATTGGAATGGGAGTGAAAAAGAAAGGTATTTGGACATTGTTTCTTATATCTATCGTGCTCTGGCATGCTCAAAAACTGCGTACAAAGAATTACGAGCAGAAAGTGGGTCGAAATAGGCATCTCAAGAATAGGAACAAATGATCTGGGACGCTTCATTTTGGTACTGCAGGTGTTAACTCTAGAGCATTTTTGAATGGTCAAGAAAACAAAATACTACACTTATCTTTATACTTTGTCAAATACAGAACATTGATTCATGGATCACATGCGTAATAATTCATTTTAACTACATAAAAGCTTACAGTATTTCTCGAAGCTCTTTACCGCTTCCACGAAGAATGACTGTGTCTCAGCCAGTGGAGTTGGTTTATTTTAGACTGGCTGTGAACACACGTCACATTGCACCATAGCTATGATATTGTTCCATGACAGTAAATAAATATATCAAGGGGAAAAAATAAAATAACCTTAATTTGAAAATTGTTAAAGCATAGTTATTAATTGTTCAACACTTTAAAGGAAACGCAAACTGGTAAAACATACTAAAACGTTCTAAATTTTGGAGCCGAAGTTCTTATTTTAAGAAGAAGCTAACTAGTAGCTTATATTCGTAATATGTACCTACAGATTTTTCTCATCCTGCGGTTTGCGAAATAATGCAATCCATGCGTTTCATGCGAACACTGTCCCCTGCATCGTATCGATTATGAATGAACGGGCTACTATGTGCCTCTCGGCATGATCTGACTCGTGTTGCACTGTGCGCGCGCTGAGTTTTAACGGAGAAGGTTCAGTTTCAAAATTTTCTGGCATTTTTTCTGTAAAAAAGTTCAATTTAATCACAAAGTACTTAAGAATCAGCTTTATTGAGCATAATAAGAAAATTCGAATAAGTTTACATTAATGTGCAATGAGACATTGTTATGCTCTATTGAACATGTTAAGTAAATGAGAATAATTTACTTGAATGCGAAATGAGGCATTGAATATTATTTTAAGTTTTGTTGATATTCATAAACAAAATAGAAATATAAAAATAGGTGTAGTTCTGGAGCAATATGTACACAGTAGATAAACGTAAACTCGCTTAAATGGCGGTCTGGTGAATGCGGTGGGTAACTTGAGAGTACCTGCTTTTCCCATCGGCTATAAAATGCAGGTGTGCCTAGTTATCAAACCAGAAGCTGAGAGTTAAATTAAATATAAAATTGTTCAATGAAAAGAAGGAATTCCCATATAATTACTCCAAAACTTGAAGAAAAGTAACAAGAAAAGCATGATAATTGTGAAAAAGTCAGTGTTCAACAAAGTTACATTTTTGTAGGCGTTGAACTTTTCGTTCATTGACTATCGCTGAAGTAAACAAATTTCTAATGATATGGAGACATTATACACTTTTTTTTCTCGTTGCGCTATATTGGAATATTATTTCTAACGGTTAAGGGATTTATGTGTTTTATTTTAAATAAACAGAAAGTCGTTCTTGCGTTTATTTCACTTTGGAGAACACTAGCATTTGCTTCAGTGCAGCGAAGTATGATGCAGTTTGCGGAATAAGGTATGCAACAGATTGGTTAATTCAGCGCACTAAATACCGCTCTTCACATAAAAATATAATTGCAGCACGTCTCGACGCAGGGGCGACTAGGTGGCGCGGTACTAAACTTGCAGTGTCTGCGTCGCAAGAATGGATTTGATTGCTGACTCTCTTTCCTCCTTTCTTTTCATGTTACGGTTCTTGCATGTCCTACATTTTTATGCACACATCTAAATCAAACATGTAGCAAATGTAAAACGAACTGTTTTTTTAAAGTCACTGTCACTTAAATATTCACACCATTTTCGCTATATTTCGAACAGCTAGTGTTCCTCTTCAAAAGCACAAGCTAATAATGGTGGTAAAAATAAATATTTAAACCTAGTGGTGTATTTGCTTTATGCAAAAATATAGCTGTCATTTCGCTATCTCTGGGTAAACTATCAGGGGTATGCGTCGATAAACCACCAATAAACGTTAAATTAAAAATATCATCGAAATTCTGTAAGACAGACATGTTGAACAACTGTAAAGGGAGATTTGGTTTTAACCGAACACCTATTATTGTTCATACGGGGCGAAACAATAGTAGAAGTTAAACTAATATAAAATGCTTTGCAAAGCTTACAAGATAACATACATAATGCATTATTAAAAGAACAGGTAGTAAATGAAGAAATCTTAAATTTCCACAGATAAATTAGGGCTGCGGAATGAATGACATGAATGATTAGCGTACAAGTTAGCGCATTGACAAGGATATAGCTACGACCGGACGAGGTAATTTAGAAGGCGATAAGCGAAATATACTTTTAAGGTTAGGGAGTATTTTAAAAGTAAGGCGGGGTACAAATTTATAAAAAAATCGCTTCAAGATGAATGTATTAATAAATTATCATGGCATTCTCTCTCCTAACTTCAGGCATAAAGTTAAAACATTTTTTATTGGAAGTTTTAGGGGTGCATTAGAATTTTTGTGTGCTAGATGATATGGGATTTTAAAAATGACAGGAAGGATATTTTTGGTCTGGGAACCTTTGAGTTAGATTTTTAATATAGGTGTCATGAGATGAAAAATTGTTACAAAGACGATGACCACGGATTGAAAGAGAAAAAGGAATAGCTCTTTTGGTATGCAGGGGATGACAGCTATCAAAATGAAGATACTGTTATAAATTGGTAGGCTTAATGTGCACAGACGTAAGAAAAGAGCCATTGTATAAAGAAATATAAAGGATTGGGGGGGGGGGGGCAGAAGAAGTGAACTTTAACGAAGTTTAAAGTTTAACGGAGTTAAGATTAATAAGGAACTGACCGAGAGATTCTGAGCCATGGGTTGGTTCAAAGCACGAATATAAGAGCTATTGTCTTCCGTCGCATTGCAAGCAAGAAACAGATGATCATACCGTCAAGTTTAATAAGATAGCGTTTATCGCTTTCCCTGGTGCAATAGAAGGACTTAGTCCCCAAGATTTCACTACACTTACTCCAAATATATGATCCCCATATATTTGCCCTAAAATTGGTAAAAAGAATTGTCAAGGCCGCCCCATAGCAACAGTGTCCTCAGATTTCACTTGTACGATATTGTCACAATAAATTACTTATGATTAGATAGTTTAGCGAAAGTTTCTATTATTCGTTACACTTAGAACTGAGGTTAGGAGCTTGGTGAAAATACGCTAGAAGTTATTGCATAGCATGTTCTAAATTATATACTTCCAGGTTTTGTTGCCTTTGGACGTAAATTTTAAAGATATTTGTAGCTCAAACGTACTGTCGTCAGACCTTCTGCAACGATAAAAATCGATTTTATTATGGGATCGATTGTGAGCTTAGAAGCTTATAAATGAGATACGCGTTTCTTGCGAACGCCTCAAAGTGCTGTACTTGTTACAATATCATTTTAAAATGTGTATATTAACAAAGTATGGAAAAGGTAAGCATAAGGATAATATTTCGATACGAGTAACGAGATATCAAGAGCATCGAGTATCCATCTCTAAAATATCTGATCAACATTTAACACAGGTTCATAATAAATTGACAGGTATATAATTAAACATATAATACTTTTGTTTTACCGGAACAACCATAAAAACATTCCACAAGTGCTACTAAATTAACAAAAAAATATTTTTAAAAGAAATTTAAATTACGATAATCTTTATCTGGGACTATGGAAAGTGCACATTTCTTATGTAGGGCTCAAATTAGACGAAAACTCTATCTGAAGTAAATAATTATGTTAATGATTAAAATCATGGAAAAAGTAACGCGCTTTTAATTGTTGTACCAGCAATGCATAAGTTTACGCTACAGTACAACTTGCAAGCAGTAACATCAAATTGATGCTACAACTTTAAAAGAAATTTAAATTACGATAATCTTTATCTGGGACTATGGAAAATGCACATTTCTTATGTAGGGCTCAAATTAGACGAAAACTCTATCTGAAGTAAATAATTATGTTAATGATTAAAATCATGGAAAAAGTAACGCGCTTTTAATTGTTGTACCAGCAATGCATAAGTTTACGCTACAGTACAACTTGCAAGCAGTAACATCAAATTGATGCTACAACTGCAGCATCAAATAGCATACAATATTATTACAAATAAAATATGGGATTATAAAATGAGCTCAGTTTTAAATGGAACTTCCATTTTTAAATTATTATGGAGCGAGTTTAACCCTCAATACTTAGATAAACGACGTAGGTCATGCCTTTATTGACATTGGAAGCTGTTATTTTGTTTTGTTATTTTCAGTTTAGCTAGAAGTAAATGTGATTTAATTTTAATCTTAACCAAACTTTATTAACTTCAAAATAATTATCTAAAAGACGTCATGAATGGTCCAAAGAGCATTATATATTTATTCTTGTAAATTACCTCCGAATAGAAGTTTTGGTTGAGGAGCAATATCGTTACGATATAATTCAGTATGATACTTAACCAGAATTTCAACGATTTAGAATAATTTATTTCTTTCTTTTAAAGGTTCTGGATATCTTACAAAAGCTTATTAGATACGTTTATTTCAAGTCAGAAATAAATTTAATGATTCCTTTTTTTTTAAATATAATGCTTTGTTTAAAACAGATGTCATGTCAGCAATAAAATACAAAATACTTAATTCTTAAAAAAAATGCAGAAAGGAATAATTAGATTACTGCTTTTCGTTAGGTTCCACAAACATAACACGTTAAGTTTCATTTAAATTTGAACACAGAGTAGTGAGCGTATCATCTGTTTTTAGAACATAACATTCATGTTAATAGACGTGCGAGATCCAACGGTTAAGGAACAGCAGAAATTGAGGGCGCTTGTTTACATTATCGCAGAGGTTCATCTGTGCGTAGTAATTTATGGAGATGCGAGTTAAATGCGGAGCGACAAATGCAAAAGACATGTTCAGAATTGCTTAAGACATTAATGCAAGTGCATGTGGAGGCTCCAAGAGGATTTACAACCGCAAGATTCTAAGCATTTTGAATAGTGGAAAGGTTGGGGAAGAGTGGAAACGGCATAAATCTCGATAAGACGCGGTAAAAGGCGGGATGAGAGAACCAGGCATTAAGAAAACACTGGCAACCTCTCTCTTTCTTCATTTTAGCAACTACAGCTGCATTAAAAAAAAGGGGGCTAATGCGAGAGAATTTAGTTCTGAACATAAGGCGTTTCATTTGCTCTTTTGTCCATTTGCATTTTGCAGTATAAGCTTTGCGTAGCAGTGGAAAGTGACCTCAGATGTGAGCCAGATATTAACTACTGCAGGAGGTTTGTAATGCTGCCAGCAATCATAGACATATGTTGAATAATTATTACAGATATATACCAACATTATATTATCGTTTTGCGAAAGTTATACAGCACTAGCTCACTAATGCGAGACCTTAAAGGTTCGTATAAGTATCTGCAATTGCATTAAAAGCCTTTATAGGTTGCGTAGGAAACCTATCCGGAAAGGTTTCATTTAATGAATACATTAGCAAACCACAACCTTTCATTCTAAAGAGATTAAAAGTTCAGGAAATAATTTTGTTTTCTTTATGTAGATCATTGCCATGTGGATGCAGCCTGACGGTGCACCAACACACTTTTATCAATTTGTTCGGTACCTGCTAGATCAGGGATTCCCTACAGGTGTGCAGCGGCATTTTCGGGTGCCGCGAGATTGGCCAGCGGTGCGGCGAGATATTTTGGGAATAAAGAAAATATAGTAGGGACTACTTAAAACACCATTAGGAGTCCAACCAATGAATTAATAAAAGAATAAATTCATCAGTTTTATTTTATGCAGTTTCGGGAAATTTTCCTTGTTGAGAAAATAGTAATGTTCTACATGAGTATCAAGACCAGAGTTATTATAACATCAAAAACAGAACACGCTGGCACATTGATTACATTTAAAACTTTATTGCACAATAATAAAAATAATAACTAAACTTAAATAAGTGAAAAACACGGCAACAATGAAATAACACATAGCACGCGAACTCACAATAAAAACAATCATATCCAAAGCAAGAAACCCACTGGTTAGCTTTGAGAGCGATGTGCGTGATTCGTTGTCGGCTGCTAGGCCCTGATATCAAACATTTGTGTTCTCAGCATCAATCACAAATCTCACATTTATAAGTCTAAATTTGATTTAATGATTTACAATAACAGTGTAGTCCTCTGCTTTTGAAATTGTATTTGTTTAATTTAATAATTCATAGTCAGTGAATACTAAACACTTGTACAGTATACTTTATCCAATGACAGTCATATATTGTATGCTATTATTAAAAATGAACTCTATTCTTGTGTTTGTTATGGAGTGTTTTTTTACACACAATTTAACACAATATATCACAGTGCAAGTCAAGTTTTTAAAATTATTGAACATGTTTATATTTTAACAGAATTAACAGGGGTGCCCCGAACTTCTAATCCTATTCTCAAGGGTGCTGCGAATGCAAAAAATTGGAGATCACTGTGCTAGATGATTGCTGGTTGGAGAAGGTTGGAGAAGGTCCAGCGATCTAGCTTGAAATTTTAAATTTTATCTTATAAAGTACTATATATAGTAGAAAATGAATGAAATATATATATATATATATATATATATATATATATATATATATATATATATATATTTGATTTCATTCATTTGGCGCTGATATTAAAAGGATGTAAAAGATAAATAACCGCAGTCACTTAGTTATCAGAAGTCTATGCGTTTTAACTTTAATTTTATATACCACAAATATTGACAATTCAACGGTGGTAATGGAAGGAAGCTTTTTTGCCTTATCAGTGTACCTTAATTTCGGTCACAGTAATGCTCTATCTTGGAAATTAAGAATTGATCCATTTGATCTGGAGAAAGTAACAGTAAAGTTAAACTGTAGCCCCAATCCACACCTGAAACCCGTAGTATGCCTCAAAGACAGCTAAACTGGATTACTAAACTAGAAAGAGAACAATAATAAATAAAAAATAAATAAATGAAATGGAACAGAAAGGATGGAAAGTTATTCCTCATTCAGTAATAGTATTTATTACATTAATCATGTATTAAAATTTTTGGCTTTTTTTAAGAAATTCATCGCTGCAGGTTTAAAAACACTAATAGTGTAACACGTAATTAGTAATATGTAGATGTAGCACATGATGTCTGCATAAGTGAGAGCAATTATGTCAGAAAGAGCAGGCACACGCTGCTAACAACAATATGCTGAAATACACCTTGACGTGGACTGGCGATGTTGGTGTATACATTCTGGGTGACCAAATTTATTCCGACTTTATTGAGAGCCATTTACGTGAATGACGTCACTATTGCGGAGCGAGTTTCTATTAGTATAATCAGTTGATCTGGTTAATCTACAAATTAGTTGTGGAGGGCGGGAGTGCGCCTCCGAGAGAGAATATGAGAGAACGTCGAAATTATGTCAGTTTGTTTACAAAATGCGGTCATGTTAGTTTTTAGCATTCGCTTGGTTGCATGTAGTATCGCACTATCGAAGTTGTATCCTTCAAAGCTAAGTGCTGGCTAGCAATTACATCCGATCTGACCTGCGGCAAAGTCCAAATACATTTTATTACCCAGTCAGTGTACGTGAAGTTCGATAACGACTGTGCTCTATTAATAATCATGCACATTCTAATCTCTGAAGAGTTTGGTTATATTGCGCTTTTCATATAGAAACATTCACTGTCAAAAATTGAATTAAATTATACTTACTTGCTTACTTGCTATGTGCAAGCTTTGTGTTTCACCCAAGTACATTTCATCTTCGAGCCTCAAAACCTGTTTTATTTACTTTACAAAGATAAGGGTGCGCAGAACCATTTAACCTATGTTTATAATAAATACTGAAGACTGGATAAATACAAGACATCCTACCAAACATTTTCTCGATCATTATTTAATAGCTGATTACTGTTATGTTGCATTAAGGCATTTATCACCCCTGATTTTAAATTCTAAAATAACATGATAGGCTTGGAAAAGAAATTAGAAAATTTCAAAAGAAACATTTTCATAACTACTTTGGTCAATACTTGCAACATTTGGGATTTGTTTACTTATTTCTAAAAATATGCACATTTTAAAAGTCGAATACGGCTTCTTAATGACCTTATACATAAGATGGAACAAATTAAGACAAAGAAACAAACGAATTGGACATAACTCTCAAGCGACAGTTGAAAGGCACGGTCTTCTAATGCTTTCACCATTAACAGTTTAGTTTCCTTCTACTGTGCAAGATGTTCAGATAGCACGGAATAGTCATTACTGGTTACATAAGATGTATTGATGCGTTTACAAACTAACATGAAAAAGCTTAATGTTTCTTAAAAAACAGCTTTATTTATTTAACACAGTACCCACTTTTTAATGGTTATGCGATCATAAGCCTGGTGAAGGATGATCAAATTCAGGGAAATTTGGGACACAAGTTTCCCAGGCATTACCTGAAGAACTGAGGGAAATCTTTGAAAAATTCTTAATCAGAAAACTAACTCAATGGGGATTAGAACTCGATTCCGCCGCTTTCGATACACAAATGTTACCGCTATAGTGCAGGGTGATGTAGTAATCTTTTAATTGAATATGCAGAGTGTTAACGAATAAATGACACCGAAATATTTTCACTGCATTTAAAGAGCTGTCATAAAGTACTTTGAGAGGGGGAACCTAGGGTCACAGATGTAAATAACATATAGGCTATTGAAGTAATTGCAATTTGGTGCTAAGAAAATCATAATAAAAGCTAATTAGCATTACATTTTGTTTTAAAACGACATCGCACCTTCTTAACGATCGAACCAAATCTGCTTGTTTAAAAAAATGAACAGCATTTTCACAAATTACGTTAAAATAATGAACAAAAGACCAGCTAGCGCCACTTCGACAGGAGTTCAGTCCTACTTAAAATACAGCCGCGATTCTACTTTTTCTATAAAGTTGTAAAATTTCTTTCAATTGTTTCATTCAACAGTTAAAAATCACGCAAAATATTCAACATGACGTGCATAATTTTTTGAAACTTTAATTCCAATCATATAAATTTAAAACCTTTGACCCTGCAAGTAAAAATACCTCTATATGGAGTGAAAATATTTCAGTGTTGTTCTTTAACACCAGATACTTGCTCGTTGGACAATTGTCGTCAAATGTTTGCAAGTCTATTTTGCACTCATTTATTACTAAATTACAATTTTTTCGCCTTTTGATAATTTTAATTTTATGTTTCAGAAATGTTATACAAATTTGTGGATCTAAATCTGACAAATATGAATCAATCAAATCAAAGCTATCTTCATTAAATTTGTGCAACGCAACAAGCGATTTGTGAGCGGGTGTTTTATCTTTGAAAAATGTAATATATTCTTTTACAAAAACTTAATTAAAAATTACAGTTTTAACTTATTCTAAGTATTCTAAATACTGTAATAATTTCGGGTTGTCTCAAAATTTTGCTTCGAAGACTCTTGTTGCCAATTTTTGAAAATGATATATATTATAAGTGGAAAACTGGAGTAATTTCAGCCTTTTTATTTTATTATTTTTTTGTACTTTTTGTGATGATCCACATTTCATTCATATTTACAATGTAATTCAAAAGTTAGAAAATGCTGCCCAAAATGGCAAATATGACTTACGAAGTACAGCTTTGAGTCGCTTCTGCTCAGCGTTCAAGTTTTTAACCATCCATTTAACAGAATTATGCCCTACAATCATGGGAGTTTAGGGTCTAATATATATTGAAAACCAACATGGTTTCTATTTTTTTTTCAAATCGCGCGACTCGTGTTTTCTTTTGGGGGGGGGGAACCAATGATTCCAAAATATATTGAATTGGATTGCATTGTTTTCAGCGAAGGAGGATACTTTCGGTACATGAGCTTTGCTCATGCCCTTCGTGCCTACGCCCCCACGGGAGGAAGGGAAATACCAGGCGGCAATTGCTCAGATGTAGACGGGACCCCTTATATATAGCCAATTGTGTGAGCCCTCAGAAAGGGCAGAAACCTTTACAAAGCGCAAGCCACCATCACACCGCACCAGCCCACCTCACCCTGGCAATGAAATAAAAGAAAATGGGAGAGCGGAAAATTCTGGAATGTAAATATCCACCCCAGCATATAGGGGAAACCACGAAAAAAACTAATGTCAGAATGGGAATTGAGCCCGCGATCTCATTAATGCAAGTCCCAAGTGTTACCAACTGAGCCACCCAAAATGTATACATCCCCCCTATAAATTTCCTTGCCTGATAATCCTTTGTTGCCAATCGATACACATATGTATTAAAACGGAATGGTATATGTAATATGATTTATTCAAATTTAAAAAAGTAAAATTGGCTAATTTATTACAATTTAAATGGAAATGTTACCTAATATAAGCTCTTTGTCATGTAAACCTCTTTGAAGCGTTATATGAAGTCAAGAATATGAAGATCTGTAGCATCCTTTCATAAAACTTTATTGGTCTGCACATTACATAATACTTATGATTGAGCAAATTTAAAATTTAATGAACTTTTGATCCTTATGACATTTCCTATTCGTGCATTCCTCTATTTTGTTGTTTATTTAATCATCTTATACCTTCCATTCTTTATTAATCAAATGGAAAAGAAAAAGATTGCGAAAAAACTGCACTAGAGTACGAAACAATCGGAAATTATTAAAACATAAGTTGGAAACATTTTTTATGAAGTAGGGACAGGCTGGACCTAATAATTGTAAATAATGATGATAAAGCTTTCTAATGGGAACCGGTATATATGCTAAATAAACTGGGCTTCATGATTTCATTTTTTTAACATTTTTGTTGTGGTCGCACTATGGAAGACCCGTTTTATGGCGCATTTTCAAAGCTGTGCCTAAACAGTTACGACAGGAAATATTCCTTTGTTGCCAAAATATAATCTTTTACCCTTCCGCGGCCTAAAAGCCCTTGACCCTTTAATAATCTGGTGAGGGGGAAGAACAGAGGAATGCTCCAGAACTTTTGAATCGGTTATGGAATCCGAAAGTACCGCCATCCGAAAAAGTTCTAGAGTGCCTCAGCCAAATATCCATCGCCATCCTTCCTTGTTCTTCCTCCCCCACCTATTTCAACTTCACGTCCAATATACTTCGCCTTCTATTTTTAGCCCTCTCCACTGCCCTACCCCTCCCATGCACATTAAGAGTCCGAAAACGGGTAAGGAGGAAATTGGGGGAAGAGGGTCCTAGCTAGACTACCTCCCTTAGTTCCCGCACAAGACAAGAATTGGCAAAGAATCGGAAACGGAAATTCACTCAAAACTAGAAGAGCGAAGAGAAGGGTGGGATGGTGCAAGAAAATGGCTGAAATTGGACCGGGTTGGCTGGGAAATGCACAGAAAAAGAAATAAAGAAGGGTGAGATTAGGGAGGTTACCCTCTCCTCCTAGATGTTACAGCAATGAGAATTGGTTACGGAAACTAGCAAAATGGTTTGGATGCTTACGGTTTATTTTAAATCTTTCCTATCCGTTTGTTTATGACCACCACGTTGGTACAACCAGGCTACTCTCTTTTTGTTTTAGAACCCCCTCTTTATCCTTCAGAAAAGAAAGAGAGAGAAAAAAAACTTGTTCTCCCCGTCTGTAAAGGATTACATCATTGGTTCATTTCCGCTACACGTTAAAGAAGCAGGGGAAATGAAGCCTTTAGTAATAAGTATCAAATTATAACAGACAGAGCAGGGGGGGGGGCAAGCTTTAGGTACTATTACAGTATATAACACCATGCACTTACCCCAGTCTCTTTAATTTCTGTAATTGTTTTAAAAATTGAATGAAAGTTTAGGCTTTAAGTCTTTTCAGTTTTCTCGTGTTAGTGTTTGAGAAATAACGAATTTAACCTTTGTGCTAGTTTCTTTGTAATTAATAAAATGTGAAAGTGCTTAATTAGGACCTAAGTTATGGCGTTATTGCTCGTAATCCCTTTTGCCCAATGCTTCCCTTTCCCTTCTCTACCTGTCTACGTCAAGAAGGTTCGCAAAACGGAGTTAATTTCATATTGAAGGTAGTAACCTGGAAATGTTCTGAAAGCTGGTGATGCAACCTACTTGTCTCCCTATGCGAGTCACTAGTTGACTTTGGAACGTTGGGGTGAGTAGATGTTTAGGCCTTTTATTAAAAATTGTAATGTCAGAAACCTTCTCCTTCCGTTTAGACCCAGCTATTTAGTATGAAGCTTTGTCACCTTTGTATAGTGGTATTAATAATTTGTTAACGTTTCTTTTCGTAGTCGCCTATTTAATAGGGAAATTTGTACTGTAAAGCCATTGTGTTAAATTTGTTGTAATTCAAGGTCGGCATCTGAACTATTTACTGTCTAACTGGAAAAGGTTTATAAAATGACAGTGTCCTCATGATTTAATGATTTTATTGGATATCAAATGTGGCATCGTTCTCAAGGTTTTCTGCTTGTTTGCTCTACTGCATTTTTACACAAGCTTCATGTTTCAAAGACAAATTTTACTTAACGTTGAAATGAGGTATACTTGTACTAAAACATTGCATTCGTAAAAAATCCTTCTCTCATATTTTGGAAAGTTACCTTTCCCCGATCACCTCCTGGGATTTCAGCTAATTCCGAAGTAAGGCGGTTGTACCGTTTAAAACAATTTAATTTTTTTCTTTAAATTTCCATCGATTTGATTTACTGATCACCAAAAATCACGATGGATATATATTATGGTCTGTTAACGTTCTAACAGCCGCACTTTTTGTTGTTGTTTTTTTTTCCAACGAAACACAGCATATAACGATAAATTAACAAACGATTTATCGATTTAGTTAACCAGAAAAACTGAACAATTGGAGGTGGGGGTTAACCTAAAACGAAAGGTTAAAATTGCTCTAGCGGCCTCAATTTTTGTTTTTTCTCAACAATATTCAATATATGTCATTGAAATGAAATAAGAAAACATTTTATAAAAGTCAGCAAAATTAAATTAATAAGAGTGGAGGTTTACTTGAAACCCTAAACTTAAAATCGCTCTAGCGGCACCAATATATACTTTTAAAAGGAATGCAAAAAGCCCCTGACACAATTTAAAATGCACAAAGGCGTGCCACATTTAAAGTGAGGAACACATAAAGACACTATAAAATGCGATATATATATATATATATATATATATATATATATATATATATATATATATTTGTGTGTGTGTGTGTGTGTGTATTAAAACAAAATTGTTTAATATTTCTTTTGATAGATGTCATAGTATAAGTAGTAAATAACAAAAGCTGAGTAATAACAATAAAGTTTATTAGAAAACACAGAGAAAGTAACAAATAAAATAAATGAATAATGGATAAATAGCAAGGAATTCAAAAGCAAAACACGGAAAAGCAAATTTAAATTAATAAGGCAAATTAAAATCAAGACCAGAAGTGCAAACAATATAAACGAAAAATAACGTAACATTATTAACACTGCAACTAAAATAACAATAACTATAAAATCAGAAAAGGATAAAACACTAAGAAAAAGTCACAGAGTAGTATCCGCTATTATTAATCTGTGACTTTTTCTTAGTGTTTTATCCTTTTCTGTTATTCTAGTTACTGTTATTTTAATTACATTGTTAATAGTGTTACATTATTTTTCATTTATATATGGTGACTAATTGCACTAGCTTGGCCCATCTTCTATAAGAGAAGGAAAATGATCAGAGGTGAGAGTTTTTAATTGCGGAGGGAATAGAAGAAAGTCGGCACATTCCTGCTAGCACGCTAATTACTCTGCTCATAAACCCTTGGCTGATCCTCACTGTATTTTCATTTAAATTAAAGATTTTAAATGTTAAGATTATTGTGACAGTAGTCATTATTAGTTTAATATTCAACACTAAAAGTTTGCTGAATCTGAATACTAATCCATAAAATTCCACAAGATATGAAACGTAAATTGAAAGTGGTAAAATTAAATAGTATTTTAATTGCTTTAAAATCCCAATATCTGTTATGCTTACTAGAAACTGAGGCATTCAGTAAATTTATTGCCGGACAGATGACCTTAGCTCCGTAGGCGCCTTCCTCTATCATTCTAGTGCAACGTTTTTTCTTATTCTTTGATATATTGTGCTCTTCATCAATAACAATTATGCTGGTACCTGTTTAATTCAATTGTGTAGAGTACCTGCTGCACTATAAACGCAATCTTCTATTCGGCATGGAACCAGCACATTCTACCCTTGTAAAACATACAAATCAAGACGTGACCGTGACAAATGCGCAAATAAAAGCCAGCTCCGGCAGAAGGAATGGTGGAATGTGTACCAAAGCAAATTTATTTCTTTTCTTTGTATAAAAGATTTACGACTTTCAATAAACTCTCTAGCAGTTTGTTGACATAACCTACCTTTCGGAAACCTTAGGCATTTTGCTGCCCCTAACGCCGTTCAACTGTGATTAATGAGTAGCTCTTTTGGATATAAACATTTTTGCTGCCATCCTTTTGATGTTCTGATGTACAGAGCGGAGGGGGAGGGGGAGTGACTCTAACAAACCTGCGATGCTTTAAACATAGTAAGTTGTCAGCTACAGAGCATTCCCCAGCTTGGGGCGCAAAAAAGGAAAACATGGTACGCATATGTACGCATTTCAAAAGCTTGCCTATGTTTGTATACGTTTTACAATTTATTCGATGTTCAAGCTTGATGGAATTTTTTATTACCTCTTTTTTAGATTAGTTCTTTGTACTTCTGTACGCAGACGTCACGTTTCGTTTTCCCTTAAGTATTAGTAAGTTAAGATTATGAAACCTAAGTACTACTATGCATATAATATCTGGTATATAAAAAGAATCCTACAGAATTATACATGCAGAAAAATGTCCGAATACAATTTCAACATTTCAGGTAAGTAAAATTTATAGCCAAACCGTAGCTAACTGTATAGGCAAATTTTCAGCGAGAGACATACCACGTGTTTTGTGGCTATACCTAGGCCACTGAAAGTTTGTACTTGTACTTGTACTTTTCAGCTGGCAATCTTAAAGATTAACAAATGAGGAACGCTAATCAATTACACAGTATCATTATTGGTCAGTCAGCCATGACGTAGAACCTGCAATGTTGCCAGCTTTCCTTACTGTGTGTGCCACTGATTTTTATCACATGTTTGAATTGAGCTATTGTGATTAATTGAAATGAATGAATGAATTAACACCCGTTTTTGCTACAGAGGCACCACAGGCGATGGACACTGATGATGCTCGAGATGAAATGATATATTGGGAAGGGATTTATTTTTAAAGAAGGAAACGTTCCAGGCCTAAGTTTAGGGTACCTCCCCGGCATTTGCCATTAATGAGGACTGAGGAAAACCTGGAAAAAACCTCAGTCAGGGAGAACGGTTCTGGCGGGATTCCGGCTCACGAGTCCGCGATTTAACGATCTCGGGCACCCGAGATGTTACACGGACGCAAAATGCTGTTAGAGATGCCACATATCGCAACTGCTTCCTACTTAAAATGATGAGCAATCTCAATGTCAAAAATGTGATCTTTATTATACTTACATTACTAAAGAGATTTTTAACACAATATCTGAACCAGTTTTCCGAATATTCCAGTAGGAAACTGCTGATGAGCCGAAGGCAAGGGATAAAGAAATATTTAAATAAGTAAAATTAATGGAAAATGTATTGAAAAGGCATAATTTCTTAAGTGATGAATTTTTGAGGTTATGAAATCTGTTACAAAGGTAGGCAGGAAAAATATGCAAATTTAATTGTAATGTTATCTGTTGAAATAAATTCATTCATACTAGTCAGCAATTTAATTATACATAATTCTGGAGCGAAGTAATTCACTATCACATACACTTGATATAGATTTATGAGGCGGCATTGAAAACTCTGCAATACCGCCATTAAACAGTGGAGGCTGTCGCAACGCAACAAAGTCATTACATGAACTAACGCTGTCAAGCGCAAAGTTGCAGCGGCCCGGGTTTAGGAAAAATTAAGAACGTCAGAAGGCACTTTTTTTCTTCAGTAACCTATGTCGGAAAAAACAAATGTTAATGGCGTTGTTTAAGTGATCGTGTGTTCACTTTATGACGAACTTACTGGGATGCCAATAGTGTATCAGCAGCAAGACACAAGAAACATTCAAAAGTTACACTTGCAGCGCTATCTGGCAGTAATTCAACAAAAGATTGGCGCTTGCGCAGAACAGAGTTCATGCTCAAATCTTCCTATAGAGTTACTTTTGATAGTAGCGGTGAAGCACATCGTAGCACGGGTACAAAATGATGCGTCAACTGGAAACGTACTAAGAGGAACCGTACGATTTTTGGCGGAAAAACGTCTCGAATGCTTGGAGATTCAAAGTGAAATTTCGAGCGCCAAATGCAATGTCGCATCCAGCCGCATTAAAATAGTTTGTACAGAAATTAACTGATTCTGATCGGCCAACACGTCAAGCACAGAAGATATTGTCTGCAGGTTGATGCAATCGCAGAATGCCTGAGGCGAAAATTACACGGCAGCTAAGATCTCAATAGTCAGCGCTCATTTCATCACCCAAGATATATATCAGGGAATCGAAAAATCAGTGAAATGTCCAGGGAAGTGTTTATAGAGACTCAGAGATGTATATGCCGAAAAATAGTGTGTTATATCTGTTTCACATTGTACTGGCTTGATAAGTTAAAGTGTCTTGCCCCGAAATACACAAGTGTAACTTTCTGAAATATCCTTGCTTTCCAGGTCACCAATTATGATGATATTATGACCCAGTGCACGTTACTCTTGGTGTGTAAGGTAGACGAAACTAATAGCAAAAAAGCTGTTGGCATTTATTGGCAATGGTAAAATGATTATGTCTCTCAGTTTGAGCATCTTCAGCAGATTTTGTGTACGTCTTTGAGTAAAAAATGACGCGTTAGGCTTACGTGAAAAAAAGTTGTGATAAAAAAAAATATTCCTCAATTTGCGATAAAACGTTTTAAGTATACGGGCAATTAGATGAGAAAATTTCACAGTTTACGCAAACAACAAATGCATTTATACCTCTCCCCATCAGATCCAAATGACGCGAATAAAGGCTTCATATATTATGACTTTCTGATGAAAAATATAACACTCTATGATTCGTCTATCTTCACTTCAATTTATAATGTAGTTAAAAAGAAATTTCACTATATCTTGTGTGAAAAGTAATGCTAAGGTATTATTGGTAATGAATGCATTTGAATTAGTTATACTTTCAATTAAGTTTATACATTTACCTATTAACAAATATTTAATTATAAAATTTGAGATATTTGTGCTCTAACCAACAAAATTGTATCAATAAGGACATGCTCGAAAAATATAGGCATTATAATCAGCATTGCGCCATAAATTTGTTAACAAATTTGTATTTTGTCTCCATTTAACATATTACTACTTTATAGTTACACATAAGTTTGATTTCTTCTGCCTCCTTCACCAGCCTTATAACAAACATTATCGATTTGAAAATATGTTTCCATGATTATACTTTATTAATAGCATTTAATAATAAGTTGCAAATATTCCAGATAGCTTACCAATTGTTTCCTTTCTGAAGATTAGCAGCGAATTATCACCAGAATTGAAGATTTTGGTTATACTTTTTTCTTTGAAACTGCTATGTATGCGATGCACTGATACAAAACTAATTGCATTATTTGAAGTGGAACTTTGCACATCATTCTGGTCGCAGTACTGGTCAATGATGGAGCGGAATATCTGGGGTTCGATTCTGTCCGGGACCGTTCTCTTTTATTGAGATTTTTTTTCATGTTTTCTTCAGCTCCACAAATGACAAATGCCGGAGAAGCACCCTAATTTTGGATCTGAAACGCTTCCTTTCTAAAAAAAAAAAAAAATCTCCTTTTCCAATTAATCATTTCATCTCATGTATCTCCTGCATTCACCGCCCATGATGCCTCAAGCAGTATAAAAGCATTACACTCTATTAAAACACTCTCATCAAGAGCTATTTTCGTGTTCTATGCTTAAAACCTGCTCAGTACTATCGCACTGATATTTTTGTCACAAATAATGCACTATAAGTATAACACACCTACGTTACAGATTGCTAAAATAATCCTAGGAAACTGTAAAATCCTTTTTATCGCAATAATAGATGTAGGTATTACAATGATTCGTTGTGGGAAAAAATGGTAACTGCATGTTCCGGCCTGTCTCATGCTGTAATGTATTTTTAAAGCCTCTGAACCTGGTTAAATTAGCATTTCAAATAACACTTTAAATACAATTCTTTACATTTTATTTTTATACGCTGTTTTATAAACCCTTAAACAACCAGAAGCTTGTTAAAGGTAGCAAACACATGACGAAACTAACATCACTTCTTTACTATAGTGACTAATATGAAGATCATTATCAAAATATGTACTGCATTTTGCTGTTAACAAGTTAAGATAAAGTGAGTTTCCCACAAGTTCATCATTTAATTTATGTTATATATCACACTGCTTTTCATAGAACTGCTTGAAAAATGTAACCTATGGGTCAGCTTTAAGGTAGTAATGGATTTTTTGGTGTATGCTATGTGGTTAGATCAGGTTTAGGCATCGAACAAGCGTAGTGTTAGTTTTAAATACTACAGGAAGAGATAAACTTGCAATAGATTGCTTCCACTATCCCCCCACCACAGTGGCGTTATAATTAGGTCTGTAATGTCATAATTTATGTAAATTTTGTAACTCAAGGCTCGTTTGGCTTCTAATTGGCTCAGTTTCTATGCCTGGCTTTAGGAGGGTTATGCATGCGCGCAGAATTTCAGTGATTCGTTTGTAAATGAAGATGTTTATGCAGTAAGATTCTCGATATCTGTTCTCGTATACATTGAGGAATTATACTTTCATCGATCCAAGATCTGGTGGATCACAGTACTTGGAGTAGTGCAAAATGATGAACAAACCTGAAATCTTTGACAATAGTGTTGGCACATTTTTTAAAAAAAAAACTAAAATAATCCATTTAGACTGAGGAATTTAATAGCTTCTCCCGGATTGTTCTTCCACTCCAAGACCTATAGATAGATCCGTGTTTAAAGAGGGGAGGTTCCGTTTATGCTCACACGTTGGTAACTCAAAAGTTCACGTGTTTATACAAGGTGGGTTACAAGACTGCTGATTCAGAAACAAAAGGAAATTTGCACACAGGTGTGTATGCACTTGAAGATACTACAAGAAGATGTGCAGTTTCTCTCAATCACTGTGGATGAAACTTGGCTACGTCATTTCGAGCAAACGGCAAAGTTCTGTGTGGAAATCCCCATAGTTACCAACTCCAAAAGAAGCAAAAGTGGTTGCTCCTACTGGGAAAGTTATGGTATTCTCATTTTTCGATATTCAATGATTGGTTTCCCAGCATGTCGTTCCTGCACACACATCTATAACTGGAAAAAACTACAAAAAATCTGCAAGGGCATACCACGCACTTTCAAAAGGTCACATTTCCGTGCAACAAGCTAGATGCTGCTCAATGATAATGCATGGCCGCACACCGCAAAGTTACTGCTGAATATCTCACAGAAATCAATGAGAAGTAGAGCCTTCACTCTCCCTGTTCCCCAATTTGAAGAAATATCCTCGTAGAAGGAATTTCCCATCTTCAGAAGCAGTGGAGAAGGCTGAGGATGGGAATCTAAAAAAAAAAAATTTTTTAAAAAAATGGTTTCCAGCATAGCTTTGAAGACTAGCAGACGCTGGGGAAGGTGCATTGTACCCAATGGGGACTACTTTGAGAGAGATTATCAAAATTATGAGGATGAGTAAAAGAATGCTGTCAAAAAATGTAATATCATTCTTTATGTATATTCCGTTCGGCGCGTAAACAGAAAATTACAAAATTAACTTTCAGTCGGACATTAAAAATACAATATCATGGCTTTTCTCTTTTTCATATATGTGAGAAAGTGTCAAAGGTTTGTCCAGACAATTCGCCCCAAACGGAGATGGAACCTCCGACAATAAACACTTTGTTACATGAACAATGGTGATGGATCTGCTGCTGTTAATTACTCTGACTACATTCTACATTCTTTACCGCTCTTCAGTCTTAAAACTAACCCTTTTTGTGTATGTGCAGCAAGTTAATAACTTTATGCCGCGTTACTAAAACTTCTATTTTCCTCAACAAGAACAACAATACTTTTACACGCGTTTTGCCCGTTGGGAGGCGGCGCATTTATAAAGTCTGAAGACGAGCCTGCCCCAATCCAACCTGTCCGTATTCCTCCGTTCAGCAGGCAACTTAATTTCGCGAGGCAGCAGCACTACGGCTTAGTTTAATAAGAGAATAGCTGGGGAAGAATAGTGGGGGAGAAGCACAATTTCCACTCCCTCCTCCACTTCTAGAAAAGCATGGACTGGCATATAGGTAGGGTGAAGAGGGGAGGCAGGGGGTTTGTGCAGTCAACTGAAAGCTGTGGAAAGTTTGTGGGATTTTGGAAGAAAGACAAGAGGGGAGACTTCTGAAAGAGAGACAACTTTTGTGCGAATGACGAGACACATAATAGAACCGAAAGAAGACGAGAACTGAATGGTGGATGATTCACATTTTGCTCTAAAGAAATAAACCCAGTTTTCATGTATTTCTGTTGTTTTAATGTGTCTTGCTTTACATTCAATGCTAAAACACTCATATAAGTAAAGTATGCTAAGTCTATTGAAAATAAAATCTATTTGCTAAGGCATCACAATGCAAAACATTTAAAGCTTTGCTTAAAATTGTAATATAAAGGATGAGCCAAACGTAGCGCATCAGAGAACTTGGACGAAGCTTATAATTACTATACCAATCACAAATTAGCAAAGAGTGGCGAGGTAGATACCTTCATGTTTGGGGCACCACACGTAGATCAGCTGTAGAGGAATTTAACAGAAAAATCACTTAGAAGATCGATCAGTCAATTGTAGGACTATTAACCAATCCCCTTAAAGACATGGTAAGAGCTGCTGATCGTTCCCGAAGAGGAAGAACACTATGGAAACGTCGGCAATAATTTCAAGAAGCTGCGCATTCTACATAGATCTTTCCATCCGCATACAATTCATCTAGTCCAGAATTTGTACCAGCATGATTGTCGAAGAGATTTTTGCAGACTTTTATGGACTTTGGCATTCTGCTCATTTTTTTCAGCGAAGATATGTTTTATCTAAGTGATCAGTTAATATACACAATAAGGCTGTAATATGCAAAGGTATTTGACAGTTGGTAAGAACATCGCGTTCATCGCTGTCTGCCAGGGAACTAGGGAACTGCATAACTTGGAAGTGAAATGGACTCTCGGTTTTTTTAGGTATGGAGTTTTTTAACGAGCCGTAAATCTAAGACTTATGCCTCTCTCGAAGGATCTACGCTCGAGATTTTTGCCTCTTGCAAAATCAATCAATCTCGACGGGACTTGAACTCAGGAACCTTGGGTACAGACCACACCACCGAGGCTAACTTAAAATATAAGAGTGCTACGACCAAATTGCGAGTAACGGTAATTTTTACCTTTTCTTTTTTCTCACAGCAAAATGTAATAAATAACTGTCCTTTAAATCTCATTATACTTTCCTTTACACGAATTTCCACACGGATACCTACAAAAACGTTAGCTCTGATGCAATCAGTTTGCTTGTTAGTACTTTTCTTTTAATAACATTGTATTTCTATTATGTTTCCTCTCCTTCATCAATTACGGAAAGTTATAAAATATAGTTCCTTACAACGCGTTAATTAAGCCATTTTCTGGCAGTATAAATTATTTTTTCTTTCACTTGTCCACTTGAAGTTAAACACAACTGTCTAAATTACTGAATTTCCGTTTTAAAAATAATATAATTAGAGCGTGTTATCTTGGCAGTGGATCACAGTGGGGTGAGAGGTTTATATTTATAAGCAGAGACGGTGTTGTTGCCCAACAAGCAAGCAAACAGATCTACTTTAATACATTTGCGTGTTGTTCCCACATAACCCGCTATCTCCAATTACAGAGGACAGCTTGTGGAAAAGCTGATTAATTCTCTTAACGAGTGTTAACATGCAACCCCTGCTGATGCTGCTTCGCTTTTCTCAACGAAGAGAAAATCACTCTTTTCTTCACAGCTTGAAGAATGAACCGCAAGCATGACATTTTATTTTTTAAACGCACCTTGCCTGATTATTAAACATAAGAGTATTTGATAATGAGTATTGCATTAAAATTATATTATAAAATTTGCATAAACATACATGTACTGAATATTAATGAACTACATCGCAATAATTTCAGAGATTGTAGAACAACTTGAGATAACAAATCTATAGTCAACGAAGAAAAATAACCGAGTTATATGGTGATAAAGAAGTTGAAATGACGCCATGATTAGTTAGTGTTAGATGGGGTAAACATTTACTTTAGGACGTCTTGAAATCTGCTGTCGAGCGAGAAAATACCATCTTCAATTCCGCATTATTAGTGGTTTCAAGATTTATGTCATAAATCTTTATTATTAGACAGTATAGCGCTAAATAATGCTTAACCGATATAATGTGTTTTGTAAACTGTGGTTTTGAAGTTGTTTGTTTCGTCCTGCACAGTATATATATATTTGGATAAAGTATGCTAAAATAATTAATAAAAACAAACAAACAAAATCTATAATGCTGATCCGCTTTTACTTGACACCGTATCATACCAACTTGCGCCAGGGACGTTCTCCACCACTTCCGTTCCGGTAGTATCATTTCCATTGACCGCCACGGGTGGCCGAGGTCGTTAAGGCACGGACTTGTGAGCGGGAGGTCTTCGGTTCGAATCCCGCCAGGACTGTCCTCCCTGACTGGGGTTTTTTCCAGGTTTTCCTCAGTCTTCATAACTGGCAAATGCCGGGGAGGTACCTAAATTTAGGCCTGGAACGCTTCCTTCCTTAAAAAAAAAAAATATCCTTTCCCAATTTATCATTTCATCTCATGTATCATCAGTGTCCACCGCCTGTGGTACCTCAGTAGTAAAAACGGGCGTTAAACACTACTCAAAAAAAAATCCATTGAAACTTCATTAATTCATTAATTAATGGCATACTAGTACTTTGGAAACTTAATGCCATAACTTTGAAATTTGAATAGACCCCATACCTGAAATTGTTTGTCAAAGATCCTTCTTCAATCTCTGAAATTGTGATGTAGTTTATTAACATTCTGTGTACAGAAAGTCTTGCACCTAAAATAATTCAGTCTTATAATAAGGGCATTAAGACGTATATTATAAGATTGAACTTCCAGGATTGAAACGTTTCATTTAAATTTATGGGATTCTAATAACCAGACATTTTAGGGACACATGGATGATGTTTGCATACTATAGGTAAAAAGCCATTATACCTGAAACATTCTTCCAGTTGCGTGCTAAAACATAAAAAAAAAAAAAAAATTTAATAGTATTGAAATCCGTTACTGAGCGTTAAATAAGACTTTTGGCGTTTGGAGCTTCTTAAAATATCTTAGAAGTAGAGCTGGAAGGTTATGCCATTGTTTGTACGAATTAACAATGCTGAAGCAATCCAGGTAGTCCTTTATGCCCTTAGCATAATGGACTATCGATTGTGCATAAACTATAGCTGGAATTCATGCCGAGAACATATGTCCTAGGCCAAAATGGAGATTTGAGAGGCGAAAAATGTTATATGTGTTAGTAGAGGTCCAAAGTTTATTAATAATAAACAATAATTAGAAAAGCAGAAAAGGATACAACACTAAGAAAAAAGTCATAGATTTAATCGCTACATTTCGAACTGCTAGATTTCTTCTATGGCAAGAAGACTTGATATATATATATTAACAAGGAATTTGATGAATTGTTGAAGAAGGGTAATTGAAGATAGAGAGATGGCCGCCATCGTATTGCATAAAGAGCTCACTCGGTTATTTTAAAACCGTTCTATTTTTCTCATCACTGATTTTCCAGTAAGTATTGAATTTGAATCCCGAGCACCTCATCTGCCATAACTTGCGAAAGGGTTGTGCTTGTTTGAAACGTTTGAACTCGTCTTGACTGGTATTGCTTCTTGCTTTACTGACAACTCAGGTCATTTCATAAATAATAATAGATTCATACTACAGAACCTGGGCGTTTTAAATGCGTGCGTGGGCAAAAGAATTGTAACTATTTATTTCTTTTAAGTGTTCAGATAGTTACTTCCTTCAGTATACCGAGTTAACGCTTGGGACTCACTCTTGGGGCTGACATCCTGACCTTGGCCTATCTTCCTTTGGTCGCTTAAGCAAATACTAGAATAGATCTTTACTTTCCACAAAATTTCCGCTCTTCATTTCATATCATTTCATTCCGTTCGAAAGTGACAGTTCAAGGTCGGCTAGCGCGGTGTTGTATGGCTTGCGCTTTGGAAATGTTCCGGTCCCGGCGTCTGGTATGGAAGCAAACCTTTTGAGCGCCGTGAACTCGGAAAGAGGGGGAAGGGGCTTCACCGGCGTCGGTGTGTTTCTATTTGGAAACAGGTTAGGGAACGCATAAGGGCCGGTGTCTCCTATATTTCATCACTTCCTCCCAGAGATGTTTCCATAGCAGACGTGGGCAAAAAAAACGGCCAGCCGTGAGCAAGGCTGAATTACAGAAGTATGCTCCTAGGCCCCAAGAAAATTAATCTCATCCAAACAGTGCGTTTAGCTAAAATAAACCCGCTAACTTTTACCGTATACATTCACACATTGGTCAGTTTTATTACAAATAGTTACCAAATCAATTTCAATGCTTTTTTTTCAAAGCTCAGGTACATATGCAGTATTTACCTGATCACAAAATGTCAGTTTGAATACATTTCAATACCAAACGAAATAATTTTATGATATGTGAAATCGGAAGCAGAGATATAAGAAAACGTTTCAGCAGAAAGTGAATGGAAATTCATATGTGAACAGAGTGAGTTGGATAGTGGCGAAACAATAACAAACGAAAAGTTAACAATATGAAATCCGAGGAAGTGACATGTAAACTTTCAGTTTGCAGTAGCGTTAGACCGATTCGTCATTGTTTCTATAAATATTGATTCCATCTTTGATTGATTTAAGTATGGATAGACTTTCTCTTATGTAAACACAAATCCTATGGCGATGCGTTCTAAATTTCACTAGCCCCCATAGATACCCATTTAGTGCAAGTACTAATTAAATAAAACTAATTAAAACACTAATTAACGCAACGTTAGCACAAGTGGGATTGAGGACAGCTTCCATTAAACCGTATTTGTTTTCTGTTTCATCCATGACTTTCAAGTTGACATTACAGGGGCTGTCAAATCATACCGTTCTCCAGGAAAGAACGGCTTATCAAGGTTAAAAAAAAACCGATCGCCACCGAAGTAAAAAATATTACATAATAATGTTTCGGCGCATTGACTCCCAAAGAGAGGGGGTACGCAAATAGTTAGCAATACCAGTGGTAAAATAATATATATATATATATATATATATATATATATATATATAACTCAGGTATAGTCACAAAAATCAATTGAAGATAAAAATAATGTACACGACGAAAATGCTAAACAGTAAAAACAAAACAATACTCTTACTCATTTCGATAACATTAATCTGTTTAAAAGTGTTGACCTACAGCGATAGTCCATGTGTTCCGAATCTGTAAAAATAAAATGAAAACATTTAACATAAGCAACTGACTATGTGCATAAACTCCAACTTACTGATTATTACATTTACGACGATTCGCTTTGTTAGTCTTTTTTTTTTTTTTTTGGTTGAACAAATTAAATAATTTCTGTAAGATAAAACACATAACATTTTGGTAAATATCAGCATACACACATTTTATACATATATTATTTCTTTTATACACATATCTGGTGATTGAACCAACCCTGCCGACTAGAAAGCAAAATATTTTATGGTGCTAAATTCAACTATCTTTACTGTACTTAAACCGCTATTGCACGATTCTATATGCTCGTATGCTTTAACATCTGCTGAATTCATTGGCATGGTCGAAATTCAGCTAAATTTAACATATATCTGTGTAAAAGGTGCGTGAAATAATGGGTGTTCACAAAAGATGATTCGAAGTATTTCAATAACTTATTTATGACATCACTCAATTTGTCGGCCGTTCCACGCTCTGATTTGAATGGAACGCTGATGACCTCAGATGTAAAAGACCGTCCATAAATAAACCAAACCATCAACCTCTGCTTATCCCTATACTGGATATGATATGACAACTGAAATGCCACAGATTCAGTCAGGATATTTTTGCACTAACAGCAAAATAATCCGTTGACTCAAGCAAAACAAAACAAAAGCAAATCGTAAAGAAACATGCACGAACTGCAGCTGCTTCACGACAATGTACCATTTTGTGAAAGTCGTTTCCAACCGCTTAAAAACAGCATCCATTTTATTTTCCAGTCTCCTCTCTTTATGACTTTCTACAATTAAAAGAGAATTGAAAAGGGGCTCTTTTAAGAATATGAACTGGCATAGAAGCCATAGTAGCGATTTACTAATGCCTTTTAGTTAATGAGCTGGGCTCAGTACACCAAACAGTAGTGAAAACAAACGCGATTCAATGCAGAGCGGTCACTTTGATGGAAAATACCATGTGAAATTGAAAGGTGATGTAAATAGCTTGTTAATTAATTCAGTCTCATTACTTTTTAATACGCTCTCTACATCATTTTCGTTTGTATGTTTATGCTTTGAATAATGTGAATCATGATAGACATTTCATCTCTAGTATTTTAACGAACTGGCATCAAATACTGATTGCCAAATGTCTGCGGCAGGACGAATGATTGGATAAATGAAATTCATTTATAATCACTCCAATGAATCACAAGTTTCTTAACGGTTAAATGTGCTTAAAATATTCGTTTTCAGGATAAGTAGAGTTTGCCAAGTTACACCCTCAGGGAGTGATCGCGCACCACGAGTGAATCACTTGTCGCCTGGTGGATTAACTTTACTGATGAACGTATGTGTAAATTTGAACAAGTTTACTGGTTGTTATACTTGATATATTTTTCAGAACTAAAATCTAACTTTAATGGCTCATATTCTCTTCATTTTCTACACACGTTTAAAACTTCTGGCACTCATTACTAGAGCCCTGGGTTTGGGCACCATAAACTCCAAGAATTCCGCAACTGTATAACTGTGTATGGAGTATTGCTTGGAGGCAACCCACTGTAGGCAGTAGGGAGGCGGAGCCTTCGCTGTGGCTTGAGCAGTTTCAATCTACATGTTTAACGCTGACTGCCAATTTGCTGGTGATGCCTGCATTCTCAAAGATTATTTAGATGGAATTTTAGAGTTATTAAATGAATTGGAAGTGGTTTGCTTGTCCTTTGCGCGAAAGATGTTCTTTAGAATTGTTGTTACATGAAGAAACTTTGCTTAGTCTTAATATACCTTAACTGCTAAATAAAAAGTATTATAACAAAGAAGCATACCATAAACTTAAGGACACAACTTGGGCGTCTTCAAATTTTATATTGTGAACAATTACAATTACTGCGTTATATTCTTAAGATTTCAATCTGTTTAGTGATATTTATTAAGAAAGTATTACCTTTCCAACCTCTATTCTATGTTCTACTTGCACCCAAAAGCATATATTTCAGGTGATAATGTTGTCAGTAAGGTATTACATGAAAATGAAGTCATTGGCTAGTAAGTCGACGGGTACAGGACATAAATGTTATTGTTGTAATAATATTTTATTTGTAAACTCTTACACCAATCATCACAGGGGACATTTACTTTAGATATTCTGCCCTAAAGCCCGCAAACAATGGAGCCGATCTCCAAAATATCTCCAAGATACTTCAGACACGTCAACTGGTTGATATTTCTCTACTGGACGTATTCTAATAATATCTGTAATAATAAAAAATTCTGTAATTTAGTGTTGGTGTATATCTCCATTCCCTCTACCGCTACGAGTGGCAAGATCGTTAAGGCGCGTGACTGGTGAGCGGGAGGTCTCAGGTTCGATTTCCAAAAGGACCGTACTCCGTGATTGAGGTTTTTTCAAGGTTTTCCTAAGTGCTGATATATGCCAAATGCCAGGAAAGTATTCCAAACTTAGGCCTGGAACGCTTCCTTCCTTAAAATATCCTTTCCCAGTTTATCATTTCATCTCATGTATCATCAATGTCCACCAATGTGATGCCTCAGTAGTTAAATCGGGCGTTAAATACCACTAAAAATCCATTCCCTCTCTCCAATTCTTTTACAAAGGCAGTTTCTTGCAACCGAACTTGACTGAGGTACCAAAGCAAATTAAGAAAAGAATATTATATAAAACTTTGAAATTGTTAAATTCTCCACTCCCTCTAGACAAACATTTAATATGGCACTGCTGGTTCTAGTAATTTAATCTTAAAATTTTATATTTAAAAACAAAATTAACTGTGACATGCAAAATGTTGGGTTCTCAATTTTAAAAGGTTCCTTCGTCCTAATGTTTTGCATATATATCTGAAGTTACTTTTCAAATTGATTAAATAAAAGTATAATATTTTAAGGAAAATAATACAATTCTAGATGTTTTATATATAATAGACATGGGACATTGATGTTAAGTTGTCATTGCGGTGTAAATATAACAGATTTTGAAAAGAAGACGAAGTAAACTTCAATGAAAGATAAATCTTGTACACTGCACTGAACACATATAACAAAATCTCTTTCTAAGTTGCGGTTATTTCAGTTACGGGCTGGCAGAGGGCGATGTATAATTAGAGAGTCGCCAAGATCTATAGTGCATAATCAGATAGTAACTTATAGTAATTTAATGCATCTTTTGCCAGCGAACGGTTTTGCGTTGGTGTTTCTCGGTTCTTTCATTGAATGCTAGTTGTTCTTGTTTATTTAAAAATATAATCTTGAAGAGCAGTTTTTTATTTTAAGCGAAAATGGAATATTGCAGAGAAGTGGTAAGGCTATTCGCAAGAAAATATCCTGGCAATCTTGTTCCAGGTAAAGAAACTGATGCCAACTTGTTAAAAAGCTACGTGAGGTAGGGATCTCTCAATGGCAAAAAACGTGTCCCGCAAGAAAAGTTAGATGAAATATACCGCAGATGCCGGCAATGTATTACCGCTGAGGAACACCTTTCATAACATACGTTAATATATATTATTATCAAGTTTAAATATAGTATATTTTTTGTTTTTAGTAAAGTCATAAATACTAATATAAAAATAAAAACTTTACATCCAGCGATTACTTCTCTTTCCTAAAACGGTAGCTGAGTAAACGGCCCCACTCAGGCAATTCATAACTGAAATAAACTCAATGTTTAAGTTAAAGAGAGGGTATGCGCCCTGACTCTACTTCCCCCCTCTCTCTATCTCTATCTCTATCTCTATCTCTATCTCTATCTCTATCTCTCTCTATCTCTCTCTCTCCCGCTCGCTCTCTATCTCTGGCGTAAAGAATCCTAATTCGCGTAGTACTTAAGCTGATATCGTGTCCACGAAACAGTTGTTCTTTCTCTGGTAATAATACAAGCATTAATAGTTACGCTTGATACACCTTTTCAGACAACTATTTTCGGTCTCTTAATTGTAGGATATATTTTGAAAGGATATATAATGTACGTTTTTAATTTTTATATATTGCTCAACCTTGTTAACAAAAGATGAAGACAAGACAAACAAAGAAACTTATATTACATTAGCAATGAACAATCGCTAGCGTACCTGAACTGAGAGATTTTATTCAGTGACATTCAGCATTTACTGGACCATCAACATTACCTGAAAGAAAACAAAATACATTACATTATACCATTTAAATTTATCTTTTAAAAATCAAAACAAACAATATGATGCATTTTCCTTTAGGCTGTAAACACTTAAAAAATATTTTATAGTTGGCACTGAAGACTATAATATTTCATTTAGAAGTATCCTTGTAATGTCTGAGTGTCCTTCATGAAGCTGTGCAACCATTTCAAAGTATGTTGATGTATTTAATTAGTCCTGAACCAAAGTATACCGGTCATTAGTTAGGTTCTACAAATGCTTTAGCAAAATAACGTTACAATTTATTTTTAAATAAAATAATGAGTTTCTATGCTACTTCTCTGGGCAAGAGCGGAATAACTCAGGTACATACCTTAGAGAAGCAGTTTTCTATTAAATTCACACTTCGTTAATTTATGAAGCACTATATTTATCATAGCCAAGCTCACTTCATTCTCCAAAATTCAGTCAATCTAAACTCGAAAGCATACAATGTTACTGTAGTGTACGAATTGCAAAAAAATGATCCTGATTTTTTTTTGATTGATTTATTTATGGACGCTCTTTAACATCTCAGGTCATCAGCGTCCCATTCAACTCTGAGCGTGAAACGGCCGACAAATTTTGCTCAGAGGCCTCTCTTTCAGGCTTGAGGTTCTTTTTCGTGCCGTAAATGTACGACATGGGACCAACGGCTTTACTTCCCTTCCGAAGGAAGCCATACTTAAGATTTTTACGCCCGAAAAAATCCATCGATCCTGGCCGGGTTCAAACCCGCGATCTTGGGTGTAGGAGGCAAGTATGGTAACCACTACATCACCAGGACCGACATGATCCTGATATTTGAGTAAATTTTTGTAATGGATGTTACGGAATACTATCATTATAACAGTATAATTGATTACGTTTAAAATTCTTTATTGGTGAAACATGGTTTCATTTACATGGTCATACTTCTTCGCAAATAAATGCATACAGAGTAACAGGGCTTAAAAGCAGAGGGATATTTTATCTTATGTATGGTAAAAGTTGAAAAATAAAGTGTACGAAACAAACCCTCACATATCATAAGGAATTGAAAGAAAATACTAGGTGATAAAATTTCGGGAGATGAACTGATGTGTATGAATGAAAATTTTCCAAAAAAAAAAAAAAAATGGTTGAAATGTCAGGATATTTCAGGTCAGCATTTCTAACATATCCTGCCATAAAATAAGTCCTTATTTTCATTGCAATTGTAATTGTATAATAATCCGCTTCGTCGGGAGTTACCGCACTGATTGCTGTCTTGTCAACTACTGTAAAACGGGCGACAAAACCAGGAAAACCCCATTACTGCACATATTACTTTTACCTTTCCTGCTTTAAAGTACATTACGACCATTTTAAATCTTAATTTATTTTATTTTTTAGTTTTGTATTTTAGGAGTGAAATAGCATTACTTACGCAATAATTTAAAGCAGGTCAGAGCTCCAAAGACATTTAACGTTAAGTAATTTTAATCCTATCCCAAGAAGTTTTATTTCAGACTCCTGACTTTGCGATGAAAATTTTAAGAAATGTCTTATGCACCCGCTGGACCATAGTTTATAAAATTTATACTATTTTCCTTTGATGTTACTGCTTGGCCTTCAGTGTCGTATCCTTATGGAGATAGTACAGCAATAGAAGACAGATTTATATTATAAATCACTTCATTTTATACTGAATATCAATTAAACAATTTTTACGGCTCTGATGTGCTAAAGAAAAAATTGAATCAAATTATAGGGTCACTGTAGATATTTTGAAAGTCGTGCAGGAAATTGGAATTGTAATGACACCTAGCATGTTTGTTATCACCATTTAAATGTCAACTGTTCATACTCTACTCTGTATTTGTCACTACTGTTCGGAAGTCAACAAGTTGCACTGTGATTTATTGCATTATTTGCCAAGTACTAGACTTTTCAATACAGCAGAGTAGAACGGTACTCATCTACACGAATTACATGTGCAGATAAATCTGAAAAGAGTTATTCGCGCTTGCAGAGTAATTAGTAGACAAATATTCTGTGAAATTGATAACTTTGGAGACATTTATGCCAATGTTTTCTCTATTTTTTGTGAAGGAAATTTTAATAAAGTAGCATGCTAGTGAATAGAAAGTGCCGATTCAACACTATTAAATAATTAACGCTTTATTTTCCAAGGGGAAGCACCCAGTTCATGAACCCTGATTATAGTTGAAAAAAATAAAAATAAAAGTTTGAGTGGGTGAAAGAGATTGGGCTTCAGCAAGCGAGGGAAGGACGAGATAAAATGGCCGCCGCACACTGTCAACAAACCATCCAATTAATTAAATTCGATGTGGCGCACTAGTGCAAGAGAGAGATGAAGTGAGAGGGGGTAGAACGGAGAGCTGGTGGGGGGCGGGCAGAAAGGGTTGGGAAAATGGTTTCTGTTCTGTTTAACTTGACAGAAAACTAACCCCCTCGACTGCCACTTTTACAACTCTGGGAGAGGGAGGGAAAAATCCAAACCAGAGAATGAGACCATAAGTGAGGGAGGATGGCATAGCGACCTTCTGAATATTTCATGGTGGCCAGTATACGTTCCGTTCCATCCCCCTACCTCCACTTTGAGGGAAAGAGCGTCCGGCTAAAGCCTCTGACACATGCTCGTGTCCTGTTCTTCCCATGATGAGTCTCCCCAACAGTCTGGCAGTAAAAACGCGCTGTTTTTCTCTATGTTTGTAGCTATTAGCTAATGTACTCGCATGTTGTCTGTTAAATAGCTTCCAAAATAACATTAACCACCAAAAAAGTTCGCACTCGCTTAAACATTTTACAGATTGGACGTGATATTTTAACTACTAGGTACGGATTTTCTTGAAATAGAAACAGGCTCGATAATCTAATTCTTGCCGTAGAAAAAGTACAAATATAAGTCAATGGTCTAAGACCACAATGGATTGAATAGTTGTAACCAAAACGCATGTCTGGATCATATAACTTAAAATAATATACTATTTCATTTCTCTCTTGCTGCTAGAGCGACTACCAAAAGGTGGGTAAGTTCTGCAAGACATCCTGACCAACTGGTTCTCTTCAGATCGTTGAATTTCTACATATTGAGTCATTGTGTATCCCAGATCTACTGACAAAGAGGAACTTCTTCTCCAATATATTGAACTAAGATAACAGTAGACAGATAAACATTTGGAATATAGGAGTAAAACACTTCGTGGTGCGGCGTTTGTAAGAGTGTTTAACAGCTCACTGAGGTCATTTTGAGTACTTTCTATAGAACTATGGGTAATGTAAAAATAAACCTGTAACAAAAAAATAAGGAAAATAGCATTCTTTTCAATAGAAACTTTCTTCTTTGTTTACGTCTTCTATAATTTTTCACATGCTAAGTAAATATTATGAAGGTTTTTATTAAATGATACTTTCTTCGCACTTTGTTAAAAATCACTGCATGAAATCTCTTTAGAATATTTGTGCAGCTTAAAGCATAACGAAAACGAGTTATTGATATTTCCGATATAATTTTTCTAGGTTCTATTGAAATCTGTATTAGTTTTCAGTCAAACTTGAACAAATGTCACAGAGAATTGCTGAAAATAAGAGTTTTCGGCCAAAACCTAACACGTTCATTGGAAACTTAAAAAATAAAATGTTTACACCGTTTCCTCAATAGTAAACAAGTCGTGTTATTGATACATTCCAGTGTATTTTTAAAACAAAAACTAAACATGTCTCTTTTACACATTTTTAAGAAAGTGTCTGGTTTTGGATGCAAACTGCGCAATTGTTCTTTGAATTCAATAACTTCTCTACTTAACTTTTTATAATATTTTCAGCGATAATTACGTAATACATTTTATAAGTGCATGTAATAAACCGCTTTCACAACAGTTCTCAGAGTATCCTTACCCCCCAGGTTAATGCCCCTCATACTAAAGAGACGATTAATGTTTTAGTGAAACGAGTGTGTAAATGCACCAGGGTCCCACAATGGTTAATGTTATCTGGTATACACTTTTCAGATCTAGAGAGAGAGAGAGAGAGAGAGGAAAAAAAAAAGAAAAAAGAAACAGGCAACTGATCTTATGGGATTCAAACCAGAGGCCTCCGGTTTTGCAGGCAAATACGCTAATCATATGATCACGGAAAGGGGCTTGCCTTATCAGTATGATGGTGACAATAACATATAGGGCTATGACAGCTTGGATTAAAAAAGCTATAGCTCCTTATATTCATGTTTACATTTTCTAATTCCATTCAGTATGTAAAGACATGTCTATATTTGCACTGCAATCCAATTTGGCATCCTTTTTTAATTTTCCTGTTCCTTTTTATGTTTCATTGAGGTTAAAAACTGACACTTTTAAATTAACTACATTTTCGAATAGGTGAAGAATGTTGATCTAAAACGCCAACGCATTTAGAGAGAGAAAGTGCATGTTCAGTTCAGCGCTTGCAATTTTCCAACAAATTTAGACAAGCAAACGAGCATCACAAATGTAAACACCGTTCTTGATATCGCATGCGTGTTGCAAACCCAAAAGAATACAGGGAAATGTAAAACATGTCCTCATCCAAAAATAAAATAAAAGGACATGCAGCTGGTATTTGTAGATAGTATTCCATTTGACAATGATAAAACAACAAAGCAACTCGAACGCCATTGGCGATTAGCATGGAAGGGCCTGCTCGCAAAATTGATGGCAATGGCAGCAAATTTAAAAACGTAACCACAGCGTATCTGACCCGGAGGGGAGGGGTGAAATCAGTACACAGACTCTGCCTATAGGGTAAACATGCTAGTTACGAGCATGCAGTAGATATGTTGCGTATTTATTACTCCGCTTCGGCTACCCTTGGCGAAAACAAAAAAATGGCTTTTTGAGATACCTAAGTTCTGTTAACTTCATTCCCAGGGTGGATATGATATTCTGTTACTTGGGGCAACCAGAATGGGAAAGCATATTTTGTTCGTGAACTATTAGGAAATATTTGCATGTGTATGTTTGTAAATGTGCTTATTATCAATCATTTTCTTAATAGGTTGACTTTATTTCAATCATATTAATATTCTATATTACGCTTTCATTATTTCTCAATTTCAAGATTTTCTTCAGACTAGATAGATGGCCTTACCTTAGTGCTATTTTTACATGGAAAAGATGCTTAAGTATCTTCATGATTGAGTCCACACCTTACCATATTAGCCAAATTCCTCAGAAGAAGAATGTTTTCTACACATCGCAGGGTCAATATGCTGTCCTGCTATAATATATACTGAGGGTGCCAAAAATGTATACACACTTTCACACTCATCGGGCGGGTTGTGAGTAGAGGCCATACTGAAAAGCAATTCAACCTCATCACTTCATCATTTCAATCATTAATCTTTCATCCAATTCCACCTTTCATTCATTATTCATTATTTATCCAACCTTATGGTGTAATGCCACCCGTGCCAAGTGGGGTGCATGGTACATGGAAGATGTGCAATAAACGGAGCCTCCAGAATACCAGGCCGCATTCCAGAGTATTTAGCCTTACCCAGCATAAGGGGCTCTGCCTAGCTTCCCGTGGGACCTGAATGGAAACCACCCAGAAAACTAATCATTTCACTCCTGAGGACCATATCTGTGAGCCCTCAGCCGTCAAGGGATATGTGTCAAAGAACCTAAGGGCCCGGCAGATGTAGATCAAGAATCTAGCCAAGGATGTCTCTTAAAGATTTTCCAGATCAACCTGCAACATAAGAAGGCGGCTTCCGCTGCCTTCTGTAGAACATTCAACAAAAAAGAAACAGACCTAGCCCTGATTCAAGAATGCTGGATTAACAGGGATCGAACTATAGAACTAGGCGAGTGTAATGCTAAGTTAATACATTACGGCAAGAGAAATCGACCTAGAAGTTGTATCCTTATCCGTAATGAATTCAAAGTTTACCTCTACTAGAATTTACTGCAACATAGGGGGAGGGAAGAAGGGCCTATTGCTGAGCTCGGTCTATTCCCCTTTCGACGGCGGTAATGCACCAACCAGGGAGCTGAACCAGTTGGTTGCACATTGTGCTCATAGAGAAGACCAGGCCATCTTTGGGTGCGACACCAACTCTTATCATGAAATATGGGGTAGTAAGGATATCAACAAAAGTTAATTTAAATTAAAAGTTAGGTTAAATACCAGTAAGTTACGCATGCTTAATGTCGGTAACCAGTCTACCTTTGCTAATTGCATAAGGCAGGAAGTTCTTGACATTATGTTCAGTACGGAGCAAGTTGATACTAAGATTGCCGATATGAGGAGTTTTAGACGAACCATCATTATCGGATCATGACTATATATCATTTAATATCAATAGTAAAAAACGTCAATCTGTTCTGGAATCCCAGGAGAACCTAGTGAAAGTCCTATAAGCTGGATCTCTCAGGTAGGATTGGGCAGTACACTGCGAAAGCCCTAGACCAGAAGCCACGCGAAAGGACTGTGAATTTGCACTATTGTTACTATTTAAAATGTAAAACGGACCGTTAACAATTGCAACCCATTTACGAGTAAGACACCAGGCGTATATGGTATCTTTCCTGTTTTGCTGCAGAAAGGACCCCACTCGCTCAATATTCTTTTCTGCAACCTCTTTCGAGTAAGTATAGCCTTCAGCTATATTCCTTAGGCCTGGAGAGCTACCAGGGTAGTATTTATTCCTAAGCGCGGTCGTAACAACTACGCCAAAGCAAAGGCCTATCCACCATTATAGCACCGCTTCTTTTAAAGATTGTGGAAAGACTGATTGAAAGATACATCCTAAGGAGAGTGCTGTTACCACTCCTCTCCATAGAAACCAACACGCCTATCAGTCAGCCATGTCTTGCATAATTGCGTTACACAGCCTTTCAGCAGACTGGAGGACTCCATGGCAAGGAAACAAATATTCCTAGGGGCTTTCCTAGACATAAAGGGTGCTTTCGACAACACCTCTTATGAGTCTATGTTTCTGGCTGCTCAGAAATATGGACTTAATGACACCCTTTGTAGGTGGTAAACTCCATGCTTCGAAGCAGAAATATTACTGCTAGTTTTCTTGGGGAAATGAAAGGAATTGTCGCCACAAGGAGCCGCCCACAGGGGGGAGGGGAAGGACATTCTTTCCGCTCTTCTTTGGAGTCTCGTGGGGATAGTCTACTCCAACATATGACCCAGGAAGCGTTTTAATTCAAGGCTATGCAGAGATAATTGTTGGGAAAGTTCCCAACACGGTATCACACATGATGAACAATGGGCTGAGGAAACTTCACAGCGGGTGCAAGAGAAGATTAATCCATAATACTAGTAAAACAGTTGCCATTTCATTCACAAACAGGAGGAATCTCAAGGGCTTAGGTACTTTTAAACTTGATAGTTCAATCCTGAAATATTCTGAGTCAGTGAAATATCTAACCTTGAACTGGATAATAAACTAATTGGAACAATCATATTAATATTATTCCCCGCAGGGATCCCTTATAACCACTAGACGCACTATCGGATCCACCTGGGACCTTAAACCACATATTAGCCATTGGTTTTATGTTACTATAGTTAGGTGCCAGATATCGTATGATGCCACTGTATGGTGGCGGGTAACTTTAAAAACCACTATAGCAGGTAAGTTTACCAAGCGATGGACATTTATTTACAAACGGTGGCTAGGCTCACGGCTCATCGCTTGGTACACACAGGAAATTGAAAAGTAGCTTTGTGAAACCGGATATACTTCCATTCTAAATTTCCTGGATAGTCCAGAACTGAGGATGAGGTCAGACATAATAAATTCTCAATGTGGTAATTTCCTTCCATTTAGGGTTACTCTCTGATCTAGAGACAATTGGATGGAAGATCTACGCCAAAACAAGAAGGTTATCAATTTTATGATACGCTGATGGGTCCCGCTAAGGGCTACATTCGGCTACATTCGGGTATATATGCCCGATTTCCAAGGACTAAATTCAGCACAAGCCTTGGTAAACATTGTACAGCTTTTCAGGCAGAGGTTTATGCCATCTTGAACTATGCCTATTGAGGAATGGAGACGAATTATCGGAGAAAACGAATTCTCATTCTTTCAGAAAGTCAAAGTGAACTAAAAGCACTTTCCTCTGACCACGTGCGATCTAAAATAGGCTCGAACAGTAGTGGGTCCGAGGGCATCAGGGCATTTATGGGAATGAAATGGCAGATCAGTTGGCAAAAGGGTGGAGTTGAGGCACCCTTTTTGGCCCTGAGCCTGTGATTGGAATCAGTACTCATACTGCTAAGACCACAGTCAAAACATGGATTGGGGATAAGCATCAACTGAGGTGGCCAACCTATCCTGGACAGATTCAAACTAGGAAGTTCATCCTAGGACATAACAAGAATCTCTTTTCATCCCTTCTCCAATTGGATGGCAGGGGAATGAGAAAAGTAATCGCGCTAATTACAGAACATGGTGACTTCAGAAAACACCTACGAAAAGTGAGTCTTTATAAAGGTGAACCCACTTGCAGATTGTGCAAACAGGACCAGGAATCCACTTCACATATCCTGTTTGAGTGTCCAGTCGTGGAAAGAAAGAGATTTTTTCTTTCTATAACCAAGGAAGACAGGGAAAAGATGCCAACTGCAACTTGTACAAGGAACGGATTTTGGTAAATAATGAAGGCACCCCTCCATCGGGTAGCACAATAAGCCTTAAGGCTGAAGTGATAGAGGGTTTTTAAAACTCCATCAACCCCCCCAATCTAATCTAATGTATAAAACTCTTGAAGTACATTACGAATATTACATTGGTCCTCACTCCTGACCTCAAATATTGCACGGTACCATCTTCATCAAATTTTAATCACTTGCTCATTTTCGGTTCTTATTCTGCATTTTGCGGAAGAATGCCTTTTACAAAACGTATATTGATGAACAACTAAGCCCTTTCCAAAAGCCTATAAGCATAGATCTGTTCTGACATTATTGAAGATGATTACAATCATGACGGATGTCAAAAAGGTGCATTATGAGAAGTTACCATTGTAACCACTTGTTCTGTTGTGACCATTGTGTTGTTTCATTACATACTTGTAATGGGTGACGAATATTTGAAACATTTTGAAATGACTCGTCTACTTGTCAATGCATTTGTTATTGCAAAGTTTAATAATAATAATAATAATAATAATATAAGAATAATGTCTTGTATAATTTTCGAATCCGGGTATTTTGTACTCTTACATTATTGTCAGTGCCTTTCAATTCACATATATACTTTACATAAATCGACACAACTTTCTGCACTATGAAGTGCCCTTGTATGACTATTTCTTATGGATGGAACTAATTTCCACGGTAGAGTAAGTGCTCTTATATAAAAATCAACGAATGTGGTTCACGCACGATAGGGTACCATCCCATTTCTACGTATTATCTTACTTTTCAATGTAAATGCATTGGGTGAGGTGGTTCAATATCGACGAGATTGTTATTAACAATGGTAACTTTTAAAAACCTTGGTGTTCTCAATGTGCAGTGATAAAAATACATATCGGTGAATCAAATATCAGTTAGGTAAGTTCGCAAGAGTGCATTTATTTTTTAATATACATAAGACATGGGCTGGATAATGTGTGGCATTGATTGGTAATTCCTTTAAGCCAGTCTTGATATAAATATTGGTGCATTTTTAAGTCAATATTTGTTTTCGATGTTCTTATTCATTGGATTGTTGTTCTTCCTTTGGGCAATAATTCCTACTGTGGAAATACATTTACAATCATTTTTAAACATTCCGTATAGCTAACTAAATTCATTTATCACTTCATTAAGACTTTTAGACTACAAAGAGGAACGATATGGGCTATATATTTTGCCACTTTAATATCCAATAAAATTGCGGAGAATGAAGTAAATAAAGAGGGCAGCGCTTACTTTCTCTAATCTTCATTCCTGAATTTTAAACGATCTATTATTCTGCTATATTCTTTGCATTAAATAACGGGCTCTTAATATGATTAATATGGTTCTATTAGCGCCAATTTCTGTGAAATTACAAACGACCGCAACCATTTCGAATAAATCCTAATATATTGTATGATAAAATGGAGTTTATATTGCTGGTGTAATAAATTCCAATCACCCTGCAGAAAAATATTCTATTCCATTCCCTTCTTTTGGAGGAAATTTAAGTCAGCTTTGCTCTAACACAGACGTTGAAAATTATTTGTTTATATGTTGATTCTTTTTAATAATGTTTAACGCCCGTTCTTACTGCTGAGGCAATACAGGTGGTGCCGCCACAGGTGGCCGAGGCCGTTAAGGCGCAGACTCGTGAGGGGGAGGTCTGGGGTTCGAAACCCACCAGGATCGTCCTCCTTGACTGGGTTTTATTCCAGGTTTTTCTCAGTCCTCATAATTGGCAAATGCCGGAGAGAGACCTAAATGTAGGCCTGGAACGTTTCCTTCCTTAAAATAATATCCTTTCCCAATTTATCATTTCATCTCATGCATCATCAGTGTCCATCGCTTGTGGTGCCTCAGTAGTAAAAACGGGCGTTAAACACTACTCAAAAAAAATTACAGGCGGTGGTTATGATATATAGGAGATGTTAGGTGGCCATTTTTCTTTCTTGTTCTTCTTCTTTTAAGGAAGGAAGCATTCCTAGTATAAGTTTATGGTGCCTTCCCGGCTTTTGCCATTTATGAAGACTGAAAAAAAAAAAAAAACCTGGAAATATCCTTAGGAAGATAGAAGGATTCTAGTGGGAACTGAAGCTCATATCTACTGCTCACGAGCAAAGGCTGGGCCATCTGTGTCTGAGTTTTGTGTAATGATGGACCAGAATACACATCCGAATATGATCTTAAAGTAATTTCATTTGAACTGTCGGAGAGGAGCACTGACATTCGTATGCGTTTTACGTTTGATGCAAATTAATCATTCAAATCTGCTAACGCCTTTATTGCACTGCAAATAATGCTTAGTATTAAATTTAGAAAGGAAAAAAAAAAAAAGAAAGAAACATCTTTTGTACCATAATAAAAATTCCCTAATAGATTATATACAATATGTTGTTCCGTATTAATTAGAGGAATGCATTTATTCAACGAAAACCATGTCGCATGAGAAGTCGCTTTATTAGAAATTGAAGAATGCTCCTTCCATAAGAAATGGTAATGGAATATTAGAAACAAACGATACGTGAAGAACATGCTTATTTACTGATCTCGAGTAACAATACACACACATTTTAAATGGTGAATTTATATTTAAGACTTAACTTCAAACAATGAAGTGAACCTATTAAAATTTGCATTTAAAAGTACAATGCTTGCTTAATTCAAAATTTCTTTTAAATGCAACTACATAACTCTCGCCAACAGAGGATTTTCTGAATGATTGCGGAAAAGATTCGATCTAATAACGCCGAGGTCTTCAAATAATTCACTGTCTGGCAATTAACAGAAGAATCGATATGATTGCAATTCCTTTAAACATGGGTGGGCTTGGTCGAACCATTAGATTTGAAAAACATGCGGGCCAACTCGAGGAAATAAATCAAGAAAAAAGTAATATCTGTAACACTACGGTACCACACCTAAAGGAAAAAATATAAACTTTAGAACATAGAAGTTATGGGCCTTATGGTAGGAGTCCGTGGATCTCTCCCCCTTCACTTTTCACCACATGGAAAAGGTTTAATTTGCGGAAAACCAAGATAAAAGAGACCATGCTCTAAGCGGATCATTGGATCTTCTTCGCCACCACATCTATAGTAACCAATAAGAACCGTTTTAAATAAGTTCTTCTATGGAAACTTGCCCTAAAATTTTATTTATAATTATTTTTTGTTTTCTAATTCATATAGATTACCATGCTCTGTCTGTTGTGACAGCGCGCAGTCAATAGGAGGTGTTGAGTTTTGACAAGAAATATCTATAAAATGCACGCCTATTTAAATTTTTAGGTATGTGACAAAATCTTCCTTGTCAATTTTGAAAGGTATTTCTTCCCATTTTTAAAAAAATACAGAATTCCCTTTATAGAGATTCCACAAATTACCCAACATTTTATTAAGATGTAAAAAACATTATCAATATTTGCTAACAATTCAAACCGTGTTGAAGTAAATTGGTGGATATTTATATCGAAGTTGTTATTGCAAATGGCTAATATTTCATACCACATGTCAGGTTTAAACATTTCCAACATTTATAATAAAATATTAAAAACATTCACTATTTCGAAAGCTGTTACAGCTTTATTTACATATTTCTAACATGAAGTGTAAACTTTTAGAAAGCTGTATTCATAATTGTAGTATTTTGAAATGGTATTATCGGATTGGTTTTAACTAAATAACAAGTGCTAATGTTTTACCCCAAAATATAGCTATATCATTAATTTGATACAATTTTAAGCTGCAAGAAATTAATTAAGCTGAATAAAATTTACGGTAAGCTGACATAAGTAATAAAACAATGTCTTAACCGGGTAATCTGAAGCCTTTTGGTTACATTTTACATTACATTACATTTAAAACTAAATGAAAAAGACAGATGTAATTAAATTCTTTAACTACCCTACATAGCATCTTCACTTTTTACATCTGGCATGATAATACATCCATTAATTGTTTCTACAATGCGATGGTTAAAGGAAAAGTTTCTGAAATAAACTCAAGGGGCACAAATGTTTATTATGCCGCCACTGCACAAATTTTCTTTCCTTTTTCCTGTAACGTCAATATGTGCGATGCACTTTCATCCCTTTTCGCCTTCTGCACTATCTTTCCTATGTTCATTATTAACCTTCTCATATCCACTTGGCACTCTAACTAGAAAGTCTCCTTTCCTCTCCGAAACAACTAACATATCGATTGCAATTACCACGAATTTGGTAGAAGAATTATTTAGGAGTGCGAAAAGCACTGAAAGCGAACTTCCAAAGGGCCCGAATTCCTAAGAAGACTTTCAGCAATTCCATTAGTCCCGACCAAAGTTCAGGGCGTTCTTTATTTACTGCACTCATTTTCTCTGCAGCAAACAAAGAGAGAAAACTACGTACTGCAGCTGGAGTCGACCCGGAACCTTGCAAACATGAGGAAGTTAAATTTTCTCAAACAGTTCCAAGAACTTGCATTAAAACAACGGGGTCATGAAACTGGTTTTAAAATTATCTGCAACGCAGTAAAGGAAACACTAAATCATCGTCGACAATTTAAATACCCTTTGAGTCCCTGCTGGGAACCCAGCAAGTACACTAGCTGCAAAATAAGCTCGGTGACTACAAATTACTTTTGAAAGGTGTTGGACTTCTATACACTCTCTCTGAAATTTTAAACAAACACTTTAGCATCTAATGTGTTTCGAAGAATCTATCAACAGCAACAATCAAAGGGTGTTTCACTTACAGTTTTGAAACTGTAGCATACTGAACATGTCAATTCATTTCAATATGTACGTATGGGCTTGTTATATGAAAATGAATAAAATTAACATAGATGCCTTATTTCATTCATTATACTTCACCAAACAGTTCCCACTTCATCTCTAAAGCTATGACAAACAGTTCACAAGGGGAAATCCTGATTTACATCCCTAATAATTATTTTTATTTCATTATAGAGGATATTTAATACATCCCGAGTTTTAAAAAGCCATTACTTTCTGAAGAACACTTGTTCTTGTTGAAGCATACACAAAACTATGAAGAAACTCTGGAAATTTATATTTATACGGCCCTCAACGAACACATTTTGATACTTTAACCATCAGATTATGGTTTGTGAAAATAGTAACCATAGAGCGGAGACGGCATTTTGTGTGGTGCAATTTCATACGACTAAGTTCAACGTCGCGGAACACGAGAAGGATCCAAACACAGATAATTATGTATGTGTGTAGCATGCGAAATTAATTTTTTTGCTTGTCTGTGCAACAGGAAATCAATCGTGCGCACGTTCACATTAGCAGTCGACGTGAAGCGTGTGCGACAGTACTACCAACGTAGCCCTGGAAGTCCACGTTGAACATCTGTGAAATAAAACAACACTCGCCGTTGTTATATCTAGTGGTGCTTCCTTTGTCGTGATAGCTTATTGGTGTGTATGCAGTTATGTTGTAAAATGACGGAGGTTTTCGACAAAATCTGTGCATATTTTTAATAGCATATACTAAGAGCAGCAGTATGTTTCTGTTTTTAAAAATCACCTTAATACTCAGTCAAAATCTTTAAGAAAATGTGTGAGCAACTACTCGTATTTTACTCTGAACTCTTTAACTATTTTCTTAAGAGCAAAAATATTGTCAATACAACTTCCTCCTCTTCTAAATCCTGCTTGCTTACAAGGAGTCTTTCCATACATTTAGTAAGCAGAACAAAGTAAGCTGTTACTCTCACACTTTTAGATTTACGGCACGTAAAAGAAAGCTTGAAAGAAGAGCCATTTGAGCAAACTTCATCGTTTCACATGCTGAATTGAATGGGATGCTGATGACCTGAGACGTTAAAAAGCATCAGTTAATACTCTTAACAAATAAATCACTTATGCATGTTTATTGGAGTTGATTTCAAAAATTATAAATTTATATTAGGTTACCGATAAAGTTTATTTTTTTCATTTTCAAGTTTTCTGGTCATGTCCACAATAATTCGTAATGACCATGTGGAACAACAATGAAAAATGTTATATTATGTTGTTTTTTTCAGAATAAAAGTCAAGTTATATATTTAGTGTCAAGTGAACAACAAAATGGTTGTGTCTAAAGAAGCTTTCTTACTTTAGGAGTTCAAATTTGAGAGAAATGCAGCTGATGTAGCTGAAATGATTTTTTTTTTAATGAAGAATCAACGTGTGAGAGATCAGCGCATGAGTGGCTCAAGAGTTTTTAGTTCAAGGATAAATCAATTAGGATTATTCTTCAAAAATTTATGGCTTAATTTGTCATTTCATATCATGCTTCATCAGCGGTAACCATTGTATTAGATTATTGAATTCTATTAAATTTGTTTTTCATTCATATATTCAAATACTAATGAAATTCCTAAAAAGGGAATTTTATTAAAAACCTTTGGTTAGGAGAAACCAACGAAGAGATTGACAGAAAATTTATTAGAAGGTCCAAACAATGCGGAGAGAAAAAAAAATTCATAAACCACGGTTAATCAGTAGGTGTATTGTTATAAACTTCTATATGCACATTACAGATACATAGACCGCACATGCATATGTATGAGACAAATAGAAAGAGGAACAAATAAAATAAAATTATATTAATAATAAATAAATAAACATTAAAATTTAAAGAACGACATTTACAGATATATGAATGTAAACGCATTACATATTACTTACGTTTAATTACACTAGTTATTGCGTTCTAACTAGAAAATAAATTCCTTATAGCTTCGCGCACTTTGGCTAGGAAATGGCCATATTCAACCAGCTAGGTAGTTCCCAAACAGGTTCGAGCATGCCAATTGACCTCTAATTGCCTTAAAAGTTTTCAGGAAACAAATTTTTTCTCAGGTGTTCCTAATGTGTATATTCGGCCAGAATTTGCACCCATTCTTCATCCCCTCTACAAAATGGGCAGGTTCTTCTACCGTTATATGTTGAACCTTCCAACTTCCAAGTCTAAGCTTCCTGATTACCACTGCACTGGTGGTGTAGTAATCATATCTTGCCTCCTAAACCCAAATTCAATCTCGGCCAGGATCGATCGATTTTTTCGGGTGTAAAAATCGTAAGTATGGCTTCCTTCGGAAGGGAAGTAAAGTCGTGGGTCCCATGTACATTTACGGCAAGAAACTCAAGATTGAAAGAAGAGGCCTCAGCAAAATTTATCGGCCGCTTCAGACCCTGATTTACATGGGACGCAGATGACCTGAGATATTAAAAGAGCTTCCATAAATAAATGAGTCAAAAAAAAAACCTGATCTCGCCTTTTTCCCTAGAACGAGCATATATGCCCCTTTACCCCTGGTTTCTTATAACAACATTGGATTTGGTTAAAAGACTTTCGTACGGTTAATTATAGCAATGAGAAACGTCTTACATTATGGAAAAGTTAAGCATTGAAGTTTCCATCACCAGGTTATGCAATATATGAATAACAGATATGCAGGTGGCTCATAAGTTATGCATAAAATAAACCAAAGTTAAACGAAAATTATTTTTAAAAAACGCGGCGCACCAAATTCTGCACATTGAAAATAAGTTAAATTGTAAAAACTGTATTGTGGCTATTTTTGTAGACGACCTGAGGCCTTTACTGATGTGATTATAATTTTTCTGCATTTAATATGCTATATATAAATAAACAAATAAACAAAACATTTAATTGAATCTGAAAATTTTCTAAATTTGTTTAAAAGGGAGAATGGGGTGTTATTTGAAAATATTTTTCATAACGTTATTGCTGTCACAAGTTTGGAATAGAGACGTTATGTTTCAATTAAACATTTTGTGCTATGGCACTTGTGCGAGTATAGTAGAGTTTTCTCGAAAGAAACTGATTTTTATTAAAATAAACAATTTCTTTATAAAAGCATAGAATAGTTCATTTATTAATAAAATAATAAGATATTTTGGTAAATAAAGCTGACATAATATGCAGAATTTTTATATTCTTACAATTAATTTGAATATATGTTTTGTTCTCTATCCCTTTGTCTTTGTGTGAACATAAAATTCGAATTCCGTATTAATATCCTTCTCTAGCTTGATATTCTTAATAACAGAACTTAATAAAATTGTTGCGGACAACATGAGCTATGTGTAGGATATACTACCTTCAACTTCTACAAAGTATTGGTAAAATAAAACAATACAAAGCTATTTTAAAATGTTTGGCTTCGCGGCTCCGTTGACCAGTAATTAAATTCCTGCGGCCAATTCTCAGTCATAAATTAAATTTTAGGGTTTGGTCAATTTTATCAATATTATTAATTTAATAGTTTATGAATATTTTGCCGGTACATGAATATCAAGCATAATAATAATAATAATAATAATAATAATAATAATAATAATAATACTAATTTAACACCATTATCTGGCAATTTTAAAGATTTATCGTACATTCATTTCTAGTAATAATATCCCGTCACGTAATTAATTTAACATACAGGGATAATACAAACATTTTTAGGTAAATAGGACTAAAGCTTTGTTTATAGGTTTTTTGAATGGTGTTTAGTGCCCGTTTTTACTACTGAGGCACCACAGGCGGTGGACATTGAAGATGCATGAAATGAAATGATATATTGGGAAAGGATTTTTTAAGGAAGGAAATGTTCCAGGCCTAAATTTAGGATACCTCCCCGCATTTGCCATTTATGAGGAATGAGAAAAACCTGGAAAAACGGCAGTCAGGGAGAACAGTCCTGGCGGGATTCGAACCTCAGGCCGCACGCTCACGAGGCCACGCCTTAACGACCTCGGCCATCCGTGGCGGTTTGTTTATAGGTGCTGAATAAAGACCAAAGAAATAAAAAAGAACCCTTTCTTTACTTACATTTTGGATAACCTATTAAGGGTTTGACTTGAGTGAATTTATTATTACTAAATTCTTTTCCTAATTATAAGAACTGAGGTAATTATAATTAGAAAATACCTTTAAGTGATCTATGAGCGTTTGTGAACAAATAAAAAGGATGCGCTGCAAGGAATTTGGATTAATTTTTTACATTTTTTACTCTTAGAGGCATTGGGGATGCAGCAGAATATGTGGCAGATTTAGGAGTACTCGCGTGAATCCATAGTATCCTTCCATATGTATATATTAGTCGGTCCTGTTGGTGTAGTGGTAACCATACTTGCCTTCTAAACCCAAGGTCGCAGGTTCAAACCCGGCCAGGATCGATGGATTTTTTCGGGCATAAAAATCCTAAGCGTGGCTTCCTTCGGAAGGGAAGTAAAGCCGTGGGTACCGTGTCGTACATTTACGGCACGAAAAAGAACCTCAAGCCTGAAAGAGGCCTCTGAGCAAAATTTACCGACCGTTTCGCGCCCTGAATTGAATGGAAAGCTGATGACCTGAGATGTTAAAGAGCGTCCTTAAATAAAATGAATAAAAAAAAAAACATATGTATATCTACTAACATACGGCATTTAGCTTTACTAAATGTTCACAACTGCTCTGATAAGCGGCTACGCAAAGTTTGACAACCCTGTTATATATTTGAAATAATGAAAATAAATATATATTATTGTATAAAGATTATTAGATAATTGTTATATTCATAAATATCGGACTATTTTCACTAAATAATGGAGACTAATAATTAACAGTAAGGTGGAAAAAAGTCCCCGTTCTTTAATACGTTTCTTTAGCTCAATTTTAACGACCCATCTCAGAAAACGTTGCAGTATTATTATATAATGTTTACAGTGATACCAACATATACACTACTAAAGTATACGTGCCACATCATAGCATGACTTTATTGAACACCCTATATACAGAAATGTTTTAAACAAGTTAAACCTTTCATACAACAGTTATGAACTCATGTTGTTTGAATAGTTTTTATTTATTATTTATTTATTTTTAACCATCAAAAGAGATCCACTCTTTCACCTTAAAACGGGATTACGACAAATATTAACAACCGGTCATTAACAGAAAGTACAGTTGACTACGAAGGAGCGGTTAAAAGGACTTCATAACCTTTATAGATGACTTTATTGTTAAAGGACTGCCTTATACGGCCCAAATGTATTAATAAAAGCTAGTGCCCCACCTATATAGGTGCACTATAAAAGGCCCGATGGCCTTTAAAAGGAGAGGCAATAAGTGCTCGAAGTACACAGCAATAATTTAGCAGTAAAATTGCCACAGGTCACATGGCGATCCAATTCCAGCGCAGTGAACACCTTCTCATTAGAAACCCACGGGCATGGCAGCATCAATATGGACCGCACATTTATATAGCCCGTATATTGTCTAGTTAATGAAGAAATAGGGGAGAAATGTATAGACAAAAGTAATACACAACAACTCATTATAAACATATTAACACTTCCTTTATTGGCCATGAGAAACAACATTGCATGGAAATAGAAAATGATATTTCTCCTATTTAAGCTATAAACTACGATAAATATTCTAATAGTAAACCATGTGAGTGATCTACAGATACGCAGTTATGCGAAACACCTTGCATTTCTCAATCCTACTCGTAGCACTTGTGCAAGTCAGCACAATAGAGCAAAATCAGCCATTTTATAATATCCGAAAACGGCAGCACATTTGTTAAGGTTGTTATTTAATTATGGGGTATTTGTTTTAATGTTTCAGATTTCGTCACCATCACCTCTCTCCTTATGACTTTAATACTTTAGAAGTCTTGGGTCACATGGTATTGCAAAAAGACGGGGCTCCCTCTTATTTTGCTCTATTTAGCTGAGAATCCTAGTTGAATTTCTTCTAGAGGGAGATAGGCAAATAGGTAGAAGACCACTAAGACTAGGTACGTACCTCCTACCGAGCGCGGTGAGTTAGACCGTAACGCCTGAGGATCGCATTCTAAAGATCCCGGTTTGAAATCCCTTAGGGCCGGCAATGCTAATCTTGTTTTGTATTTTGTATTTAGTTTCCGCAAGCGATGTGCACCATTTACACTTTACAAAGTTTTTGCCCGGCGTCTGATACGGAAGAGGAACATCTGAGGAGCTCGAACTGCTTTAGGGAGCAGGTTCCATATGCGTCGGAATGATCTATCTGGAAACAGATCAGGGAGCCCGCCTACCTCCGCGCAAATACCGTCCGCAGTTCCTCGACGCCAGATCCCAAGTGGCGGCATTTCCGAGAGGAAGGAATGAAGTAAGGGAGACAACCGAAGTTTCCTCTCCTTTACCAAACAACCCAGTCCAAGTATTACCCATTTATATTATCTTGTGTAAGAATATATACATTTCTAGCTGATGTGTAATAAACAGCTCAGAGTACAAGAGACCACATCACAGTCGAAATATTATAGTCTATTTTTCGATCGTCAACCCATATTTAGATATAAAGTGATGTGTCTTTCATAATGAATTAATCTTTTCGTTAATTGCCCACCGTCTTTTAGAATTTATAAAGACTCTTTCTTGTTACTTCTTGACATCTCAAGATTATAAATTAAGCTGATTTGTTTTCTTATGAATTCAAGAAAGTTCTAGTTATAATCCCACACTTGATCCTAGAAGGTAATTTTCAAAGTACAAGGTATAGATCAAGCCAAAATGCCATGAATTACAATTTAATTATATCTAAAAACAAAACATAGAAAATGACTTTTAAATGGAAGAATCCTGTTAGATCGAAGATACTAATAAAAGAAAAAATATTAGAACAGGCATCCCATTTCAATTATTTAGGATGTGATATTAAATCTAATTTTCATAAAGACATTGAGATGAAAGTTAATATATTTCAAACCTTTTGTGAAATAATTACAACAATTTTAGGAAGAAAAAGTAGAAGAAAAACAAATGAACTTTTGTAAGGTTATGGCTACACCTACTCTTATAGATGGTTCCGAATTGAGGCCAGTGACAAAAAGAGAGAAGTTACTTATACATTCTGCAGAAATGACATTTATGATTATATATATATGTATGTAAGAGAGTCGGTCCTGGTGGTGTAGTAGCAACCATATTTGCCTCCTAAACCCAAGATCGAGAGTTCGATCCCGGTCAGGATTGATGGATTTTTTCGGGCTTAAAAATCCTGCTTCCTTCGGGAAGTAAAGCCGTGCGTCCTGTGTCGTACATTTACGGCACGATAAATAACCCCAAGCTTGAAAAAAGAGGCCTCTGAGCAAAATTTGTCTGATTTGAATGTAACGCTGATGACTTCAGCTGTTAAAGAGCGTCCGTAAATTAAAACAAATATATACAACATAATATAAAAGAAAAAGAAAAATAAAGTAACACTATTAACAATGTAACAAATTAACAGTAATTATAATAGTAGAAAAGGATAAAACAGTGTGACTTTTTCTTAGTGGTTTATCCTTTTCTAATATTATAAGTACTGTTAATTTGTTACACTGTTAATAGTGTTACTTTATTTTTATTTTTCTTTTATATTGTTTGCATCTCTGGTGTTGCTTTTAACTTTGCTTATTAGTTTAATTTGCTTTTGCGTGTTTTGCTTTTGACTTCTTTACTATTCATCTATTATTCTTTTAATTTTATTTCTTACTTTCTCTGTGTTTATATATATGAGGATGCACTAGGGTTGATAAAGTAAAAAATGAAATTATAAAATTAGATTTAAACATTTTCCCAATTAACGATAGGATGGAAGCAAATAAAATGAAATTGAAAAATCATATTGATAGGATGACAAAGAATAAATTGCCAAAGAACATAATGAATTATTAACTATTGGGAGGAAAGATTTGAGTACACCTTGACGATAGAGACCGGAACAGTTGAAATTATCTGATCCTTAAAAGAAGAAGTAGAAATAGATTTTTAAGGCCACTTCCGCTCAAATCCTCACTTCCGATCAAGGCGGCATAGTTTCGATCTCAGCGGCCATAATTGGGCTTTATAGTGGATGAAGCGACCCCTGGTTAGGTTTTCTCCGGGCATTACATTTCCCCCTGCCATTCATTCCACCGTTGCTCTATCATCGTCGTATCGCACATTTACCTTCATCGTTCAGAATAACGATTCTGCCTATTTTCGGTGCGCGCGTTCCAAATGGACTACGCTACTGTCCTCTGCCAGCCGTGTGCGGAACTCCAATATCTAGTCGGCAGGTGAGTCGACATTAGAACACTTAATGTGAGTATATATGGTGTTTGTGCTGCATAACATCCGTCATATGACTTTCTCTTATTATGCTTTCTATCCTCACATTTTAATTTCTTAATTTTCTTCTTCTTCTGAGGCACATCCCATGGCAGCACAAAATCTGCCTCACGGTAATTTCTCACCTCTTTGTTCGTGATATCAAGAGCTGAGGGCAGTACTGCTGAGGGTATGCAATCTATCTCCGGACTTGCAATATGCTGCAAGATATTATCAGAATGTAATGTACAATAGTGTAAGAAGATAAGTTCGGTAAATAATAGTTGATGGCAGGCAATGCGACAGACCAAAGACATAATTTATTTTGGTAGTGAATCAGAATCTATTGCTCTATATGGAAGAAGATGCAAAGGTATAATTAGATCTCCTATTTTTTAGCTATATAACTTTACAAAATCAAAGTCTTTCCGTCACTACTTGCAGTAACAATAGTTACTGACGGTTTAATTTGTTTTAAAACAAACTTCTTGATGACTGTTCCAAAATTGGTATACATTTTTATAATCTTACATTAGCATCTTGGACTGTTAAGTTTGAAACAATAAAAAAATAAATTCAACGGATTTCATTTTCAAATAGCACCAACACATCAAACAATGCTTAACGATTGCGCAAGGAACTGTTGTATGCTTCAGAAAGAGTAAAATACATGCCCTGGATCCCTGTAAATAGCAACAGCAGCAGCCTTCTACGGAAATGACAATATTCCCCTTTGCGGTGCCTCTGCCAAACCAAAGTCGCTGGTGCTTGTTCCAATATCGTTAATTGAGATGCGGAGCAGAGTTTACTCGAAATATTGAATTCCTATACACTCAGCTTGCTTTGCCTGTGCTTGCCTCGCTGGCTCACTCGGTAATGAATGAGACTCATTGATGATTTATGTTCGCGAAGGAGCGCAAATATTTTCAATGCATTCTCCGCCTGCCTCGAGACATTAGCTTAAAATAATTAATACTTAACGGTTAAATAGACGCGAAGTTTGGAGATTAATAATTACCGAATGAAGTGCTTCTTAGTTTAACGAGATTAAACAGTCGTTTCCCATGCGTACCAATTCCACTTATACCCAATTCCAAACAATGCCTTGTGCTCGTTCATCTGTAGCACACAGCTTAATTTGAACAGCGTAAAAATGAAAAAAAAAATTACAATAATCAAGAAATATTTAAGTATTGATAGGCTACCAAAGTCCGCAGGAAAGAGATTGCTTTTAAAATAATTATATTTTTATCTTATTTTATAAACTGGCTAGAGATAAGGTTGAACACCCTCGACTTTTCTTTGCATAAGATTGGAATGTCAAACATTTCAACCGAAGAGAGAGCTGCTGCCATAAATTAATTCTGAGGAGGAAAGCAAAAAGGAAAAGAAAACTTCTTCTGCACAGATACTCCAACCATTCCTATTAACTTCCTGAAATTATTCCATAACTTCCAGATAATTTTATAGATAAGCAATTTACATAATTATGCTACTGGAAGCTGGGCCAGAGGCTCACGCTAGCGAAAGTTCGCGTTAAATAAAACTCAAGAGAGTTGGAACTCATAGAGATACAGAAAGTAAATAAACGTTTGCTTTCTATTTAATGTTTGCTCCTAATGTCTGAATTGTTTATTCACTACCAAATAATTTAATAAATAATAGTAACTTCTTTCATTGACGAGAAAGAAGAAATTAGTCACATGTTTACAATTAAATGTTCTCATATTTTACAATGATTTCCAAAAGTAACAATAAGTATAAAAATAGCGAATGAGCATAATAATATACATGTCGTGTTTTCAGATTAATGCGGTTGTAATTTTGTCGTTTAGAGCGTGCTACTTTGCTTCCAAGTTTAGAGTAGTGTAATCAATCATTAATTTATTTTATTATTTTTACGGTTTTGTACACAAGGACTAACGTAATATTGTTATACCTATGGTTATGAGGAGTTTTGGAATCAAAACAACTAATATCGAAGAATATGTCATATGTTTATATCTAAATTAAATACCAACCTAAATTCTAGATGTGAGGCTAATTGCAAAAAGTAAGTTTATCATGAGTTTGAATGCCCTATAAATTACCAAAACAAAGCACGATTAAATGCAGACAGACTTTTTTAACGCACTGTGACTGAGTCACACTGCTTAAAGGCGAAATGGTACGCATTTAAAAAGAAGGATTTTAATGTTACACAGTCCTAAATTTTGAATATTACCATAAGATGCATCACTGCTAAATGGCAGAATTTGTTACCACCATGTTTATTAAAGTAGATATTACCGCCTAGCATACTAATAAAAATAACACAAAGTTATTACTGATGACATATTTGGATTTAATTTTATGCTATAACTCCCTCATTTCATTTCTGTTTTTTAACATATTTTTGTAAGCGCATTTCGTATAGAGAATTTAAAATTTTTACAATAAAACGAATTTTAGATCCAAATTTGCTGCTACGTTAAAATTCATTTTAACCACGAAAAAGTCTGTTATCATCTGGCTGTCATCTGTCAGTTGCGTGTCTGCCAGGAAAAGGCAAACTGACGGACAGGTTGCAAGGGAGAATAGAAGTCGACGGCTGACTTGAATGGGGAAATTAGTTTAGAAATTTTTTATTAATTGTAGCACTCGCTCACAGCGAAAGGCCTAATAACTGCGGGATAACACACAAAATGAGAAAATTAACGCTTTTTCGGTTAATGCTGCGTGAGTGATAAAAACTGCTTGCGTTGGGGTTGAAAATAAAAAGAGATGATTCTACTGTTTCTAATACGAAATGCCCTTTGTTCGAACAAATAAGACTGTAGCAAAATTATGTTGAGACCGCTTTCTCACCTCTAAATTCAATGGTGATTTTTTATATAAAATGGCGGAATTGACCAGTAGAGGTCTCTGAAGACAGGTGCCACTTCGAAGGTTAAAGAGCAGATTTGCAAGAAAATAATTATATACATAGGACTTTCCACTTTTGTTATTTCATTGCAAACGGTTCGGATATGTAAGTGTCTAAAGATTAACGCATCTAACGGGTTTTTTAACATTATCAAATTTCATCTTCCACACCAAATGCCATCTTCATTTAACACTTTTACCTCAACAAAAGAACTAGATTGATTGTCGGGTCATTTAACGCTCTCACTACGCATGTAGACAAAAAAGCAAGAAATAATTATAGGCGTGCACAAGTTTGACTGGCGTAGCAGAGGTGAACAGCTGCAGTATTTTACACATATATATTACCATTGAAATTTGACTCGGCTTGTTTGTTGCAACCCGAGGGTGTTCTTTGTAATAATGTGCTATTGTAAAACATTTCATCAAAAATTACGTAATATTGTAGTGATCAACGCATTTGAAAGTTGATCTGGAGGGCTTGGTATAGAACTCCTATTCTCCCGAGTAAAATTTCCGACAATTTGAGAGCTGGCGACACTTGTCAGGAAGACGAGGTTATGGATGTACAAAGAACCGACTCGGCGGACCTTGATTCTTCGTGGCCAGATTATTTGTCACACACTTTGTTCTCCAATGAAGAAAAATACGTTTACTTGATTGTTTTATTTTTCTGCATTACCTTAGTTGGGATATACTTACAATCTTTTTTACTCCTCATATGGAAATTTACGCTAAAATTTTATATAGAAAATAGAGGGAAAAAAAATGAACGATCGACACAACATCAAGATCCATAAAATTAAAATTATAACACACTTGAGAAGTCAAGGCAGTCAGAAAGTGCAAAACTTATTTAGTGGTGAACAAGATAGGCAGCAGCATGCCGTCCACCTATTGTACAGTGAGAGCAGTTTAAAAAGCAAGATAGATCAGATAGTGAGCGGCTAGACCCCGCAATGCCGCCAGCCTTTTCTTGCGCAAACTTGCGGCGCTCAAGCCTAATGTACAACGATTACTAAAAGAAGTTGGCACTCACCCGTGCTGCAAAAGTTTCCCATTTTCTCAGATATATCCTCAATATCTTCTTAGGAAATTATTACTGACAAGCCCCACTTCCCCATCACTATTGGATCTAACTTTGTTTAAAAAAAAATTTTTTTTTTTTAAGAAACTCCGGTTTGTGAGGGTTAGTTGAGTATATTATATTTTTCAATATCCCACAAAAATAAAATCATAAACTGTTAGATCTAGGGAACGAGAAGACCCATAAACCACACCAATAATTCTGAGACCAAATATACGGAGCAATAGTCATGGGTTAATGATCAGTTACAGCTGTTTTATTAAACTTCAGTACTAACTGTGATATTGTTTCCCGTGTTGGAACAGCTCTGACAGGAAATTTACGCCTAAATCTTGTCTGTTTCATACTGCCACACGAATTATTGTACGTAATGAATATACGACATTGCAATCTCACTATTTAATGAAATCTCATTCTGGAATGCACATCACTACTGCCCGACTCTATCAAAAGCCCGCTTACAACTGACTGGAAGAGAGAATAGCACCACAATTGGAGAGGAGTGGGCCTTCTAGTTGGTCGTCTAAGTTGCGGATTTTTAAACTGCTTTCACTATACAAGTCTACTAGATTATTTTTGTATAATTTTAATTTAAATTTTTTAGGAATTATATGTTGCATTTCTCGCTCATTTTTTGCATATAATCTTTTCTTTATATTGTCTATGAGGGTACAAAAATGCAAAGTGATTTATAACATGATGGGAAAAAGAATCCCCTGGATAGAAAAATTATGAATTTATTCTTATTCAAAATATGGCAACAGGCTTACGGATTTTTTTTCTTCTGGTACAAAGCCCATGATCTTTGCTGAAGATAGCGAAAACAGCATTTAAAAAGTAAAAATTGCAAAGAAATGAACATATTTCATAAACAAATAGATAAAGAAATGGGTTAATTACCAAGAACCTTCTCTACCTAGGAGAGATCAGTAAGACTTTTAACAGCAAACTAAAAAATAGAAACTACTGGGGGTTCCAGAAATGCCGTATCAGTATTCAAATGAATCAACCAGAAGGAAGTAATTGAACAGAAAAGCTGTTTTGCACGTAATGAGTAAGATCTTTTTGAAGACATCTATTTATTACCTTGCTAATGGATTTGATTACGAGTACTTTTCCCTGTTTACAGTTCTTTATTTGCCCCGTTATAGGCTAAGCCTGCTCTAGTCCTAATTACCTCTTCTTAGTCTCTGTAAAACACAGTTTTCCTTTCCGTTAGTAGTAGGTATATCTCCATTTACAATAAGAGTAGCTAAAACTAACTTTACGCTCTGTTCCTTTGGTCGACGCACGTTCGTGGCAAATTTGTTAATCTAAAATGTAATGGAACGAGGAAATCTTCTTTAATATTACTACATGTAGTTCACAGAATAAAATATTTGTTGGGTAAACTATTGTGCTATTATTTCTCTTGATCATTCATCAGCATATTTATAGCTTTTCAGTAACGCCTACAAAGCGCCCGAGACAATTTTCCATATTCTTGAGGTGCCTATTTTTCGACCCCCTTTCTACTCGTAATTTCTTTATAAAGCAGAGCCTCGTTAACCTTATCGTCTTTAATCCGGATCGAAATCCCAATTTTTATCTTTCCCTTCTCCAAGTGTGAATACTATGTAACTGGTGAAAACGTTTTCCTCGAATATGATGATTTAGAAAGTTAAATTGAGTAGTTTGTGGCGTAGTTAACCCTTCAGGTTTTATTAAAAGTTTTCAAACATTCCCGGCTGTTCAGATAAAAATGTTAAATGTAAATTTCCAGTTATATCGGACAATGTACGTTGGCTATGGTATGACGACGAATGACGTAATCTCATCAGATGTGCGTCTACAGATTACGAAGACAATGATAACAGAACAGGAATGAGTCTGGTTCACAGTCAGGAAAGGTGGCGCCTCATATGAATGAAATGATGGCTTACGAGTACATAGAACGCCAAGAACATCCGCAGCAATTATGGTAGTGAAACGCTTGTGGGATGACTTTCTTTCCCAGCTAGTCCAGACAAACAAGGTCGTATCTTTGGCGTTCTGTATATTTACATACTTCTATTTCAGAAATGCTTGAGGAAAAGTTTATCTTCAATTAATTTCTCTTGGAAAAAAGTCGTGGTAATGGCATATTGCTCTCCCTTCAAAATCTCATCTTATATTTAATGGGCTGTCCCTTTACAAGAGCGAAACTATTTCGTGCAGGTCTGTTAATAGTTTTGGTAGTTGATAAAGCGCACAAGGAGTGTGGCCACAATCGGCTAACAGGAGTTTCGTGCTTTCTTGCTCCAAATAAACCACTTCATTTCCTTCCTCTGCCATGACTCTTGCAGCGAGTTGGCTGCATTATGAAACATGATCCCTTCCACCGCTTTCCCGCCTGCTAAAGTGTGTTCTGTGTGCGTTTCCCCAGATTTAACGGATGTGACATAAAGAGAAGAGAAGATTATTACGGACTGACAAGGAAACAAGGCGACGGAGAGATTTGTTTTGTTTTCTTGTTAATTTTCCACGTCGCGAGGACAGAAAACGTTCTCCACGTGGTGCTTGGCGCGTGTTTCAACGAAATATTTGAGTCGACAGATGAGCGAAGAAAAAGAATAATTTGGTGTTATTACTGCGGTGAAGACGGTGGAGAAAGATACTTGTTTTTACTGCTTTCATTGCGTTACTAGGTTTATAAATGTTACTGGAGGTAAAAGCTTCTAAGGCTGCTGTGCTGCAGAATGAAGCCTTTATGATCAGCCCTAATGTCCCTTCATTGAAGCGTTATTCTGAAAAAGAAGAAAGAAGTTTGCACATTTAGAGTGCCCTAGTTTATATATAAATCTATTCTCTGGTTTAAATTAATTGCACTTACTGCTGTCTGACTCTGAAATCGTGAGTGCTAAAAATCTAACACTTACAGGAAAATTTAAGAAAAGTTTAGACTAACTATTTTTAGCACACATTTCATATCTTATTAGGGGTTTGTAACTGAGCTACCCCCCCCCCCCCGAGAAAGGGAGAGTATTTTGATGTTACTAAAGAACTAGGGGGTCCAATTAAGCCTCGATTCAAATATATTTTATTTTAACTTTAAAACATTAATTATTTTCTGAAATAATAGTTAACTTTTGTTATTAAAATTAATTTATTGTGAAATATTATATCTTGCAGTGGGCGCTAGCAAAGTTCCTAAGTTCCTAAATAAGATGAAATTCAAATGTTGTATATACCCGTTTTTAGAACTACGGATCTAAAATAGTGCTGCAAGACTATATTAACAATTTATAGGCGAGGTAAAAATGTGTACAACGACGCTTCGTTGTGGTGCTACAGGCGTTAACTCCAAAGCTAAACTTTGTTTATGTACAGTCAAAAGAACTGAAAAAGAAAACAAGACTGTACCTTAAGCATGTAATTTATTATGTCAAATACAAAACATTACTACACTGCCCATATGCCTTTATACACAAATGAGCAGTCAATGCATTACCGTCTGCCAAGTGACTACCAGCTAGCTCTTCATGCATGAAGGAATGAGCCCATAGCAGTCCTATCAAACACAAAGTTCATAAAAATAACATACTTCTTATAACCTCACGAGATCTATGACATATGGTTAGATTGAGACACTGCTTGCTTATGAGTAGGTCTGCTAATGCCATTAGTTTACTAACACACGTCAAATCGCTACATAGATATGACGTTTATACCTATAGATACTGAAGCGCTTAAGATCATTTGTTTCCACTCTTAAAACACTTAGTATTACGAGTACGTCTAAATTCTTTGATATTTTTTTTCCCGCATCCCGCTAGTTAAAATATTTTATATATCGGATTTCAAAAAGCAATGGCTATCATTGTTAATTCAACTTGAAACAAATAATATCTTTAAACTATAATATTATATGTAAATATTCTTCTCTAAAACAGTTTTAAGTCGTGCATTGGAAAGAGCTTTATAGCCAACACTGGTGGTTCATTCGGCATAGTGGTTTCCGAACTTTTTCGACTTGCGAAACCCCTTCATAAGAATCTGAGCTGTGCGAACACCTTATTAATGAACAAAATATTTAACAACCTTAAATAGCCTAAAGTTGCTGTATTTAAGGTAAATAGATCTATTTATTCTCTAACATAAATGCCGCTAGTGGCCGAGATAGTTAAAGCGCGGACTCGTGAGCGGGAGGTCTGGGGTTCGAATCGCGCCAGGACCGTCCTCCCTGACTGAGGTTTTTCCCAGATTTTCCTCAATACTCATAAATGGCAAATATCGGGGAGCTACACTAAATTTAGGCCTGGAACGATTCCTTCCTTAAAATAAGTAAATCCTTTCCCAAAATATTATTTCATCTCATGTATTATCAGTGCCCGTCGCCTATGGTGTCTTTGTAGCAAAAAACAGGCGTTAAATACCATTCATTCATTCATTCATTTCTTCCATAAATGATGCCACAATCCGTAAAATATTAAATTACATAACTTCCAATTAATAAATATATACATATATATAATGAATTGATATTTTAAAATTAAAACGCACAATTAAACATCAATGTAATAATATATCTATCTATCAATCACCAAACTCATATTTCACATTTTTAATTTAAACCAGACGCTGAGAATTACTTTTTTGACATTACGATATTTTATGTAGTGACGAAATTCCATGCGGAGTTAACTTTCTCATTTACGGGACAATTTCAATATTTTTAACAAAACAGTGTGTCCTTCTTACTGATTTCAAATGATGAGATGAATAAATAGTTTGTTTTGGACGTCAAGAGCTTTAAAGTCGGGAACCACAGAAAATGAAAGTGACATAAGACAATGTTTCACCAGATACGTCATCTCCATGTCTACCTCTTCTTATAACAGATTAAGGAGACTACTAACTGCCACTAAATATCTAAACATTTCAGAAAATTGAATATAATACAATCTATCTATGGTGGCTATAGTTCGATATTCCAGCTATAATAATAATAATAATAATAATAATAATAATAATAATGATAAAAATAATAATAATAATAATAATAATAATAATTCATAAATAAAAAAACTCAAAACCCGTATTCTAGATCTTTCTCGTTATTTCTGAATATATCATATGTCATTAATTAACACAGAAAACGAAACAGGACTCTTCCATATTAAACGCACATTTTCCCCATATCTTTTCGTAATGTTTCCTTTCATTTTCTGAAATATTCTTATCCGTATTTCACAAGTGGGTCAGTTGCCTGAGATGCCTGTATTGCTTTGTCAGTGCTGCAAATAATGAAGGAGGGAGGGGGGAGGTCTGAGGTAAGTAAGCACTACGAGAGTTGTGGCACCCGAAACTAATGCCCAACTTTGCCGAAGTTCGTGGGATGTAAGTGGATGGTTACGTGCTCTTAAGTGAAGTTGTTTCATTGGTGCCGTCAAAATTGTGACATTAACGCAAGGTAACATTAACACAAGTTTAAAGTGTTGCCTGCACACAACGAACAAAAAGCTTCGATCAGCTTCGGGTACAGAGTGTTCCTAAAGATAAACTTCATATGTAAACAATGAGATAACCTGTAACTTATAAAAACAGTAGCCAAGGTTTTTACTGTGAATTCTGCTGACATCTTGCATTGGTTATTAAGTTGTATTTTTAGCATAGAATAAGATCATGCAGTTTGTATTCTGCACATTATTATACAGAAGCCCCTCCCCCGCCAAATAACCAAAGATCATATGCAAAATAATTCGTACAAAATAAAAAGTTAAACGTACATGTCTATGAGCTGAAGGACGAATGTGATGTGCTACTGAAAGTGACAATGTGGGCCACTGTGTCTTCCCATGACATAATTGGTCCGAATTTCAATGGGGATGCAGATGGATTTGGACATATTTTGTGCGCTGAACAACCTACTTATGTACAAGCATGTGTTTCAACAAGATGGGGCGACCTCCCATACTGGTCACAGAAATGATTGCTGTTTCCCGGTCGGCTGATTTCTATTCGTATACTTCACGAAATATACTGATATTCATTCCTCGTAGTCTAGATTAACTTATTGAAAACATCGAAACATTCCTGCACAGTGCAACAGAAGAGAAGTGTGGTGCTATGTTCACTAGGATGATAATCCATATGGAATATGTCGTACACAAACATATAGAACATAGTTGTATGATAGTTAATTGTGTAATAAATATTACTAAAAATGCAACTTTTTATATTTCGGTTAGCTTTCTGGTGGAAGCGGTACATAGTTATTTGTGGTTTATTTTCTTTTAAATTTCATTTATAAAATAGGAAATAACCTGAATAAAATCTGAAAAACTAAATATTCTTGAAATATAATATACTATGTGTTATTTATTTATATATCTTTTAAATATAAGTTATTATTTTAAAAAATATGTCATTATGATTTAGATATGGGGCTCTTGGACAAGAGTGACTCATAAATACATTATCCCTCATTCATTTCAGTAAACATGCTAATTTACACAAAATCGACATCAAAATAAATTGAAATGTATTATTATGCAAATTGTTATGATTAATTACTAAATAAAAATATTTCAAAATGTCATTATAGGCTTTATTTAAAAAAATGAGAAATATAAAATAACCTATATGTTTCATTGCCTGGAACAAATGTACATATCAGCCTATGTAAATTGGCATTGGTGCTGTTTTTTGTAATACAATCAATTACACAGTATGCATTAAGGTCATAAGGATAGATAAATTTGTTGTATGCAGTTCAGCTTGTTCATTATAGTTAAATGATTATATAATTGCTTTGATCCTAAGAGTTGGATCAAAGCAATTACAAATACTGGTAGTAACCAATATTTACATGCCCAAAACAATATAGAAATGACTAATTCCTTATAAGTAATACATATATAGCCGGTCCACAATGTGTAAAAAAAGTAGAATTGAAGAAGACTGTTTCTGCTGCATCAGGAAAATGAAGTTAATAAGTGGTATGCGGCAGTAAGGAAACCTATTTACATAAAAAAAACATTCCATTAGGCTAGACAACTTCGAAACGAGAAACCTGAGGATTTATCTACAATTATTTTCACAGATTAATCCAAATATTAGGGCTTTGCTAGCGGGAGACTTTCGCTGGCTGATCTGAATAGATATTTGGTAGTAAGGAAGCCTATCAACCTATCAAATAAGAAGAGGGGCCAATCGATCGTTCTGGACATCTGCGGATAGGTCTGAAGTACTTGTCACAGATGAATCGAAACATGAGTGCTTCGGTAGGTTCGCCGACACAAAAAACAGGTCTCCCATCAGTGTATTCCGCTAACTGTTAAATATGATGCGGATTTCTAATCGTTTTGGGTTTTTTTTTTCGAGCAATGAATTGCGAATATTTTGAAAATTGAACGAAAGAGGAATAAGAAATAGAATCACAAATGTATTCTGTGTCATACAATAGTATTTGAATTGCATCTAGTAGGAAAGGTTTCACCTTTCAGCAAGAAATAATCCTAAACATTCATCTAGATACCTGAATCTAAAGAAAAACAGAAAATTCTAAAAGACATGATTTGGCCATGCCAAGTTTGAACTGCAACTTCATAGAATTGTTATGGAACGAAAGAGATAGATTTGACAGGAAGTGCATTTAAGATACTTAAAACTGTTGGGGAAGTATCCAATGAGAGTGTAATAATAATAATAGCAATAAAACCAATAACAACAATAAAGATAAAGATGATGATGATGATGATGATGATGATGATGATGATGATGATGATGATGATGATGATGATGATGTAAGACCATCTCTCCCACTTCACCAGGGCTAATTAGATTACAATATACACAATACAATTAAGGCATGAATGCTTTGAACATAGTGATTGTTAAAAACTGCTATATCCAAATAAATAATCATCGAGCAATAATCTAAATTGTCGTTGTGACCGGCAGTCCTTGATATGAGACGGTAGAGTGTTTCAAACACGAGCAGCGACAACTGAGAAGGACGAAGGAAATTAAGAGATTTGGTGTAAGGGTACAGAGAAAATGGAATTGTTATTCGATTGGGTGTTTAAATTATGATAAGAAAATAATTAGTGAAAATGTGTCGAAAGATAGTGCGGAGTTAAGGGGTATAGAATTTGACACAGAAGAATGAGGGACAGCATCCAGTCAATGCGGGATAACAATTCAAAAACTGGAGTTACATTTGCGTAGTTTACATATGTAGCGAACGCAGACTCCTAAACCAAATGTGTAGACTTGGCTAAGCAATTAAAGGTGGATACTTGGACGAAAAGAGATTTTTATTTTGTTTCTTGAAATGGGTATGTTTTGCCTACAATACTGTGCTTGTATCTAATAAATAAAACTGTTTGTTTGCTGTTTGTGTTCCACTTCGAAATATCAGGAAAATTTATGCCATGAGCAATAGTGAATGTAGTCATATATTTTTACTGTACACATTTTAATTCTGCTAATGCATTTCGTAAGTGGGAGAAGGTTATAGTTAGGCAAATGTAGGTAATTTTGGTCTCAGAAAAATACGAAAAATAATTTTGTAGGCAATTTTGGTCTCAGAAAAATACGAAAAGTAATTTTGTAGCGATACTTGCTAAAGAAATGAGATTTATGAAGGAGTCTAAAGCTTTTGAAGTTGCACTGACTACCTATCTAAAAGCTTCGAGTGGCCAACTAAAGCTCGTTATAGCTTTAAATGTGTTTCACATTTTCATTTCGGTTATTCTCTTGGTCGAAGCACCGAAGGGAAAAGTAATCTATGTGACAAAAGTAAGCAGGCATTGGTGCTGCTATTCTTTCCTAAAAGGAACTCATGAGTTGAACAAAGCGGTCCACTGAGACAATGAATCTCCCACACCTACAGGATTAATTTATCAGTCTCCGTAACTAAATAGTCCAGCACTTTACATATCCGATTTCCTGCCATTTTATAGGAATACAAGAGAATGCAACGTAATTGTAATTTGATTACAGATAATGCAAACTTCTACAATTTCTAGTTTGGACTATTGTGAACTATTAAATGTACTGTCATTGCCAAATATATTATGTAAGTTCTGTCCTTTTTGCTCTTGAATTTATGCTTTGCCTTTACTTTTCTCCTTAAGTGTGTACTTAATGTCTACAATTAAACGGACCGCTTAATTTTTTTCACCAAAAGGCAATGTTGTTATTTATCATTCCCAATGGACATTGTTTAAATAAATATTAAAACACTAGCATAATAAATAATTTATTTCAACAGCAGCTTAAGTATAATTTGCAAGCAATGACATTTTTCTTATTATACCTTTTAATTAACCCCACTTTTGTAACCAAGGAATAGCACGCCAACTAAACTGTAGATTGCTATGAAACGATTAAGACAACATTACAACAAATTTTAATGGAACAGATTAAAAATAACTATACTGAAACATTGTTAATTTTCAATATTAGTACAAAACTAAGATTATTGAGGAAATTGGCCAACATTTTATTACTCTATAACACAATCTAGTTTCTCTTCTTTGGAGAACCATAAAAGACGTAATATACACATTTATGGCAAAATTTTTCAATTTATGATAAAAAATTTCACTCTGTAATAAAATCCAAGGGACAGAAAGGGGTAAAACTATTACCTTTTTAATTTGTATATTTTTAGATAGATTAAATTGTACGAAATCTCATTTTTTCTAACTTATAAGTATGTTCAAAACTGAAAAGTATGTGCTATGAATGAGTTTACTCGATTAGGAGCTGCCCAACTATTGAAAACGTCTTTATTTCCTCACTTCATGCTCAAAAGGTACATCTTGGTAATTTTATATTTGATGTGGCAAACCTCTAAATAAATCTTGTAGTACCTTTATAAACACTTAGGTATCTAAAAGAAGAACATGCTCCAACCTACAGGGGCTGCAGTTCATTGAAAGGTACTGTAAACTTTATTGCTTCAATTCTGAAATGTTTGCTTTTATCATATAACATGCATATTTTCTCAGAATAAAACATACAACTTTGCTTCGAAATATTTAAATGTGTTTAATAAACACCTGTGTTTAATTTAACGCAGCATTTTTTGATAAAGAATTTTCATCAAATTTACATACATTTCATGGAAAAATGACACAAAAGTGTAAAAATTCATGATTTATGAAAAAATAATAATGGTTTCGAAATAACTATCCTCAGTACAGTATTATATATAGAACGATAGTCTAACTTCCAACCCCGAAAGAATATATTGCACAGTTTCCATAGCTATCTTTCATATATCCGAGCATGAAAATGTTTGTAGTTTTATTCTTAAATCATATCCCAACCATATATCTAAAACATCTTTTCTGTCCGCTGCTTTATCAATTGTACCTGTGACTAACATATAAACGGAAGTTTTGATAAGATGCTGCTTTGAAAACAACTCTCCTTCTTTTGTAGTAAATTTCCCAATTTCCTTAATACAGTCGTTTATAGTATGGTGTTTTCTCAATCCCTACTTAATGTTTAGGCTGATACATCGTTCTTCACTTGTTGTCAATTCTGATAAGAAATGATTAACCATTCGAAATATCCCCTCAAACTTTGTAAATAAATAAATAAATAAATTGCGAACGGATAAATTGATCTTTTCCATATTCACATTGAACGATGATTATGTAGTTAAGTTTCATGGAATTGTAGCAAACATCTTCTTTGCTGCTTAACACCATCAGGGGTCAACAGATTAAATTATGTTTATAAATACAAAGTGCAAACGTTTCTGCGTGTGGCTATGCAAAGTGCACCAAGAAAAAGTCAATATCCAGAAATTATTAATTTATTAACGCTCCAGAGATTACTTTACTTAATACTATGTATTAAAATTGCACTTTGCCTATTTTATTAAATCTTTCTCTTGTTTGTATATTATTTCTGAGACATTTATTACAGTCCAGCAATAACCAGTAAGTGTGCACCCCAGTTTTAAACTCTCGGATTGTAAATATTGGTTCTGAAGATTTTCCACTTATGCAGTTCACGAATCAGGGGGCCATTAAGGTACTTGAAAGCGTTGCCTCACCCGTTTCGTATGGCTGGGCTCAGTGTTGCCAAACTACATTATTAGAACTATAATTAACTTTGAAATATATAAATATTCCATTAAATCAAATAAAATATGTAATGAATAAGAGTAACAAATTTTAAAGAAACAGTGGTATTTTATGTTGACTAAGCAGGTAAATGATTAATTTGTGAGTACCTTTAATTTAAACCAATGGAGTTAGTCACTAAATAAATTATTTAATTCTAAGGTGGGAGGTCTTTAAGTTTGGTGTTCGTTTAGATGTTTCTCATGTGGCTTGGGAAGCCCCTGCAATGAAAACCATAGAGAGCGTACTATAACATAAAATATTAATTGTCCGGCTAATGCGTCAGGTGTTTCAGTAAATGCTGTAATTACCATATATTGCCCCTTTATTATTACATATGCTACCTGCAGAGATTTGAGGCCGTTCTCATGCGTATGCCTCTTATCACACAAGGTAACTTTACAGGTGTGTTTTTGAAAAGTTGTTTAAAATTAAAGACATGTATATGACAATAAAATTTTCTGAAGAAAATATTTAAAGCAACTTCCAAATTTAATTCAATGGATTTATACGTTATAATAACCCGAATTAGTATTAATCCAATTCGGTGCCTTTCTGTTTTTACTATCATGAATTACTTCTGGACTAAAAGAATTCAGATTCTGAATTTATAATAAATAATAAGTCATTCTAGCTAATTATTTTATATGGTATTTATTATACAGCTGAGACTTCATGAAGTTCTGTATTGTTAGTATGCTGGAATTCATTCATGTTAGTTGTTTTAATTGTGTATCTTCATAATTATATTCAGTATGTAAATACTTAAGAGAACAGTCGAAATGAAAGGAGGCATTCAATTAGAAATAATGAAGTAATTAATAAACATGACTAAATGAGAAAGAACTTTATACAGATTTTCTATCTGTCTGTTTCCTGTTTACAAGGTATTCCTCCGTCTTCCGGCTACGAACTCCATCTGCCTTGCTACTGGCCTTCCTCCGTTCCACGACTTTCCTAGCGCTAGTCAGCTCTTCACACTCGATTTGTCTAGTTCGAACTTTTCTTCTCCTCTCAGACGGATTCTAAGTAATTGTCATCTAGATCTTCATCTACAATCTTTCTCTTATTCTATTGTTATGACTCTATCCCATCCAGAGATTCTCGCTAACCTGCGCAGAAAATCAATCTCTACATTTCTCCTTCTTCAGAAATTTGCCATGCCTCTCAACCATTTGTCAAACTGCTATTTACAAATGTATTATAAATGGCAATTTTAACATTGTTTGTGAAAAGACTTACTCCAAAGAATCGAGCTTATAGCTCAATACCTTTCTTTGTTATCAATATCTCTGCCTTGAGTACCTTTTTGGTTTATTATTGTTCCTATCTGTTGGATTGGAACCAACACACATATGGGTAATTTTTTTCATATTTATTTGAAGGCCCCGTTTTTCATATTCCTCTTTAAGTTTCCTTATCATATATTCTACATTATCCAGACCCCGTTCCAAAGCAATCTATCATCCGCAAAATGCAGCAAATATATGGAGTTTTATTTCCAACTCGGTTACTCACTCCTTGACGTTTTTATGTTCACACTTCCAGGAACTTATTTAAAATATATTTTATACAAAGTAGACGATAGCCCATAAACCTGCGTCAATCCTTTACTTACAAGAAAGCTTTAGATATTCTTTTTCCCAATTTTATTTTTGCCACCTAGTTCTTTTACAGTAATTTTATAGCATGAACCAGCATGTTATTCATTCTTAATGTTTTCAGTATCCCAAATACTTTCTTCACTGGCACACTATCATAAGCCTTTGGCAGGTCTATGAATAATAAATGTAGGTTTCTTCCAGTTGCTTTCTTCTTTTCTATTATTTGGGAAAGACAGATTAAATTTCCTGTATAAGATCTATCTATAAAATTTGTTTTTCAATCAGTTCTTTGTTATCGATAATCCTCCTCACACAAACTATCCAATTTGTTGCCTTGGTTTTCCGTTCCACTTTTCCCCCAACAGTACATTCCATCGTTTTCTTTCTTATTCTACTTGTTTAAAAAATATTGATTTTTTCCACTTTAACGTATCAAGGAATCTTTACTACAGTCATTGGATTTTTAACTCTTGAGATTTTAATTTTATCTATTCCTGATTCTTTGGCCAAACTCCGCTCATCCACTATTTCTTTATTTTCAGTTATGACTGTTCTTCATTTTCTCTTTCTAATGTTAGATATGCATAATATACATGTAACATTACATATAATGATACATGTACATGTAATACCAATTTTTATATTCCTCTATTAGTTTCTTCATTAATTAAAATCATTTTAATTTACTGAGAGATTATCACTTTTGCATTTGCAAATGTGATGCAAATATGATTCATCACATTCTCATAGTGTTACTTTTTCTGGTTACTAACATATACGCATGCTTATTTTGAAGAGTATAGTGACAAACAACAGCTTTAAGTGAAACATTCTCTGGATAAGCAAATTCAATTTTAATCTCGCATCTATTGGCATATTCTTTAGAAGTTCCTCTGAAGCCTACAATGATCACTTCATAAACTTTCTGGAGGTGAAAAAGTGAAAAATTCCTGTAATTTTAAAATGTTTATTCTGAATTTCTCCAAAGTTAACAATCTTAGCATAAACTATGGTAATATATTAATAATAATAATAATAATTATTATTATTATTATTATTATTATTATTTATATGTTTAAGGCACATAAAATATATTTTTGAAAAAATATTAAATAGAAGGGCAAGATAAACAATAAAAATTTATTTGTGGATTTTGTGAAATACGAAATAAAATGATTTTATTTACGCACGCTCTATAATATCTCAGGTCATCAACGTCCCACTCAATTCAGGACGTGAACCGGCCGATAAATTTTGTTCAGAGTCCTCTTTATTTGGCTTGAGGATCTTTTACGTGCCGTAAATTTAATATATGGTACCCACAGCTTTATCCCACCTCCGAAAGAAGCCCTAATTAGGATCTATTTAAAAAAATCCATCGACCCTGGCCGGGATTGAACCCGCGATATTGGACAAAAGAAATGAAATTACTTATTCCTGAATTAGTGTTTGAAAAAATTATCGTTGCTCAAAATAGATTTCAAAATAACAATAAAAATTAAAAGGAAAGGGTAAGTATGCTATAATATATTTAATATTTTTACCAAATATGTCTTCTTACATACTTTTGAATTTGTACAATAAATTGTGCAGTTTATTCTTAGGGTTTTCGTTATTATTGTTACTGTTTACATAGGAAATACATCAATTAGTTCATGGAGTGAGAGAATTTGTCAGCAAAGAAATCCCGAGTTGTTTTATTATTGATGTTTTCCAGAAGAGGCGCGGAAAGACGATTAAAGCTTCGGAAGTGCTATAACATCTTAATCGACCACGTCTGTCATCTGTCTGGCATACGGCCCTCCATTATTGTTGAATGATGACCTCTGCAGGCTGTCGTGTATATCGAGGGGGATCAATGTGTGCAGTCTAGGAAATGTCAACAACTTCCGGATTCCCTTCTCGGAAAATTTCAGAGGGTGAGGGCGAAAAAGCTTTATTTCCAGGAACGAGGTCTGGGCTGACCACGCAAGCTTTTGTTGTGTCTGGGCTCTCACCCTCTCTTGCTTTAGCTCGTTATCACGAGTCTGACTCACTGATAATCATCAACAGCTGTATAGGCTAATAATAAATAAATGTTTCCCCATACGCAAATATTCTATCGTATTGCAACTTAGGTTGCAAATATTTATAATAATAAAAAACGTTTTAAAATGCAAGTTAAAACTGTGACAAACGAAAATGGATAGCCTTTTACACAAGGAAGCAGAGTGTAGAAACATTCGTTCAAGTAGAAATATTCGTGCAAATATTTTACAAAAATATTAATAGCATTATCTATTATTTAAACAGAGTTATATCAACTTTAGCAGGATGAAGATGTTGTAATGATATTTAAAATTCTTTTTAAATATTTTAATAATTTCAACAATTTAATCATTGAAAAACTTGACCGTTAATCAGTAGGAATGTCACGTAGTAGCGGTAGTAATATTTATTATTCCAGTTAAACTAGGTGTACACATATTGCACATCACAGTCGCAATAGTCACAAGACCGTTCATGCTCTTGTAAAACACTCCATTTCTGAAGCCAATTCCAACAAAAGAACAACAACATTTACAAGAACGCACGCATACACACGTACATGAAAGAGACACACATACAATAAGTCTGATATTTATAAAGCACATTCTAATTGGCGAATTATAGATTGAGCAAAATATTTTAATGTGTCTTTGTATTTTTCCTTCCCTTAGGTGCATTTTTTACGGAATTTTATGAACTACTCGCATCTTTCATGAGGAAAACAATACATAGTATATATTTATTTGTCCTTCAGTTAATTACTTCGATTTGATTGGTTCAAGCAGAGCAAAAACTGCTATAGACAAAAGAAAAATGGAATTTCTAGCTAAAATCATTAATACACAAATTCAAAATCTCAATAAAACCGTAGAAAAAAAAATAATTAAAACACTTTAACAAAAAAAATTATAAAACATTCTCAAATTTAAAGGATAAAATAAGTAAATCGCGGGATAATCCCATCCCCCACAAACAATTATTGCTATTAACACATTTATAATATATGCATCCTTTCCTTGTGGAATTCAGCACACTTAGCTCCCATAGGAAAAAGTAATTTTCCTATGCCTAAATATAGAATTTACGTAATAATAACAATAAATATTATATAATAATTACTATTACAATATTGGAGTATACATGCATTTTGAGTTCACCAAACGTAATTCAGCGGCTAAACAGTTGGTTGCAGCAGTTGCAAGAATATTCGCATCAGGCTTGCTACATTAGAAAATAGCCCCTTTACATGTTTTTTCAACAAAATTCTGCATATACCACTTAGAAAGACAATTTTATTATAGAAAAATAAAAGAAGATGGAGAGAAAAAAAAAAGCTTGAATACTATATTGCAGTTGCAACATGGAAATTAGTAAGAGATGTAGACAATTCTTAACAGCCCCTCCCCCAAAATACTATTGAAATTATTGATATTTAAAGTATGGGTTAAGTTGAAACATGGGCTTTAGAAAGAGATAACGGTAACGTTGCACTGCTAAACACACGTTCTATATTTCACTGCCAAATGTGCAATTAGTCACCACGTATTACAAGTGCAACTGCCACTGAGAGACTATACAGTGCAGGATGACTGTGACAGTGTTATCCAGCCCCCTTTGACTGTCATTATCGCAGGTAGCAGCAGTCACGTTTCAACTTAAACCAAACAGACTGTAGTATTACCCCTCCAATATAGTCTGCCTAGGTCTAAATAGGTTCTTGCTTTTCCCGTAACCAAGGTTTGATGCATTCCCATTTTCTCTTCGCTCTGTCCTAGTTTCGCAATTCATTTCTCTCATCACTTTATTGCCGTTCTATTCTAATGGATATATTTTCTCTTACATGCTTCTCTGTTTTTCCTTCCAGGAGTTATCCAATTTTTCTTTGGTACTCTTTGATTTCCATTTGTTCCTGCTCATACCATTATAATTTCATTTCCTATCTATTTGTGTCATTCCCTAATACAGCCATTCTTGAATTTCTTACACATCTTCTCAAGAAACTCCTTTATGTTACAATTAACTTTAACATTTTTTATTCGATCAGAACTTTTTTTTCCCTTTGTTGTATTTTATTCGCAAAATTCAATTTCATATTATGATAGGTTATACATTAATCATAATAGTCCCAAAAATGAAATTTAGGAATGCTAAAAAAGAAGAGAAAAGAGAAATGATATAAACGACAAGGAACAGCTGTGTCTTAAATCCAGTTCACCTTTAAAATTCACATATCTTAAACTGATAACAATTACGTTAACGACAATTGGAGAAGCAGAAATATGCTTTTATACACGCGAGAAGATTTATTATTATTATTATTATTATTATTATTATTATTATTACTATCATCATCATCATCATCATTATATTTTCCCCAAAGTAGAAAATTAACTGCATTAACTGTGGTGCTCATAAAAAGGAAGATTGGTGACTTCAATGGGGATGTCATCAACAAGATGATACAATTTCTTCAAAAACAAGATATCAGCACAAGCCTACAAAGTTAACGCGGGTGAAGGGGCTAGAGTTTGTGCGGCTGCGCCGGAACGCTAAGCAAAGTTCAGGACCAGCTACACTGAATAGTAGAGTGAGTGCTAAGCCAACTTTGCGTTCATGGTTGAAAATGTTCCATCAGTAGTTATAAATAAGGTTGCCGCTTTGAAAAACAAAGGGGGGGGATTTTACATATAAACATATAAATAAGGCGAATCCCCTAACGAATATTTATGTTGCTAGAGGTAGTAGTATGAAAGTAGTTGTGTTTATGTGTTTGTGTGAGAATCTTACAGACGACCATTGACAAGGAATGTTATTTATTAATTCAAGAGTTAAGACAAAACCTTCGAATATGCAAGAAGTCCGGAAAACGATAGGCAACTGGAGATAATATTTGTATGAAATGGTGCAGGATAAAGAAAAAAAAAAAAAAGAAGCCGTAGTACAATTGACGATTAAGTAGAGAGTATGGAACAAGGAAGCACGGAAGAGAAGACATGATACAGAGGAAAATGGAGGAATAAAGTTTCTGATTTTAATGATATTAAGCATTCTATTATAGGAAAAACTTGAATAAAAGTTGTTCCTTACCTTACATCAAAGACTAACTGCTGCTTTAAAAGGCAACCCAATCTCCTGTTTCACTTATCTATAAGAAAACATGGTCGTTTCTTTGAGCAGAATTAGGTTGAAGGAAGTCAGGTGAAAATAAATGTTTCACATAATGTATTCATACAGTAGAAACATTATTTTTAGCAATTTACCCTAGTCACGCTATAGGAAAATCACATTGCGCACACTGCCCAAGTAACGAGCCGATTCCCTCTGGGCATAAGAGTGACTTAAGGCTCTCATGTTAAAGGAGGAACACAGGTAATTCATGTGAAATATTTTAATAAGCGAGTATAACGTTATTGGTTTAGTGTAATGCACTAAAAAGTAAGGAAAACGCCCTTTACTGTTTAGCATTTAGTTGTTTAATAATATGAATTATGGTAAGGGTTTAAACTACTGATAGAAATTAAAACAGCAAATTAAAATAAGAAACTAATATACATCGCATTTTAGCAAAAAGGTATCTAGGCCTTTAATCTTTTATATTAAGGTTACATGCGATTTTTATGCTGTTAAATTTGTTTTTATCCCTTGTTCTGTGATACCTTCTTTATTATTAAAATAAATGTTTCTAAATATTCATCTTGTTTTCTTATTTAATTTGTATACTATGTTCAATGCTGATGGTATCTTTAATTCTGCTGTTAATGGCTAAATATTTATTTATTTTAAGATGTATTGTAAACTCCCATAATCCATCGTTCTTTCATAATCCTTTAACCTAAATTAAAGTTCCCTTGAGCAATTACAACTTCTATTGTAATAATTTTAACTGTTATTCTTTAACCAATAACAGGTTAAATATAAATAATAATAATAATAATAATAATAATAATAAGCATAACAAAGAAATATGATTTTCTCGATTTTTTTAACAAGTTGCTGTTACTAATCTTAACATTCAAAACATAAAATACTAAACTAATGAAACCGGCCAGAAACACAACCAATTTCGTTCTTATAACCATATATTTCACACCCCCTATAATTGTGGTTAATGCCGGGTACTTTCAGGTTATCAAAATCCGCCCCTATTTTCTTGTTCACAGAAATCCCGTTTTTTTATAAAAAAAACTTTATAAAAATTTAAATTGTAGCTTCATTTTGACATTTAAAATATATTACTACTACTATTATTGATCTTAGTAATCCTGTTATTTGGATCATTACTGGCGACCTGAGGTTTGAGCCTAGCCACAGGTAAGGGTGTCTTTGGGTGCTTCTACGGTACAAGCTAAAGATGAAATTAAAGATCAGCCATACTACAAATACAATACCAAGCCATGAGGAAGGAGAGAATGAAAAGGAATAGTCAAGATAACGAGAGTAGAGAGTAAGGCGCAGAGGAAAAGAACAAAAAGAAGGCGAAAAGGAAGCGGAACAGAGGAGCGAGGAGTAAAAGAAGAAGTTTGTCATTATTATGTCAATGATTGCAAAACAATAACTAACAACATAACAATTAGAGAGACAGAGGGTGAGGGAAGGTGGAGAGGAAAGAAGACCGAGTGAAGAGTAAAGGTAAAAGAAGGGGGTGATAATCGTTCACAAATATATCATTAACACAACAGCATTCAACTAACGAAGAAGAAAGAAGATTGAGAGTAGACATCATGATTATTATAGTAAACAAACATACTTCTAAAGGAGGAGATGAATGAAAATGGAGGGGAAGTAACGGTCACGGGGAAGAAGAAGTCACAGATAGGCGGTACAAGAAGAAGAAAAAATGGTGGTAATTAAAAGGAAATAGTAAAAATGTTTAAGTGTTTGATGAGTGTAAGTTGAATGATAAATACCAGATAAGTTATATAAACAAAGAAAGCAGTGAAAAAATAGCAAGAGTAGCGAGATATGTACAAATAGTATAAACGACAAAATAGCAAGAGCAAAAACATATTTAAAGTGAATGCTCAGTATATTAAGTGAACTAAGTTAGGAAAGGTAGAGTTCAAAACATGTATTAATATTGGAATTTAAGAAACATGAACATTAAAACCTAAAGAGAAATAATAACTTACATAAGAATATGCAAGTAAAAAGTAAAATAGGAATTAAGTTACCTTACACAGCGAGGGTAAGGTAGGTGTTGGTTACCAGCACCCTGACCGTTCGGTTTCCGACGGTCAATTTAGTTCTTGTAGTTAGCTGGTTATCAGTAACATGTATATTATTAAATTACCTAAAGAATTGTTTGATTTTATGTTCTATTAAGTTTATTATTATATTATATTTTCTTTTCTATTTCGATTACAATCTGTAAATGTATTATGTATATATGTATTATGTATATATATTATATGTAATACTTTTAATAAATAGCAAATAATAAAATTTGGAAGCCCCTTCACGGTGTCCTTGAAATAATTAATCAGACTTTAATTTTTATATACAAATTATATTACGAAAACTAATAAGAAAACAGAAAACATAGATATTTAAATTAGCATATAGTATTGCTTTATATTATTCATATAATGGAATGAACCTTTTATTAAGAACCTTATAGAAAAGCACAATTAAAACTCTTATTCAAATTATTTTGGTAACTGTAACTTAAGCACGATTAATATACTGTATGTAATTCATATATAGAAATAAATAAAACAAATTCAGGCATTAGGTTTTGTTCTGCAAATGTAACTAACGCCCATTATAACTCAATATGAAGTTTTTTAAAGACAGACAAATTCCTTCTCTACTTTCAGTAATTTGACATTTACTGTTCAAAGAGAGAAACATTAAAAACACAAACGGTCCCTAGGATCCGCCACCAGATACCATAACTCTAGAGTGATGCAACCTATAATATTTTACTGCCTGACTACACCCTCCTAGTATTTTCTCTCCCACATACAAACGAAAGCTCTAACCTTTCGAAACGCAACGGAGATGTGAGGCTATAAACTTTGTGGAACATGCAACTCTTGCACTGCTCGCGGCCATCGTTAGCCTAGTTCAAAATACTGCTGCAAACGTAATATTGAAATGATGCGATATAAACTTGCTGCATTAGGAAATTAGATATTATGATGCTGTGTAGTAAGAAAACTTAAACAAGAAAGCAAAACTAGAAGTAGGAGATAGAACCATTTCCTTCGCTATGGAGATGCGGTTATGAAAGAAACATCAATCTTGCTACAAAACATTAAATATTAGTACATCCAATTGTTTTGAAATGCTCAGGAAATACAGTAATCACCCAGGTAAAAATGATAAATAATCACAGCGGATTTAAATCTATTTTGATCATATAGTACCACATACAAACATACATACGATGAAAAGCATTTAGGATGTTATAAAAGGTTTCATTGCAAATTTCCTAGTATGAATAACTAACTACTCATTGAACATTAAAGCAATTTAAACAAAAGCACGTCGATTTAGATATCGAAGATGAAGTTTTAAAAACGATTTTGAATACATTTTTGATTTTACGTCCTCCCCCCCCCCATTAAACCTCACTTTGAAATTTTAAATGACACACCTATGTACTTAAAATTTATAGAGGATTCAATGCTTATCATTACTTTTTTCTATAGTAGCCTGGAAATCTGGATTGTTGTTACTGCTTTTGAAATTGAAGAGAATAAAACACAGGTATGTTAGTTGAAGACATTTTATATTTGGAAAAAATTACAAATTATCAATATTACAGCAATGCAGTCTATTTCGGAACTCCTTAATATACTGTTTCTAGCTTGTACAGTATACACCCTTTTGAAACAATTTATTGCATAACCACAAGAATTACATTAAATGCTGAGTAGATTTTAAACTTTATTCTGTTTAAACTCAAACTATAATAACAATCCAAGTACACTCATCAAGTTTCGAGCCTAATTAGTTACCTTGTTTTAACTTTTGCATCTTACGCATAGTTTATCTTAAAATAAAAAAATACATAAAAACCTGAACTCCAAAACTACAATTTGTCTTGTTACCCATAAGGTCATGCAGTCAGATGAGTAGCTACGTAACGCCATAAGTCAGTTAACCGTTGTTTAGTGCTCAGCTCTGAACCGACATATGATCAGTCATAGTGTAAACTTCCTTTTTGTAATTTCTTAAATGAACAGGGAACTTGTATTTTGAAAGTAAACGTATGGAATTAATCGTAATCTTTGGGCAGCATCAAAAATGTTTTGTTCATTACCCAAGTGGAAGCTGTATATGAAATGTCTGTGCCCATGTAACTATTTCTTAACCGTTTGATGAATTTTTATATATTTACTGTGACAATATTTTGACGTTTTAAATTTGTTTCAATTAGATTGCTTAGCTACATTTAACCATACTTTGGATTTTCAAAATTGAAATATATTTAAATAAGCCTTATATTTAGTGTATTATTGTTTAATAAAATATATTACAATTTTAAAGCATTCTTCTGCAGTATTGTAAAGATAATTTTCTCAAGTCACATCTTTCAATATATTTCCAAGATCAAAACTTGTTCAGAAATCACCGGTAAGGTATTGAATTCTGCTTTTTGAAGTATATAACAACCATGTGTAGCGATTTATAACATTTTTGTTGAATTTGTTGACACTCTGTAATCAAAGTACACTTTTCCGTGAATATGACATGTTAAGAGGGGTAACACGTCCAAAATAAAGTAATTTTTCATTGCTTTACCATAAAAGTTAAGAAAACTTGTTTATCAGCTAAGAAATTAGCTCATGAATAATACATTTCTTACATGCACCGTGGGATCACTAATTAATGAAAGTATAATTCCTAGAGTGATTTTCTTACCTCACCGTAACCCTGAATTTCCAGGCTAAAGGGCACAACTGATACAGGGGCTGACAAAAGGTATCTCTAAATATACAGACAACAAATATCACCCAAAACAAAATTAAAAACCAAATATTCTGATTTTGTCGACAACTGAGAAATAATGCACAAAACAGTCAAACCAAAGGTACCTCAGTGACAGAGTTAACGAGAGCAAATGGGGTCAAACACGCCCTCCGAAAAAAAATAAATAAATAACGTGGTGAAAAAAGAACAATTCATTACTGTAAACTGTATCTGTAACTTTTAGGAAAAAGACAGCATTCTACTGCAGTACTACCGTAATTTATTCGTAATATAATTTTTTATTCAAAGATACCTCTCTAGGTAGATAACACGCGATACATATTTTATACTGGCACTGTGGTAAACATAAGTGAACAGTAATTTGTGTGTCATGACCCAGAACATTTATAATGTATGCCTAAGCGGGTTATAAGACCAAGGTAATCACGCAATAAAGCAAAGCGCCATAATTTCATGCTCTCTGGAGTGGAATTTCGCGCAAATGTTTCAGAGCTGCTTGCAGATATAATAAAATACTCAGAGAAGCAGCAAATTGAAAGCTGCGTTTGTAACTTCGTAAAAATGGTGCATCAGGATTTTTTGTACCACATTCAAGATTGGCCAAAATGTACAACAGAGAAAACTAGCAATAGTCATTAGTTTTGTTTCTGAATACATTAATTAGAGACAACTCTTCCTACTGATGCCAAAAAAGATTTTAATCACTGGTTTTCCTCACTTTCAATTTTTTTCACTACTTTATTTTTGATAAAATGTAATTAATAAGGAAAAAAATTAAAAGGGAGGAGGAAGGCTCCCGAGGCATTGAGTTGATCAAGTTCTGTCTGTTCAGTTCAGCGCTCGATTCACGGCATGTCTCTTCGCGCGGTTCTTACAGCCTTTAGCCTCTTTCTGTCATCACCAGTCACATCGAGTTCTCCACGCCAGACGTGCACTGATAGTCAAATAGCTAAAAGATATCGAGCAATGAGACCTATCTTAGTTTAAATCCTACCCATGCTTAAAGTGTTTTATTTGCTACTTTTTTCAAATAAAAATAAACGAGCTTGCAATCTATTTCGGTCACTTTCCGCAGAGCGCGCAAGTTTTTCACTTTCAGATGGAGCTAGATATGGAGACTACGGAGGATGAGGTTATATTTTGTGATGAATTAGGTCACCTGGAGCTACCGGTATGCTGGGGTGTTGTTACAATTCTTTCCTTGCCACAAATGATACCCTTTTTCGTTTCACTACATCACGCTCCTAAGAATAGCAACATACATCTCACATATTCACACACATTCATGAACGCATTCGAAATGTGTTAAGTTAGTCGTAATCGCTCAACTACTCCTTTGCTGCCGCAGTCTGTCAAATACGCCTGGGAACTATACTTTACTCTACAAAGGCAAGGTAGAATATTGCCTCAACAGCAAGGCGGAGAAGCAAATTTCGGTTTCTTTTTTACTCTATTAGTTTATAAATATTTACTTCTGATGTAATAATGAAGAGATAATAGAAATGGAGAAGTAAACAGCCAGGGGTATCTCACTATGGGCAAGGACTTCTTTCTTACTTCGCAAGAACTTCTATTTGCATTGCATTTTGAGCATGCGGTACAATTTTGAATCTTGTGGAATATTGTACCAACATGTTCGTGTTCACTCACTTAAACATATGATAGGGTTCTTATTTATTGTAATATTTACTCACAATTATCTCCGTCTAGCATTTTTTTGCCCATGGCACCAGCAACCTTCATCGCTGTCTAGGGTACCTTCTGCTTCTTTGAAACTGTTTTCTTTGCAATTCGGAATGTTTGAATGCACATTCACCTTAAACATAGCAGTGAATCATTTTGGCACGTAGAATTACATTCGGCATTACCAAGCGCGTATGTCAACACTTCCTTTACTGAGTAGCGGAAGTTATGAATGATTTCACGGCAAGGTCAGGTTATGCAAACAAACCGGCGCTGAATTAGCTGCAATCAGTGCATTAGTGCGTTATTAACCATGGAGAAGTTTACCAGTCGCGAGTATTTAGACATGTTACTTATTTATTGAGAAGCGCGTCTGAATTCAATGGAATCCTAACGCATTGGCTTAAAAGTCAGTTACAGAAATGCAATTTCTTTGTTTTCTATATTCTTATGGGACTATGTATAGCCAAAGTTTAGCAGAATTATATCACGATACGTTGTCACAATGCAAAAGATAATTTAAGAATGACATTATCAACAATAGCAGATTCTTAGATCGGCAGAAACCTAAATAATAATAATAATAATAATAATAATAATAATAATAATAATTTTTTTACCTCCGTAATTTACGATCAGTTTAGCTAAAATACACTAATGGCGAACCCACGCTTCCGCTTTTAACAACCTAATGTAATACCTTCGACCAATTACATTTCAAGTAAAACGTGTTCATGAAATGAAGGATGGCTGGCACATTAATTCACAATAAGCAGCAACCTAAAATAACGCACGATTTAATTAAAAACCTAACTAAACAAGTTGTTACTTTATTTAAACTATAAAACATTGCAATCAAATGTGTAAAAATAGTTTAACCATCTAACACTCTTGTATTCTTTTGCAAAGTGTTTCACCTATGTTTTTACCTAATTGCGGCCCAATATACTTGAAATTTTCTGAATTTTTGCAGAGTAAACTTTGGGTTTACTTTCGAATAAAAGTTGCAAGGTGTTAGGCTACATGATCTTGACACTTCTGATCACCATAGCGCAAGATTGGTCGCCCACGAGACACATTGGCCAACTCGGTTGATTCGCGCGCCATATAACAGGTGGGGCTATTCTCCTGGAACTACTTCTCATCCTTATAAATGCCCTTCAAATGACGTCACAAAACTGTGAAATCATGTCGCGATATCATGCAACATCGAGTGCGTTTTGGGCCTCATCTTCAAGGAAATATGACCCGATCACTCAACCGGTCCAGAATTCGCATCAAATTGAAATTCGTTGCGCATGCATCGGCAGTTATTGAACCAGCCGATAACTTTTCATATCCCAAATGAGACAGCTTTGCTTGTTTACATACTCATTAAGCGGTTCAAGCTTTTCTCAGCAAAACCGCTGCCCACTTGCTGATTGTCCAGCACTCGATCGACAAATTTTCGGCATATCAAATGCTCTTTTGGCTTCAGTTCTTGAGTCAGTCGAATCTTGAAAAGTGCAAATAAAAATATTTTGTTAAAATCGCTGCATTGTGTCTCTCGAAATACTCAACTTCAGTGAGCGACTTGTTTTTGTTCAAATTGAACATGTTTGTTCAAAACAGGGTTGTATTTTAGATATTTTATTTTGTGTTTTTCTCCGACCGAAAAATGCCATACTATTATATGCACAGTTTCAGCGAAACTTTTTCGCACTTGAAATGAGTATTTAACAATCGTTAAGCATTCGTATATTTCATTCATATCGACTAATCGCCGATGTAGCTTTGTAGTACGCTGCGAAAGCAACGAACAAAAAATGGCGTGCAATTTAAATTCTATTTTTTTTTAAATACACATTATTTCGTGACTTATTCCCTGAGACTATCACAATCCGGAAAAAGTTTTCAATTTCTGTTAATCTTCGTTATTGTTCTCTATTACCATCATTTTCCGGCAATTTAAGTGTTCTATTTAAGAGATATTTGATACTTTAAACGTTTTGCCCACATGGCCAGTGTCACACTATACGTTCCAAAGCTGCTGAAACGTTCATACATTTTAATAATTATATATATTTCAATGTTTATTTAAACCCTGATAGTTTTGGCTCCAAACTATTTTCTTACTTACCTGTTTTATAAAACCACAGAGGATTTTTAATCGAGATTAAAGCTTCATTAGAATTTAAAATCTTAGAATACGGACATAAATAAACACAGGAGAACAGACATAAGTAAGAACACGTCTTTGTCCCATCCTTTATCTCATTTTAAGAGTAGATACTGCTTCAGATGACCGAGGAGGGCAGTAGAATTTTCTGCTTCATACAGAGTGGTGAATAACTCTTTCTGGACTTTACATGATTTTAAAAATGCAGATTTATATAAAAAGTTAACCTTTAGTGTTGTAATATGAGATATTTTAATGTAGCATAGTACAGTGAAATAACTAAACAACAAATGTACAAACTCGAAAAGCAATTTAAGACTTCAGTTTGTATCATACACGCTTTAAGAACACACATGCCATTTCTGTTGCCTCAAGTACTAAGGTTACAACTTTATTGATCTATCGGATCGGACGCCAAAGCAAATGTCGAAGAACACCCGTTATACTTTATCATGAGACCAAAAGTACTATTTGTTCCTTTTATACTCTATGCTATTCTCCAAGCAATGCAACGTAGGTTTTATTACACACATTAAGCTTCGAATTCCTAAAGCTGCACAACAGAAATAAAAGAAAATTCATGCAAAAACTACAAATGGAGTGCGCACTTGACAGGCAGTTTATTGTTTTCTTGCACACATTCGCGATGTACTATTGTAATCGGCAGTTATCTTTCCTCCACCAGACAAACCTGCTCGGCGACTCTACCATTCCAAAGCTCTTTAGTTTTCTTTGCTACACCTGGTCGTGCATAAAGCGCACCAGAAGTGTATGAAGCTTGCTCAATGTTAGATATCAGAGGGAGCTCGATAAGTAACGCAACATGTACTTTTTCCTTCAGGGTTTATTTTATATCAGTTTTAAATCCACTGATGTTTATGCTGTTTTCATCATAATCTCCTTGAAAATCTATAACTTTGCGCCACCTAGATGTCAGATCTCTGAAGACTTGTCTTTTATCTTATTGTTGCGGCTATACTTCCTCAGCGGGTGGTATCTTTAATCAGAAGGTGCAAGATCTGGGCTGTAGGGTGAATGAACACAGTTCACCAAAGTTTAATGCTCTCTTATTTGAGCGTAGATTTGTGTAGCGTAATGCTTGAATAGTGTAATTATTGAATAATTGTGACACAGCCCATACAGATATCAAGTTGAACAATGAGTTGTATGCCAATCGTCTGGATTAAGGATGCCGATAGGGTACATCTAACATTGCAGATGTGACTACAGTGTGTGGGCGTCCGGACGATCAGACTAATTACTACTCCGATGATGACGGCCTATTCGCTCTATGACTGACAATGCCTTTGAATATTGGTGATGGTCTCATTTTCTATCAAAAGAAATTGAGTTACTGCTCTATATAAGTTAAAAAAAGTCTTTAATACAGCGGAAATAGAACTCTTTACACAATACTACCTTCAAAGTAGTAGTAGTAGTAGTAGTAGTAGTAGTAGTAGTAGTAGTAGTAGTAGTAGTAGTAGTAGTAGTAGTAGTAGTAGTAGTAGTAGCAGCAGCAGTAGCAGTAGAAGTGTAATATAGTAGTAGTAGTAGTAGTAGTAGTAGTAGTAGTAGTAGTAGTAGTAGCAGTAGCAGTAGTAGTAGTAGTAGTAGTAGTAGTAGTAGTAGTAGTAGTAGTAGTAGTAGTAGTAGTAGTAGCAGCAGCAGCAGTAGGTGTATATTGTTATAAAATTCTACATACACTTTACAAATATATTTTATACATGGATCGTAGACTATACGTGCTTAAATATGATACACAATTAGAAAGAGGTACAGATAATAAAACAATTAAAATAATAATAATAATAATAATAATAATAATAATAATAATAATAAATTAACATTAAAATGGGATGAACGATATTCACAAATATATGAATGTAAACATATTATTTATAATTACACTACTTTTTACGTCCTAATCAAAAAATTAATTGTTTCTAGCTTCACGCATTTTGGCTAGGAAAATGCCCATATTAAACCAATAAGTGTTGAATATACGCATACAGGTCCCAGCATGCCAATAGTCCTCTAATTGCCTTAAAAAGTTTTGTGGAAACAGCGCTTTTCTCAGGTGCCCAGAGGGTACATTCTGCCTCGATTTCCTGCCTGCTGATAACCTCTAGTCTTATTCTAACCTCTTCTATACAGTTTTATTATTTGCATCGCAACGTTTCCATAATAAACCCAAGCAATTCCTCTGAGTCTTCCTTCCAACTCTGCAGCCCAAAACATAGATGTTATATTTTGTACCTGGAGTCCGCAGCATTTAGCCTAAAGTGTGGACTGGTGTCCCTGCGTTACTCTAAGCCAACATTTCACCGTCCTTGTTTTAAAATTACCACAAACCAATGCCACCTAGCAAAAGAAGATAAAACTACTTAATAGTTCGCGAATGTTCATATACACTAAATATAAAATTTGTAATTTTCCTAACTAGGCTGGTGGAGAAAAGGGTGTGTTATGTTGCTAAGCAACGTAACAGATGCTCAGTTCTATTAAACACAAGTGTACACATAACTGGGTGATTTCAGGATCGTATCAGAGCTTGCTTTGCATGAGTGATTTTGGATTGTTTCAAAAAGCTTGGCGTACAACTTTTATTCAGGAGCAAATAGCTCAAAGCACTGGTTTGGAGCATATTTAAGGGAACTGTCCAATTCCCTCCTTATGTTATCCTCTTTCGGATTATTCTTTTACTTTGAAAAAAATTAGGAATTCTTCAAACTTAATTCATTTTAATAATATGCTTGGAAAATGTTTCTTTAGTGGTAAAATTGTTGGAGGTAATATTTATTTTAGTTCAAAATGGAATCGAGTTGAAAGGAAACACCCAATCCAGCATTCGCCTAAGTGAATAGGCCAGTAAAGGCCTCGAGGGATTTTAACCCGGGGCCCCAAGCGTTACTGCCTGAGCCACCATGCTCATATTGCCAATAAATAAAGTGTATTTTGTGTATCTGTTTGTGTAGTTCAATATAGGTTAGACAAACTAATCCATGTACTAATTTCGTCTCTTTAGGTGCATGAAAAACAAAAGTTATGGATCTAATGCTCAATCTGTTTTAGACTACAGAACTGCTTTTAACCATGTAGGCATTTTAGATGTATGGCATATCTACTAATTTTCTCCGACTTCATCTCCAAAGGGAAGAGAGGAAGTACTAAATGGGGTGGGAAATTCCATATCCTATCTTGCTGAAACTTGATATCTAGGGAGTTTCCGGGATGCGGAATAGAAATGTGACGTTGCATTTTTTTCCTAGGCTATCTTGAAACTTGCGCAAGCTATTGCTTTCCCTTTTTTATCTCCTTTGACACTGAAAAATCAAAGCTCTATTTCGAGTGCAACCTTCTAAGGGAGCGAGGAGTTACAGAAGAGTGTATAATAATAATAATAATAATAATAATAATAATAATAATAATAATAATAATAATAATAATAATAATAAATGTAGTATTTGATGTTTTTGAGACACGAAATAAAAAAAAACACGACATTAGTTTTATTTAATTCACACTCCCGTTCGATTCCAACCACTTAAAAAAGTGAACACTTATTTTGGGTAAAATGTCTTCCAAGTGCATTCCCCACAAACCAGAAAGTTCACACAAGTAGCAGTCAGTACCCCGGAGTGTTGTAATGCATTTATTTATATTTGTTATATTTTCATTATGATTATTTATTATTTTGTTACTTGCTAATAAGCAGAAGTAAATGTAGCAGAAATTTGTGGATATAATTGAGTGTTCTGAACGATTCAATTTCAGCATCACACGAAGAACCTTAAATAAACATCAGACTACGTCAACTATTTATTCTGTATTTTAATCTCTAAGACATGATGAAGAGGATAATCCAAGACAAATTATAATGATAACGGGCCGAACGAGGAAATTTGGAAGCAATCCTTTAAGCACGGCAGCCTTGTGTGAATATATATGAACCCTACGGCGCCACAAATCCTATTTTGCAGAAGTTTACCCAAGCATTTTTAGTGAACACATATTGTTCTGGAAAGCATGAAAATTTCGATGGAAGCTATCCAGTTCGAAACTTTGGCTTTGGAGGGCTTAATAGGACTTCAGTTATCTGGATTCATCTATTTTCGCCGTAATCGATTCATTTCCCTCGTCGTTCTGAGAAATTAAGACATTCATCAACGAGCATTAAGATAAATTTGAATTTTCTATAAATCCACATTTTATTACACGAGTTTTATTATTATTATTATTATTATTATTATTGATATTATTATTATTATTATTATTTTATTGTTGTTGTATATTACTATGTGCAGAAACCAACTAAAATTAACAAAAAATGCACGAACGAGGTAAGAAATTAACAAGAAAATTCTGAAATCAGAAACGATAGTAGTGATACTGGCAATAAAGAAGATGGCTATCCGAAGGGTATACCACAGACGAAGGAGAAAATTGCTGGAAGGTTGATCGCTCACGTCAAATCAAGCTGTCGATACGTTCGTCTCATCAGTTGTGATTGAGAGTTGCCGCCGCTTTATGATCGACTCACGCCTGCAATGAACGTGCGGTCACGTTTATGTCTCTCCACGTCAAATTTGATGGAGATCCTGTAAAAATGCGATCGAGATAAAGATTGGCTGGAGGAAAGCTGAGAATTTACATTATGTCCATTATGGTGCCAACAGATATGATGATAGCGGTGAGTTTGTTCGCTGGAAGATCTGGGTTAAATATGAGAAGTTTCTTGGAAAATGCGAACGTTTCAACACATAAACAATAAAGCAGTGAACTATTAAAGAATGGTATAAGATAAATTGAAGGACTTTGATTTTACATTTTTGAGTAACAAGATGCAGACATTAAAGTTATGTCAACTTTATGGGGTTGACGGAAAAATTGTTTTATAGCAGTTCTTCGCGATGGCACGTCTTTTTAAACAGAACTCTAATACAAAACGATAAACGTTAATTAACTCTCCTTTTCCGCCGCACTAAAGATAATCGAGTTATTAAATGACACTTGTTGGCAAAACTTCGCCCCTTAAGAGTCCAGGCACAAATGTTGCTCAAAATAAAAATAAATCTTTTCTCTTTAACAGAAATTACATTATAATTTGAAAATAACACATTTTTTAATCTGTAATTTATTGGCAGTATAAACATTAGAAGTAAGCAAAATTGATTACATAAAATTTATATGCACTCGTGCAGTGGACTTAAAAGATTTTCGAAAACGAAAATTGTAAAGATTAAGCAATTATTTCCTAAATTTATGTTGTTAAACTATGTACAGCAATTTATAATTTATTGACACAAATTAAACAATATATATTTATCAAATAAGTAATATTTTATACGATATTTAAGAGGTTTAATAATTAATTAAACCTAGTAGCTTTATTTTGTCTCTAGTGTTTATATTAACAAAATTTTGATTTACCAAAGTTCTTAGGCTTTCACGGCCGGTGTAATCATTAGGTACAGTCATTTTCAGGCTTATCGGCCATATTGTACTGGGCTACTTTTTCTTCCCAAACGTTTCGACTATATCTTTGACCTCACTACTGCCACGGAATATGTCTGCCGTAGATCTATTCTAAAAGTTTTGGAAGAAGAAGGAGCCCAGTAAGTTACTGCACATAAGCCCGACAATTACCTAGTGAATATTTTGATTTTTAATACAGTTTTCGCATGTATGTCTGCTACCTTTACCACACACTATATACAGTGCCCCCTGCCCCGCGGTAGTAGAAAGGTATACTTACCTTCAACTAGTTGCTCTCAAAAAAACAGATAATGAAGCTACTGACAAAGTCAGTAGCAGCGCTTACATACATTGTGGAAGTTATTTATTATTTCAGATATTTTCAGTGTGGATATTTAGGGCTATGTTGATCACTCCACGTCCTACGAAGGTTATGTGTTTTACATACATGCTGTTACAATAAACTCAGCCCTTTCGTCAACTCAGTAAGGACAAGTACAGCAAAGAAAGATTATAATCTTCTTTAGAATTATGTTACTTTAAAGGTAAAATTTATTACCTGAATATTTTCACGTCTTCTTACCCGTTGTTAAAATAAGAACATATGAAGCCCAATAAAAATTAAGACAAACTTAGTAATTTTTAAGCCAAACGACTTGTTAAAGGTCAAAGTGGTATTACAATATTTTGCTTTAGTTATTATTATATGGACTTAAAGTTTAGTAGAATTTATATTTAGAGATTAGAAAGTCCCAATTAGAGCTTTGTTAGACATTATTCGGTTGACTTAAGGCGTTATGATGTTACTCCTTCATGGTTTTAAGTATAAATTCAATTACAAACGTCCACAGATGAATTGAGGTCAGATCTTGGTCTGGCCGTTCGGTAAGGAGGCACAGCAAGCAACAAACCGATAAAACAGGAAAGACTGAAGCGTAGAAGACGCGTTTGGAGAAGGTGAAGACAACAACGCAAATGGAAGAACCATGTACGTTTTGGATTCAGATCCACGCTAACTCGTATTTCCTCCCAGCGCTCTTAAGAGAGCCATCTACAATAAGAAGAAAGAAGGGTCTTTACTGTTGCTCGAACACTAAATGTAGTGTTATTTCTGCAGCAGAAGATACAGTCAATATACACTGGCAATATTGCAGTAAGGGGTAAATTTACAGCTGAAGTGAACCTTCGCCTGTATGTTTAACGTAAATGTAATAATGTTCTGGAGATCATGCGTAAAAATATAAAGCAAGTACATATTACAACGATTTAGTTTCTGAAACTCACATTTAAGATAAGATTTGCATTCAGCATTTGCATAAAATGACAACTTATCTGCCCGTCCTATTGTGAAAATATACGCTTAGCGAGAATGGCCTAACCCAAGTAACTGTTGAAATTGAGTTTTATTGAAAATATTACAATAACTACATCATATACTACAATCAACTATACATACTTTATTAATCCATTATAAAATGAGATCTAAAAATACACAAAAATTAAACTAATCTTACTTATTAGTATTTTCTTTCTAGGAGTTGCTAGTTTACATTCTAATCCCAATACACACGGGTTATTAGTGTATTAGTGACCATCATATTGCTACATTATCCTATTCTTGTTTGTATTTATTTCACTTATTGTGTTTCTAAGGTTTTGTTTCCCTCTATTTTCCTCTTAATCATTCTTTTCATTGAAATATTCTAAAACATATAATGAATAACGTTAAGTTCTACTAGCTAATGGTACATTTTTAACTGCTTTATTTTGTTTCTATTTTCTCTGAAGCTATTAACTTTTGTGACACATTTCACTATTGACTTCGTACTTTCTCTTATTTTTTCTTACATTTTTAATTCAATGAGTAAGCTCATAATTGTTTTATTAAGAACCATGTCTAGACTTTTCTTAAATAAATTACAAAAATTCAAAAATGGAAATAAAACATTTGGCAATAAAATATTTATTTATGATTACAGGGAGATGCTAGGTAGTTACTACTGGATAAAAAGTTTACACCCAAGCTGGCAATAGAGCCAGGAAGACCAGCTCTACCTAACACAAATAGCTTATGATGTTTATTTTCACTCTCACGTTCTACATAATTAAAAATATGTATATATTTATTTTGTTAGCTTGATTTTTACATGACATAATATTGGCAGTGAATACGTCCAGTTTTATTTTACTGTTGTTGTTGCTAGCATCTGCTTAATAACTTGTTTACCCATAGAAAACTATGACCGATATTTTAAACGTTGTTGTTAAAAATGGTTTTATGTGATGTAGAAGAAACAACTAGTGGTGAATTGCTACTACCAAAAAAATCGAAAAAAAGATATGGAAATATGTAACCACTATTTAAGGAATAATGTAATAATGCGTTGATTTTTTGTTATTTTTCCATTGTTTGTTAGTAATTTATCTTTTTACTTAGTTGGCTTCGTCTATGGCACTATTAATATAGAAATCCCTTGTTCCAGGGCAAAAGTAATTGATTATAGTGGGAGTTTCACATTTTATACAAGCATTAGCCATTGAAGGTTGACTTGATTTAAATACAGGGTGTCCACAGAAACACTCCGTGATTAAAAATACGCATAATTTCGCTCACGGTGGTCATATTTACATGAAACTAGTAACACTAGAAAAAAAAATTTAAAAAAATATTAGCGCCTACCACAAAGGCACTCAATATGTACTCCACATGTCACGCTGCAGACTTCAAGGAGATATCAACTAAAGCCACATACGCTATACCATGTAGGATGGACTCAAAGCAAGCAGTGATACAAAATCGCAGCTCTTGAGGTAGTGGAGGTATATAGATCGTATTTTTATATAGCCCATAAAAAGAAGTAACAAAATTTCAAATCAGGGGACCTCGGTGGCCATTTGCAGAAAGCATTATCGTGGTGTGCAGGGCACCAATACATCTTACTGTCAGTTGTAAAAGAACACCAACCAATACATTGTTTTTATCTTATTATGCCATATATTTTTTTCTATCGTAAATTAAGCACTGCGGTATTCAGAACAAGAATTCTTTCTAATGACGTCAGTATTACTTTTTTAATACACATGATTACAAAATTATGACGGTTAATAACCGAAATGTTTCAGTAACAGACTGTAGTGTAGATTAATGTTATGTTGGCCTCAGTGGTCTTGTGGCAACGCGATGCCTTGAGACACAAGGTTCAATTTCAGCTGAGGTCGATGACTTTTTTTGCATAGTTAAATTGAAACAAATTGATGAAGGTTTACATTTCAATTTTAAGAGAGAGGCTATCATACCAAGTGGGATTTTTGTTACGCTTATTTATGTACAGAGGGCAAAGTGATAGGTAGTAAACCTATTGCCATCTTGTAACGAACTAAGATATACTTTTCATAACTTCTAAGCTTCCGGAAGTAAGGAAGTAGGTATAGTTTACTATTTTTGGTTTAAGAGACCAATACTTATTTTTCATTCATCTGGTGCGGATCCTGTGTCGTAGGTTTAGGGCAGTCACAGAACTCCAGGCCTTAAAAAGTCCCTTTACAAAATTAACAGCCGTTATACTTCTGTGTAATATGTTAATTTCTTACTATATGGGCTGAATACCTATTACTCTGCCCTCTGTAGATAAATAAGTGTAACTAATATCCTAATTGATATGGTAACTTCTCTCTTAGAAAGGAGATCATTGTTCCATATGGACTTGCATATAATAATAGAAGATTAATGGTATGCTATTTATGAGTTTCCAATAAGGCATGTGTATAGTGAACTTTCAAACTTTTCTCTTTTGAATGTAACCGTTTTGATAATTTGCACGTATAAGATGTACACCTATATTACCTAGATACGATAAAAGGTTTATGTGCATTTATTAAGTTTACATGATTTTAAGCTATATATGCAAAAATGTACATAACGGGCATATATTTCCGTGTTTAACACTGTAATAAACGTTTTCTAAGAAAATGAAGCCTGAAAGCTCACCTGCGTAAATGTTTAATTTGTACGCCCCGGTCTAAGAAAATCCCTTTGTAGAACTTGTTGCACTGCTTGATATAATTATATGTAGATTTAAATTTATAGGGTATATATAATTTTATTTCCATAACGCTATTTAGTATTGAGCAAAATGCACAATATACCTTAAAAACATTTTTTAAATCTTCATTATTACTGGATAGATTTTTAAGTTATTTAGAAGAATAATGTATATTTTAATTCATTATAAAACACACTTTTGGCAATAAGATAGCAATGAAGCATTGTGTAAGATTTTTGTTTTTGTTTAATATATTGTTACTTTTGTCTTAGTTTTTACTGTTATCTGATTATCTACATAAATGTTAAAATAAAAAGTGAATATGCATTGCTGCAAGAATGTCTGCTATTGTAACCACATATTCATAACAGAAAATTTACGTTTATTTTACGCTGCATTTCTAAAAAAATAACAAATCCATGTTTGAATATTAAATTAAAAAAGAAGATAAGATGATACACTGATTAAATGACTACTATTCTAAAAAAGTTTGTTTTAAAATACCTTCAGTATAACACTGCCTTAAAAATGGAATTCATGAAGTACTTCACTCCATTCAAAACATCTACTACTGGATAGAAAATGCTGGGAATTTTCGGTCTATAGTTCAAGCTGACACTTTTTCTATAAACCTAGCAGCAGTTTTATCTTTTACCGCCTTTCTTATTGCTACAAGTGCTGATAACCGGCTATCTACGCGGAGTATTCTTTCTTTGTCTAAAAGGAAAGTCAACTAATGATCACAGATATAATAACGCATGGTATATACAGAATATATTGTAAATATAGGACTACCTTCAAAGGTTGATAGCACATGTTTAATTTAATCTTAGGAACCATATTATTTTACGCTCCAATATTTCGGATATTGAAGTTGGATCTAATAGATAAATGTCTAACTTTTGATTTTACTGAGTTTAAAGTGTGTGTTAGGAAAAGTTTCAAGGGCTAGTTATAGAAACACAAACATTAGTTCTTATTTATAATAAAAAATTAATATCAAGTTTTTTCAAGCAAAGTAGAAAAAATGGCAGTGCACACGTAGAAGATATATTTTAACGTTATTTATTAATTTTAAAAAATCAAGACCTATAGTCTGGTAAGCTTGTGCACAAATGGTACAAACTATTCTTAGACCGTAAGTCGAGATACACAAAATGTGAACAATATAAATCCAACATAGTGAATTAGGCAGTAGCATCGAAGAGTTCCATCAAACATACGTCGCTGTTCATAGTTTCATTAGTACCTTATGAAGTATCATAAAGTCCACTGGGTACCAAATTAGGGAAAGAAAATTGAATGCTGTTTTCATATATTTACGGGATCATAAACCTGCAAGACAATAAACAGAAAAAATACCGTAGGACATTGACTGGATTCAGTGTAGGTGGATAGGGAAAAGGAATCGAAACTCTGCCCTTGGATACCCGCAGTCAGTCACTCAGTCAGTCTATTGCTGTGTTTTGCAGCTTAATGATAACCGCAGATGTTCTCTTAATTGTCGCAGTTAATGCCTTGCTGTCAGTCCGTGGAAGGATTATCCCAAACGCCACAGGTTACAAGTGTGCAACGAGGGCTTACATCGAGAGGGGCTCAGTATCCTACATGGGGATTTGTGTGCATCAGGCTTCCCACAAATGGACAGGGCTTCCAAAAAGTTTTATCTATCTCTGTTACCCTCTCTCCCTCTCCCTCTCTCTCTCCCTCCCTGTGCACGTGCGCGCGCTTCTAATGGCTTAATTTCCTAATGCTGGCCCAAAGTGTTTTATCTGATAAGAGCGGTAATGTAATTCGTAAAATAATTTAGAAAAAAAATCAAAGAAACTAGCTGGAAAACATAAACTTCTAGAGAATTTAAATAAATGATACATAATAATAATAATAATAATAATAATAATAATAATAATAATAATAATAATAATAATAATGATTTTATGAGAAAATCATTAGAATGGAAAATGAGGAAACGCCACACAAACAGGTCAATATGATTGCTTACATTTCATATTATTTCTCGAAAGACAGCACACTACAAATGACAGTGGGCTCATGTGCCAGATAGTGAAAAAAATTATAAATAAAAATACCCACATAAGAAACAACAAAAACAATAATATAATAAATAATTAGAATTAAAGTTTCTTTACAAATAAATATTATATTTGTGTAGTAAAAAGTATAATTGTGAAATAGTAACCTATAAGAACTGGAGTAATCTTTTTCTGGGTATGAATATTTAGAAGAAACAAATATAAAAAGTATATTTATAACATTTGAGACAAGTCATTTAAAAATCCAACAGTCGTAGTCGTGGAAATGTGTCGGAAATTCCGGTAGTGCAAGGAAAGAAGGAAGGTAGTGCAATCAGATGCAAAAACTTTTCTTCCAGTTTAGACAAGAATATCCAGTGGCAAGCAGGACATGTTAACGGCATTCGTATTCTTTACTTGGAGAGAAAGAGAACAAGGAACAAAACCCGGATAACTGCGGAAAAATAAAAGAAAAAAAAACATGCAATTACATTTTTATTACGTTTATCAAAGGTAATAGAAATTTCAAAAAGTTTATCACGCGGAGCTTCGTAAACTACTGGAATTCCTCAGCAAGTTGAATTTGTGAACGTTAACGTTGTCGATCTTAACGCTTCACGTGACACACAGTGCACGAGTCGAACCCCACCAGTGGTACTGCCCAATTGACAATGGAAGGTAACAATAATATTATTTTTTTCCATTAATATGGTTCACTCCTTATGGAGTTTCTGGGAAAGAGAAGCGACTGTAAATGCCTTGCGCTATGCCGAAAAACTCACAAAGCCAAAACACCAAGGACTGTTTTCGGATGGTGTCATTTTACACTGCCAATGCTCTCCACGTTAAATTAAAGTAATTCAGATGGGAAGGATCGACGCATCCACTTTACAGTCCTGTCTTGTCCCCTAATCCTATTTCTCTCAAATGCAAACGGTTCGTCTCGGTTCAAAGTGGGGTAAAATGTCTCGACAGATATGCCGAAAAAATATAGTTGCGACATGGTTATTGTAAATTTCCACCACAGTATGGTTTTTAAATAAGTCACCATCAAGCATAAGAACAAAAGTCGAGATGTAGGCACTTTTAATCTTTCCGCTAGTCGAAGGCATTTCTCTTCGCTGGTCGCCACACCAGCATGAACTCGGCAGTTCGGAACACGTTTCTGGCCATTGATAGAACCTATTTCTGGTAACTTTTTAACAATTTGGCTATCAAAGTTTTAGTACCTGGAACCCAATTGCTGGGATATTTTCTTACCACTTCTGTTCAAAATTCATTTTCGCGCGCGCGCGCACACACGCACACACACACACACACACACACACACACATAAAGACTGACGAAGAATAATTAGCACACAATGAAAGTACCGAGTCAAACACGAATCCATTATCACTCTCTGACAAAGTCTCCCTAAAACTAACTACTAGCTTCTACCTGCACATGCATTATGCGGCCTTGGCGAATAGTTTCTTCCAGTTTGTATCAGCGCTCTGCTGGTACGAAGCTCAAATGGCTTAAAACTCATTCAAGTCCTTCCGTTTTAATTCAAATATATATATATATATATATATATATATATATATATATATATATATAGTAACGAGGAAGCTCGGGGAAAAGACACAGAAGGAAAAATTACAATTGGAATTTTGATAACACATCTTTCTTTGGACTCTATTCCCAGTAAAAACAAATTTGTTTACCAACGAGGTATTAATATTAATTTTAAAGGATCGAACCAAGCTTCGTCCACCTTTTAAGTCTCTCGTGGCATAGAAAGTAATAAGAGCACAGACTTCCACATGGGACTTTGTATTTACCCAAGCCCGCCTCCCTTTGATGGAGAACAATTTCGGGGCACAATCCCCGTGGGCAATTCGTCAACTCTAGCACTCTTGTAACTCCAGGGACCGAGGAGGGCCATAGCAACGGAGGGAGAAAACGCAATCAAGAAAAGAGAGAGAAAAAGACGAAGGAGGGTGAGAGTTATTATTACTTTATCAATTCCGTTTACTTTTTTCCCTCCCTTTCTTCCTTCTGGATCATTGAAGATCTGTAACGGTCAGTTCAGAGGTTATCGAGTAAGCCCATATCTCTTTCTTCGTTTTCAGTGTATAATCCTCGGAATATGGAAAATTTGCTTTCAGAAAATAAAATATAAAACATTCACAGAAAAGTTTACTGTAAAATGTGAAGAGATGAAGAAGGGTTGATGAAGATAAAAACAGAAGGAGATAAGGTATAGTTTAGGGGTTATTAATCAATGCAACACAACATAAAGAGAAGCTTGTAGGTTACAAAGCAGTTATTTTACCATGAAAGCAGAAACTCAGTTGCTTATGAATAGAAGATTGCTACAGAAAGCATTCCTCACACCTCATCGTCAGTGTGAAATCTGTCTTCTTTAACTTTGCTAAAATGTAAACTTTAAAGTACACAAATCAGTTTAAAAATCAGGCAAATTTTCATAAAATGGGATTAAAATTTACCGAGTGACTTCGTTATTGGAAACATCACTGTTCTATGGTTCGCCTAAATGTTATGACTTGTTAATGTTTGACAAATATCTGCATTGACCATTGTCACAGCGCAGGAAAATAAAAAGTTCGGCCAATAATGTAACATTTTTTTAATCAGTGGACAGTCGTATAAATGGGAGTCCACATCTCCAGATTAGTGAATTTAAATGATCGTAAATGCCCTGAAGAAACCCGCGCTCCTATTTCCAGTTGAGATCATCATCAAGGTTATCATTGATACAGTTCACGGTGTGCAACCGAAGACCGAAAACCGAACCTGCAACGCTTCTTGCAGGAAGTTTCGATTATGCTTTCTAAACGATTGTTCACTATGAACTGTGAACCAGAAACTTATGGAAAAAACGGGACTTTCTGCATAAATTCGCGAGTACGAACGATACTTGGATCTGCACATGAGCCAAGCTGACAGTGAACAAATATTGGCGGAAGAAGAAAATGCAAAGCAAATGAATAAATAGCAAAAGAACTACAAGGAATTATGAAAAGTACTAAACACAAAGAAAGTAGGATGTTTTGAACAATACAATAAATTTAGTAAATGAAAAACAATATCAAAACGAAACCCAGTTTCAATACAAAATGCAATTTAAATGTTTTAAAACATTTTAGTGATACAGGTATAGTATTCGGGCAATTTTTCATATTCTTTTCCCTTGGAAATAAGATTACAGCTTAGCAGCTGCTTAGTCTATGTTATGTTAATGTGATGCACGTGAGAAATGCGATGTATCCGAGCTCTATCAGGAAACAACATTGTCACGTCACTGCAGTCTCTTTAAATACATATTTAGTGCTAACAAATATCGACTATAGCGAAAGTAAATCATTTGGTTTTTATTTATTAACAAGACACACTAACGATAAATTCTTAATATTATGACACACAAGAAATGCTCATAGTTTCTCCTCAATCTTTGATGTATGAAAGTAACAGTGGAAACGCTAGAGAATAATCAGGTATCTAATCACAGTGCGTTACAGTTTAGAATCAATAACATTTGACACTGGCTACTCGCTTGGATGGAATGATGGCATTATTTGTCTCACACTTACCTAGACATGCTTAAAGTAAGTTATATTAAGTCATTTAACAACGTAATAGTCCTTCTCTTAACTTTATTAAATACCTAAGCATTAAACAGCTATAAACCACTATAGTCTATACTGGTATATTACTAAAATTGTAGAATAAAAATTTGGTTTGTTTTATGCCTTAGGCATTATAATTTTGCAGTACTCTACCAACAATGAGCATGAAGGACTGTATGATTCATAACCGTTGGATACAGAAACGTAACATGGTCTCAAACGAATAAAAGTATAGAAACATGTGAGAGAATAAGGAACGGCTGTTCATGAGAGCCATTGGAAATCCGTTTGATATATATGGGCGCCCTTAATATATCAGTGATGTGTCTGCTTGAGCAGACGTAGGTCCCACTTCTCTACTGGTATCGGAAATTGCTAGCTACACATTTAAATCCGAATATCAGGATAAAGGAAAATTTCTAAAATGCCGAAACCATCTGACAAAATCCATTCCCATTTTCCTACAAAAAGTGATTTCTTGAGCAAGATTAAAAGGAATCCACAAAAATATTCCCGGTACATTTACCAAGTCTTATCGGGTTCTGTCCGAATCAGTGGATATCAAAATATAGAATGGTTAAACAAGTTGATTTTCTATCCTGGAAGTTAATTCCAATATACATAGGTACATATCACTTATAAACCAAAGAGTAATTGAACAATAAGGTATTTCAAAACATACCACACCAGAGGCTAAAAAAATGTAAAACATTTATCTGTATAGAAGAGCATGAATAATTGAAGAGAGTAAATTCGGACATTTAGATGTTTGCTAAAAATTAATCGAACAGTGAAGAAATATCTGAGGAAATCCTGCAACTGTATATGGAATGAGAAAATAAATTAAATTTATGGAGAAAAGAAACTTAAAAATAATTATGTCACTTTACGAAACACCATTCATTATTTTATAACCGATTTTAAAACTAAACTATTGGCAAAAGAAAAATATATGAAACAGCACGAAAAGGCAATGGTCAGGATGATGAAATTAAAGACATGTCAAAATATACAGAGCAGAAGAAGAAAGAAGCAAATGGTTGATTATTAGTATTTGACCGGGGGATACCGCCGATATCTTGCATTACATTTTTTGAAACCGGTTGGATCTTGCAATTAGGTAAATTATACTTACCATACCTCTGAGGACCCTTGTTTATTCATAGCATAATTAAAGTTATGTTATTAATATATCTAGATTGTTTATAAATTCACATTGGTGAGGATTGAACATGTGAACTGTTTTAATTTCTTCTTGTACAAACTTAACATTTTCGTCATTTTCAATATTCAAGGTTAAATATTGAGTTTTTTTTAAAAAAAATTTAAATTGGCCCCAATTATTTATGGTCTTTAAAAAACTCCCTTGTCCCATATGAAGCTTATTTAATTACGTGGGTTATTATAACTTGAACATCCGTGGAAAATAAGTGCTATAAGAAGTATTGTGGTTTCATTGGACAATTTTTGAGGCATCCTTCAATATCTATGTTTTAAAGACAGAGTAATGGTAACACAAAACGTTCTTGTAACAAACTCTTAGTTGTGTAGAATTATCTGAGTAGACGATTTCCAACTTCAATTTGACAAAATTATAAATCATTGGTCCAAAGTGTTATGTCATAATCAGAATCTTAGACAGATAATATGCAAATGAAATGTTGGCTACGGAAATGAACTATGGCTAAGACAGAAAATCAACATCATCCTTTTCCTTTTTTCTATAATTCTTTTCATAGTTCACTTAAATGATAGCAATTAGAAAGCCATGAGATATGTCAACTGTAGAAAACATTTCTCATTCTTTGGAATCCTGACCCTGTAATTTTGGCTTCCCTGAAAAGAAGCTGAAGCTTTGAAACCCAAGTTAACTATCGGATGAGAACCAGCTGCTCCCACAGGATCTGGTTTGCGAAGTGAGATCGATTCACAGGAGAGGCCTGGAAATTGTTTCTGCCTAAGTCTGGCAGATGGGGCAGTGGTACTGTAAGATCCATTCATCCATGGGCTGCTTCAAAGGTCACCATAATTATATTTAATTGTCAATGATATACGTGCTTATATTTGAAGTTACTTTTATATATCTGGAGTATTCCAAGTTTAACATGTATTTTATTGATTATAGAATTTTGTTCCATTTGTAGTCATTGCAATATGCATTAAGCAAATTTTACTTTCTCCTTATTGCATGAAAGCTAAAAATCAACTTTTGGAATAAATAAACTTAACATCGTTTTAAAAAATTGTTTTTATATTTATCCCTAATTTTCACAGTCTTTGAAGAATTATACCCAACGCCTTGATAGTATTTATGATACTGAAAAACTGTATTGCATCATCCGTCCTAATATAAATCCCTTTATTTACAAAAATGAGGCATTTCATATGAGAAACCTTCAGGAAATCCTGTCACGTGAGGCAGCTTCCAGACAAAGGACGTGTATGACGAACGATATGACCTTCCTCTTTTCTATTTCTTCTCCCTGGGGGCAACGACGATGCTTACCCTCGCCCCCATCTCTTGGCTTTTTCACCAGAGTCCATGGAGAGCGGCAGAGACACTGTGGCGATGAATTTCGAAGTAGATGCATTTCTTTTCTTCGGGCGGCGACTTGATAGAATTTTCATCGGTTTAACCGGACGTTACGACTGGCTCAAGTCGCTGGTGCGAACCAACTCCTTTTTCAATTTCGCATCGTGAACATGTCTCCCGTTGTATATGGGGGCTGTGGGTGGCGCTAGTTTTAATAGCGTGTCAGTACTGAGAAGCTGGAACCGCAGCAGCGACTCGGGGAAGGCTGTGGTTGCTATGGGATTGACAAGGTAACACCTTTTGTGACGCAAAATAACTTGGTGAGCTGAGAGAAGGCAGATAAAAGGAGGGAAAAGTTAATTTGAAACACTTTAATAACACTGTAGTTTTTATAACGTATTTTAAAAACAGGGAGGGAAAGGAACTGAAAACTGTTTTAAAATTGCATATTAGATTATAACAATAGGTATCTTCTGATTTTATAAAAACACAAATACATTTAAGAGTACAGTTGATATAAAACCTTTCCATTTGTGTATTACAGTGGATTTCCACTATAAATTTATTGTTATAGGATATACTTTGTGTACTTTAGTCTCTATTTGATTACACTTTAATGCTTTTCCAACTCGCCTTTAACTAACGTACTCAATGTCTACAGTCCATGGTGGATTCTGTCCTAGATTTTGTCCTATGTGGGACATTATCTCGTAAGAAAACCATTAGCTGGACATTATAAAATGTATATTTTTAAAATTTATTTAACTGAACTTTTAACCCCTCGTTATACAGAAAGCAATAACGATTTTAAAATTTTAATTTAAAAAAAAAATTCTCTGATTTTTCATAGACAATATAAATACATAGCATCTTTTATAATGCTTATTTCATATCAATACAAAAAACAATAATATTATGAGGACAATAGATATGGGCATTTCATTTTCTTTAATTTTCATGAAATTATGGTAAACTTTGAAAGCAATTCCTTATAAACTTCATATACAACATTTTAAACACATAAAACGTTTTGGAGGAAAAACATAAAATCTCAATTAAAAAAATATTTACTTCTTTACCAGCCATCGTATTAAAAACCTACTGGCCCATTAGATGAAATATTTACATTTTTAAATTCTATTATTTTAACCACTTGAATACAAAGCAGAAACGATTCGACGCATTACAAATATCATTCTTTCATTTTTAAAACCATTCCCTGTTATGCCATCCTAATTCTACTATACCATTCCAAATTTTATTTTTAAGAAATAAAATACCAAAATAATCAACATCTTTATAGCCTTTTAAAATCAATGCAAAAATGTAATATCACCATCAAGACAACACATATATGTTTTACGAATATAAAATTTAAAAAATTATTAGCGAAAAAAGGAATTTAAAAATACTATTATAAAAAGGATATACTTATTTACCAGCTATTACACTAAATTTTTCCTAACCACTCCCGCTTTTTCTTCTTCGGGACTTCTGTACACGTTAGTATTCTAAATTTAATCAGTATTTAAAATTGTTAGATTTCATGAACGAGTTTCTTAACCAAAAAGTTGTTTGTCTTCTGAAAGAGATTTTTAAAGTTTTGATAATTTTCTCACTTAAACCTGGCATTTTCTAAAACGTGTACATGAATTTGAACATACATACATTTTCAACAATTACTAATAAGTTCCTACTCATTTTTTTGAAAAAATTGTGTGTTTCGTAATTCATTCTAAACACTTAGAAATTGTATGCTGACTAAGATGGCTTGGTATTTAAAACACAGGTTACTGTACCCATCAGACGCACTCAGTGTAAAAACTACTTTTTAATATTTTCGAGAAGAGGATTTTAACATTAGAAAGGCAGAAAATACCCAACTACTGCTTTTTCCTGCGAATCACTGTACCAGTCATACTGCAAATCCAAAAATGTCTAAGCTTGCCACCAAAAGTTACAGTTCAAATAATCTTGAAACATTAAACTTTAGCTTGTTTTAGTGTTAATCGGCTGCCGAAGCAGTTCACAAGAACTGTGAGGAGACTCGAGTCTTTGATGTACAAGACAAGTTCCTACTTAAGGATAACTGAGATTTCATTTGAACTTACACTTAGGGTCTTTTGAATAGTCTGGCATATATCAGAAGTTGAGTATATCGGGTGTTTTCCGTCAAAGCAGAAAGGGTACAATGAACCTGAAGTGTGCGGTGAATTCCAGCTAAGATACTTAGGAATCTTGTGATTCATTAAATAATTCAGTAATGTAGAATAATATAGAATAATATTTCGTTTAAAAACTTCTACTTGGTGACCGTAGATCCTTTCATATCACTGATAGGACTACGGTCTTCATCCTTGGACCTTAAGAAATTGAATGTGATCCCTGGATTCACTAAGAAGAAGGTGAGCATGGTTCTGTCCGTCTCATCTCGTCCCACACTACATTAGGCACAATTGCTCCTAGAATACACAGTGTTCTATCTCTCCAGGTGTAAAACAGAGCTGAATCTTAAATTAACTAATTTTTGTAATTTCAATAAAGAAAATTCAATGTTGACAAATGCAGAATAAATATTCCGAGTATGCACAGTTATGCTTAATATGAGCGATTTGCATAGGAAAATAAGGTACAACAAATATACATTTTCAATTTTTACGCTGCATATATCTTATTTGGAAGTAATAGATACTCATGACAAAATACGAAAAACAATTCAATCGGATTTGTTGCACAAAAAAAAAAAAAAAAAAAAAAAAAAAAACGAAAACGAAAACAAGGAAAGGCGGTATCCGTAAATTCTATACATTAGCTGGGTACTGAAAAGAAAAGACGAATGCAGAATGTAATCAATGAAATGAGATTTACAAGCTCAATATTGGAAGTAATTAGGTTAGATGGAATAATAAATGAAACAATCAGACAAGACTTTGGAATATTCGCTTTAAATAAAAGACTGAGTAACAATAGAACGGCAAAAGAAAGGCTGTCAAAGAAAGCCGTAAATTACAACCCCCCAGAGGATGTAGAAGAATAGAAGGACGTAATAAAATATGTTCTGACTATTTGGAGATGCAACACTGTAAAAAGTCCAAAGCATGGAGCAACAAAAGAATAATATGAGCGACTTGGAAAGCTTTGCTGAAATTGCAGTTTGAAAAATGCATGTGCAATCAATGGAGTTTATCTGATGCACGAAATAAACTCTTAGCTCTTTGATTGAAACTGCATACTACAGCATGCAATTTGCATGGCTATTTTGGACTCGGTGATCACGTTTCATCATTTGCGACTTGATTGCAAAAAAAGAGAAAATGTGTCAACATCAAACAATGAGCTGCTTGCGGCACCACATCCAGGAGATTTCTAATGGTATGGTGAAAAAGAATCCTACAATAAACATAGTGGGCTTTTCCTAGAAAATGTGATGAAATTAGAACCAAATAATCCTCCTATGGGAGTTGGTCATGTCCTACAGAGATGCGCATTTTGTATGTTTGACGAAGCGCGTGTTCAGAACTGCTCTTATCAACACCATGCCACGCTTACATGGCTTGGATAGGACCAATGGGTGGACGTGATTTACACTGATTCGTTACATGAGCCGTGAAATGTTACTGTTAATGCAATGAAATCCGGCGTTCTTTTAGAGCTCTTACAAACCTCGTACCTACATACACATGGTTCATCTACCCCGTACTGTTATCGCAAGTGCAAGCCACCCTCTACCACCAATTCATCTCCTCACTTTTCTTTTTCCCATAGTCCTCTTCCCGGCCTTTCTTCAGGAAGGAACATATCTTCGTTTTCGCTCCCCATCACGCCATTCACTATGAGAACTAATACGAACGCGATGGGTCATCGGAAAGCTACGACTGGCGCGCCATGGTCCGTAAAGACTAGGGGAGGGGAAGGGCGAAACGAAAATGTCATCATATAAATACAGCATGAAGAGAATGGTCTCCGAGGAAATGGATCTTAGCCACACATAAAGAGATCTTTGGAAAGGGGAAAAGTCGAAGGGGTTGAGGTCTGTGCATCATGTTGCTCGACTTGAAGGAGAGGCGCGAAGAAAGGGGAGAAATGGGACAGAAGGAACATAAAACCTTCATATCAACGTATTTGTCCTGACCAAGAGAGCATTGCTTGTGTGCGGCGTGCCAATTTTCACAAAACGTATCAGTTGTTTCGAAGTCCAGGGATTTGCGCTTCATTTCCGTGAACTTTTGGGTACTGTAGAATCACATGCAAACGCCCAGGTAGAGAAGTAAGTAACTTTAATCACTAATTTAATCTGGCTTAACTTTATGTCCAAAGAGAATGCGAGATAAATATTGTCACAGAAAATATCAAAAGGATCGTGAATACTTACAATAAAATTTAAGACGTACTTGCCAATTTCAACAACAACGGAAAACTGACTAGTATTTCTTAATGGTGTTATTTTTTTCTCCAGCTATTATAAGTGGAATTGTATGTTCTGAAAATCTGTAGTTTGGTTTTAAGTTTGGAAAGAAAGAATTAGACACGAAGAACTCGTATCACATCCGGGATCCCAACCGCCTATATTCGGCCTTCCGTGCCGATGCACTTACGAACTGAGCTACCGTGTACTCCTTCAAGCAAGTAACCATGAGAGGTTTATTCCTTAAACTGCACAAGAAAAGGCTCGTGGCTCTATGCTTGGAGAAGGGAGTTGCTTGGAGTTGGTTAAGCGTCAACGCGGAAGGCCGAATATCCACAGCTGGAATATCGAATTTTTTTTCTGTTTTTTTTTTTTTTTTGAGAGGTGTTTAACGCCCGTTTCTACTACTGAGGCACCACAGGCTGTGGACACTCATGATACACGAAATGAAATAATATATTGGGAAAGGATTATTTTAAGGAAGGAAACAGTCCTGGCTTAAGTTTAGGGTACCTCCTTGGCATTTGCCATTTATGAGAACCGAGGAAAACCTGGAAAAAACCTGTCTGGGAGGACGGTCCTGGCGGGATTCGAACCCCAGACCTCCCGCTAACGAGTCCGTGCCTTAACGACCTCGGTGAATATCAGCCGTGACACGAATTTTACAACTCTGATTTGTTCCTTCCAACTAATGTCCTACACATAGTTATTGTGAAACAACTATTATTGTATATTGGTATTTGTTTGTGTTTTTGGTGGAAAATGAGTGTGTATGCCACAATTTACGAAACCTGAAATACAATTTATTAATTCTTAATTTTTGTTTAAAAGTCGTTTGTATTATCATTATTATTATTATTATTATTATTATTATTATTATTATTATTATTATTATTATTATTATTATTATAGCTGTTGTTTTTGTTATTGTTATGTCACTTTTTACAGGTTTTGAGAAATATGAATATTAATTGAAAGAATTTTACACCTTGTACGGCTTTTCTGCTAATTTTATGATATGTAAACCTTTTCCGCTTGTTTGGTAACTTTTTTAATAGGTTCAATTGTCCTCTAAGAAAAACGTGTCCCTACTTTTCAAAGTAAAAATCCCGTTAAATTCACATTGTTTTCGTAAATATTGGAATGCATTCCTTTTTGAGACTTCTGTATAGAAAGAAAAGAAATTCTTATCTTCAAAATATTTAAATATTTAAATTCAATACACTCTCTAGTGCTCACTCATTGAACTTTTATTGTTTTGCGAAGAATGGAATAGACTTTATCTTTTCACAAGAGATACGTGTTTACATGAACTGTAGATGTTATATATTTGGAGTGATATTCACCATAAATGCTTAAGCCTACTTTTGTATTTTTCATAAATGAAAATGTTTAATGCTGCCAAATATGAACCATCAGGCGATTTGTATTTATATATATTACAATTATGATAGTGCATTGTGGATATAAATGTTGAGCCTAAACTCGCTTTTTATGGTACTTGGATCACTCCACTATTACAAGCTCTAAGATTATTGTATGTAATGAAGATGCAGCTTTGTTTATAAGATAGCAATAATTCTTTTAAAATTAATAATATTTGAAAAATTAAGATTTTTTTAAAAAAATTTGTAGCTTGAGGTTAAATAAAATATTATTATTTTAATTTCTTATCACTTAACTACAATTATGAAAAATTCATAATGTATATAATGACAAAAATTTTAAAATAGAACATGCGTTAGAAATTTGTAAATTGTGAATTATTGTACACAAGCTATTAAATATCTTAAATTTTAACGATTTTTAAAGACAAAACCACATTAACCAACTTTTGGTTACAAAATACAAAAATATGGCTTACGACCCCAATTCATAAGAAAATGTATTATTTTCATATAGGTTATTTCAAAAGTTAACGGCCCCAAGACCACAAAACTGTATGTTCTTAAAGGAAGGATAGAGTTACATATTAAACTTGATTTGCAATCCATAGCATTTTGCTAATAAAAATATCATTACGAAAAAATATTAGTAACAATCTAAGAATTATGATTTTGAAGTATACTTGAAATAAAATATACAGCTCTGACAGTTATACGAAGCCATTAATTAGTGACGAACAATATGTCTTAATTGTGTCACTGAACAAATCAAAGGTGTAGAACCCCGGCAGTCTATTTGTCCCTTGAACATGGCGTTCAGCTAGGAGATCACCACCAAATTGTTCCTAGCTATATGTCTATACAATGATGAGAAACTCTGGTAGCACACGCCCCTTGATCTTCACGGCAAACTAAGCACCCCTTAATATGAGTTGGTCGCAACAGGCGGCAAAACACCCGAAGTGAATTCTCTAGGCAGGAATTGAATTTCGCATTCAAATTACAATGATGGAATAATGGCGCTATTATAGCGTTGGACCATTCCCCTGTGGTTCCCTTCAGTGCTACCTATTTCCTAACGCAAACTCCAACCTGCATGTGCCTTCGTCTTCATCCATCCATGGAAATCATATCCGTCAGTTTCCCCTTTCCACTTCCCTTTCCTAATGCGCATTTCCCCACACTTCATCCAAAGCCCTCTTCTTGTAATTCACGAGGTTTGTAGGTATATACAGGACGTAGTACTTTGCGAATAACCTTTCTGGATGAGCAGCTGGGGACGTTAATGCTTCTGGCCACGTCTGGCATCCTAGCAACTGTCGAGAGCAAGGTCTACATGGAATGTTCGCTCGGATTATAGATACAGAAAATGGCAAAGTGGAGCAAGCTTTTCATAAATACACATTGCTTACTAAGAGCGGAAGGGGCTGTACTTTTTCCGTGTACAAATGCCATCCCTCTCCCATTACAGTTAATGATACACTCATAATTCTGTGTTTAGGCCAATCTTCCTATGCACACTGAATCTAACTTCCTATCCCAAAGAGACCCCGATCTCTTAATCTCGTCATAAGTTGCGGCTACAACTTCTGCAAGCTCCAAATGATGCATTGCTAAAATAGCAACAGCGCGAATAGGAGACTAGCAAAAGAAACTATAGCTTCTATAATTTGAAGAAGGTATGTATATTCTCCCAAGTGTTTTTACATTAAATGATTTGTAAAAAACAGTTCTGAACGTTTTACAGAGACACATTTCTGTTGTTGTTGTTATTATTATTATTATTATTATTATTATTATTATTATTATTATTATTTAAAGATAATATTTACATACAATCCTGCAAGAAATAAACTCAGCCATTAGCCAATCGTCTTTGTTCTTTATATTTCACATGAACAGTGCAGAAAATGTTCAAACGTAAAAGATAGCTTTAACTGCTCTCCATTTTCTACAACTTTTAAGATTCCAGACACTGGCGTGTTCCCCGAGAAATGGGATTGTTTTTACCACCATCCGTCCATACGTTTCAGAGATTTGATATATTATCATCATTTTATTTTTGAACAAGTAACAGCCTCTCTTCAGCTATGATTAGTGTTTTTCAAGGCTGCCAAATAATTCAAATAATTAGTTCATATTTGCAATAACATTGATTAAGTCCGTATGAGTTTGCAGAGATGGTACGGTTTCTTTTCAATGGTAGAAATTAATAAAATGCAGTTTTACTTGCGCTGATAATCAGTAATTTAAGCGCAACAATTAGAAGCAAACAAACTCATGCAACAATTCCACCAGTTGTGTAATAACTCAGTGCCAGAATTTTTAAAAGTTTGTAGAAAATGAAGAAAATATAAGCAATTAAATATTTCGAGGATTGCATAGCGCCGCAAGCTATTCTCGGAATTAGCGTAGAAAGCGTGATGTAAAGATAATTAACATGCAATGTGATGGGTGACAAAATGGATGGATTCAGAATGTTTACGGCGGTGAATCATATATGGAAGATAGTGTCTCAGAGAGTATAAGGTTTAAGAGTGATGGGAGAATGAAACCTGTTGTGGATGCACTCCTTCAAGACTTATAAAACTTGTGTACTTGTGTGCAATGGTGAAAATATCTGTGCTAAAGACGCACTGAGCACGTGTTTAAGCATAGGTGAACATCCTTCATAAGTATACATGTTGGCATAGTTTTTAAAATGTTAAGACTTTGTTGTGGCTTACAAACACATTACATGTTCTTCTGACCATCACAGACGGATTTTTTTAATAATGTTTAACGCCCGTTTTAACTAATGAGGCAGCACAGGCGGTGGACACTTGAAATGAGATAAAATGATATATTGGGAAAGGATTTTTTAAGGAAGGAAACGTTCTCGGGCTAAGTTTAGGGTACCTCCTCGGCGAGGAAAAACTGGAAAAACCTCAGTCAGGGAGGACGGTCCTGGCGGGATTCGAACCCCAGTCATCCCGCTCACGAATCCACGCCTTAACTACTTTTGCCACCATGGCGGTTTATATTTTGTTCCATGACATCTCCTTCCCTTTTAGTTCTTTCCTTTTAGTGTGCCTTCCAGCAAATACTGATTTGCAATTAACTAAAAGTTGAAGTGGCAGATAGTAAAAGAAAGAATTAAGATTGACTTCATAGAACCAGAAACTTTTTGCGGCAATATCAAGAACTGCTTATATCAATGGACTAAGAAAGAACATCAGGTAAGATTAAAAACTTCCCATTCAAGAATTGGGTAACATTCTAATTAAAATATCATAGCGTCGTAACTAATAGTCTGCTATGTATGGACAGAAAGAAAATCAGGAATTCCTTTGGATGTTATTCATTCCGAAATCACCTAGGAAATGGCGGGTCCCTTCCGTGGCAAGCCCACATGTCATCTAAGCAAAGAGTCTGATGAAACTGCCAAGTACATCTTACTAGAGCTTGAAACTCTGGAAAGACCAGGAACATCTCTATTAAGAAGTCCTTTAGGAAAAGTAATTCCTAAGCGAATCAATCAATCAATCAATCAATCAATATCTTTCAATTTGATCTCCTACAATCCAAGGACGTTTAAGTCTCTATTGCTCCCAATTAATCAGTATATTTCCAATTTTATTACTCCTCACTTACTTACAAAAATAAAATTATATTTACTAAAGCAACTAATATGAAACATGTGTCCTTTAAACATAGAAATACTGACAGAAACCAGTATGGAGGAAATGGATGATATGAAATAATACTGCCACATGACTTTTTATTCCGCTTTTAAATAGAAGAATTAACATAAAAGCTGGTTAACTACAAAAAGATACCCAGCACCTCAATAAGAGTTTCATTTTGAAACGTTCTTTGAAAAGCGTTGGTGAAACTCCTGACGTTCCAAGAAATGACAGACAACACTCCTGGGGAAAGCGAGCGACTTCCGCACTGCAGCTGAAGAGTTCATCCTCTTAAATAAAGGCGGTATTTCTGAGAAGAAGGTAATGTGACATAAAACATTCACGACTGACCTGCATTTCGGTGCAAGCGCAGTAAAACTGCAACGCATCCCGCCACAAAGCGGAAGTCAAATAGTAAAACGCTGCAGCCCTTCTTTTAAGTAAAAATGCAGCATCAGCTGGCATTTTCAGGGAGTTTTATTTCAGCATCATTTGCGTCAATGCTCTGCATATCTCCATCCTTTTTGCTCGTTTCCCCCGTAAGTTTCAAGTCACATCGCTGTTGCTTGCTGCGGCAACAATAAGAAGTATAAAATATTTTGTTACTTTTAGGAAATATAGCTCTGACCATTGCCATACAGCTGGGCAATGAAATTCTCTTAGATTGTCTATTTTTAAGTTTGAAATAATTTAAAAATTAAATTTAAGAAAGCTGAATATTTGGCTTTGAAGTTGAAGATGATAAGTTTGGGACTGAACAACATCTTATAACTGTGATTCATTTTAGATGTTGCCGAAGAGCTGAATTAGAGAAACGTTGATTACCACGAGGATCATCCAGAAAGTAAGATTACAACATTTGTGTAGGATCGAAAAATGTTTGTATTTAATTGAAATTCACATGCAACTTTACAAATATATTAAATTATTTTAAATGTAATTTCCGTCAAGACCGATGCATTTCTGTAGTTGGGGCACCATCTTTTGTATGCCAGTGTCATAGACCTCCGCCGCCAGCTCTTTCAGCCACTTCTTCACAGCTTCCTTGACCTCCTGATCGTTGAAAAACGTTTCCTATTCAAATAAAAATTCCCCATCCAAACGATGTCAGCAGCTCCTATGAAACTCGGGCGGTGTGGAGATTGCGTTCTCATCCAGGAGGCTGACTTCCCGGGTCAGCATTCCTCCACTGCGGTTCTGAATGACTCTTCGGAGTTTTTTTAGGGTATTGCAGTAAGCCTATGCATTAATGTAATTTCCTTTAGGTATAATATCCCTTACATTCCCAAAAACAGATGCCATGACTTTTCCAGCTGAAGGGGTCGTCTTGAACTTTTTGGTGGTTTGGGAAGATGAATGACGCCACTGAAGGGATTGTCTTTTGAATTCCGGGATCTCATCTCCGATCACGATAGAGTCCACCAAAGCTTCTCCCTCCTATGCAAATTCACGCGCGGCGGTCACGGTTTTTGACGGTGCTCTGATGTGAGCATTCTGGGCATGCATCTCGCATACAACTTCTTGTAACAAGGTTTTTCCGACGCAGTATCACCAAGGAGACTCCGGGAAATGCCACGAAATTCTTCGTGAAGGTCGTCAAGCGTCATACGGCGGTCATTTCGCACTTGTTCTTCAATCTTTTGCACATGTTCGTCAGAAATCACTGATGATCTCCCACTCCTTGCCTCGTCGTGAGTATCAGTACGGCCTTCTCTGAACAACCTAACCTTGACATGTTGTTGACTCATCCCATCACTACCATAACTTCCACGAGTTTCCGATGGATGGATTCTGCAAAATCAAAAAAACGAATGACCGCGCGGATATCGTCCTGACGGAAGGTAGCGGGAGCGCGCGACTGTGATTTAACAGATGGCGACAAACACGCGGGACAAAACAAACTGCCCGTTAGGATTCACCCCTACATGCCAAGTGTTCCGACTTCGAAACAAAAAATTTTCCCCGGCATCAGGAGCCCTTGTAACCTTACTTTCTGGATGGCCCTTGTATAAAGGATTTATTAATACTTAAGGTCTAAAGGCGCGACGTATACTAACATGCTGTAGTATTCATGCTTAGTTTTGGTTAAGTTCATGGCAGTTGTGCATTTTTAAATTTTTAAAAAATTATAACAAAAACTACGCTTAGTGAGAAATTTAAGCAATTGGTGTTAGGTTCTTATGCTATTATGTATATAGAATTTAATATGTCACTTTAAAATACTAAGATATAATTATAAAAAAATAGCTTTTAGAAAGTTTATCAAAATCGATTAAATTTTATTACTAGTTAGTTTATCCAGCTGTTTTGGAGATAGAAAATCATAAAAGAATCTGTCCCTCTAGAGAGTTAATTCTTTTCTTCGACAAAGAGTTCTAATAGTTTCTAACTACTCAAATTAACTGCACTAAACTCATGCAAACAGGTCTTGGCCATAAAATAGTACGGGTTAAGCCTTCTAGAAAAGTTTACATTGGCCGTTAGAACACAAATACTTAAACCTGTCTCATTGTTCCTTTAAGAGGTAACACACAATGCAAAATAAGCTGCAATAAAATACCACCCCTGACTCGAACAATATAACCTTCTTTTGCAAGTTTAACGAAAAGAGGCATCCGAATATTTCGTAATTAAATGAAAGTTGTCTCATGCCAAATGCTTCTAAGTTTTACTGCTGAAAATAAACGAAGCTACTTGATCTTTTTATATTTCTTTAACTGCCGTTCAAATGTTTTATGTACCAACTGAAAACTGGTGAAAAAGAGGGTTTATTTTAAATGTTTCATCGTTAAAAAAAAGTTTTTTTTTTCAGGCTGAACATTATTCATTCCCGAAAAGTCAATGTTTTGTATTTTACTTTCAATGACAATATTTACAAACAATGAACTGAATGGGATTGCCGTAACTGTTACGTTTTTTATGTAAACACGAATTTTATAACTGCCTCACTGACACCCGATACTGCACAGAATATCATTCAAAACGTATGAACTGTTCTTCCAGCAATGGCGCTTTGAAAAAGCTTTTTATGTTTCTACCTAACAGCATGCACAAAAGAACAATGCACATTAAACATAATTACAAACCGGAAATAATTCAGGTAGTAAATGATGATACAAAGGTTATAATCATGATGAATATAAATGCTTTTATGATGATACTGGCATCAAAACTTGCTTTGATACGGGGATGAAATAACGATGTTGATGACGTAGTGATGATTACTATAGGATGACAATGTTTACGCATATTCCTAAAATCTTCTCTCATATTAATGCACGGTATCACAAATAAACAATTCCAAAATTTAAAAAGCATATTCATTCGTTGTGTCTAATACTATTCAGGTGTAAACAGCACATATTTTATAAGCGCAACAAAGCAGCGTCGGTTATAATGCAACTCTGCGCAACTGTAACAAATATAAAATAACAGTAGATAATGAATTCCTATAACTTAAAGTAAAACTATAACTGAAGTCTATAATAAACTTTTATATACGCAGCTTTTAAGTGTGATGTTAACAAGTTCGAAAATACAAATTTGTATTCTGAGGAATATTTTACAAGTGCACCGAAAAGTTTCTCTACATTTGCCTTTCCATTGAAAACAGAAGAAACACTAAAGCAAGGTATGTACACTGAACATGAAAACCGATATCTTAGTTTGTTAAATTCCTAACTTGAGAAAAGTTGTACGCTTTTAAGTGGGTTTTAAATTTAATGATGCAAATAAGACTTACATTTATATAGAACACTAACACGTTTTATAGATAAATTCTTAGTATAGTGGTTAGCGCTGCTGACTGCTGACCGGAAAACCCGGGTTCGATTCTCGGTACCTTAGGAATTTTTCTAAGTTCGGGAGGTCCCAGCCTCGGAAGGACAATGGGAAAGCTGCCTGATGAAGAGATGGTGTTCCTCGATCACGAAAGCTGCGTGATAGGTGATTGGTGGGGTGCCGGCATGCTGATCACATGATCCCCTGTAATACTACCCTCTATCAATGAAGTCCTAAGACGAAGGAAGAGGATGCAGAGATCGCCGCGGCAGGCCAAGGTCCACCCCGGGTTGTAGTGCCAAATGAGAAGAAGCAATATTAAATAATAATAATAATAAAATTAATAATATTAATAATAATATTAAAAATACAATCCACATAGGGGAAAAATGCTTTAAAACTGAACCCAAGGTACTATTTTTTTAAAGCTGGAAGTTAATCGCTTTCATTAATAAATGTTGTTGTAAATATAGCAACAAATAAAGCATAAATTACTAAGAGATAAAACACGAGGGTCATTCAATAGTAATTCACTGTTTTATTTTATTTTGTAATAAAGGCAGCAACACTCCACAACTACTATGCCATTTCTCCACAAAGTCCCCATATTTTTTCATATATCTTGTCTATCACGGTTGCCGTGCTATCTGTTCGCTGAGATTTTCACTTTATAACTTTTAAATCGCTGGCCTCAAAGGCGCTTCTTGAATTCTATATAAATCATTTGGAGCAAGATCAAAAGAATGGTTATTATTTATTAATTATTTATTTATTTGCCCTGGCAAGTCCATGGGGGCCTTCTCTTCCACTCTACCAGGCAGAAAAATGACAAAATACAAAATACAACATTCATAGTTATATAAAATACAGAAAAAAGTCAAATTAAAGCTCTTCACTGCATGTAAATATTGCACATTCTAATACAGTTAGTAAAGATAGTGTTAGAATTCCACTTGTTCTTCAATCATTTTTCTTCAGCACAAGGGGAAGGAAATAGGAGAAGAAAAAGAAGAAAAGGAGGAGGAGGATAAAGAAGAAAAGGAAGCGAAAAACTAACTTTGTGATTCCTATAGTTGCGGTTACAAATGTTTATAGTGAGTAACATGAAATTGTGCATTTGAATATCCTAAGTAAGTCCTAGATTCTTTCAGATGTGTGTGGACGAGCATTGTTATGTGTCAACATTTTGCGACCCAAAAGTTCGAGTCGGTCCTGGTGGTGTAGTGGTTACCATACTTGCCTCCTACACCCGAAACGCGGGTTCGAACCCGGCCAGGACCGATGGATTTTTTCGGGCGTAAAAATCCTAAGTATGGCTTCCTTCGGAAGGGAAGTAAAGCCGTGGGTCCCGTGTCGTACATTTGCGGCACGAAAAAGAACCTCAAGCCTGAAAGAGAGGCCTCTGAGCAAAATTTGTCGGCCGTTTCACGCCCTGAGTTGAATGGGACGCTGATGACCTTCGATGTTAAAGAGCGTCCATAAATAAATCAATCAAAAAAAAAAAAAAAACAAAAGTTCGAGGTATTTCCTTTTGATCGCAGTATCTTTTGAGTTCCGTGAGGCAAGTAATGAAATAGTAATACCTTCTGACCGTCCTTAAACTCCAGTCACTGCAATGGGCCTTCCGCTGCGTCGTTAGTCACGAAAATTTTCACGTTCTTCCATGAACCACGCAAGCCAACGTCAACTCATTTGAATGTTCATACACTCAGGGGTTGCGCTTTTGCTGTGAAAAAACGCACGACCGCACACAATTCACAAACGGGCACGCTCTGTAGTGGCATCTCAGTGTTGTCCGGTTAACTACTGCCATAGTAATGCGCACCTTTAATGAAAATGTTTCAGATCTGCCAACATACCCTAACGAGACATATTATCCAAAACAACTTTATTATTGCTGTTTGTTTTTCACAAATAAAAATAGAAAATTTGATTTATTATATAATATCTTTTAATATAGTTTTAGACTTCGAAAAGACACACCCCAAACACCTTATGACAGCAATTAAAAATCTATATTTTAATATGATGGAAGGTTAGATTTAAATATAAAATTGACAAAGGAGATAAGGTTCATCGCTAGCAATGTTCAATGTTCAACATATAGGACGATATATTTAGAACTTTGTGTGTTAGATTGATTCAGGCATTTATCTGGGAAAGATCAACGGACAGTGTTAGATGCTGTTTTTTTTTTTTTTGATTGATTTATTTATGAACGCTCTTTAACAGCTTGGGTCAACAGCGTCCCATTCAACTCGGGGCGTGAAACGGCCGACAAATTTTGCTCAGAGGCCTCTCTTTCAGGCTTGAGGTTCTTTATCGTGCTGTAAATGTACGACACGAGACCCACGGCTTTACTTCCCTTCCGAAGGAAGCCATACTTAGGATTTTTACGCCCGAAAAAATCCATCGGTCCTGGCCGAGTTCGAACCCGCGATCTTGGGTGTAAGAGGCAAGTATGATAACCACTACACCACCAGGACCGACTTTAGATGCTGGTGATGAAGTTACCTTAGCGAAGATAAGGTACAGAATTATAATAATTAAAGATATAAGTATACCTAAGGCACATACAGTAAGAGCCAAGATGCACTATGAAAGGAAGTACTTTTAAATATTTAGAATGTTATGCATCATAATGAAAAATTGAACAAGTTCAGAGGGTAGAGTTTCATATTTCACAAAGTAGGCTCTTTAGAATTTTGCAGCCGTCCGGCTAATGGATGACGGCGATCAACAAAAAGTTCTCTCTGGAAGAGACTTCCAAATCCTGAGCCATCAGGCTGAGGAGATGGATGATCTCACCGTGCAGATAACCTTAGTCACTGACTATATCAAAGTCGAAAAGCCAGAGTAAAGAGACAGCAAAAAGTAAACAAAGTTATCTTCTCTCTCTCTCTCTTGCAAGGTGTTTACCAGGCAAGGTATCTCGAAGTCAATATTGACTCGGTGATAATGGATACGATGGATGACGTTGACGCCCCGGTGCCAAGTGTTTGGCAAGAACGCTCGTGACACTTCACCGCATCCGGGCTACATGCTTCACATCGTTGTGTCACTATTATTTACTCACATAAACTACTTGGGTGACTCGATTAGAAGACTTTCTGTCAACTGTGATGTTGGGGGAAAAGGACTGTCCTGTCCTGCTGTACTTGCTAATAAAAGTGCTAATCTTTCATTGAGGGTCAACGAGCATTTAGATCAATGTATTGTATCCCTGTGGCCTAATGCATGGTTTTGAAAACTTTATTACGTGTAGAAATTTGGATTAAAATTAGTAACTTACATAAAATAAAGAAAATATACTTCGAAAACCTGTAAATGTAAACCTGTGTTAAAGATACGTTTTTTATTTATCGGAAAAAAGTGTTTATTCCTGTATTGTAGTAAACATGAATGAATATGCAGTTTTTGAACTTGAAAGTGTATAAATTACAGACACTCAGATCTGTGTTATGCTTTATTCAGCCCACAATGTTTCCTTGAGGATAATACATAATATGACAATAGTTAACAAAACCGTAACACCATAAAGTGACGAACTAATATATAAATGCAATATCCCAAAATGAACCTTACGTCTTACACCTTGTTAACTTAGCATTCCAACCATTGAAGCTGAATTGTTCACTATATTCTTGAAGCACACAAGACTTTGCACACTTGGCAAAATGTTACATTTTGTAAACTACAGCAGCCAATAAATCAAAGAAAATTTGAACCCGAAGGAAATTATGAATGGATAAATTATGCCTGATATCTTGTACTTTTAAAAATTAACATATTTATATCTTCCAAACTTATTTTGTTTTGTACTCATTGTATGAGACTTTAGCGGCATCTATTACAAGATTATTTGACCTATAAAGAATTAACAAATGCATATGTATTTTACCACCTGTAATGGAGTAATTCACCGAAAATAAAGATATTTTTACAGTTACTTAACTAATCAACATTTTCTCTCATTTTAATAAACCATTTGGAAAAACTGCTAAAAACTACTTCTAAGGTAAAACGTGTAAATCGCAACATTTATTTTAAAATAATGCATATGACTAAGCCATGAGTGCACTAACTCAATATCATTCCATTTAACAAGACACATTACAAAAAATCTATAAACTAAAGGTCCAAAAAGAATGAACTCAACCGTGGAGATGAAATATTTTAAGCAGGATCTATTTACCACCCTAAATTTCTTCTTTGGAACTTTTTAATTAATTCTGTAGCTCCAAATTTCTTCCCTCGCTTAGCTTTCCTTTTATTCTTAACCACCCACGTAAGTATTTCAAGCAGCATTTTATCCGTGTTCTCCCTTTTTTTTTTTCTTTTCTCTCGTTCTCTCTTTAGCTTTCCATCTCTTTGCTCTAGTTATTTGTCTTTCTTTCATCTTTAATAATTTGGATCTTTCAGCCCAGTCCTAAGGTAAAATATCTCCATAAAATTATCAGTATTTCGCAATCTATGGGTTCATTTCCATTTGTAGCCTTTTCTGAAGAAAGTCCTTGGTTTTTGCATTGGCAATATTTGGACGATATATACGCTATAGAGAAATGCTTTCGTCCATACCTATTTAAGAAAATCTTTTAAACCAAGTTTTTTGTCTGTTTACAATATCTTAACTAAGTTATAATATGCATACATGAAATAAAATTGAAATACAAAGCAGCTTGTAAAGAACAATATAGTTAAAATAAAATAACTAGTAAAGCAGAAATTGATAAAACAATGTGATAGTTACACAAATAGCTCAATATTTTATAAATTTCTGCTTCTCTAGTTCACACTATATATACCCATATATTGCTCTAACTATTTGGGTTCATGATTAATTGGATCAACTGTGTCTTGCTTATTTCAACACGTTCTGCAAACTCGCGAGTGACTCGCGGATAAAGAACCGAAAACACATAAAAACAAATTGCAAATAGTTGTTTTTTTAAATAGAGTTTAACGCCCGTTTTTACTACTGAGGCACCACAGGCGGTAGACAATGATGATACATGAAATGAAATGATATATTAGGAAAGGATTAATAAAATAGTAGTAATCCCTTGTTCCATAATGAATTGTTAAGCTTTTGCCGCCAGCGGACATTCACTACGGTGCTGAAGCGCTCTAGCGTTGATCACATAATGAAAAACTCCACAGATTTGTAGGAATCAGAAACAACGCACCCAGACTGGACAAAAAGAGAGATGTGACCTGAGTTCAGCCTTTTAGTTTCTGGCCTACTTCTTAGTACTAATGTACTAGATTGAATTATAAACGTATTTTTCAGGAGCTTAACAAGTTAACCCCTTTCTGTGCCAGAGAAAGTGCTCCGGGAGATATCAGGCTCGTGGACCGTCTGTTGAACCACACTGATCTAAATGAACTAGAAATGGAATGCCAAGCTGAATAGAAGTCAGTCTGGGTTGTGTTGCGGAACTTACTTAACTTCTTGGGCCTAATCATTGCATAGGATGAAGGATATAGGTCATTTTGAGGTTCCCCCTTGGTCGGTTGGAGCCAATTGGATGAGTTTTGAAAATTAAGACGGATGCTTATGTACGTTGTAAGTAACTTAAGGTGGATTGCTGCTGATGCTCCTCTCGAACTCCTTCCATTAGTTTGATTGAAACTGAGCGAAAGACCGCTTCGGTAAGTATCTGTACTCCAATGCTACATAAACAACACGTGGACATCCCAGTCATAAAGAGCGCCACACCTAACGTTTTATAGCGGAACTGCGGTGCACGCAAGCGTATGCAACAACTCAAAGTGTTACCCGCTTCTTTTACACTCGCCTCTAAAACACCGTCGTAAATGTCATAAATAATGATACTCGTACATTTACTCCTTTTAGGTACTGGCAATTTACCACTCTGAAATAAATAAAAACAATACGTTTCAAATAGCCCTTTCCAACATATCCTTACAGTCATATTTAAGAGAGACGTTTGCAGATGACCAAATATTACTGGCGGAGAGTGGAGATAATTTACAGAAATCAGTTAACCAAGTCGACGAAATTATTGAGTATAATATGAGAATTTTTAGTGGAAAATAAAAGCAACGGCCATGATGGAAAAATAGCAATTTTAAATAGTTAATGAAGGACAAATGAAGCATACAATTATGACACTTGAAACACGTATGATTTTCAAAAATTTTCACAATAAGAGCTATTAAAGTTATAAGTTTTAGGCTTATTTTTAAAACATAAAGTATGTCATGAAATTTGAATTTATAAATTCTTAAAATATTTATTGTTATATTTGCATCAAAGCACGTTTACAAAATTATTCCCAAAATTTTGAAGTTTTCTGAAAAATTCTCGCTTTATTACATTGGTACAAACTGAATATAACCGAAAACTTCAATGTGTACAGTGCAAATGTAGGGAAAATTATTTTTGAAATGTAATATTAAACACAACCTTTCTCATAAAACGAAAAAAAATTAAAATTTCCGAGGCTCAGATTGTTAGCACGCAATTATCTTGAAAATTATGGAAGCTATGATATAAACAGTTTTGAAAAAATTATCTACAGAAAACCGGAGGATAACTTACAGATTGACGTAGTTCAAAGTTTCAGTCCTGATATGCAATTTTCAGTATTCCTTTTAGCATTCATTATCTTTAAAGTTCATAGTTTTTATTGCAATTTTCTTTTACCCATGTTTGGTTATGCTACATAAAAAAAAAAAACTTCCTACCACGTGCTTTCACTTTAAAATCAATAACAGTGTACAGCTAATCAGTTACACCACCTATCACACTGATAACAGGTTTGTCACATTACTAAAATGAAACAAACTCAACCAAAGCAAAACATTTAAATTAATAACATTCTGAATAACTAAAAAATACTGAAATAAAAAAATTGATTGATTCAAACTCCAGGCATGATCGTAATTTAATGTGTTTTAGTGCCTAACTTGGCCAATGTTGTAGGTATTACACAGAAATGGAGGTGAAAGCTTATTTTAAATAAACATGCAAAAAATAAAATGTACGATCTTAAGCATTTGAGAGCCAAATATCTACGAGAAAAAGGAATGCAGCGTTGGAAGAAAATATTACAATACATATTAATGGATACAATACACAATTTAGTTAAGATATTACAATGCATATTAATAGATGCTTCAAACACAAATTTAGTAGAAATATATACAAATATAAAGTAACAAATACGTTAAAATAGCTGAACCAGCATTAAAATATGCAAAACAAGAATAATGTGAAGAAAAAAGTAAAGACTGAAGGAGTCCAAATGAGACTTAAGATCTTTTTTGGGAGTAACATGAGCACAAACATACAACATATATACAAAACAGCGATTTTTTCACAGTTTTTCTGAAAGCATTTTGTATATTAGAGTAGGACCGGACGACTCCTTAGGATATGAAGAGATCGACTAAAATATTAACTTCCGAACAGTCTCGAGTTCTATATCTGTAATGAAAAAGAAACAAGAAGTATGAGGGATTGCATTTGTATCTTTTATAAACGTTGTTTTTTATATAAAACATAGAATAAATTTATATCATTTTTGGCAAATTACACGTGCTAGAACGGTTTAGGGGCACGCTTCTTGGTCAGTACTTTAGGTGTATACTTTCGCTGTGTACACTTTGAAAATGACCAGTCTCCTAAACTTTATCAAATAGGTAAGTCATTGTCTCCATTAGCTAACAAAAATGTTTAAATGTTCAGGTAAACGTTGTAAGTAAAAATTATGTAAGGGCCAAACTTTTTAAAGAAAAGTAATATTTTTCGTAGACGAAATAACTACCCATCAGCACTTTGGTTCCCTTACTTTTAGAGAGGAATTCCACTATGTCGACGATGATTGCTTGATGCAATACAACGTACTTCAGTTTTTCAAATCAAAATTTACGAGAGACGCATTCGGCTGAAAGCAGGGCCAAGGTCGCGCCATACGTGATAGTTGGACAACTTTTTTTTGTATTTTCTCCCACAACTTTAATCAATGATGTTATGCATAGTTTTATATTTATTATACGCACTAGTCTGTACTAAAGATTTTTCAAAGTTGAATGAAATTCGCATTTACTCGCAACATTTATGCTCCCATAATTCTTCAATTCCTGCCTTGATACTTTCTTTATCTTCCTCCACAGTATGCGAGTTATTTATTTATTACACTATATTTTTCCTCTATTCTAGTGGTAACACTTAAAGGCAATACATTACAATGAAATTTACTTCACTAACAAACTGTAATTAACAATGCATTTGACCAATAGCGTGTAATAAGACAAAGACTTGAGTTATAGTCTATAAGAATAGACTTGACTATTATTTTAACAGCAAACTGAGTGGTGATAACAACAAGAAAGCAGAAATAAAACACTGCGCTCAGTTACGGACAAAGGCAAAAATAGTTCTCGTTATATCGTTGTTATTTTCATTATGATGAAATCACATCAGGGTCCCAAGTTAATGCAAACTTTTATTATTAATATACCTCTTGTGCCTGTGATAATATTAATTAAAATTTTGGTATTAACAAAGTATTGAAAAAGTATCTAGCCCATGGCTCTCTTTCGATTTCGATATTTCTTGAGTCGGAGTGTCGATAGTATCGTAATAATAATTACAATTCAGGATGTACCAAGAAAGAAATCCAATTTCCTCTTAGCTTCAATGCACTAACGTTAGTCTAGTGAAGATGGCAGCTATGCTTTAACCTTACTAAAATTTGATTGATGGCAGCTTGACGTTCATTGCATTTGTGGCCAAAGGGTGACGCTGAAGAGCGCAAACAACGGACGCGCGATCCAGATGAAGGCGGAAACTTTGGTGTCACAATGTGCAAGAACGAAGAGGCTGTTAAGATTCCACCAGAGCAGTAAAGGGCGGCTGGTGGGGGTAGAATACCCTGCAACTTACACGAACAGCAATACAGACGCGTGGGTAGAAGGAAGGGGGTGTGCTGAAAATCGTTAATGACGTCATTTCATGTCCGTCACGGCCCGTAAATGGTGCCATCCTCCTCCTCCTCGAATGTCGTTATAAGCTCGTTCATCTGTCTCCCCTTACCCGTTCCAAGATCGACCCGACATCTTATATCTCTCCGCACACCCTCAAGGTCTCCGTCTGACTGCAAACCATGCGCTCTGCGTCAGATTAAATTCTACAGTCCAGACATTCTATGAAGATGAGTAGTAGTTCATTTGTCTGGACCTGCATTGTACCGCCACGGCAATAAGAACATACTGCAGATTAAGCCTCATAAAATGTCGCATTAGTGTCAAAAACCAAATGAGCATACGCTTTGTCGCTGCGGTCGTTGAGCAGTAATAGCAGTTTCAAGCCCGCTTCAGTTTTATAATACTGTTCTGTTTACGGCCTAATAAACGCTCTGAATTATAAAACGCACGTCTTACAGCAAGTTACAGACGTCTGTTATATAGTTATAGGAACCGGATCTTGATTTATCTCTTAATTGAAAGTATTAGTCTAACACAAAGGCACCTTTATCTCAACCCAGATTAGGGACAAAATCCAATATCATTAATGCAATGGAAAATATTCATAATAACTCAATTAATAGAAAAATAATTGAATATACAAACTTACATTGTTCGTTAACTGCAAAAAAACATTTGATACCATTAGTCATGAAAAAATGTGCAACATACACGAGGACTCCAAGAACATCCAACAAGACTTGTCTAAATTTTAAGAAATTTTATGTAATAAAGAAATATCTCTAGATATATATATATATATATATATAAGAACGTTCATTATCACCAATTTTATTTACTTTATATATTGACGAAACCATAACACGATATATATATTGGAATGGTAGGAACATAGGATTTCAGACACAGAAGCACAGCTTAGCTACTGAATCTGCGGGAGGAAGGGGTGCGTTTAGGGGTAAGAAGGACAGTCAAGACGGGAGCAGTAGGTAAAGATGTAGGAGGGGTCCCTAAGATTTTAGTTGTACATCAACCTTTTAGTCCCTAGATTCCGCGCCAGACGCCAGGATAGGAACCTCTACTGAGAAAATTCCGTCGCCCCACGGCGCAAGCCGCCAACCCACGTGGTCTGGCACTTGCTACCTTACAACCTAAACTATACAATAAAATGACATGAAATGGAAGAATAGAGATTTCTACCCCTAAGTGACAAGGGAAAACAACGAAAAATCCAAAGCCAGGATGCCGACACCAAGGAATTTGAATCGGAACCTCCCGTCTAGCCTCTCCCGCTCTATCAAGATGGATGAGAGCAAAATTTAACGTTAATAATACATCCATCATATTATTGCAGATAACCAGATCGTATTCATACATACAGAAATTTATAGAACCCTTTTAAAATTAAATTTCACCAAAAATATGTTACAGCGTCTTTAATTAAAAAAAAACTCTAAAGAATTTCAAGGTAAACACCACGAAGAATCCTTAAGCACTTAATACCAAGTTAGATACACTCATACTAGATCAATACACGCAAAGCACGGACACAAGCTTTGAGTAACCGCTCCATATAAACAAGAACTGTTGTTGCATGTAAGTCTGCCACCCATTGTCCACAGTTCAGTATTAGCATAACTTCTTTCCGCTTATTGTGGTTTTAGTGTTTTTAATGGTGTTTAACGCCCGTTTTAACTACTGATAGGCACCATAGGCGGTGTTTTAGTGCTTAATTCCGATGTCTAGTGATTAATATGAACTAAATGAATTGTTGAAATATCTTGAACATACAATAGTGTATGAGCGGAGCAACAAAATAAACATTATATTAAATAAAAGCGTAAGGTCAGAATAAATATTTCTAAAATGTATAAAGAACTGAACGTAATATGGAATATTACAAAAAGGTGGAAGAAAAGGATAGAAACTTCAGAAATGAAAACACTGAGGTATATAACTATTGCCAAATGTAAAAAGTATAAAAATATGACAATGCATTACAGTTTCAGAAGTAAATAAGAATTATATAGAAAGGTATATAAAAGATGTATATGCAAAAGTATAATAATTGGATTTAAATATCAAAAAACGAGTTAAGATAAAAAAATAAAAAATATAATGAAAAAGTTTAAAACCAATATATAATTTTCGATAATAACGACAGTGGGGTTATCGATACTTGAAGGACTCACCCAGCATATACTTTGAGTATAATAAATTTGAACTTATTGCTTTTGTGGCGAAGATACTGCTCAGAAAGTATAAAAGAATAAACGAGTACACATTTTATAATTTATTTTCTCTTTTGTCTAAAATTCACTCTTCTACTCCTTTCGTTACAAGATTTAGGCCTGAAGACGTATAGGCCGTGCAACATTCTTCTGCCTCAGTGGTTTATAAAATAGTTCTGGTCAGGCTCCAATATTTATTTCCTTTCCTTTCCTATCAGCGTTATTTCGCTCAATGTCATTGATATTTGTAAGTGAAATAATTAAAAGTAGAAAATTGTCATATTATTAGTTCACCAAGAAATATTTTATTGTGTTTTTGTTTTCCTATGATGATTATATACTTCGTCTTCTTCTTAATCAGCAATTTTAATAAAATATTTTATTATTTCGTTCAATTTAGTGATTGGTTTGTATTAATAATTATGATTTTCTACCAGGTAATTAAGTATTACAGTTGAAGAAAAATGCACTCTAATCGTTATCTCGAGAACATTACAATATTAGTCAACAAAGCATGATAACATCTCGCTTTATATATTTCTGGCAATCATTCTCTACCCTCCCCCCTTCCCTATATGTTACCATTTTCTCCCTTAATCTCATTGACAATAGTGTTCAGTCATCTGGAATTTAGTGCTACAATGATAGTGTGTACACATGAGAATTGAATCCAAGTTTAAAAAATTCATATCATTCAGAGAGTAGTTAGTGTACATCTGGGAACATTTCAGTCAGTAAATATAGCAAAGGAACTACACCTGCATCCTCATGCAGGACAATGCATGAGTAAATTCAGTTACAGGCAACCACTAGAGTCGCTTTCAGATCTGTGGTGCTGCAGACAAATACGGGCTCGGCGCCTAATCGAGACTTTTTTTTTATTGTGGCACGAACGAGACCGGGGTTAAATACCCATTAGATTCTCAACCCCCGTAGATGTAAGAGACATGTTGATTGCACAATTAGTCCCTCTGCCAACTTTACGATCTCGAACTCCCCCAGTTCGACTTCATTAATCCGATCCAGTCTGAGGAAACAAGATTTAAAAGAGATGGAAAGGCAATCTTTTTAAACCTCTCTCGCTTGCCCCCCTTGCTCTCGTCTCTTTCTGACTCTCGTATTGCAAAATTTATGTCTCCAATTCTTTTTTGGAATGGATTGGTCTTTCAATTTCTTTTATTACTTGGGTATTACACAAAACTTACATCTGAAAATATGCTATGTATTGTTTCAATGCCTAGAAGCAAAAAGGGTGTTAACATTCTTGAACAATAACTAAGCCATAAATGTTTTGGAACGCTACAATTAAAAATTTGTTAAATTTCTTCAACAGCATTTATCCCTATGCTTGATATAAGAACGCCCAAGGATAATTATTTGATGCGATGTAACATATTAAAGTCTAAAACACATTTATTTTTAATTTTACTGATTTTTTTACTTACTTTAACGAGAGAGAGAGAGAAAATAAGGAAATATGCAACATGGAGTGTATATATATATATATATATATATATATATATATACTCACACATATGTAGCATTTTGGCCCAGAGCATTAAACTCCACGCACTTCAAAGCGTTATGCAATTTATAGAAATTTCCCCAAGCTGTGTTTAATGACAATGTCTTGTGGATATTTATAGATATGACACAATTTATTTTAATGTTTATTAATATTTATTTTAAGAAGCAGGAATTTGCATACTTCGGGAGCAATGCTGACCATTCCACTCTAAATACTGTGGACATTTTGGAAGAAAGAGTATTTTAGAATGCACAGCTGGTTAAAAAACTTTGATACTGAAAATCTGAAATTAGAAGATAAGAGAGATCGAGGACATCTTTATGCGGTTGATGATCAATGGAAATAAAAAAGAGTGAAGCAAAAAAACTTGAAAATCTGCTAAGGAAAACAACATGTGATCATTGCGCAGGCTGCAATTTAGAACATTCCATCGATCGATATTTCTTCGTTCGCTTTCTATCGATAGTCATGTGAGCCTGCTGATGACATTTTCTCAATACGCACTAGAGTGGTTGTAACCTTGGTTGCCGCGATTATTTCTACTCACACCACTCCCTTCACCTTGTCTTGTCTTATCTCTGCGCTTGCGCAACGGTAGGCTGGTAGGTAAAAAGTTCCAATGGGGGAAACCTTTGGAATAGTCATTAGAAAGTGAAAATTGAGCTTGTTCCCTAGTTTGGTAACCCCATGTTTGCTGTTGTTATTTAATTGATATTTTTTTTCCTTTACTTTTCTCCAAATGTAAATTGTATATAAGGCTATTGCCTGATTTTGGGGAAATTGTAAAAGTTGCAAGAATAATCGCGAGCTGCGCTGGGACAAATATTGGTGTTAAAACAGTTAATAGTGTGTGGCTTATTTGATGTTGTTGTAAAGTGTTGCTATTAGTAGGTAAAGGTATATTTGCAAGCTAGCAGAGTAGTATTTTTGTCTTTTATTATGGAAATTTTATAGCACATGCTCTGTATATGAAGAAAATATTTCAAGTATTTAACGTTAACGTTTAACGTTATGTTAACATTTCTAATTTTTAATACTGTAATTTTTCATGTAATTTAATATTTTTAAAAGGTTAAATTGTTCAGTTTGTCGAAATATACGGCATTTAGTTTCTGCTTTTAATAACTGCTCAACAAATAATGTTAAATGGTGGAATCTTTATTTTTTTTAACGGACATTTTCGTATTGCAAGGCCTTGAGCATGACATCATTTAGAGAAAATCATGTGATAAAAGGCTTACACATAAATTGATTTAGGGTCAATAACTTCATCACGAGTCAAAATATTATACAAAATATGTAGTTTTGGGTTGTATTATGAACTGGGGGAAAAAGTAGATTCTCAATAAACACTGCAAACAAGTAGTAAATACTTGGTTGTGATGTAGGACGAAACAATCTGCAAAACGAAGTTGAACTAGAATAATTTTATGATTAGCATATGAGAATTCACAATAAAGTTCTAAATCCCAGAAAAGCTTTTGCTTAGAAGTGCTGTTAACAAAATGTGTGATAAACTGTAAGAAAAAACGGCAGGTTTTAATTAATACAAAATAACCAGTTTTGTTTCATAACAATGTCCGGCCACATACCTCACAAGAAGTTGGTTGAACTATAGTTAGAACACTGGCTTATTTTTCTCCAAGTGTCTCATTTAAAAATTATCAGATTGCATAAAAATAACACGTCAGCACTGCAAAAAACAAACATCAAGAAGCAAGGATGAAATACAGCAGTCAATAAAAGTTAAGTAGCAGATATGATAAAGGAGCAGAAAAAATTAATACTTCAAGGGTATTTTCTTTAGTTGATGGAAAAAAAAAATCAGAAAGCTTTAGGAATTTTCTGAATAATGTGCAAGGTTCAAGTTATACTTCAAAATAAGCTTGTAACATTAAAATTAAACATTCAAGCAAGTTTTGAAAAAATACTAAGGCGAAAAAAGAAGCTACAAACAGTTATACATATCTCAATAAAGACAGAGCTAATCTCTTATTTCAATAGAATATTGTAAATTGTTATACCGGAATTTATACAGCAAATTGAATGTCTTTCATCTATTAATACATATATTGAGTGCATTTCTCCTTTCAACAGAAATAACAAACTACTTTAGAAAAATAATGAGAAAAGCCGCAGCATTCAAGTAAAACGAGGCAAGTCCTGATATCCCTGAGGAATTTCTTTAAAAAACCAATTTCCTTACAGCTATGTTTTTGCTTCTTCGGTATTGATATATTTAACACAATATTCACTATATTGGTACCCTTATACGAATTGAGATAGCTAACAGGTGTTCTTCTGAAGTGCATTCGAGTCTAAAATCAGATAAACAAGCATTAATCTACAAAGGTAGATTCCAAAACGCCTTAATTAAATGCGAGTTTCAAGTAGTTGATAAGCTAGGTAATTCTGGGGTTGGCCCATGGAATGAAAACGACTTCCAGGAGAAGGCGAAGGGAGAGGATGTCTTAAAAATGGCCCGAAATGCCACTAATGTGGGAACAGTGCCAAGGAGTAATAAAGAGACTCCCAGAATTCCCTTTTCTCTCTGCCTCCTTCGCCAAGTGAAGAAGAAGAATAATGGAGGAGCAGGAGAAGAGACGTAACAAGGAGAGGGTGTTTTCAAATCCGTATTCACCCGCCTGGGAAAAGGCATAATAACAATTAAGCCAACCTTAAAAAGAATACAGCCAGATGCGACCCGACGCGAGCGTGTTACAAAAGGGAAGAACAGACTCCCGCAAACATACACAAAAAAGGCACTTTGCATTTGCTCAAACCTTCCACTTCCTTCTGCAGTAACTTCTGCCAAGGTTTACCCAAGAACTTAAGTTTTCCTTTCTTAGCTTCACTTTCATTCAATTTGTAAACCCTTATTCTTCACTGCGGAGGGCTGATTGGAAAAACAATGCTACGGCAGAAGGTGCCATTAGGATGGTCGATGAAAATTGGGGTATCTTTTTAGGAGAATTTTAAGTAGGAAAAGCATATAAGTGGAGTTCAAACTCAAGCTATTGGGAAAGTCTCTCTTAATTGGGAAGTTTTTTTAAACTTTTTAAGCCATTTTCGAGAATTTGGTGTGCTAAACAACGAAGATGACCACCTCTAAAGGATATGGAGCTATATTTGAGAAGAACTACTACAAAGTTCGAAAGTTTAACTCTAGTCTTCACATTTTTTTTTTTTTTTTTTTCATTTATCATGGAAAGGCAATCGGAGGTAGTTCCAAGTGATATGCTTTCATAATTTCATCCTACAAGAGAAGAGGTTCGGCTTGATCAGGAATTCTCGGCTAAACGTTTTACACAGATCTACTTCATAGTGCTAATGAAGACCTAAAAATCATTCATCAGTGCAACTGATATATGTCAACATACTTTTATATCTAACCTCTGGATGAGCAATACTAAATACATGTGTGAGATGAACAACAGAGAGAGGAATTCAACATTTGCATTCTATTATTTGTAACCAATATTTCAGTATCCCTATCAATCAGTCGTTTACACGAGTCCTGTAGAAGTTCTCGTGTTCAGAAATGTCATTTAGGTAGTAGCATTTGATTTTCAATAGATTCAGAAGATTGCTCAGAAGTTGGAGTGTCTATTGTTCTACTCCATGTTGTTTCATGGATCCTCATAAACTTGTTTAAAGACACATTTGGCGAAACGGAGTGTTACACATGTGAATGTTTTTGTGGTCTTCATCACCATTGTGCAAGTTTTTAATACGAAAATGCCTGTGCCATTGTCACACTTTGTCTTGTTCTGTTAAGCTGCTTTTGGCTTCCATTTGTTCAAGACACTTTTGAAATGGTGTTAAAAGTAATGCATGGTGTCTTGACTGCCATATGAGAAAATATTTATAACAGATATAGATGGAAAACCAGAAAAAAAGCTGGAAAATGATACATCAGGAAATCGAGACTACTATCATCCCAAGAGCTAAACATTCCAAACTTCTTCTTTGGAGGAAAGATCACACGTTGAAACACTCGGTCGTATTACCAGCGAATAGCACAAAAAACTGGGCGAAAGTAATTATCTACTTGTTGTAGAGGCATTGTCAACTATCGGATGGTTTGAATATTCTACTCCGTTAGAAGGCGGATGAATAAAATCTTATAATGCCAGCAGAGGAGACGCGTCCATTAAGGTCGTGAGGTTGAGTTTATCCAGAATTAGTGTGTTGGCTAATTTGTGTTAATTTTTATTGATGCATATAAGTATTTCCTTATTTGAACTAGTGCGCTCTATTTACGTAATAGCCGGTACGGTCGAAGGCTTGTCCTGCCTTACGCAAGCATAGAGTGACTTTTCAAGTGATAGTACTGGAAGACGATGTCTTTTATGGAGTTTTCGAAATCGTGTAGGCTAATCTTGGGCTCAGCCCAGTTGAACATTGGTGCTCTCTTCTGAGATTTTGTAAAACCTCACCCAACAGAAAGACCGGGATGCAGATGATATTTTTAAAAATAATGTTCTTTCAACATATGAATTTCTATGTAGAATAATTGAATATACTGAGATAAAATGAATGTACATGTTTATTGATTTTCCTAATAATCATTTACATTCATTATGCAATCTATTAATAATAAGATTTCTTAATGAATTGTTTCGGGAGGGAAAAATTCATAATGATATAGGGATAATAAATATCACTAGCCAGTTTAGTAATGTATTATTAGTAAATGAAGAGGGAACATATACTGCCATTTTGGTTGTATTTTGATAATATGCAAATATCGATTCATTTTATTTAATAATAATTGGTATTTACTATAACTTATTATTTTTGTTGATGCGCAACTGCAGATCATATGGGTTTGTACTCTTCATTTATTTTTCTCTGTTTCTACGTAATTGGCAACTGCAGTGGAACGGCGCGTTATCTTATTAGAATTACAAAGAAATGAATGATAAAATCTTCAGTAAAATCGCATTAATTAATTTCAAGTGATTGATGTATTTGCACATTTAAAGAACAGGAAGATTGAACTAATATACAAAGAAATTTAAGGGTAAGTTATGTAACATGAACTTTTAATACGGTCAGTTGTAATTCAATTTATTTACCACATATTACTGATAGTCAAAATATCATAATTTTGAAACGAAAAATGCTATTATGGAGCCATTTTCCTATTATATTTAGCATAAATTAAAATTTAAATTCATTTCGACACCTATACCTCAGCTCACTACATATACAAAATCACTACTGACAGCAAGAGATTCTTGATAGGCTCCGTGTATTTTACATAATCAGAAAATACTTTAAAAAACCTGTATATCAATCCTTATTTTCATAATTAATCTCTTACTGTATAATGACTTTTATGTTTATATTATATTTTATTTCAACTGTGAACACTTTAAAATATTCTATTGAGTCTAAAATACCCAAAACAAATGTTGGAGCTTAAATATTTATTAGTTGATTTTGAGGCAATTTTTACATTCAGGCTTATTACAGAATTAAAAATAAAATATATAGTCTGACATAGGCTTGCACTTCCTTGATGTAATGACATATTCAATACTGCTGTAAAACTTTTTCAATATTCAACAAAACTTCTAATCTTTCTTCGTAGTAAAGTTGATGTTAAAATTATAAAGTATTTTTGGACATTTCTGTCAAAATGGAAAAAAGGATCAATTGAAATGTTTCTATTGAATAAAAGACAAGAAAGCAATACAAGAACAATCATGCCTTTTGTCTAATTTTTTATGTTATACATATTTAACAACATTCAGTATAATTGAAAAATCTAATTTATGAAGTTGCATATTTTAACTTAAACTTATATAATATTAACGCTTATTTGCTTTTTATTTTACATTTCCCAAGTAGCATTTTTGTTTTATTCTTTAAAAAAAAATACTTATTTACATCATGTGACCGATTTATCTACCGTTTTTATATGCCCACTACGTGCGTGTGAAATTGATTGAACAATTTTTAAACTTTTTGTAGAGGTTAGCTGCATTAAGAAGGAATAAAAACGCTACAAAACCCATGTTTTGAGTCTGAATTCTTTTTAATGTTTTTCCTTCAGTTTATTTATCTACAGAGAATAGTTTAAATAATAAAAATTACAATATTTTCGTTTATGTAATCATGCACATACCCATTAAAGTTTTTAGTTTATTTTTTAAACGTTTTCTTATAAAAAACACCTGTCATATTAATCTAAAAATGTTAATGTGGAATAACTCTAATGGAGAATAAATCTCCGTTAGGCTACAGTGATTTATAACAATTCACAAAAAATAATATTAATGTAAGGTTTGAGCTTAACAGACAAATATAAAAAATAAAACTATGTCATTTTGCATCTGTCTTTTTATTCTTTTGCTTAGAATTATTCTTTTATTTTTGATCCTGGCTTGTACATTTTCGAGCCTTGGACATCTCACTTTGCAGAACAGTACTTTAAAAAAATGAAAGGCTAAAGCGTACACATGCGTTGTTGTCAGTCATAGCTTTGAGTATTAAAATAAATAATACATATGCTTTTGACAGGATTGGGTGGTAAAAGGAGGAAAAGGGCCATGGAGTTTTGACGGGGATCCGACGGCAACTGAGTGATGTCTGGGTATCGCGGACCACTTCACGCCTGACGTTGATTGATGTCCAGGAAAATCTGTCTCCAGGTATTACTATACAGCCCGCTGATAGCCCGCCCAGCAGTGAAACGCTCAATTTCATCTCTGTCCAGACGAACGGAACAAAACAAACAATATGTCGCCAGCTTTGTTGGAGTGGGGGTGTACAGTCATGGTCCCTGGTGCTTCATAGCAAAATCTCATTTTGCATATTTTTCGTTTAATTAAACCAATGCAGGAATATTATCAGACTTATCTTTCTTAGAGAAATTCAGATTAGACATTCTTTAAAATTAAAGGTAACACAGGACGACCTGCATGCATGAACATGTTCTGAATTTCTCTTTAGCTTACAAAATCAGTAATACTTTTTGCGATTAGCAAGGAATTTAGCTGTTGTTAGAACTTAACCTATATACTAAATAGAACAGAAATAAATGTCACCGGGGTGTAGAAATTAAATAAAGAACTAACAAAACAACATCATAGCAGTCCTTACACGTTAGGCATAATTGATGTCATATTATGTAGCAGATGGCTTAATTTTATTAAAATGTGCCAGTTATATTTAAACGAAGTTTTCATCAAGGCTACAATAATCGTATTGATGTTAGAGGCAGCGACAACCTGAAAAGAGTTTGTATTAAAATATGTTGATCCATAAGATGTACTAGTGTGCACTTATCGAATTAACACCTTTCGAATAGCCACATTTTCATGACGTTTTTGTACTAGGAACTTATGAAACACCGACTAGTTGATCCTGGTGGTGTAGTGGTAACCATACTTGCCTTCTAAACCCAAGATCGCGGGTTCAAACCCGGCCAGGGTCGATGGATTTTTTCGGGTGTAAATATTTTAAGTATGGCTTCCTTCGGAAAGGAAGTAAAGAAGAAAGAACCTCAAGCCTGAAAGAAGAGGCCTCTGAGCAAAATTTGTCGGCCGTTTCACGCCCTGAATGGGACGCTGATGACCTCAGATGTTAAAGAGCGTCCGTAAATAAAACAAATCAACAACATCGGCTGATCATGGTGAGTCAGACCTAGAAAGTACATACAGGCAACATCACGGCGAGCCAGATAAAGAAGGAATACTGGCGAAGAGAAAACAAAAAGAAAGTTGTGTTATCAAAATTCAGAGGTAGTGAATATTTCAATAATGAGGAAGTGTTCATATGCTGTGTGAGTGTATTCTCTGCAAAAATAAAAAGCAGGCCTGGAGGCGTATTGGCTCTATTAAGAAAACTTGGAGAATTTTGCAGCTAAACTACCTGACGCTGGGGTTCGTACAAATAGCAGTGAACAAGATTTGATGAAAAAATGATGCACAAAGGAATCAATTGCGAGCTTAAAAAAAAATAAACAAAAATTTTAACTTTGTCCTTGGTCGCGAATATTGAAACATTGATGCCCAAAAGCAGTATTAATTCGATAAATATATTTTCATAATGGGCATATGAATACTTTTTGCGAGGTAGAAGACCGGTTTTTCATGGGCCAATCTGTATGAACGGCATAAGTGAAAGATACAGCTATATATGCTATCAGCGTCTATAATTACCTGAAGTGATGTAAGATGAAGCGAGTGTGTGTGTGCGTGTGTTTGTGTGTATGTGCTTTAAGTAAAAAGTAGTATAGAAGGGTATGTATAAACATAGTACTATATACACACTTTGTATATACACATATCTAATTTAAGATTCTGAGTCTTTATGTATTATCGTGTGATTATGGTTCAAAAACTCTGTTTTAATTTATTTTTGAGGTAATGAGGAAAAAAATCAAATACAAGTGCTTATATGCAAAATTTTCCTTCATATCCTATTTTCAATTTCTTAAACATCTTTTTCTGATTATCTTTTTCGGTTAAAAGAAGGGATAGTACTCACTGGGTGCTATATGCATTGTATAGGTTTCAGTTTGAGCTTCCAGAAAGCACATAATTTTCCCTGCTGACTTCACAACAAAGCAATATGAACTGGAACACTTTCATAGAGCAGGCGAACACAATGATTAAGATTTCCTCGTATGGCGTTGCGTAGGTTTGTGCAGGAATGATTCATGGTGCTAATGTTTTTCTTGCAAGCAATCAAAATATCCCAAAAGATGAACTTGCGCCAGTACATGGGTTTCCCTTGGAAAGAGCTTCCCAGATTTTATCGTACCAATGGATTCCAATGTCATTTTCTGATTATATTGGTAAAGCTCTTGAGACATCCTGATTATGAACTACAAAAATAACTCCGGGCGTCCACCTTGACATTTGAGATATGAAGTTCTTAGAATTATTCCAAGAATATTTGTCGCCAAAAGTCCCAACGTTGCTGAGATTTGATCTGTCAATGAGTAATTCCTTCTCAACAGATGATTCTTTAGTCATCACTTTCATAGGTTAAGCGTCACGAGGACCATCTTCAATGCTATCTCTTCCCAGGCTAATCTTCACGGTGGAATATAAAGACGAAGGGTATCCCAATAAAAGCGGATATCTCGTATCTACATTACTTTAATAATGGCGCGAATTTCACATGTCAAGTTGAACATTTTTAGAACCTACCTCATCTCTCTAAAATCCTAAACACTTAACTGATCTGTACAAAAAGTTGAACACATATTGTTTAGAACCAACGAAAGTTTTCATAGCTCTTAGCGTACACCTAGCAACCCCTGAAATTGTACTTACATTATATTCAACTGCTGTAGTCTGCGTTTCTTTTCAAGATATCGAAATGTTTTTGTTATTAAACCAACCTGAAACAAGAGAAAATAAATATTACAATGGTGCTGCACAATACAAAAGAAACAGAAGTGTTTACACTTCAGAACAATAAGAAACACACAACGGTTAGTGAATTTGGGAAGGGTAAATTTTTTATTTTTCATGAGCATTTTATTTTCATTCACACAACTTGAAAGAGGATACAATACAAGAAAGGTATATTCATTGACTTCCAAATGAAAACAAACGAGTTTCGCAGTATTATGCCTCATAAAGCCACTTTTATTATTAAAGCGAAAGACTACTTTCTCTCAGATTCAATAAATGCACAGTAATATTCAGTATAATCTACTTAAGGAGATATTAACCTATGACGATGAAAAATCGCATTTTATTTTAAGACTTAACTTTGTAAATCAGAGTTTTAGGCCATATTCATAAAAACCTGAATAAATATTTCATATAGTATTATGCTTTTATATATTGCTTAATAAACTTAGAATATTAAGTAATTATTATTTACAAGCTCAAAGATTCTTGTAAATAATTTAACGCGTTCCTATAGACAATTCCAAATTTCTCTATAACATGAAAACTGTCGTAGGTAAGAGAATTAAAAAAAAAAAAAAAAAAAAAAAAAATTTCGGCTTTGATTAAACATTTTAATACGAAAATAATTCATTTCATTTTCCAATATTATTGTTATTATTATTATTATTATTATTAAAAGAATGTTTCGCATTTAGAAAAATATTTACAAGGGCCCCATAATTCACAATTATTCTATTATAATGAATATACCATAACATAAAGTAATATGCACTTTTGGTTGAATAATTAAAGTATCTTTAGCGTTAGTCTTAGCAGTCTAGAGGAAGGGCATATCTGTTCAACATATTTAAACTCACTAGTGCACTGAGTGTGCAGACGGACAAATACATAGTTGTAAAGTTACATTCGGACTGCCCTAAAGGGATGTTTCTTAAAAAAAAAAAAAAAAAAAAAAAGCAGCAGCGGGCGCGCTTAAAACTTAGATGGCACGCAATTGAAATGTCATGCAGATCTCCGAGAAATCTATAGCAATGGAATCTTGCCATAACGAATGGCAGTCCCTTGGGACTTTGTCAGACTTTCGACAAGGAAATGATACTGTGGAATACGCGCCACGCGCACTTCGTACTGTTCTCGAAGCGCATTACGTTCAGTTCATTCTGTCATTGCTGGAGGTGAATTGATGATGGACAGCGAGGGAGGTAGCCGCAGAATTTGGAACAGACTACGTTACAGTGTTACTGTACAATGCACCTCAAACATAAAAAATGGCGTAACTACGGTGTCCAGCGTTTTCCAAAAGTGTAGTAGCGGATGATAAAAGTGGCAGGTAGTTGAAGGAATTTAAAAATCTCTAGGTTCTGACATAAATGCTTTGCTACTAATAAACAAGTATTATCTTCTTTCCAGTGCTCGTACTAAAGAGGAACACATAAATTTAATAAGAATGGTATCAATGGTAGAAAACATACATACTACAAAGGAAAATATACTTCATTCGAATAAGAGAAAGACCAAATCGTTTAGTAGGCAAAACCTACAATTTGTTGTGAAATTGCTAAGCGCTTGCAAAGGCGATACTGAATACTGAATACTGGATACTGAATTTTTATGGTGACCACGAGCAAGCGCTTGATGTAGGCGAATTTACAAATAAAAGGGGATTTCCGCTCTCACTAAAGGTTCCATACTGCATTCCCGTCACCATTCATTATGAATCTGCACAGTAGGAGGTAATGAGCGCCTCTCTACATCAGGCTCCGCTTCTTGATATCCAGCGAAACCGAAATTCGATTACAGGGAAGCACTAGCTTTTGTAGATGTTCCGCTAGAGGGAACCCAGAGTTTGTGCGAGATGACATAGAGTGCTTCCCCGACGCTTTGTATCTTTGAATATGGCTGAAGATATTATTAAAAATGTCTTACCATTAAAAAAATGTTACATTCACGAACATATTTGACAGCTTTTCTTTTAATATGTTTCAAGCTAATGGCCATACGGATTAGACATATTTTATTGTTGTTAAAGATTCTTTAACACATGAATGTATTTACTTTTTAATTCCCCGGATTTTGGAGAAATGTAGTATGAACATTTCACATTGTAACTGTGATTCTAAACGTTGTTTTTTATCTTACAGAAACATCAATTTCTTCTTTTCGAAGTATTTCGACAAACTATTTTCATGTCCTCCTCTTCCTATATGGTTTTCTGGTGTTTTTTGTGTTATTGTGTTGAAAAGTAATAATATAAATATGAAACATATATTACATATATCTTATAGGTGGGTATATGGAGATAAAAAGTAGTAATATAATATTAATTGAAGTTTACTTTATTAGATATACCTGGCAACCATGTGCAGAGTAAAGAATTGGGTAGTGTGTAGTTTACACAGCACTTTTGCATGAAATCGAGAGTGGCATATTTGGTATTTACAAAGTAATCGCGCTTGGCGGAGTGGCAAAAGTAAATTTTGCTTTTCAGTTTTCTCGAGGTTTTCCTCTCCACAATCTTATCTGTAGTTCTTTCTCATCTTATGAACCCTCTCATTTCATCTTACAAACTGCTCGGCGGTTTCAGGTGTCAAGTTGCAGTAGTGCGACCGGTGTCGCTTGAATGGAACGATGATCGAGTGTATCGATATCTGCCAGTGGCTCTGATTCACCTAATATATCGCATTCCATAAAAACAGTAGAATAAATGAAAGATTTAAGTGCTAAAGGGGCTACATCTGTCTCTCCTCCAGCAAGTAATTTAAAAGAATGAAAAATTTATCCATTTACACAACATTTATGTTTGAAATATGTTAAGAATTACTTCTACCGCAAATTGCTTCATTCACAATTTTATGCCCAAGGGCAGGTCCTTCACTGCACACTCAGAATCGCCATGCAGATTTTAAATCTTTTCTGGGTAGAGATACTGCGGCAGCTTCCCGTTGCTTTACCCAGTGATAAAGTTGATGATCGAGAGGATCCCTTGCTCATGCCTCCGGGTACCTGGGCATTGTCCCTCCCCTTAAAGGCTTTCCAAAGATCGGAACCTTGTACTTTAAACCAACCCTCTCTTTCCAATTCCTCACCGGCCACAAGCAATCACCCAGATTCCTTGATGAATGAAAGCAGATACGCTGCTTGCCGTACAGATCGTTCGGTCCACCTCCCTGTGATCCAACTAGCACTGACCTCCTCAACCCTGCAAGTGTAACCTGAACGTGAACCATTGCAACTAAGTCAGTAGTGGCGTATTTGTTTACAAAAAATTGTTACAAATCTAACTCCATCATGTCGTACGGGTTCTGGAACTGTACGTGTTTTCCCAGGAAATGTTTGAAATGGCAAAAAAATGAATATTTAACTTTTTTCTTACATTAATAATATAAACAGAAAAGAAAACAGTACGAAAGTAAACAACTTACACTTCCTCACACATATTTACAAAAATATTGTGACTTGTGCTCCTGGGCTCCCTCTTCCCAGTTGTCTGCCTCTTCCGATTTTAGCTGTCTTAAAAATGTACTTACGCCCTCCTCCTCCTTCCTGTCAGCAAAGACCAGCATGCCACAGACTTCTCCCCCGTTAACAAACGGGGCCGGTTTATATCTCTTTCTTCACATTCTTTCATCCTCTCACAATGGTATCCTCAACGTCTCTTGAGTTTTGCGCTATATACCACGAGTCGAACCTACTTCGGACTCGGGTACCAGGGTGTTCGGGGTTCCAGAATTCGCACCATAGCGTCTGAAGGGGTTGGAACCCCCCCACGAAGGGGAGGTGAAAATCTGAGAACCGGAGTAGCACTTGCCAAGGCGCCGCTTCTTCCTCCACAGATCGCGCTTACAGCCGCTGGGCTAGAACTCGGGCCAGAGCATTGAGTGCAGAACATTTAGCTGCTCAAAAACATTTCTGTTGTAAGTAAACTATTTTTATTAAGTGGTTTTCCACAGCGACGGCCTTAGTGTTCCCGATGAAATGCGCTCTCCTAGTTCTTGGATTTGATGGATCCTTCTGGACATAAAAATCCAGAACGTACAAGACTTCCGTAAGGATTTTAAGCCATTGGCCCAATGTTGTAGATTAAAAGCACGATAAACAGCTCCATAATTGAAAAAAGAGATTCCTGGACAAAATTATCCGCTGCTTCACACCCTTAGCTTCGTAACAGATAGCAAATATTACACTGCCCAACTAATTTTTCTTGGTAAAGTAACATCTCTCTTAGAGGAGGCTAGGGGCTCGAAATGGGCAGAAGAAAATTTAATAGGCGCATTGGTTTTTATTACTACCTTGTTGGGAATGAGCTAATGGCTAAGTAGTCCACTGTCATATCTCAAATAAAAATACTCTTAGATAAACAATATAGAAAGTTTTCTTTGGGTCATACTGATTTGTGTATTACTGATTGACTGAAGCTTCTTTCGATTGTTTCTGAATTCATTGCTCACTTTAAAAATAAGGAATATGAGTAATCAAACCAATTTTAAACTGGTCTTCAATGCTGAGGTGTTTGCTTCTAGAACTTTCATCTGAATAGCTACAAAAATCCCATAGATCGGTGCATTCTACGTTGGAGAAGTATCTCAAAAATAGGAACCATTTGAGTGACAGACGCTATCTCCAGTAAATGCAGTTGAACTTTTGAATCTCCCTGTTACATGGTCCGACAGGCTGTGGAAAACTGCCAACCACACGGAAATCCAATTAAACTTGACCTCCTCCTCCCTCGACCAAACCTCTCCAGGACATCCAGATATCCCCACTGCAAGCTTATCTGCCAACGGTCCAACCACTCTCCTCCACCCCTTCTCTCTTCATGCCAAGCACACGAGTGCAAGAGATTTCTCATGTGTGCCCTAGATTATATGGAACCAAGCCTCCTTATTTCTTCGCCAGGATCGATTGCCCCCGTATCGGTCAGATTTATCACCCTACGGGCGTATCCACGATATTTAGGATGAATCGGATATTGCCCTCTCTCAATTAAAGGATGAGCAGATTAGAAGCTCAAACCAACCTGGGCGTTCTGTTTATTATTCTGTTTAGATTCTCACAAAAACAAAAATGACTTTGATTTCAGATAATAATTCAGGGAAAAAGTCAGTAACTGTAATGACAATTTGAACTGAATATTAATACGCCGTCTACTCCACAGATTTAAGCAGAATTATTGCAGCTCTTGTGAATTACATCCTATCTAAAAGTCAAAATATCTTATACTTTTGGAAAACTCTCACAAGTGATTTACACACAATTCCCTTTTTTGTATACCCATAACAGTTATTTAAAAATTAATTCATTATTACAAAAAAGCAATTAAAATAAATGTAACAAATAATTTTTATGCCATCCAGGGTGTATCTCTTAATAAAATTAATTTTATTGTACCAATTTTAAAATACACATAAGTAAGTATAACCAGCATGAACCTTATAGCCGTATATACTGATATCGTCCTTGTAACAATCAAAATACACATACATACATCCATCCATCCATCCATCCATCCATCCATCCATCCATACATACATTTTTTGAATAGTTTTTAACGCCAGTTTTTACCACTGAGGCACCACAGGCGGTAGACACATGAAATGAAATGATAAACTCAGAAAGGATATTTTTAAGGAAGGAAGCGTTCCAGGCCAATGTTTAGGATAACTCCCCAACATTTGCCTTTATGAGGACTGAGGAAAACGTGGAAAACATTTCAGTCAGGGAGGGATTCGAACCCATATATATTATGTATATATATATATATACCTACATACATACAGATCTACATGCTTATATACAAACTCATCGATATACTTACATCATACGTTTTCTATGAGTAATTTTATATACAAATACATAAACATGAATAGAGCCCTTACTCTTATACACAACTGTATGTCAATAAATGCTTGGTTCAGTGAGCTGAAGTTACGATAGTCTTGAGACGACATCGTGAACTTGCGCAGCATGGATGTGAACGGAAGCAAATCCTAAAGAGCACGTGACTCAAAGTACTCAACACAGTACTGGCCGTCTAGTAGTAGGCCGATTTCTGAAAGCCTGTATCTGATGATTCTGTTGCAAACACCACTATAAGTTTTTCTCGTTCTCTTTTCAGTTACACTGAAGTCATACGCTGATTTTTCACACAGATCCCCTTGAAAACGCGGTCCTTAGCAAGTAGAAGACTCTTTTCTCTTATTCCTTTAATTCTTTACAAATTCTCAATTTTCTCATATTTAGCCAATAATCTTGATACAGTGCACTTGTTAAATCCTATCTTTGATGCAAATGTCGATTAGAAAGGTCCTCAGAAGCTAATGCAACAATTACGCTTTTTTGCGAGTTAATTCAATTCCTTTGCCAATTTTGTGCTGCTGTTATTAGACATACATCACTGAATATTACATTAAAACCAACATTAAAAGCAGTATTAACACAAAAATGGAAAATATTTACAAGTTCTGTTGTATACAATAATGCATAATCAATTACAGATAAAACCAAACTGAAATAGAGAACCATTGTTGGCATTAAGTTAGTTCAGTGCAAAAATACATAAAAGCTAAAGGTGATGCAATAAAATGTTCCAGAAGTGTACGTATTAGAGTAGATCAATACTGATCCCTGCATGAACGACAGTCTCAATCATTGTATTGTTTCTATAATATATTTTGGAATGAAAGTAGACGCTCTCTTACTATATGGAAAGAATTGATAGCCATATAAAAACGCGCCAAATAAAAACCATGTTGTCTTTATGGAATTTCAAAAATACACTAAATACTTAGCTAGTCAACAAAACAAATGACATGTTAACCAATAGACAAAATTCCTTTTGAAAACATTAAAAATCATTTTAAGCATTACTTTTAGAGGGAGGGGAAGAATTAAGACAAGAAACTTTTGTAAAAATCGGTGTAAGATTGTCATAGAGAGGAAATTCTGTTTAGGCAAATATTAAAATTGAAAATAAACATAAATTCGCGCAGAAATGAAAATAATGGAAAAATATTTTACTTCATATCCTCTCAAGAGAAGTAATTAATTCACCAAACACGTGAACACGCCTCCCATTTTATATATTAAAAATGTTGTTCTGTAGTTCATCATATGTATTCAATCTATGCACAAAGAGAAAAATAACTATTACACATGGCCCAGGCAAAAGTATCAGTATAAACGAAGAATTATTTTAAATTATTTTACCGTAATGACTGGAATGTTTTATGCCTCTTAATGAGTATTTGTTTTCATGATTTCAGGAAGTCATGTGACTAAAATGCCAAAACAGTCAGTATCGGGAGTGCTGTTGGAACAACTTTCTCACAAATAATTGTCATTTTTATCAACAATAAAGCTATGCTATGTGGCTTTTGAGTTATTCTTGAAGAATAAGGCAATATCTCAGAAGATTCAGAAAGATATCCCGGTTTTTTACAACCTTGCTGCATGGACATCTTAAAAGAAACAGAGATGATATTGAAGATAATGTACAAAGGTATGGACAGGAGATATAGCATTCTTAAACAATGAAACTAGAGCACTTGAGCAAATGTAAATCAAACCAAACATCGTAAAGCCATAGGTACCGATGAACTGAAAAGTTGTGGTTTGGTGAACGTGCAGATAGGAAATGGAAGCGAGAGGAAAGTGGATAGCTTTCAGTTCTTTTTGTACTTTTTTGCCTCCTCTCCTTATAGTTTCTCTAAAAAACACTTAGCCAGCACTTAAAACTTTCCACCTTTCTCTCTTTCTTCTCATTCTTCTCCGGCTCATCTCTTTGGATCTAACCTTTTTTCAGGGAGGCATTTCTCTTCCCTTGACTTCGTTTTCTTCGTTCCTTTTCTTTTAATTTATAAATGAGATACGGTATGATGGAGTGTAATGGAATTACGCCACAGAGCCTGAGATGCATTTCGTAAGGAAAGAAGGGGAAAGGGCGACTCATTCATTCTCTCACTTGCTTCATCATAGAAGTAGCACTAAGGGAGAGAAACGAAGAAACTTTGAAGACATTCGGAAAACAGAAAAGGACATAAAAAGACGCGGGAATAATAGGAATCCAGAAGAAGGGAGACATATTGGAGGATATTTAAATTAGATTACATGATTATTTTTCTCCCTACCGCATTGTGATAGTCCAGGAAGGCGGTGCGATGTCTGGGTTATATGTACTACTCGCATTGTTCCATAACTAAAGTTTTTACTCGTGTAGAGCGCTGAAGTAACAGCCTCGCCGCACAACGCAAGGAAGAAAGAAAAAAAAAAAGTTTTACTGTGCAGAAGAAAAATGGCAATTTGTAAAAGAAACGTCTTTAATATAGAAGTGGCTTTCAACTTGAAACTTCTGCCATATCGTAAGCCAACACTGTCGGTAAAAGAATAAATCGTATTAGTAATTTGAAAGAAGTTAAGAAATATTCGTATTGTTCCGCTCAAAATCATTTGATATTACATTTTGTGCTTATCTGTAAGAAAAAGCAAAACAAAGTGGACTGCTGGTTTAGATAACAGATAGCTATTTATGTTATCTATAAACTTCCATTTAATTCCAATTCAAAAACATCAGCCTGGGTAGCCTAGTGGTAACGTGCTCTCTGTACTCAAGTTTCGCGAGGATTAAACGCGTTCTGAACGTAAAAATCTCGAGCGCAAATGCTTCGGAAGGGACTTCAAGCACCGTGGATTTGTGCTGTGGTTTTACAGCACGTTAAAGAACAAATGGAAACAAGGGGTCTTTGAACAAACATATTTCGTGTCGGACAAAGAAGGAAGAGAGGGTTTACCACCTGTCACTGTCCTCTATAGTAAAATAAGCGTAACTACTCTTTTTGGTAATGGAAATCTCTGACATCTACATATGAGACGCGTGTGTTCCAGGGCGGAAGTAGGTCATCAACATTTTTTAATATTGAACACATAATAAACTTCCATGTTGAAACATGTTGGTGTTTATTTTGTTACAGCAATGCAGAAATAAAAAAAAATGTTTGTTGAACAGATTGTTTTAAAAACTCTTAATGATGGCCAAACACTGTTCTAGCTTGCAAGAGTTTTGAATCTCTCAACAGCTAGAAATGTTTAGCACCGCTTACAGAAGAGGCGAGGGACTGTAGAGAACAATTTCTCATTTGGAAGAAATAGACGACTTTCTTCAGAATGACTGATTGATGAAAAAAAAAATGCAAGTCAAACTTCAATCTGATAATAAGTGTGCAACATGGAAAATTCCCATGAAATGGTAAAATCAAATTTTAATTTTCTCTCCTAATGGAAACAAGTATGCTCGGCGATTAATAGACTTTAGAAACAATAAAAAGCTCTACTCCTCCTGAACGCTGTGCTATTCTTATAAGAATTGCTTGAGTAATGAACTTTGGAAGATGGAATTATATTTATTATTTGGAGTGCATGCATAGTAGAAGTGAGTTAGGAATTATTATAATTTTAATTGTTTTAGCAGGAATAACTAAAAGTGCTCAGATTCCTTTTGCTGAACCTGTGCTAAGTTCTGTGAGTCACCTGCTCTTTAGGATTTTCTTCCGCTCACATTCATGCTGCGCAAGTTCACGATGCAGAATGATCATACCTTGTCTAAAAATGTGAAAATGAGGAAAGACAATATACTAGCATCTTCTTGTGTATTTTCCAAGGAGCATTAAGCGAATTGCGAATTAAGATAAATTTTGATAATTATATTTAACAGCTTATTGTTTAATGATAGTAATTATTCTATGAACACAATTGACAGCGATTGGACATTATTAGCTATAGATTGCATTTGAGAGATAGTGTTAACCATTACTCTGCGCTTTAAATGTCATATTTTCATGCAAACCATGGAACCGGAGTCAGAGAGGAAAAATTTGAGGTCAGTACTCAAACTTTTAATCTTCAACTTTCCCTACAGAGGCTCTTACCAATTGAGCTACTGTTCTTTCGTTGCAGAGACTAAGGGATCCCTAAGAGAGGACGCTGCTTTCAAATGTTAGTCTAACAAATTGCTTGTGTAAAAAAGGTATATTTCAAGTAAATTAAACCTAATAACTGGTGAACTACGAAATCCGGGCCACAAGTGCTCAAAGATTTGGAGTCAACTCTTCGGAATAAAAAATCTCTCAAAAGAGAAAAATCTTAGGGGTTTCTAGGGCGTAATAGACTAACATGAAGGAAATCCGGGATTTGGTAGAACAGGGCACAGAAGCTCAATTGTAAGAGTGTCGACATGGCAAGCCAAAGATGCGTATTTTAGTGCCAGCCGTGCCTTTAAACTTTTCCTGACTCTAAATCCGCGCACTGTATCTACTTAGTGGACTGCATGTGGACAAACTGCTTTCTGTTGAAGGTGTGCTGATTGATAATTCTGGGAGATAAGCATATCTCAAGGCGCATGTGGTTATGCATAGCGAATAATCGAGTACTGGAGGCTGTGGGACTAATTTTGGAAGATTTCTACACCAGCTCAAGGAGAACCGGAAAGTGGAATGTAGTCCAAGCGGGTTGGCGGTTACAACTGAAGGTTCTTGTATAGATGACAAGGGATTATAGCGTCCAGTCATGGGTTACAGATTGGTTTTCAACTAGATTAGCGTCGGTGAGCGCCGGAGCAAACCACTCCCTGAAAACAGCTGAGGTTTAGATAGGTATTCAAGCTTCGTCATGGTATTTGCAGATCCTCAGGACGAGGTATTTGTGCACACAGCGCGATTATCTGCATGGTCGAATTGAGTAAAGTCGGTGCAAAACTGCGCAGTGTCGGCTTGGCTTGTTGAGGTAGTCGTTAAGACGACAGATGTGGGTTACTAACGTTCCTACTTCAATGCAAGATAAATGAGAATTTGGTTAGTGTTCCAACAGCGGATTAGATACGGTCAGCGTTGCCAGGTTGCCATGAAGTTGGTAAAATTGTCAAAAGTCATCATAGATGCGGAGTCGAACCTGGAAGAATTGAACGCTAAATAGTCAATGCTCGGATGAATCAAATATAAACAGGATTTTTGGTGATTTGTAGAAACTAAATTAAAATAGGAATAGCATACATCTAATTTTTTCTATATACTTTTCAGGTTGACAAATATAATTTCCTCCGCGGATAGAAAGTTTCTTTATCCCAATATATAAGAAATAGTGGGATTGGATTTCCAGCTAATTGCGCATGAATACTTTCACACCTTCTTCACTATAAACGTCAACCTTTCAATGCTTCTTTTAACGGTGTCAATATGTGATAATCACTTTGCAATAAATCTGAACTACATGGTCCAATGGATTTCCTTGAGTCTACTTTCCTTTGTCAAAGCAGATCAATCCGAATGACCGAATTTATGCAGAAACAATTCTCCACTATCCAGGTATTGAACTAAAATCTTCAGACACACTCCTACATATGCAGTCTTTTGATCCTCAGTAAGAATTCGAGGAGTCCACCTTGACGAATCTTTTCGGTAATTCAAGTCACCTTAAATGATGGATTAAACACTTCCATAAATTATCCCGACCTCATAAGCCAGTGCAGAAATCGTCAAACGTCGGTCACAGCCGATAAGATTCCCAACGGCCAAAGTTCATCCCAGGTCCACGTATAAAACTCATATTCCACATTTTCTTTTCCTTTTGTGAAACTTTTGTGCCACTTGTACACTGTATCTTGGAGAGTGCCTTATCCCAAACAGGACCCTTTACATCCAAAATAAACGTAATAATGTGCTGCGCACTTGGCGAGTGTAACTCTTGCTCAGACCTGTTACTGACAATTGAAACAACTGTGGAAGGAGAACCGATTTCCCCCTACCCCTTATACTCTTACACGTGAAGTCACAAAAGCGGACTCGCTTCATACTCCTTAGAAGAGGTAAAATTAAACTTCCTGATTATACTTGATTTTGTCTCAACGGCTTTGCCAATTATTTGCTAGGTGATTCTGTATGGTACACAAATATCACAAAACTCAGAATGTTAGATGTAGTGGTCAATTATAAATTATGAGGTTGCGAGAATTGGAAGGGTCCTACATTTTTATAGTCTATCCTTAGGAAAACAAAACCCTTTCAGTAAAAAGATGAGAGTGACTCTAGAAGCTAGATGCTTTAGGAAAAGGGTAGCAATACGCACTCATTCAGCTTTTTGGAAAGCGACTATAAATTCTTAACTGAGGCAGGCGTACTGAAAGACCAAATTTAGGAAATAGAACAAAGCACGCTATAGGAAAGATGTGATGCTATATCTTCAATTTCAGCAATGAACTGCGTTGACTTTTCATTCACGAATAACACTAAGGGGAGATAACGAGAGCCACTGGTCAACAGGAAATATCGACTTGTTCTCTGGTACTCTTTCGCTATCTGGCTGCTATGGAGACGAGCCAGGTGTGAGCTAGGAGATTAAGTCTACCTCTCTCATCCGGACCTGACAACGTTTAAATGCTTAAGTCCCAATTACGCTAGCTACCTCTCTGTACACAGTAAACAAAGAGAAAACGGAACCCGGATTTCGTGAGAGAAGGAGAAAGAGAAATGGGATATTACTCCCCCAGGCCTAAACGAACTAACATGGTAACAGCACTAACATCATTTAACCTAATAATTATGGAAACAATAATTGGAAATCTCTAGCAGCATTGTTGATTGGAACTCCCATATTGCTATGATCAATGTTGCTTATCAGACTCAGGGTCGACCAGCCGGACATTATCGATGAAAATTATCTATAAAATGTTATTAAGTCCAACCAGCTATACATTTACTACCTGAGAAAGAATATTTGTTGCATTTATTTTATTGTGTTCTCGCCTGTTTATTTTGTTTGTTTTATTTCCAATTTAGAACGTTCTGGTTTCATGCTTATATATCCTTTTTTTTAAATAATGTTTAATGTTCATTTTTACACCTAATGCATCGCAAGGGCCCTGAAGATACACGAGATTAAATGATAAACTGGGACAGAAATCGTACCAACCCTAATTTTAGGATACCTCCCCGGCATTTGCCATTTATGAGGACTGGAAAAAAAACCTGGAAAAGTTTGTCAGGGAGGGGGGCGGGTCCTGGCAAGAATCAACCCAGACCTCTCGCTTACGATTCCGTATCATAACGACCTTGGTTATCCGTAGCGGTATATACTATATTCGTAATCAAAACGATAAAGTCGATAAATTCTGAGATATTATAAAACATGGAACCATAATTATATATTAAAAGAAACAACCATGCGAACATACAATAAAACACAATAATTCGGGATAAATGCCCTTTCTTGAGGTAGAAAGTGTTTGTTCGTCTGTTAAAACGACGAAAACTATATAACACAGTGTGTTCCATTTAGAGGTATCAAGAGACAAATATTCATTGTTTGGAAAACAGATGGAGCTATTATGATTTGCATCTTATAAGATACAAAAACCCCACAAGTTTATGTAACAGCAACGATATGAAGCAGTTGAATGCATGTGCTCATGCGTAGGTGCACCTATGTTTAAGTAAGAACATGTCTGACGCCACACATTCAATACAGCAACAAATACGCCACAGCAAGCATGTTAACATCACAACGTAAAGTTTAATGCGATTAATAGAACAGAATTCGGTTACGCACGTATTTCGTTTTTTAAAGTGTCCTGCGTTAAATAATTCTATATAATCCAACATGCAATTCAACTTTTATAATCAGAAGTCAAAGAGCAAAGATGTACTGCTACTCCCCAACTCTTTGTTCAAAAATGACAAATGAAAACAAATTGTGAATATACTACAATGCTAGTGAAACCACAAGTGGAGAGTTGAGTACAAAAGGCACGAGTACGCATGGAACATTAACAACATTCAACATACAGCTAATAGAAAACACCTTAAATTTGATGTCCTCTACACTAAAGCAAAAACATATTTCTTGTTATTGTTATAAAATTTATCATTTATAAGATTTATATGTTTATGAAAACTTATAACACCTTCAAAACTGTGGTTAACCTTTTAAGTTAATAAGCGTTAGGAATGGATCAGAGCTTTTATTCTTTTGAATTCTGTATTAAAATTAAAGCGTAGTACCCATTGAAATTTATTTATTTAAAAATTTAAAATAAAATAATGTAAATAAGCTCTCAACAACTAATTTGAAAAGCACTGAATCTGAACGTAGGCTCAAAAATTGTCGTTCCCATTCATTCCCACTACACTTGGGTTAAATATTAATTATACATTCACGGTGCAATGTGTAAAGTTATTAAAGCTCGCAGTTTATAAATGGCATTTTAATTTTAATTTTTTTCTTTCTTTTTTTCCGAAACTAAGTGGTTTAGGAATTTTGCTGCAATTGCTCATCGTCTTTTTAAATAGCAATTTTTAATGATAACTTGCAAGTATGTTTGAATATTTTCAATGAGTATTTCGGAGAGGACTTAAAACACTTCCTATTTTGGAGAGGTGATGGATTCAATGTTCAGGGACATGGGCCATTAGAAAGGAGAAGGAATCGGAGAATATTTTCACCTCTTGATTTCAAATTAACGCTCGTCAACCACAGAAATTTAAAAGAATGCTAGCAAGACCTCTGGACTCAATTTTGAGTTGAAGGCATCTACAGAACAGGAAAGATAAACAACCAAAATTTCGCTTATAAATTAGTTCTCTTGTTGGCTGCAAATTCTCAATAATATTTGGAGAAGATGTTAAGTGTTAAGGTGGACCACCTATGCTATACTAATCTACTGGCGAGAATCTTGTAAAAGCGTGTAATAAGGGGAAACAGTTATGGAAGAGGGTGTTAAAAATACTAAAATGCAGAAGCTATGTATCATGGCTATCGGTGGGGAAAAGGTAAATCTTAATTTATCACCGGCAGTCAGAGGTGATCCATCATTGGTATACCTGGAACCATCCCCAAGTACTACCTAGAGAACAGCTAAAATTAATTTAACATCTTCTTCGTGACGTATAGCTGGCTACTGGTAGCCTCGTTTAAGAAGTTCCAGCCTGTTGGCAATGCAATAAAGCATTATTTTGTGTTATTCAAAAAGGGAAATCCATGATGATTGATAACACAGAGCGTGCAATTTACCCTGCGCTGGCCCTTATTTTAAATTGCGATATAAATAAAACACATGTATGAGTAAGATTTCATTGCCTAATTGAGTCTTACAAATTCTGTACCTCAGGCGTAATAAAAAATAGTTCGTTTTGTAACCCACAAAAAGAAGGCGCAACTAACGGACTAAGTGGTTATTCATAAAAATAAAGATAGCCTATTGTGACCCTTAAAGGCAAAGGCCTCCTAACAAGTAGGGAAAGCTCGCTTTTTCCTAACGTGATGAGCTATTCAACGCTAGCTGTTCGTATGCTGTTTTAGACTCTGACTGATATGTTATTTATAGAATAAATAAATCATGTTTGTAACTTAATATGCAATAAATAAAGCACATGTAACATATCAAGCACTAAACGCGTGCACCGGGTTGCTAAGGACATTACAGTTATTTGCAACATGGCCCTTCGCATGGAATACATTAAGCATTACCAAGGAAAACCATTGAGAAATAGTACTGAATATGTTCTCTGAACTGTGTGAAAACCATTCAAAATTATAATGCACCTGATAGTCGACTTCACTGATGTTTCACCGCCAAGGGTAACCGAGATCGTTAAGGTGAGCGGGAGGTCTGGGTTTCGAATCCCACCAGGACCGTTCTCCCTGACTGAGGTTCTTTTTCCAGGTTTTCCTCAGTCCTCATATAATGGAAAATGCCGGGGGACTACCCTAAACTCAGGCCTAGAACGTTTCCTTTCTTAAAAAAATACCCTTCCCAATATATAATTTCATTTAATGTATCATCAGTGCCCACCGCCTGTTGTGCCTCTGTAGTAAAAAAGGGCGTTAAACACTATTAAAAAAACTGATGTTTTAGTTGCAAGCATTAACTCTGCGCGTAGTGAGATAGCACATATAAAGCATCTATCAAGATCCTAAACAAAACATGTGTAAAACTTGTTACAGAAATTCAATACAGTTGTGAAAAGTGTTCTACCTAGTAAAGTTCAACACCTTTTTCAACGAGCCCTCTACAATAAACGTGAAGCTGTTTGTGTGAGTAAAATACCTGCAGCTGCGTAGCGACTACTTTTTATCCCTAAACTTATTTTGTATATGAAACCAACTCTTTCGTGCAGTAAAATACTTTAAAAATATTCGCATTTAAAGGCACAATTCCGATGAACATGCGTAACAGACACGTTACAATTCAAGCGTGATAAATTTAAGATTCCTATTACCTCAGATATATTTTGTGCAAGCGAAAATGTCATATAATATTACAAATGTCATGAAACGATGACAGTTGATAAAATTTAAGAGAAGGAATAATATGAAAAACATAAAAATATTCTGCTATATTTTATATGAAGTGAAGATTGTGTATTTTTATAATTAAAAGGAACATTTAAATGTTTGTATCAGTAAAATATATAGGAACCATTATCCTGTTAGTCCAAAATATGCTGACTCAATAGTGCAATGAATACTATTTTTGTAGGGTGGCCAAACAGGAGTATCAACTCCAAATTTTCCCAAGCACCGCCAAATCGGACGCAGGATGTGTGTGTAAATAAACTCTATTCCCATGTTTGTATAGTGTCATTCAATCCGTAATGTAAAAAAATCTGATAACTGTAGTCTCTCACAACAATGCCCCAAGAGCTTTACAAAAAAATGCATGTCTATTTTTACAAGCTGCTCAGACACGGATACGCCAGCGACCATTATGAAAGCCACAAAATGAACGCTGCAGTGTTTACGATATCATCATCGAAAACACAGCTAAGCCAACAGCTTTCCTATATTGGTTAGAAAGAGAAGGCAGCAGAGAATTAGCTTAGTAGTGTTCTCCCTCTTTCATTTTGCTTCTATATTCCATTCCGCTTCCCGCTGTAGCGACATAAATGCATCAAATGATTTCGCAATGCGACAGGCTAAGTTAATCTCGTCCCAATTAATAATCAACGAGATAGACACGTAGTTAGCTTAATTCATAGTTGATTTTTATAGACTTGTATTACGTTTTCGCTTTTAACAAAGGTGAATGTGACATATGCGTAGGACAGAGGAAACAGAAATGGTGAGCTCAACAAACGCACTCGAAAGTTCATTCCCTATTCCCAGTCTATCAATTCCCATTCCAAATACCAAACTGAAATGAACTGAAAAGCGCCTCATTTATTATTTCGTATTCTTTTAAATTACTCACATTGATTAACACTGAACATTTACAAATATTAATTCACATATTAACCTACCAACTGGTGTTTTCAAAAACTAATTTAATGTAATATTCATATTCTTCAGACTCTTATGGTTTGTACTCTTATGTTTGGGTAAGTTCATGGGCTGCTATCCATAGATGATGGTGTCTTGCCATTTCTCATCCCATGTCAGCAGCTTGTCAAGAAATGAACCTTTCTATTGACGCGACAAAAAAGTCAAGAGACAATAATTGTGCCTCCTTCTTAGCCAGTGTCAACTTGTGTGAAACCCAGCGACCAAGTGTATATTATTTTCCTAGCTGATGGAGCCGTATGGTTTCTGCACTTACGTTGAATTACTGTCTCACGTCCTCACAAATTTGGCTGTTGTTTACCTATTGCTGGTGATCTTCTTAGCATCGGATCCAAGGTATGGCATACTTTGCGCGCTGCATTGTTCTCCAATATAAATTCATGAATCATACAGTTTGGTATAGTCATCTTCGAGGTGAACATGTTTCGGAATACTGGGTAACACTAAAATTGAAAAAATTGAATCTATCAGCTCAATAATCTACTCAGAAACAATTCGTGCCCAACTTAACGTTTTCGTTGCTCATTTAATTTGAGTTTTAGTATCGCGCATAAACCATAGACATACTTGGTAAAATGTGTACATTTTCTTTTAAAATTTAAAGAATGAATGCGAAGGCTTGGACTATGTTCAAATTTATATTTTATTCCTTTGGAAATCGATATAGAATTGTTTGAAAACACACTCGATTTAAGATAAACTGCTATTGGAAAAAGCATTAGACAAAATGCTTTCGGAAGGTATTAGCATTAAATTGTATAGCACAAGCCTGCAGAGAACCTTCAGGGTTAAGGGAAGAATGGCAGTAAAACGCACTAGGATATGTTTAGTGACATACGATAGCAATAAGCCTATCAACAGAAAAGTTTTCAGCAATTAAAATATGTTAAAAAAAAAGGAGGAAACCATTCAGTAACGGGACATAGAGAAGATAATTCTTGGAGTACTTCAAATTGTAGCAAATGCAAAGAGGATCTGTTGGAATGCACGTTCGGAATACATCATACCCAAGTTGGAAAAGAAATAATACATATTATGTAGCTTCTCGCATCATTGCTAACGAAAGATCAAACAATTCTTTAGCCATAGCTATCAAATTCATGAAGCATATTAAGTTTCACAGACTTCTCTGGAAAAATGATGAGGTCACCATGCAATCGGGTAGCATTGTCAGAAATATTAGTTTTTTATAAATTGCAATCCTGGCACTACCAGACATTCTTGATTTAGATATTTCGAGTTTAAAGCATTACGCACGTTAATCTAAAAATAAAAAACCTAACTAAAGAGAAACATAAAAGAAGGCCATGTTCTTAGCACTCTTCGTAGTCCTTAAGCTGTAAAATTTCGTTGCGAATGGAAAATGAAAAATCAGAGAAATTACTTCTTTCTTTCGTCCTTTTGATTATCCATCTATCAAATCTTTAGACGCTTAATTTTCTACATCCCTTGTGATTTATAGTAAAATAATTGAAAAGCTGATATGAAAAGGATATAGGTACCAAAATATAAATTATTCAGCAGAAGGGGAAAAAAACGCATTTTGGATTAATAAACCTTGAGTTAATAATATAACTTAATATATTATACTCTCTAAACAATAACATAATAATAATAATAATAATAATAATAATAATAATAATAATAATAATAATAATAAATGCACAATTTGTGTAATTATAATTGACAAATTCTCTTGTAAAGAGTCATTATATGTCCAATAAATCTTTTTTCTTCCCATCACCAACGGAATTATTTTTGTTGTCATTATAAAAACTGTTAATTTCTTGAACTGCATATCCTCCCTTCTTAAAACCTCCTTCATCTCCCACTCTTTCACTTCACTGAAAGTTAATTTTATTTGAATTTGTGATAAATCTTATCTTAAAACCTTGATTTGTTGCTTATTTGCAACACATTTGTGCTTAGAAATCTCTGAGATACATGGGCAAAATTCGTGAATTCAGATTTTTCCATTTTGACAGCTTGGAGAAATGAGTTTTGCAGTCGTGCAAATTTCACAATATTTCAAACGCCTTCAGGTATCATAGACTTGCATATGCGATTTATTTTCTCAACGATTCCAAATATGTCTATATAACTACAGGATATTTTAAAGTAAACGCCAAGCGAAACACATGTTGTTTAGATGTTAAGTCAACTCAACTTTCTGAAGGTTACAACAAGTTCCTTTATTTCATTGTGTATTGTTCCACCTTCAGCTGTAGCTGCCATTTAGCCGTTTGGGTGCGAGTAAACCCTAACACTGTGCAACTTCGCGCAATACGAGGGCGGTCTGAAAAGCTCCCATACAATGAAACAACGACTTTTAAAGTAGAATATTATTTTTCAGCATTATCTCCCTTAACGTTAGTTATCTAGCAATACTCATGCCATTATCCGATCTCTGCAAAATAATCCCCTACAGGTTGATTAAAAAAACTGGCTAGTAATGAAGAGTTAGATCTTAGAAAACAGATAGAAGTGAGGGGGACCAAATCTGGGGAGTATGGTGGATGCTCAATTAAATCATACTTTAGATCTTTCAATTTTCCCATCACTAAAATACTTTATGAGCAGGTGCAGGAACATTTTTTTCCCTGTAAACCGCCTGTTTTTTTACAAACGTTTCATGTAGTTCCTTTTATGACTCAACCAACAGATTCTTCTCAGTGTTTGAACTGTTGTTTCCATTCTGTTGTGCTATTGTGATCCAAGTACTGTCCATTTTTATAAGTCGATGCGTAAATGTGTTTTTGAACAGCTGTTTTCAAGCGCAGCACCCATTTTGCACAAAGCTTTCATATGGAGTTCTTAATGTCAATCTGCACATTCATTTGATATGCCTAGAGCCGCAGATATAACTCAGTGTCACATCATGTACATGCTCAATGAATTCTGCTGTTGCTGCACATTTTGGACATACTTCGCTTTAAGACTGGTACAGCCACGTTTAAATTTAGCAACCTGTTTTTATGTATTAATGATGGAGGAGTTGCTATAAATTGTTGTAAATCTAGTAATCTTTTCTTTCTATGTATTACAAACAAATATTTTCACTACATGGTACTCAATGTTATCTACTTATGGAATACCCGAAACACGTCTGCTATGGAAGACATATTAAGTAAACTAATTCAACAAATACCTTGATATTTCAAATGAATGATTAAGACGTTTACTAAAGTAAACACAGTTGTGTTGCTGTGGATGGCAATGTATAATTAAGGTGGAGCATTTTTTAGATTTCCCTGTTAGAGCGCAGCTTCCTTTAGTACTTTCTATTACCCTCTACCTGCAAGGAATAAAAATCTTGGAGGAAGAAAAAAAGACTGTAGTCATTGTCAACCTTAAATTTATCAAAATTTTCAATGTGCTAATTATTCTACTTATTTGTTTTGCACGTTTTGGTAAATATATTAGGAATTATTCATGCAGCATCGCTGTCAGTTACGGATTTATATGCATATATTCACCAAATGTGAAATATTTTACATTTTTTTTATCGAGCATAATAACAGACTAAAGCTTCCTGGGACAAACTGTGATTATACGCGGGAATATTTTGCACTGCTGCTAGTTTTGAAATATAGCTTGAGAACCGAAAATGTATATCGAAAAGAACTAATGCATACACGGGTGCTCCTGCGTTTGGTAATGTTCTTTAGGGATTTTCGCTTTCAATGCTTATGTCGCCGTTTTAATCCGAGATCAACAGGCGCTAATGCGGGATGTAAATATGTCCCAGTGAGCTACATCCGTAAATGGTTGTCATTGCTATGACAGCACAGGGGTACAATCGGATTACGCCACTTGCATTTCGTAGCACAGCAGTAGCAAAAATAAAAATTAGAGGGAACGTTGGAGGGAAGGATTTTTTTTTTTTTTTTTGCGCTTGTGTGCGCAAGGCGAGAGAAATTGGAGAATTTGGAAGTGGGAAGAGAAGCTTTTGGCTTCATGTGTTAGTTTTTTAAGCTATTTTTGTTTATATGCTTTTGAACGTATATGTGTAACTTTTCCCCCATTCCACCATTGTATTATCAGGCTTAGGCTATTTCAATACCACCAACTCTTTTTATTCTAAATATTCAGCAAGCTCATTGCAGAGCAATAATTTAAACGTTTTTAAAATATCGGTAGCACATTTAGTATATATTCGTTCAATTATATACCTTTATTCCAGTGTTGAATGATTGCATATATATCCTTTTGGAATAGAATTTTCATTATCGAACTGAAACTTGTATCCTTAATTATACATTTTATAAGGGTTGAATGGGTCATAGAGCATTTGAGTATCTTGGACTTACTTCATATTATTCAAGGTGAAGTCATAAATTTAAAATTCAAGAAAGGCAATAGAGGACAGACGTAGGAAAATGTTCGTTCTTAAACATGCACCATTGACAATTAATAACCTTCCTGCAGTAATCTCTGAGAATAGTTCTAATTAAAATTTTAAGAGAAACTTAGATAGGTACTAAAGTCGTCTATTAGCTATTTTAGATTGAAATGTACTTTACTAGGAGACATAGACATGATATGTTTATTGCAAGTTTGATTCAGATTTTTGAGATAGTGAATGTTTAGTATCTTGGTCATTATTACGTGAAGGTCGTGGCAACTATGTAACTGAAACTTCTCAAAATTAATTTTATTAATTAAAATAACTATAGCATGGCTTTCTTTACATTTTCCAGTAAGTAGCATGTATACTTATTTAAATTCTAGAGAAGACAAAATTTCCAAATACTCCCTTAACACTGCCATAGGGTGGCCGAGGTCGTTAAGGCGCGGACTCGTGAGCGGGAGGTCTGAGGTTCAAGTCCCACAAAGACTGAGATTTTTTTTTTTTTCCATATTTTCCTCAGGCCTCATAAATGACAAATGCCGGGGAGGTAACCTTAACTAAGGCTTGTAACGTTTCCTCCCTTAAAAATAAATCCTTTCCCAATATATTATTTCATCTCGTGTATCATCAATGTCTATCGCTTGTGGTGCCTCTGTAGTAAAAACGGGCAGGTAAACACCATTCATTCATTTTTACTCTCTCAACTACCTTAGGATTACTGAACATTTTATTCTGCTGGAAACGTCCAGGCATTTAAATAAGTGAAAGTCATTTGATGAAAGGTCGAATGATGTAGTCCAGTTCATTAAGTGTCTGGAGTGTTTGCGAGATGTGTGACCGGGCGTTATCACGAAGCCAGAATACATTCTATTCTACATAATAGTTCTGCATGTTTTCTTGCAGTTTAAATTGCACTGCCAGTTATATGACAACACTATGAAAAAGAGTGTTGTGTATTAAATTAGCCGTGCCATGCTTTCCCATGACCTTCCTCTGGCGTAATTTTGGTTTTGAGAAGTGTTTCGGTGTTTCATCGAGTTGGGCAAAAGCAGCGAAGTACAGGCTTCAAACCTACAATGGGTTTTTATGCTCGTTTAATTCGCGTGGAATCCATTTATCAGACACTTCCACATTTCCTGTTTTCTTTAAGTAATTTCAAACCGTTGAAGGTGCAAGTTCTGAGTTTCTTAGCAAGTTCTTGACTATTTCCCTGATTTGGTTCGCCATTAATTTCAGAATGATATATTATCGCTTGTTGTTTAAATACTTAAACTCTTTAAATCTTAACAACTGCATAAATTGCTTACTTTAAGTACATTGAAAATGTTTTAGATTTATTTTAGTACTGAATCTTGTTTCAAAATTAATACATTTTGTCTGAGGGGTAAATAGTTTCATATCTAAGACAAATACACACGTACAGAAAATATCATTATATTCGCATGATATCATGAATGTGTATTAACCGAATTTAATTAATATATGAATTTTATATACTGACAATATAAACTTGTTTAAAACCTTTACTGATAATTTTAACATAATAGGAATCAGTTAACATGAATATGCACAGGCGTTGATACAAAGATTAGTGAACATTTATGATAAAAGGAACTAGTGGATTGCAATGTGTCTGTTAATTGTTTTTAATTTCAAATCAAAAATACTTTCTACGAATCGTAAACACTATAAAAACTATAAATTATTAATGAAATGCCTGATCGAATTTGACATCGTTTTCATATTTCTTTTTATATTTAAATGTACACTTTTTGTGTATGATCTTCAGTAAATAGTAATTATATCACTATATTTTATCATTATTCCGATATTTTTAATTATTTGTTAAATTTAGTGTCTCAACTAGCTTACGTGCTATAGTTATTTTGTTGATTTACGGACGCTCTTTAACAGCTCAGGTTATCAGCGTATACTGTAGTTAACTAATGAGAATTTTACTTAGGTATTATCTACAACACAGAAGAGTACATAAATGATAAAACAGGAAACTTTGAACTTTTAAATATAATTAAAAATTATGCCTTTAGAAAAAAATGTGCACTTAAATACCAATAATTTATGATAGATCATCATTAGCTCAACAATCATTTTAACAATGCAGTAATAATAGCGAGTCTTTGTAAGAAAAGTAATATGCAGAATAAGACTGTGCAAGGTCAAGTGTTCGAACTTGTAGGTCAACTTCAGCATTCCAATATAAAGTCTTTTAAGTACTGAGTTTTTAAGAATATTTATTAAAATGAATAATTTATATTAATAATAACATGTAACGAAACTTTTTATTTTATCAATTTGCCAAGGATAACATCGGAGATATACTACAGGCATCGATAACCCAACCCTACATTGCTTGTAGTGCCACGAAGAAAGAAGACAAAATATCTAAGCACCCATTTGGCCATCTGTCCTAACGCATATATCTCCACATGTACAGATCTGTGTATATATGCACATAACAAAAGGATGAAGACAATCAAAAGTCGCTTTCACCTCGCATCATGCAGCAGCCGTTGAGAAAAGACTCTCTGGGTGAGCCCTTCCCTCGCATCTTATGTGCTGTAACGTTCCCACACCATTATTCCAATAAGAACTTCTTTCGCCCTCCTGCTCCCCCACAACGCCCCACCCCACGCGGCCTCTGCTCATTCTTCTTTTCCGTTTTCCTTCAGCTGCCCAAATGCGCGCCATTGATTTTGCAATTCCCATTTGAAGATATCGGATTTTCCATCCCTCAACACTAGTTCCCTTACACATCGTACATGAGCATATTCTTTCAATCCATCAATCCATCCAACCTACTACTCCACGCTCTTCTTTGCCTCCAGGGTTTTTTTCTCTTTCGAGGCCACTTGCGGCTTTCTGAAGTTCTTCATTACCAAAGTTAGCGGTTTAATTATAAACCGACGTTCATCATTAAGATATTAGTTCAATTATTATTAGTCTTTTGGGTAAAACATTACTATTTGAAGATTTTCACAGAATTTGCAATAATTACTGTACAATTCAGATAGTTCATGATCACCAAAGATGTAGCAACGTTCTTTGATTCATTTTTATAACTAAACACTCATTGTGAAATGTACCCTAAACAACAGCGCCTCCCAGCGCAGCCTCAAGCATTATTGACACAGCACTACCTGAATAGCGGCAGGAGGTTATCATTTCCCAAATGGTTGGAGCTGCAATTAGGAGATAATGTAATAATCGCCACATCCATATGAAAGAACACTTAAAATCCGGTAACGGTTACATCAAAAGTAGTTGATTTCAGAGGCGGATGAATGTTAGGAACAGCCGAGGCTGACTTTACATAGCGTACTATGGTTGAACGAACAGTAGAAGTGGCTCTTAATTTGGGGTTCTTTCTTGGCAGAAGCGACAGTGTGATCATCACACATGTTACAGTACTGTTCATTTTACTTCAATAACTCTGTTTAACATTTAACGACGATATCCATATTCTCCTGGCTATCTCCAATGGCTGCATTATACTATTCGAATATTGTTTTTGATGTATAAATGTAAGGACATTTTCTAAAGTTTCAATCATGGTATACATTTCTCACCAGTTTTAGGGTTTCATCTTTCTACACGCGTTTAATCCATACATTGAGTGCATAGCTGTGATATGTTTCTTTATAAAAGAAGAAATTTCTCCAGTTTGTATGACGTTTTCGAGAGAGCTTTTGCTTGATATTCCATAGTGAAGTATCGGGTTCAACATTTTCTCCTTCGAAGTCAGCATCGAAAATTATTCTAGTGACGCTCAGCCTGTGGAAGTTATGACTGATGAAAACGTCTCTTTTTGAGGAGGAACTGCTCGATAAGTGGCTGAAACTCAAATTTGTAACTGTTACAACTGTCTTTCGGATCAATCATGAGACATTTTACTTGCGATATGCGAGTTCTCAGATCATTTTAATCGTTATTTTTATAATAATTCTCTTTCCAGAATGAAATTCATCAAGTTTTGCAAATCAGGCGAATGCCATCCAGAAACTTAAAGGTCGCTTAGTTAAAAAAGAAGATCTCTGCAGCAATCTTTTTGGGATGGCCGAATAATTCTCTCGAGTTAAAAGAGTGCCTTTAGAAACTCGTTGCAAAAGTGTACTGAATTGAGTGAAAATTATAAAACAAGCTGATATAAGTGAATTATTTTTACCAGTTAACCTATTGGAAGGTTTTAGACCTTACCTTCTATAATGTTTGCGTGTCTACTCGTCTATCTGCACGATGATAGCAAGTCACTGTGAGATATTTTCCAACATTAATATCGTAGCATCTTGATAAATTCCTTGTAAAGAATGATCCTAATCGCGCATAATTTCTGACAGAGACATGCAGAACAAACTGCTCTTTTGTGCCTTCTGCAAAGTAAAGGCTGTCCACAAAAATACTCCGTGATCATTGTGTCGCTCTTGGTAGTCATATTTATATGAATCTAGTGATAGTACGAAGAGAAACTAAAACATTTCAATGCCTACCTCACAGACACTCAATGACTATTGACGCTGCAGACATCAAGAAGATGTTCAAGCGTTCCAACACATCATGGCAATGTTCAGAAAAGTCAAGTCGTTTTGGAGGGTTATCAGGTTTCAATTTATGCACTAATTGCAATTTGTAAGGACGTAACTTCAGACAAGACAGTAAATTTATGGATGTTTAACTGTAGGCTAGACTGCTTCGGACTGAGAACGGACGTCTTCCGCACATGTCCCATAATTTCGGATCGCCATGAAATGTAAACATTCACACAAAGTGCTTCATTCCAAAAATGCAACAAATGACAAACGAAATATTCGTAATCAATATAAACATTGTTCTTTTGCTTATGGTGTCATCTATTTTTTCTATTGGCAATCAAACATTCTGCGATATTTAAAACTAAAATTCTTTTAGCCGGTTCTTTATAATGCCATTATTACACATTTCTAACGCACGTGGCTACGAAATTATAACAGTTTATAATCACGGAGTGTTCTGTCGACAGCCAGTATATTAATGGATACTTCATTAATCAACAAGACAAAAGCGGTAAAGTTGTGTTTTAAAACATTTTCAATTACAATAATCAGCCTTTAGGTCATCCATCACATTCTTAAAGAAGCAATTACACAAATACAAGCCATGTGTACAGCAAAAGATCGTAGTATTTTTCTTTACTGAAGTGAAAGACATTTTCCAGAAACTTAAGAGACTAAAAGGGGAACATATCCCTATTAATTTCCAGTTATTAGTCCATGGTTCGTTACCAATGTGATGTATCTAATGAAAAATATGTTCATGTGTTCATATGCTGTCTAAACACGGAAACAGGAAAACTGTGTGAAGGAAGTTAAAAAATGAATCATATTCATGCACTCACAAACAGCGGTCAGTTTTGATGGCAAACATTCAGACAAAACTTTTATTTACGATTATCCAAATCTTGGACGGATGACGACGACTTTCATTATCAGTAGTACTAACAAAGGCTGCACTGTAACACAAAAATAATTTAAAAACCATCAACACGATTATCTCATGCATCTATATGACCGTATGAAGTAATGACGTGTTTATTACCGCTTCTCGGCTATGTGCACAAGCAGTTTCAGAGCAAATTTTATTTGAACATAGACGCATGCGTTTACTATGCACTTGCAATAGATCACATGTACAGCCTGTTTCCGAAATGAGCGCTAATTTTGTGGGATGAAAAATTGAGTAAAAATATAATTAATGCAAGAAAAGATGAAATTTTTGCTGCTCTTTACAGTGTTATTCAACGTTAAAGTGAACATCTGGAGGATAGGGAGTTACGATATATCCGCCACATTTTGCATGTCATGCGCTGCAGTTGGTGCACGCAGAGTTTCCTTCGACACTCAGAACGGCCGAAATTCGAAATCAAGCAAACGAAATACTGCTTAATGTGCAACGATTTGAATTGTGCATTGAAGCCACTGGTGGACATTTTCAGTACTTCTTCTTACAATTATTATTAAATTAAAAGCTGACTTTACACTCCCCACTGTTTACGTTAATGTGTTCAGGAACTCATTCAGTACTGTACTTTCTTCCGCCGTTCATCTCCAGCGCTCTATGGGCTTCTCATCCTCCACATTATGCAATGCCAACTTTAGCAACGCATAACACTGTAAATACGCATCGTACATGGTGATGTTCTCTTACAGATAATTACCCTAACAGAAAATAAATGCAACAATATCCTAAACAATACTACATTATTTTGGAAACATCCTGTATATTTTTGGCATCTGCCAGAATGATTTTGTCACTGGTACAGTGTATGTTGAAAGTCAGTAACTGTTGATTACTCTTGGTAATTGTTACAGTTTACTGAAATGGACAGCGAAAGTGTCTCATTTATAACATTATCAACATTCTATAATGCCACCTTAACGTTTATTAACACGCTTTAGAGAATATTGAATATAATTTGAGCTATTGGTCATAGCTGTATTCAGGTGTACACGAGGCGATACCTGAATATGTCAAATCCTCCTTTCCTCCTCACCCAATTCTCTTGTACCCGACATGGCGGTCTAATTCGAGGGATTTGTGTTTCGTTCCGTTACTGTCAGAACAGCATTTCACCTGTGATATCTATTATGTTTGACTGTATTGTGTTAGTTGTGTTTTTTGATCAACAAGTGTTGTGCAAAAGGGCGTATCGTGAATCTTCCCGTATTAATAATGTTTCTATGATTTAATGAAATTGTGAATAAAATTAAAATATTAAAGGAAAAAATCTAAAAGAAGGCAATGATTAAATATTTTTGACATACAATGAGCTAAATGAATAAAATCTAACGTCTCCTATAAAAGAGTCTGACTATGTTAAACATTTCGTTTACAATATGGAATAGCATACATTTTTGCACGACGCACATATTTGCACTGGTCATGGATAACTGCTGAAAACAAAATACACGAATGTAAATTAATGGTTGATCCAACTTAATTGAGCCTGTGTGTACTTTGTTTGCAGAAACAAAGTGTGGACCTGTTCATTTGTTTTTTAATTATATCCATTAACATGTTTTTTGCAGCAGTTAATTTAATTTTAGTCATTTCCAGCATTTCCTTATCCCTTGTGGTGATGGTGAACGTTCTTACTCTTTATTTGACATGTTGCAAAGCATTCAAGAAGAAAACTGGGCTTTGTTCATCCCTAGTTCTGCTGGAAATGTATCAGCTTACATCCAAGATGAAAACCCAGCAAAAGCCAAACTCTCCATGTGAGCCTACTGCAGCTTATGAATGAAAGAGACGCTTTGATGCATGTGGAAAGGAGACGGAGAACTCGAATCAGATGGATGCTGCGTTAGATACGAATGTGTTACATCCAATCTATAGCGGCGTTATGATAGCTACTCTCAAATGTAAAAAATATACGTTTCCATCATTTTCCCCCAGACATCACCTCCCCTTTACAACATAAATGGATGGAATTTTACAATATATATAAACTACCTCTCCAGGCTTAGGAGATTTTCTCGTCCGTCATGAGCTGAATAAAAACACTGGATGACGGACTGAAAGGAAAACAGTATATCTCGCGGAGGTTTTATCGTTAGCTCAGGAACAAAAAAATGTAGCAGTGCATTTTATCCTACAGGAAGTGGAGCAACCTTCTCACCTACTAATATTTCTACACATAACCTTACACATAACTGCACTGAAATATATTTTCCACGTAATGTTTTCAGAGATTAAGTCCAGCAGTTAGTCAAGGGACTCATGTATTTATGAAGAACGCTAGATCGCTAGAATAGACAGGAGCGGCTTCGGGAGTAGTGTCATAGTGGCAAGCTACAGCCAAACAACCTCTAAATGTAAATATTCTTTGTACGACTCAGAGGGGAGAACGAGTTAAGTCACTTTATTAAACATTTCAGGAGGTTAATTCTAAAGTATGGTGCCTAATAACTCAAAAACCATTAATAGCACATTTCTCAATTTTTAAACATATTTTCATGCATTGAAATTGTGTATTTACCTGATATTATACAGAGTAGTGCAACAATACTCTTTCAATATGTCTAAACTTATTTATTATTTTTATAACTTATTTATTATACCTCAATATTAGAACTTAAATTTTAGTTTTTCTAATACCGTTGGATTATTTTCCATGCAGAGAACGAATACGTTTTACAATATATTTCAGTTTGCACAAAATGACTGCCTCTTTTGTCTAGTGATCAGTGTTCGATCTCTGGTACGTGCTTAGAAATTTTCAAAGTGAGGGAGGTCTGGAACGGGGTCCACCTAGCCTCATGAACACAACTAAGGGTGCTGCCTGATAGAGAGGTGGCGTCCTTTGAGCTGAAACCGCATGATAGGTAACTGCTTTCTAAAAATGATGTCCCGAAAAGGGGATAGAGGACGCAGCGGTCACTGCGGTCGGCCAAAACCAGCCTTGGGGCTGTCACGACAAGAGGAGAATGCACAAAATTAAGCTAGGAAAAGTTTAGCATTTATTATCTGATCTCCTTTAAATGTTTTCGGGAGGAAGAAGTAATAATCTTACATTAAAAGCTACAAAGTTCTACACTCTTTAAGTAGCTTTCTTTGTGACTTCTGTCTGAATTCCTCTTCTGGAAACTCCGCATATGGACACAAACACACGGGAATTTATTTTATTTATTACTTGTATTTGCGAACCTTAAATTGTAAAACAATTAGCTTCATTTTTACATTTACATTTGCATTTCCTTTTAATTGGCAATTTAGTTATTAATAAGATAAGAAGTTTGTTCATTCCATGATTACAGGAGATTGAAAGCCATTATTGAAGAAATTCTTTCATTTGTACTAATTACAGTGAATACTTTTTTTAACCATCATAGAGTTTATTATTGTAAAGGCTATCTTCGATTCTGGTTCATGCTGTTATTCCATATTAACACATTTTTATTTGACTATAGGTAATATAATAAAAACTTGTTCTACTTTGTTTAAAAACAGGTAAATATGAAAAATGCATCCGATTGCTTTATGCTATTTATATTATATTAAACATTTAAAAATAGTTCCTATTAAAGTTAGAAAATCCAGTAAATCTAAATTAAAATCTCTTCATCTTAAGATTGAGAATTAATTGAAGAGGATTGATCAAGTTAATTACTTGAAAACTAATCAAATGTAATATACATCAGATAGAGTAATTTAATAAAAAGTAAATAAAAATTCTTAAAGCTTAATTTTCAGAAATTAAACAATAGTGTCATAAATAATTGTTATAAAAAACTCATATACAACAATTTTTGTCATATGCAAAACTTGACTTGAGCATTAATTGTGAGATTTTTTAGTATTTATGATATAAGTTTTGCGGAAAACTTATTTTGAGACAATGTCCATGATTACATGCTCAATGTACGATATAGTTGAAAGCTATTTATGCTTTTACCCCATGTTAAAGCATGCTACCAGAATTTATTAAAACACTGGATTTGAATGTTTTTTAAAAAAACCAACTTACTGCCTTTTAATAATATTTTATTATAAAGATTATTATCAGTATTAAAATAAACTAGATTATAAACTTAATTTGTTGCTTCCTCTGATTTAATTTTCTAGATTATTGGCAATTTATTGTATTTTATGCTTCGATATGGACAATCGAGATATATCTGAGAGGCCTATTCACAATAAATTGAAATTTGAATGGAAAATATTTAACATAAATATTAAATATTTATATTTAATATTTATATTTATATTAAATAAATATGAGGTCATGATCATTTGATCTCTCTTAGATCTGCCTTACTGCCTTTTAATAATATTTTATTATAAAGATTATTATCAGTATTTAAAATAAACTAGATTATAAACTTAATTTGTTGCTTCCTCTGATTTAATTTTCTAGATTATTGGCAATTTATTGTATTTTATGCTTCGATATGGACAATCGAGATATATCTGAGTGTGCCTATTCACAATAAATTGAAATTTGAATGGAAAATATTTAATATAAATATTAAATATTTATATTTATTATTTATATTTATATTAAATAAATATGAGGTCATGATCATTTGATCTCTGTTAGACCTCTAAGCAAAGCTTTCTGACGAACTTTTTCTTGGTCTTGTAATTATTCCATCTTGTGTGTCTGCTACCCTTCTGTCTCACATCCATTACTTAGTCCCAAACATTTCTGTCACTCGGCATTCTTTAAGCATCTTGAAAAGTCTAAAGGGAAACACAAAGACTAATCCGAGACAGTAAAAATAAAGCTCATTTCTAATACATGGTTTCCTATTCTGAAACAGGATCGGCAGGTCACATCGCGTCGCGCGGCAGATTACCCAGAGCGTCTAGACGTCTGCGCGGTAATGATCTAGCCCAACATTGCATCATTTAGTCCCTGCCACTACAACAGCAAAATTCCATCGGAAAATCAGAAAATAGAATTCAAAACAGCAGCAACCGCCGGGAGTGCAATTAAATTTTTATACGTTGTAGAAGCCCAAGAGGTCACCCCCGTCAATCTTTCTGCCCCTGAACAGCACAAATTATTTATCAGAGAGACTGACGGTCATGAAAGTTGGATACATATATTTGCAAGTTTAATTCGATTCAAAAGTTACTTTTATTTCATGACTTCTCCATTCAGAGAACATAAACATGAAGATGAAAATATTTTCTACTATCAGTTAATTCTGAATTAATTTATTAATTTATTTTATGCAGCCATGAGCTTTAAATGTTACGCTAAAGACTGACAATGAAAAAATACAAAAGTGAATTTGTAAAAAATTTTATATTTAAATGGACAGACAGTTACAAAAGCATTTGACAGATGATTTAACAATTAAGTTTAGTAATTGTATGTAGTCTTTTAATACATGTCAATAAATATATTTATATAGGACTATCAAAAGGGTTCTCTGTTAGTCTACAATGCATGATGATCTTAAAAGTTGTGTAATTTAATTTATATATTTTCTGTGGCGACTAATTATACAACTAAATTATTGTTTTCTTATAATTAATCTAACACTGTATTCTTGAAGCAGATGATTATATTTTTTGGAATGATAATATGTAGCTAATTTACAACCATACTTGTTAAATTGATCTTACTTTTTTAATGTTTAGTTAAAGATATAGATTGGTATGAATCCTAGGGATAACCTGTCAATATACATAGTAAATTATTTCCGTTTCCTTGCTTTTTAAGAAAAACCTTTGACATACCACCACTATTACCTCTAATAGTAATACCGCATGACGTATGGAAATAAAAAGCATAATAAACAAGTTTAAGAAACAAGTTTGATATAATAGAATTTTAGGTTTCTTAATAAGTAAATTGTCCTTGAAAGCTTAGCAAATACTGAATTTATATATTAATTTATTTGTCAACAAATGTAATTTTTAATATTTTTCAAATGGCTGTGTTTCAGCAATTGTAATATTTGTTAGTAAAATATTTATATTTTGGTTAAATTCAAATGAAAAAGATTGGCTTGAAACCAATTCACTGCCTTAGAGCCTGCTTTTTCTATTATTTCTTATTATTGATGTATTATTATTTCAAATAATCATAGCATCAGCATTTATTAATAGAAATAGAAGTAGTCTTAATACTGGTCCTTTGCGTGCAATTATTATTGAGCGTTAATATTCACTGATTGGAATTTTTTTCAATTTCTTAAGTAAGAGATGAACAGATTAAATTCTGATTCAATAATACAGTATTAATGGAGTTTTAAGATTATTATGTCATGAGTCAAATGTTTTACATAAACCGCACAATATAGCACATTAAACTTTCATAAGCCTCAGGGCCTGTGATAACACATGAGACAACATTTTCTCCTTTGCAAGTATTGAATTTTAGTTTTTTTCTGAAACCAAATTGAGATTCAGAAAATAGACAGCAATCCTCAAAAATAATGCGTTAATTTTATTTTAATTGATCTGTATCTTTTTGAACGAGACATTTCAGTTTAGTATTGTGTATAGATTTTAATGATTGCATTGAATTTTGCAATATTTAACACTTTTCCTATTTCACTATTGGGTTTCATGTCTAGCAATGTTGGATCATTATTTTATATGGAATAATTACACGGGATGCAAAGATTTGCAGAAATATTACTTTTTGGATTTAACTTTTATTATTTGACATTCTAAAATAGTGTTTGAAAGTTTAGATTATTTATTATCATTAACATTAAACTGTAGAATTAAACTTTTCAATGTATTGAGGATGTATCGAGTTCCTAAGAACGCTATATAAACTTTCCCTGCACTTGAACAAATTTTTGCTCACACAAAACATGCATATAGCAAAGAAGCTGGATATTTTGACAAAGATGAACCTAAATTAAAAATTACGATAACCAAAATGTTTCACATTTATCCCACAAATGTTCACAATATAAAGTGCCGGAAGATTTAAATTAGTCACATATATGACCACATGTAAAAGACTAAAAACGTTATTCTTATTATTTTATTGAATTGGATTCACTTTATTGTTTTGTGGAACTGTGAAAATGTATTAATTTCCATTTTTTAAAGATCTGTAGAAGTCTCAACTCAATTCTTCATATTCTAAGGCCCAGCTCATTTACTCGTACAAGTGTCAACCTTTAGAGCTTTTGTTTGACAGGCAATGGTTCGCCCAGGAGGTCATTGTACACTAAATGACACCAAGGATTTCAGGCTTTTCTAAAGTAACATATAAACAAATCTAAGACAAATGGAAGAGTAAAAGGTTACTTGACAGTTGTTGAAATGTGGCCCATTAACTAAAAGAAAGGAAACTAACAAAGTAGCGGAGAGCTCCATTGGCTGCAGTGTGTTATAAGCATAAAGGTGGATAATAAAGAAGATACACCAAATTGGAGTTAGTATAATAGGCCGAAAATAAAATTTTCTGAATACAGAAAGATGTATGTATGTCTGGAACATATGAGACATCTTCTATCGTTAATTTCATTACTGAATTTCGCTCATCTTAAAAATTTATTACAATAGTCAAAACTGATAGAAAAGGAAAGGAAAATGTATGAACAAAATTCTTAATAAATTGTTATTCACTCAAAAAGAAAGAACTTGATTTAGTTTTAGATAAATATGTCATTTTAATTTTTATTAATTCTAACAGTTGGGCTTTCATCTCCATCATACCCTTACTGATAAAATGCTATACATAGGTATACTTTTGAGAATCTCTCGTTTTTCATTTTGCTAAATTTAACGTCTAAAAATCTTTGTTAATGTTAATGACAGCAATTATTTCACTCCAATGATCTTGCAACACTATAATAGCGTGCTGATAATCCAATAGCTCGTGACACTTTGAACATGCAAAATTTTTCTGCAATTACCTTTCTGCTTTGATGTCCCGTAATTTACACGAAACATATTACTTTCTAATCCTGATAAGCAAATTTATTCGCATACCATGGCTATTTGCCTGAAATCTTGTTTAACAAGCTTAAGTAATATGTTTTAAACTTCCCTAATGACACTTTATATTCAAATGAGAGCACTGCGACAAAATAACCTACTATCGAATACTTTCTACAGGCAAAATTACTGCGTATGCTTAGCACAGAATGTGACATTGGGGTGTTAGCTGATCTGATAAATTTATGAGTTATTTGTGGCAATGCGCTATTTCTTATAAAAAGAGCACTTGTAGTTTTTTTCCTAGATATCTGAGGCAAGCATGATGAAGCATAGCAGCATACCTACAAATGAATGCTTCCCCCATTGACTGTAGCTACCACGGGTGGCCGAGGTCGTTACGGCGAGGACTCTTGAGCGGGAGGTCTGGGGTAAGATTCCCAAGGACCGTCCTTCCTAACTGAGGTTTTTTCCAGGTTTTTCTCAGTCCTCATAAATGGCAAAAGCAGGGACGGTACTTTAAACTTGGCCTGGAACGCTTCCTTCCTTAAAAATAAAAATCCTTTCTCAGTTTATCATTTCATTTCCTGTATCAACAGCGTCCACTACCTGTGGTGCCTCAGTAGTAAAATTGGGCATTCAACAGTATTTAAAAATAAATAAATAAATAAAAGTTGTCACTAGGGTGACACAACAATATAACTTCAAACAAATCAAGATACCCTTACACAATCAACAATCAACACACTATAGAGCAAGAATCTCTTGCCGAAACAGGTGGCTCTGAGTCTTTCGATTTTTAGTTGCGACTATAGGACATTTCAAATTAAGTTCATGGACGTCTGTTTGATTAGCCATATCTATTGTTTTTGGGCAGTAGTTGTCAAAAATCATGTTAAGTCGTCCCTCTCAATCATCTTCTTCCTTGTCTATTCAGTTTCTGTGGTGAACTCCAAGTTCAGTAAAGGGCACATCCCCAGATGTCCTGCTCAGCTGGCTGCATTTCCAACATCTTTTATTCCTCTTGTTCTCAATTCTTGATTGTTGACTGGCCTTGAAAACTATGCCTCCTTTTGTACATTCTCAGAGTTTGTTTTCTCTGTCAGATTAGAGACTAAACTTGGGGCCAACACAGAGATACTGGTAGAAAACTGGTATACACTATTTCTCTTTTGATTTTGATGCTCAACATCAAAACCTTCTCTTTCTATAATATAGTACAACATCTTGATATTTACGTTGGTTCTAAATGTTTAATAGAAGACTCGTAAACTTCAACATCCGAAGTCTGATATTAATTTTGATCAGTCTGAAAGGATGTGGTTGTGTATTAGGGTTATCAGCGCTTATCCGAGTCGCAGCCAATGAGGCGAAGGCGTCATATAGTCAACCTGCTGGTATATTATTCACTCCCAACATATTTGGAAACGCCAGCACTATATTTATTTCGATTAATGCTATGCAATCCTTTTATAAGCCTATTAAATATGTGCGTATACAAAATTTTATTCACAAACAAGGTTTAAATTTTGCACCTCTAATTTGTCTTCTAAAACTTCTTTAAAGTATTAACCATTTAAGAAGAAAACTTATATGCAAGTTACATGTAAATCACTGGAATTAACCAAGAAAAACTGAAGTTGGGCACAGTTCAATGAAATGACTTGAAGACAAAGACAATGTTTTATACTCACCAGACTATAGATAATCGATTATCGTTCATGATCGATTCAACAGTAATTTGGCAAGTCATCAAGAGAGGGGCGGTGCTGTAGGCAAGATGGCTAGGATGGGAGGAAGATTGCTAAACCATAGACATTATCGTTTTTCTCGTTACAATAAAAAAAGTGAATGTCGGTGTTATAAAATTCTGTTGTTCGTTTTTATGCATTTTATGAAGAGATGTGAAAACTATAATGTTTGTGTATTGTTACAAATACTTAGAATTTATTCATATTCCTGATAGTTTGTGGATCTCTTCCTTATAATTATAGTTTTTGTAATTGTAAAGACAAGTTGCGTGTAAAATTGAATTGAATTGAATTAAAAATTTGGCATTAATAATGCTGTACGAAATAGCAAAATATCGACAATAATATTCCTCCGCTGGCTTTTGTAGTATCAAAATGTTAAGAGACTTGCAGTTGCTGGAATAGTTGCGCTGCTCACTTCTCAGATTGAAGTCAATGTGTGTGTTCCACCATTAGTGTCAGTTCACTGCGTTTGTCTTCTTCCTCATTTCGCATAAACTAAAGCAGTAAGTACTCGAGTTTTTCATTAATTACAAATGCATTTTAACCTACTAATCCGTGTAATTTAGGAATAAATTATCTGTGTCCTCATTCAGGAGACCCGGAACGTTTATCAGGAGAGTTTGCATTTTTGGAAACCAAATGTTAGGTAACTAATTGATTACAGCTTAACTTGTGCATTTATTTATTTATTTTCAGAAAAGCTACAAAAACATGCTCTGTCCAAATAAGTTGAACGATTGAAATGTACATGAGATGACTACTAGTGTTGACTTAGAATTACGTGTGTTTTTGAACGAGCCTTTACGTTGACTTTGTGTATCTTTTGGTGGTAACCGATGATGCAATGGTGAGCCCCTTCCGCGGTTTCAGATGATCGTTTTCAGAGAATAGATATGGAAACCAATTCTCAAAAGTTCCTTGTTATGAGGAATTCAAAACTTCATCATACTGTTCAGTAAGCAATTCAAACACTGTAGATCATTACGGTATCAGCAGAAGATGAAGACCAACATCACAACTTCATCATCGACGAACAAGGATTTGTCCCAAGGCCATATGAACTATTCGAATTTACCTTCATGTACCCCCTACAGAACATTTTCACCCAAATAGTTCGTAGTTAGTAAGAGTTTCCTTTCTAGGGTGCACAGTGCATCTTGATAAGAATACATTAAGACTAAAGACTAGCCACACACAGGTGGTCAATAGCATATCTACCACATGACCTTCATATATGCGACGTAACAGAAAACCATCTCACATTCAACACCTCGTGAGCTGGTTGCCGGTAACCTAGCAGTTATAGAAGTGATATCACTGCGCACGTCATTTTTCAACGTTACTCTCAGTGTATACATTGAATATATATTTCACTATATACATTTATTTTCAAATGCTTTTGAAGGGGAAAAATAACCAGACAAATCAAGTTAAGTAATGTGCTATAGTTGAGTTTTTCCTTCATTAGTTAGCTTTAGAGTTCGTCATGCTAACTTAAAGTAGTAGATAATTTATTTGATTAATTAATAGGTTCATTCTATTTTATATTCTTTTTTAAAGTTATTCAACTTGCTGAGTAATTCGCTTAGTTTACGCTGATCCTGCGTGACGAACTTTTTCTTTGTAGGGTATTACTATTTTCATATACTTGAATTACCAAATTAAACTCTTACATTAGACTTTCCATAGTTGTTATTGTATTATTCTGTTCAAATTAAAACAACAAGTTGTAACGTACAGTTAAAAATAAAATAAAATATGTGATAACAGTTCAATAGATGTGCTTTTTGTTTAATTTAAAGGTATGTTAAATTTGAAATTCTTAAGACTAGGAAATTTTGAAATCAAAGCCCTGTACAGAAACTTTTAACCTTTACAGCCCAAAAAGGATTCCAATGACATTATAATTAGACAAAGGTTCCAATCTTCTTGATATATAGACTAACACACTTAATAATCTAATTTTTAATAATCTAGTCACGATTCTCCAGCATGGATTCCCAATTATTGCTTATATTTCTTAATCGATACACAACTAATAAGTTAGCACACGTTTGTTGCAAACATTTTCTGTATTTTCAGTAAAATCCATTTAGCATTAATTCTAAACTGATTTCCCCAAATGGAATGTCCGTTACACTATAAAGAAAGACAGTAATGGGGTGAAGCAACCGAATACTTTCAAATAATTTTATATTAGATAAAGAAATTACCAGAAATGTTATGAAAGGACAGGAAAAATTAATTAAATACAGATTCATATCTCAGTGTTTGATTGCTTTCTCTCCAGTTTTTCAAGTAATCAAAATACACCATGTAGCGAAATGTTAAAGTAAAAATTAGATATAATCAGCACAGTTTATTTGAAGCAGTTCATCGGTTATGAATCGACTTTTTCTTATTTTGATAATCTACCACTCTTCTCTGCACCTAGGTAAATATTTGATTTTATTAGGGGTGGCTTCAAGCATAGGGGAAGAAGCAGACGTGCGGGTGGTGGTCCTCTTACTGAATTTCCCCATTTTCAATAACGCTTTTCATGGCCGTTACGCTTTGTGTTTCGGATGTTTAATTGTTTTTGGTTTCCTTTCACTGAAGAGTGTGTTGCGAGAAATAAGAAAACCCAAGGCAAACGAAAAGAACCGGACCGAATAAAGACAAAAGCATGACGTTATCTGCCACCGGGAACTTCATTGTTGTTATTTTTATTACATTGAGAAGGTTTCCGCATCCCGACACCGCCGCAAGTCGTTCCCGAAGGAATCAAGAGCATATTCCCGTGACGCATAACCACACAGCTCCCTAGATTTATTCCTTTTTTGTTTCCTTTTTCCTCTCCAAGCTGTTCCCCCCCCCCCTTTTTTGCGTCCTTCGTGCCAATACTGTACCAGTGCAGAAAGGAGAACAGAGTGGGGAGAAAACAGAGCAATTTCACGCAGCTGGTTTTTCAGGAAATAAGAAACGAGATTCAGAAGCAGAATATGGAGTTCCACAACACGATTTTCTAAGTCCGTTAGCGCTACCTTCTCTCTTTACATAAACCAACGACCAGAGGCACTTCTTCCGTTTCTTCATTTGCTGCTTTTCCCTTCCTTTCCTGCATTCTGCTCCTCTTATTTCTTCATATCCTTGCAAGAAGAAACAACAGAGCAAAATGATGCACTATCTCCTTTGTCCTATTTTTTGTCTGGCGTATTACATACATGGGCAACACAAGCAGGGAAAAGTTTGTATAGCTGAAATTCCAAAGAAAGGCTCACACATAATCTCTTTCTTATATTTTGAAATATTTTGCTTCAGTTGTGTTTAACATTTGAGCACCCCCAAATCAAAATCAAAATCAGTAAAATGTTTCCTTTTTATTTAAAAACGCTCTACATTAGGGTACTTTTCTTTCATGTAATTCATATAAATGTTTTCCTCCTGTCTTCATCTCCGTCTTCATTTGTTCTTTGTTGCTCATTCCTTATCACACCGTCCTAAATTTTTAGCTGCCCAAACCCATTCTGGTATCCTTACTTGGATTGTGTCTATAATTTTTTAATTCCATAATTTCTCTAATTATCTAATTTCTAATTTTATTCCGTACTCGTTTCCTTACTGCCCTCCAAAAAAAAAAAAAAAAAAAAATTAACAATATTGCTGGTTTATGGCCTGTTCACCATTTATGTTCCTGCGCCTACAGAACAATTTTTAAAAATTATCAAACATTTCTTACTCTATAACTAAAAATTCAGATATCGATTAGTCTTCTTCTTTACTTCTTCTTTGCTCTATTTTAGATAAACTTATACATTTCAAAATTGATTATAATATATTTAAGGGCAAAACTGATATACTTTTATATTGACATTATAAGAGAAAATATAAATATTTCATCCTATACTTTATTTCGTATTTAAAATATAAAAATTAGGTTAAAAAACGCAGCGACAAAAACCAGTTTGTGATCTGTGGCTTAAAGACATCTCTTATTTTTCTTTCAAACGAATCGACCGCATCTGTGGAGGCCTTCTTTAGTGGCTTACGGTTATGGCCCAGAAGCCTGAAAGATGGACTCTATATATTGATACAGGTATTATTATTATTATTATTATTATTATTATTATTATATTATTATTTGCCTTAAATTAATTTCAGAAGATGATTTCTTGTAAGTAAAATAAATTATAAAACAAGAGAGAAGAGCCTTATAAGTTAATTAAGTTTTTCCAGATATCGAAATTGTTAACTGATCCAAATATACGAACTTCTGAACAATTTCGATAAGCTCCAAATACCCGGATTGGACAAAGAGGTTTTTAAATTTAATGTTGACTGAAGAGAATTATAAAAATATTGCAAGTTTAACGTTAAATAAATAAACGCTATATTTATTGGAACTTTAAAATTTTAATTTTTACACATTAAAAATGCTAATGTATATTTTAACGAATATTAATATTTATATGGACATCGTTATACAACCTGATAATTCTTGAAATTGGTACAGCTAATCGTATCGCCTACTGAGCAAATAACCTTAAAACTTGTGCTGTGTATAGCTGTAATATTTTTTGAACTTTTGAGTTTAAAATAATTGGATAAGACTTAGTTTTATAATACTACGAGCAGTTATCATCATTGCCTTTTTTGCGTTATTGTCTCTCTGATCTCCTTTTAATATTTGGAATATTTTTCTTTTATCTTTAGAGTTGTTCTGAACGACAAACTTGGTCATTCTGGTTTCTTTCTTCTTTCTTATTTACACTATATATCTTACTAGTATAGCTGCATTGCATTCTATACTCAATTTTCGTCTGAAGTTGATAGTTTTTCTGTAGTCAAGTGTACCCTACATGAACAAAAAAGTCTTGTCTGATGGCACAATTGTTGCTAATCAGACATTCTTGTCAACATTTATCATTAAAATATTTGTATTTCAACATTATTTGTTTACATTAAATACACACGTTTTACATTAAATACACACGTGTGTGTGTGTGTGTTGTTGTTGTTCTAATGTTATTTCTGTTTTATTACAATTTTAAAATATTATAAATACATTACCTTAGCGTATACAATATTTATGTCATATTAAAATGTAACTTGATTTGTTTGTTGTACTGGTTCCTGGATTCATTTTCAGAACTCTCGCGGATCGTCAGACAAGTCAACATGGTAAACATTATATTGTTAGCTTTAATGAATGAGTGTGGTAAAAACTGCATAGCTCTTTGATTAATCCTATCTGTGTGTAGTCCATTTTTGAAAGTTTTATTATGGTCTTATTAGTTTTGTAGATGACTGAACTGCTAAATATAAGTGCTGAGATAATGTTTCCTCTACTGAGATTTTTTTATTTATTGACCGGCAGAGCGCGGCTGCGTACTGGGAGAAGCACTCATGCGGCCCGAAATTCAAATAACTTCACTATAGATCACACATTTAATACAGTGATACCTTTTAAAATTTACCCAGTATGAATTACTACTTAAAATTTATTTAATTTAATTTAAATAAAACGTAAATTTAGATTCTGAGGGAAAAGTTTAAAATCAACGATATAATATTTATTTTATTGCTTAAATTAAATTTATTATAAACAGATACCTATTCAGACTAGCAAGTTTTGAAATGAAAGCTCTGTATATACGTTTAGGATGACTGAAAACTCATTTCATTGCATAACATTGCGCTGGAAATCTTAGCATGGATTGCATGTGTGTTACTGCGCTGTTTTTGTAAGGAATAAGCATGGTCAATTAATTAATATTTAAAATGTATTATCTCTTTTCCACGAACGACATAGTTACCCCTTTCCTTGTTTCCTTCCTATATTATTATTATTATTATTATTATTATTATTATTAGTAGTAGTAGTAGTAGTAGTAGTAGTAGTAGTAGTAGTAGTAGTAGTAGTAGTAGTATTAGTAGTAGTAGTAGTGGTAATAGTACTGCTAGTAGTAGTATTAAGCATGAGAACAGGCTATTAGTATCTGTTTCAATTAGTTTGCAATATAGCCCAATGAGGTAATAGTTATCAAATCTTGCTATTTGTAATATAGACTAGTATAATTGTACAATAGTTCAATTTCCCAGTCTTACTCTTTAAGATCTTATCAAATGTTTGCTGATAAATCTCCACTTGTAATGCAAAGGTCTGAAAAACATTTGAGTACGCCTTTTAAAAGTAAGTTCAGCCGTAACTATACTTAAGTTGTAAAATTTAGAACATAAACATCAAAACATTTGCACAAATTACTGTTGTTAATAGGACCTGCCTATGGTGACTCAAGATTTTGGGTGTCTCATAACAATTAAGGAATAAGCTTTTTAAATAGACCTATGTAAATCCAATTTTGCCAACTGAAAATCAGAATGTAGAAAATAAATACTTATTAACCGTTAATTACATTAATTACTATTTTAGTAAAAGGATCTGTTGTTTTAACTTTATAGTGTAAACTGACTGTATGGCTTGTAGCAATTGGCTATCACCCTTTTCATGCTTCAATTCATTTACAAGGCTAGCCAAACATGACAGGAAAATTCAACTAATTTAATTTATTTAGTGTCAATACTGGATTGGTTCAGTTTTTATTCAGTCTGTAAGAAGAAATGTTGATATTTGTGAAAAGTCAAGGCTACTTAAAAGTCTTTGTCTGGGTAAAGCCGATTAAGAAACCATTTCTTGTAGTTTAACTCCGTAACATTATTTTATTATCTAGTTCCATAACACTACCTGATGGTTTTACCGGATTTTACCTCGATTCATTTTAAATGGATGATGTCACTATTGTGGAACGAGTTTCTATCAGCCGCCTGTTGATCTTCTTCTGAGAATTCTCTTTTTTATTTTACATTTTCCGATTTTACTGGGAGTGCTACGAGCAGTTCACATCCTACTATTAGTGACTTTCCCCCCTACCCTGATATGAAGCTAGTGCAGCCGTGTAGTAATGCTAACTGAAGACACAAACACAGAAACAACTATCACAGGCTGCATTGTTAATGAGCATTAATAAAATAAGGCTATCATCAGCTATGATTCAGTTTAAGTAGTTAGAAATCTGTCTTTCCCCTCATTAGTGGTCAACCCAGCTTGGCATCCCGGCTGGGATCAATGGATTTTTGGGGCTAAATATCCTTAAGTATGGCACTTAAGGACCCAAAGCCTAAAAGAGAAGGTCACTGAGAAAAGTTTATCGGTCGTTTCACCTCACTGAATTGAATGGGACGCTAATAACCAAAGATGTTAAAGAGCGTCCTTAAATAAGCATAATAATAATAATAATAATAATAATAATAATAATAATAATAATAATAATATTTTCTTTGTCATAGAGATGATGCAAAATATTTATATTTAAAAGTTTTGTGTTTGTACTTGGTTATTATGAGATGTTTATTCATTTTAAACATACTGGATGATGATGATGATGATGATGATGATGCAATTGAATAATTGTACTAAAATGCATAGCTGCTACATTAACTTACAAAAGAGATTCAGATAAACATTTTGTAGAAAAACTAGTAGCTTAGATGCTGTGTTAATGTTACTTCAAACTTAGAATTGACTTTGGATCGATCACTTCATCGCAATATTGAGAAGGACGGGATTGGGACGTACATTTCCAAAAGCTGAAACCACATTGTTGCAATTGTATCTTATTTACTGTCCACCAAGTGTTTGCGCTAAAGATCATTTTCGATTCTAAAAAACACTTTTAAAAATGACTTGAAACAATTTCTGACAGGAGTAACTAGAGCCTATTAAGCATTCAGTGTACTATAAATGAGTTAACATTTATAAAGTTCTGGGCTTTGAGAATGTAAATAATGAATTCTGCAAAAAAGGAAAAAGTAAAATACCAATAAATGAGTGTTGTTTCTATTATTATTGCACCAGCAGTAAGGTGTTTTTTTGAATAGTGTTTAACGCCCGTTTTTACTACTGAGGCCCAAAGGCGTGGACACTGATGATACATGAGATTAAATGATATATTGGAAAAGTAGTTTTTTAAGGAAGGAAACGTTCCAGGCCTAAGTTTAGGGTATCTCCCTGGCATTTACCTTTTATGAAGAGTGAGGAAAGCCTGGATAAAACCTCAGTCAGGGAGAACAGTCCTGAGGGTTTCGAACCCCGGACCTCCCACTTACGAGTTCGCGCCTTAATGACCTCGGCCACCCATGGCAGAAATGCATGAAATGAAATGATAAATTGGGAAAGGAGTATTTTTTAAAGGAAGAAAGCTTCCAGACCTATGTTTATATACCTCTCCGGCAATGGCCATTTATGAGGACTGAGGAAAACCTGAAATAAAAACTCAGTCAGGGAGAACGGTCCTGGTGGGAATCGAACCATAGTTCTCCCGCTCACGAGTCTCGTCTTAACGACCTAGGCCAACAGTGGCGGTAACAATAACGTGGCTTTGTTCTGCTTGCATTTATTTAAGGCTTAAAACAAAAAATATGGCTGTCAAATTTGAGATAAATGTACCTAATTTAAGAACAAAAATTTGCCTAGGGCTTCTAAAACTGCAAAAAAGTCCATTTAAAAAATAAGTATTAAAAGTGTATATATGAACATTTCACTCTCTGATACAAACTGCGTAAAATTAGTGCCAATGGAACCAATTATTCTGCTTGGTCTTCCTGCATGCTGGCTGGACTAAAATGATGCTGTCTTCATGAAGATATAAAACTACCAGTACTTCTTAACGGAATTTCTGATTGGATGAAAATGTTGAAGCAAAGTTCTTAATTAACTGGTGTTTCCATACCAGATATAAGCACCAAGAACAGCTCATTACAAGATAAAAGCTACACGCGGCTCAAAAAGAATTTTCAACCCGGTAATTGCACCAAAACGCTAAGAAAAATATCTGACATGAGGTTGCCAAAATGTTCGTTGGAATGATCTTGTTGAAAACACAAAAACTTTACTTTTTGCGATCTGATTAGATTGAAGGGATGAAAGAGGGAGAAGAGGAAATTCGTAGAGTCAGCAAGAACATTTACCCTCCACTTTCCCTTCACCCTTCCCTTTTAAAAGATTAGCTGGAGTCTATGTGTGCTGAGCAAGGGAGGTTCGAGATAATGAGTAGTCCTTCATGGGCAGGGGATTCGTACATTCCGAAATCAAACAGGATGTGAACAAGCAACACCGTAACGAGGGGGGCCCGGTGGACAACCAAGGAGTCGCCCCCTACTTTACTATTAGGGGTGTGAAAGAAAATTAGCAAGCTTCAACTCTGTTTCACTTTTGGTAAGGTGTGTTTTCCAAACGAAAACGTTAATTTAATGTGTATGTACCGTAGACATTTGTTTCATAAAGGAATGGCTCAGAGTCTGAGGAGAAAATTGCTTCAATTAAAGATTGTTTTGGTTATCCGAAGTGTTTAGACACACACATTTTAAAAACAGTCTTTAAGTTAACCAAATACAGTTTTCTTAACTGTTGTTGTCCTATAGCTTACTTCTATGCCACTAATAGAACCTGATGAGGTTATCTGCTGTCCATGGCATTACCTACCCCAACATACATTTGTTCGGTGATCTCAATTATGTCCCATTATCCTCAGTCTGTTTAGCGCGCTGTTTCAATAGCCATTCTGTAAGAAGTGAGTGTCATGCTTTCTGTTGTGTGGGGTAACATATATTATAGAATAAAGAATACTTATTTATAAGGGTCAAGTGTAAAACAATTCATAAAGTACTGTAGGGGAGAATTTCGGCCTAAATTTCCAAAAGCATGATGAAATATACCTTCGATTAGAAACTTTTTCTTGAAAGTCTTTAACTCGATTAGCCCAGCAAGTTGATTTATCTGTCAGCAGTGCGCATAAAGCCACTAAGCTAATGTACCTTCATTAATATAAGATTGCTTCTCTGAAACAAAACCCGTGGAAGTGCTGAAAAAAATATCTGGGAGACAGTTTACAATATTCGGATGGATGAATTGCGCCGAGTGTCCCAAAATATTTTCAGAAACAATCAGGAATATCTCACAGCGCAGTGCAGGCACTCTGAGCATTTATTATGGCGGTGAATACAATATTAATTACTATTTATTAATTATAATAATAATCATCATCATTTCACGCGCTATGTATTCCGACGGCGTTAAATGATTTCCCCCCTCAAGTGACAAGGCCATTGAGCAGTAACATCCCATTGGCAAAACCAATATCCGGTTGCCTTAGTCTCAAAAAACCTCATCTTAACTACTTATATTCTTTCTTTCTCTCTCTTTCTAGTTAGGTACGGAGTATTTATATCATACTTAATGTAAACACTGGAACCTGAAACTCTATAGAACAGAACTTTATTTTTTTTTTTTTTACAATTTTTTGAAGTTTCTTTAATTTCTCCACATATATGTCGGTCCTGGTGGTGTAGTATAACCGTACTTGCCTTCTAAATCCAAGATCGCGGGTTCAAACCCGGCCAGGATCGATGGATTTTTTCGGGCGTATAAATCCTAAGTATGGCTTCCTTCGGAAGGGAAGTAAAGCCGTGGGTCCCGTGCCATACATTTACGGCACGAAAAGAAACCTCAAGCCTGAAAGAAGAGGCCTCTGAGCAAAATTTGTCGGCCATTTTACGTCCTGAATTGAATGGGACGCTGATGACCTGAGATTTTAAAGAGCGTCCGTAAATAAAACAAATAAAAAAATCCACATATACACATTTATAGGAACCTTTAATTTTATATCCTTATCCTATCAAGGATTATATACATATCCGAATAATCAACTTCATAGCTTGCTCTATTGGTTTTTCATTCACATGAGTTTTATACTAAATATTTCCTCGCAAAGAGATAATACAACTGACCGAACGGAAAGAAAAGCATCACTCTTCACGTGGATTCTCACTCACTCCACATTGAGAGAGACAGTCCATAGGCAAAACCAATACATACATACTAAACATTCCTTTTCGAAAGTAAAAGATTTCACTAGCCTGTGTCATTAAAATAAGATTAATGATAGAAAAATTTAGACTCCAGTTTAAAAAACGTCAGAATTATTTGCGTTCAATGTTTGATTCTGCTAGCTCTGAAAAGTAAAAATTATTTAACATAAATCTTATGATGTGCTGTGTACACTTGGAAATAGCTAAGAAGCATAAACAGTATACAAAAATGAGTTAAAATGCTTAAAATATTTCAGTTTGGTGTCGCCTTCACAAAATATAAATGAATAAGCTAAAAAAATTTTTTTTTTTTTTTGCGTTTGTTGGTAAACAATACAAGCCTATCGTAAATGTTTCTTCCCGCCTCTTTCACCTCCGAGATCTAAGAAGGAAATTATAGATTTAGAGTTTTATTTTGCGAGTAAAACATAAACTACATACGATTATCATTTTGAGACATTGAAAAGACAAAAGTGATACCATTTTACCAATAAGGATACATAATCTGCTTCATCTAGCAGGGTCGTATGGAATCTACGGGTTGTTGACAACACTGGCGGAAGACATTAACTATAGAAAAGCACAGGGCCAATGAACTTTTGAGGTCGCCAAGAGAAGATCTTCACATATTACATTTACTTGTTCAATTTTGCTGTAGAATTTATTGTTTCTCATATTATTATCATTGATTTCAGCGCCTCCATATAAATAAATGTTAATGTTTTTCATTTTTTTTTATCTTTTAGTAATACATTTCCACCCTCTCATGATTTACATTATATATAAGTTTTCTTTATAACTGCTTGTGCTATTATTGTAATTATTACATTAATATTTTTATTATTCATGTTTTGCTTGCATATTATTTAATTGCACTCACTTTCACGTTTTACATAGATTTATGTGCGTATTGTCTTTGGATTTTTCCTATTGGGCTTTTAAAACGATATCCAAGAAAAATCCAATTCTACAATATTTTAATTGACAATTTAAATGCCAATGGAAATTTGCTATTTTAGAATAATATAAGGTACTTATTAGTCAAAATAGCAATAAAATGAATTTATATAAACCGAACAAAACACATATCTTTATAAATTTTAAAATGTTTGTTTCTTGATGGCTTTCTCTTGTAGTTAAAATTACATTACCTCCTCAGAAACCAGCAATGATTCCCCAACGACCTCGATAACGTTTTTACATTGTGACTATGTTCTGACGAAAACGCTCCCCCAGTTTATAACTTCCAGCGCCCAAATTTTCAATAAAACGTCTAAGTTTGAAATGTGAATACAGCAAATGAACTTTTAGTGACATCTTACAGCACATTTATTTATAAGTAAGTGTCCATAAAGATTCATATTGTTCACGCACGCCAGGCCTCCAGTTCTACATTTATTAGCTTACATACTTTCTAAAATTTTGTCTTATAAAAGCTCCTTTATCTTGGCCCAACGAAAATACCCTCCTTTAACTTTGCATATGTCAAAATGGGAAATAAATCATGCCGTTTCCTATAGACTAATGTTAGTAGTTTCAGAAAGCATATTCTGCTGTTGTAACCTCGAGCCAAAGATCTCTGCTTTTTTTTCCCCCTCCTCAAATTTAAATCCTGCACTAAATCATGTAAACCTCATTGATAAAACTACTGTACTACGTTTCTAGTGGTGGAGGGTTAGTACGTTGAAACACTTGAACTTAACGGCTTATTTGAAGCATCACCGCTGTTACTATCAACTTCTTCAATTGGCTTTGGGGTAACCGATACCAATAAATTTTCGCAATGAAAGATTGGTCTAATTGTTGATAGCACTTTTGCATAAATAATATTGACTTCATTTTCTAAGTCATACCTGATACTTTTACCACACAGAAATAAGAGTCACTCGAGTGATTTTGTTACTTCTGTCAAAACATAGGTAGGGAGAATGCTAAGGATTTTCATTTTCAGAGAAAACTTTGTAAAATTAGTTGTACAAGTACAAGTAATATAACAATATTTTTGGGCCCACCTTTTATCTCGATAACCAATTTTCCATAAAAGTAGTAAAATTAGGCTTTTTTTTGTAATTTTAGAGCTTTTCCTTTGGGCTTTTGGTGTAAAATTTACAAACATTAAAAAATTGACCTGGATGGTTACGGAACTGTATTTATCCAAGCTGAACACAATAATAAAGCCCTACACCGACCAACAATTACACACTATTACCTTGTTTTAAAGAACTACACCACTAAACTAAGTCATCAAACCAAAACTCCAAACGAACGTTTCACTCAGAACAATTTTAAAAGAAGCAATAACATGTTTTTAAATACATTTATCTCTTAAGATTTACACTTATTTCCAATGCAAACTTCCGTTCCTGCGCTCCTATCCCAGCAAGGGATTTCTGGTAATGAAGTTGTACGTGACATACACAATAAGTTCAGAGATTAGGAAATTCACCAAATACTAACATTATCTAACGTAATAATTATGTTTTTAACTTCATATAATGATTTATTTACTAACCAATCTACAAAATGTAGATAAGTAAGAAAGCCTTATATACCACGGCATGATCTTACTTTTTACATAGTCTGAAATGGAATATATATAAAACTGAGGCATGATAGGCTAATTTAAGGGACATATTCGGTTTCGGCGTATCAAAATTGACAAGATACAGTCATATTGCCCCGGAAGTTAACATTCTGTTTCATAGATTGCTTGAGCGGAAGAGAAGACCTATTGGCCTCAACTCTTTCACAATAAATAAATAAATAAACAATAGTGATTTTGGCAACGTTGTTGAATTCTTCAGTGAGAACACAAAAATGTGCCAACTTCACAATGAATAAAGGAAATCTTTGAGATTTACTTTGATATTAATATAATGTAAGCCGGTATAGTACCGATAAAATGGATATTTGTTTTACTTTGTTTTGGTTAATTTAAAATATCTGAAAAAATGCTTGATATTTACGGTACAGCTTTACTATCACTACAGTTGATTTTGCTGAAGCTGAAATAAACAGAGAAAACGAAAATAAATACAATTTCTTTGACAACGAAATAGAATCACTTCCAGAATCCTACAGACGTATCTTTCACTTGTCTCAGAGCGACAAGATAAAGAAACGCAATTGATCTAAGAGACAAGAGAAGCAACGTTTTTCCAGGCAGAGTAACATGGAGAGAGCTACAAGAGGAAGCTGTAGTGAATCAGGCCATAAATTCTGAAACATAAACTTCTCCTCACATTCCAAGGGAAACAAGATTTTCTACTGACAATCTAACAGAGGACCTGTAGTCTGCAGAACCTGTGCCTTTTTTCTGAGGGTTTCTCTTTTATTGAACCATGTATAACTTTTATATTCAGATCCAGAAATAAAAATAAATAGCTTCAATGTAATGAATCTTTAAAGACAATCTTGCCGATTGTTTTAAACACAGGCTATCGACCTCTATGGATTTAGATGGTCAACTCGCATTCGGGAGTCTCTTTTGGGGGGGGGGGTTCTCCTGGTCGCTTAGGTAAATGCTGGAATAGATATTTCCTTTCCTTGAATTTCCGCTCTCCAATTTCATATCATTTCATTTTGTTGGTTCTGTTACATGGCCCAAAGGGAAGGACCAGCTGGGTAGTGCGGTTAGCGGTGGCTTGCGCTTCAGAAATGTATGAAAAGGGCCCTTTTGAGGGGCTTGAACCTCGGTGGGGGGTTTCCGCCGAAGTTAGCGATTTCTATCTGGTTACAGGCTCCGCTTACCGCCCGTAGATCCTGGATCATACCTTCCTCCTGGAGGTGCCCCCACTTGTAGCACAGACACAAACGGCCAGCCCTTGAGCAAGAGAAGTACTGCAATAACCCCATCCTTACGTAACACTTCTCTCCAACCCAACTTATCGATTTACTCGTATCTCTCGCGTTTTATGTGGTAAAACTGTTTTAAAGTTCGATTAACAAGTAATTGAAATCAAAATTGAGCCTATGTAACAGTTTTGCTAATATATTTCTATTGTTTCAATGGAAAATAAAATATGGTTACGATGCCCCTTTCTGGTGCTGCTTGCCAAGGCAAGGCTGCATTATGCACTCACAAATCTCCAACAACTGAAGATTTGAGATTCCCTCCAATGCATCCTACAACTCTATCTTGGTGTCCAGATATTTCCGCAGCATTGCTGGTCTCAACAATAATATCAAAGGAATTATTTATATTTTCCTTAGTCAGTTTATATTTCAGGCCCATATTAATAAAACATCGAACGAAATTTTTATTATTTAAAATATTAAGACGCAGTATGGGTAACGGAAACTGGTGATACAGAATTAAGATTAAGTTATACTAGATTAGCAACCCCCAGAAAACTCAGCCTAATCCATTTTTTTTACCCCACTTTCAAATGCATTTCACCCACTATATCTTTGTCTCTGCCTTCGGCTTAGAAAGATTTTCAGTTCGTCTGTCTATTTCTTTGTACGTTGATGCTCCATAATTCTATGTCCGATCCTAGGGTCCCTAGCTATTAATCTCTAAATCCATCTGTTGAAAATTGTCGTATCACAAGTCTTGCCAACCTCTATTTAAGATTACTTGCGTCTTGGGATGCCCATTCGTCCTTCCAAATGCTGTCTCTTAACCTAATTTTTAAAATATTTCTCTCCATCTCCCCTTGGCTAATTATTCATTTTTTCCGTCTCTATTTACTAAATTCCATTTCTGTGAGTCGAGAAGAAAAGCTGGTAGTTTGCATATGTTCACTTCTATATCTTTCAGCTTCGACTTAAACTTTGTCTAAAAGCATACATTTTAAACTCCAAAATTTTGATACAATTGATTCATAGCACTTTTTGTGTCATATTTCTAAATGATAAACGTGGATGCTGATATATGAAATCATTTGCGTATTCCAACTTTTCCTAATTTATTATTACGTTCACTTTCAAATCATTCGTCGTTAATTTAGTCTGTTTATCTGCAAACCTTCTATTTTACTACATTCATTTACTCCCAAAACTGATCTTGGTTTTCCTGCTGTTGAAGTTACGAGCGTTAGCAAATTTTAAGTTATATAGTTTGTTTCTTTCTTACTGAAACATAAACAAACAGTCTTATCCATATTCAAAACTCGATTATAGAAACATGTCAATTTTTGAACCATTTTTATCATATCATTCATCAAGGACCTTAGCAACAAAGGGTGGTTACTTAACTCTCGCCACCTTTTCATTTCACCACACCTTGTATATTTTTAGCGCTTCCAAAAATACATCACTTATCAGAAAAAGAACCAAACTGATGGGCTCTTTAAGCATTTCACATGTTATAAGCACCAGGAAGAAGCTGAAAGGCGTGGGAGGGGGGAGTGCAAAGTAGACAGGGATAGACAAGCGAGAGACATTATGCGCTGTGGCATGTGTCAACCCTAAACACCCTCGATTTGCCTGTCAAATAGTTCAAACTGGTACCCGAGGTCGCTCAGCAGGTTCGACACCAGCTGGCATCAACAATTCAACCCTTTCGTGTAATCTTCAGCTCTCCCCTAGCCCAAACGTCCAATTAGAATGAGAAGGGGAAGGGAATAGAGGATAAAAGAGGAATAAGTGTTGTAATGCGTATGTGACAGGTGCTTTTTGTCGCTGGTATCATCATGACAGCTGGATAGTGTATTCTCCACCTTCAAGAAACATTACTGCAAATCATAGAGACAAAATGTTCTAAAATCACCTCTGTAATCAACACTATCGGTGAAAATAGTTCCAAATATTTTTTTTTTCATCGTCGCTAAAGGATATTGTGGAGGAAAAATAAGCTTTCAAAACGAATAGTGGAGAATGATTCGTTATTCATTATTAAAAATTGCATATGTATCAAATTATTTGGCTTATTTAAATGTTTTTCAGAAAATGATTAATGCTCTGACTATTGCTAAATGTAAGCCCAATAAGAAAAAAAATATCATTTGCTTAGTTTAACAACTATTTAGCTTTGCACAGAGCCCATTATTATCAAGCATTAGGCCTAACATAAATTATTCTTTAATAAATTGAAATTTTAACGACTTTTAATGAATAAAATAGGTTAAATGACATTTTTATTTAATACAGAACAGAAATTAGAGCGGCGTATAAAAATTATGGGTTTCTAGTAATACTATAGGTTCTGCGGGTGTTCAATCTACTTTACGAAGTACTAATTGAAGCTCCCTTATCACAGTACATTTAGCACAGCGGAAACGGCGTTGTCCAGTTCATTGACCAAAGTGATATCTCAGGAGCTCTTTCTTGGTATGGGTAGAATTCATAGAGTGCAAGTCCGGCTTTCAGAGTAGTATGGAACTCTGTAAATACCCTAATAGATACACGATTTCGATCAACATCCATTTTTTTCAATGCTCATTGCCTAAAAACTGGCAAAGCATCTTTGCCTTCCTTAAGTAGTTTATGCCACTCAAAAACATATATTCTTGTGGACTTCGATCTACTTTTGGCAGCTATCAACTCCACGTGAAGTCCTAGACCTGGTTGTAACATTTCCTTGTACTTTGTTTTGAAGCTTTAAAACTAGTAGTTGCAATGACAAGCTGCAAAATGTGGAGGCGATGCTGCTAAGAAAATGTAGTTACACAAAATTGGGTAAGTGTTAATTTTAACAAGTCATTTCATCCTTACAACGACAGGCAATGACAGCACACATTAACCGAGGTGAGAGGCATGTTTAGACGCTCATAATAATCAAACACTTGCCGCACGTAAACCTATTCATCGTTTCTATAATTTAGGTGCCGCCGGCAACGGTACGGATGTAGGCGGGACGAAAAATACACCGCGAGAGGACACGACTTATAACTAAAGTCTTTATTCTAGATAGCAGCTTTCTCTACGGAGGAAAGAGAGCAGTAACGATGCACATTGAAAGTAGCACCTGTTTAAAAGTTCTTTTAAATTCAATATTCTAAGTATATCACATAAAATTAAGTAATAAACGAATAATGCGAATTCTGTTAATTATTTACTGGAAGTAGGTAGCTAGATTCTAAATATGTTTAGTTCCCCAGAGTCATAATGCAGATTAATATATTTAATAATATGTCATTTATGTACACTATATGGAGGATAGTGTATAATAAAAGTAATATTTTTAATTTCAAAACAATTAATTAAAAACGAATGACAAACTAAGTACCATACAACCATCTGGATGTACTTCCAACCAATGTCAAAATCTTGTGCAACTTTGGATGAAAACCAGAAAAAGCTTTTGCTTTTTCTTAATCCTAGTTAGTCTGAAGACTACCTGAGTAAGAGTTTGATGGAATGAGACGTTGTATATTTGTAGCAACGGATTCTGCAGAGCGAAAAGTTTACTTTTAGATTACGCTCAAGAAGTGTCGATCCAAATTGTAACCAGGAACAGAATCTTTTGCCCATAAAAACCGAAAGAAAAACTTCATAATCCAAACTACTACTTCTCCTGATCTTAGAACTCCCTCCCCTTCCTTTCTACCTCAGCTCTACAACTTTTATTCCTTCTCCTTATCCCGCATCCTTTTCCTTTTCTCTGAAGAATAGGCGAAGCTTCGGAAAGAAAACCAACACGGGCCAAAGTAAGTGAGTAATATCTAGCATTATTATACGATCCTCTTAAAACCTTTTTTTTTTCCCTCCCACATCCTCCTTCTTTTCCTCTCCTTTCTTATCTCTTACTCTGCTATCGCATCACGAACTTGAACAGCTTCCTCTTGCATCCACCAACAACATTCTTTTCCCGTCTGGGAAAAAAAAAAGTCCTCTTTTGCAGAAAGTAGCGAAGGGGGAAAAATCTCCTCTCGACTTCGTATTCTTCCAAGAACAGAAATCGAAGACGACTACGCCGGTGTTGGCGGCTGGTGGTGATGCTTCTCTAAATGAAATACGTCTCATCTAAGCTCCTATTCAAGATTTCAATACCTTCCCCTTCTACCAATGCTTGTTCCGGTAATCGAGTTTAGGAACTATTTAAGTTCTAGTACGGTGTGTTTGTGTGTCCCATACCATATCTGCACTTCTTGCTCTACAGAAATTCGCCAACGTCTTCAATAATCCGTCTTAACAACACAAGCCTGCCACTGCCCTTGTAAACTACTGCATATGTATTAGTACGTGATTTACTGCATTATATACATATGAGATAACGGAAATATCTTGACTGATTAATCAGAAGTACTGTCTCTTTTAGGACAACTATCGACACGTTAGAAACTAATAAATACCTACTGTTACACCTGTAGTAATCTACTTTACTGACTCTAAAGGGGGCAAAGGTACGGGTTTAGTGGTAAACATACTTGCCTTGTAGACCCAAGGTCGCGTATTCGATCCGACGAGGATCGATGGATTTTTTCGGGCCTAAAAGTCCTGTCTTCCTTTGGAAGGGAAGTAAAGCCGTGAGTCCGTGCTGTAGATTTACGGCACGTAAAAGAACCTCAAGCCTGAAAGAAGAGGCCTCTGCGCAAAATTTATCGACCGTTTCACGCCCTGAATTGAAAGGGACACTGATGACCTGAGGTGTTAAAGGGCGTCCGTAATGAAACAAAGCAATCTGCTGGCAGGCAAGGATGAGGAGCAGGTAGACAAATTCATATCGAAGTTGAGACAGCTCAGGTCCGAAAAGGTTGAAAACCGGGGTGAGGACGGGAGGCAACTAAACTGGATTAAAAAAAGTATGTACAGAGAATATTATATTCATTTATTCTAATGGCAAGGGGGAAGGGATTCTGTGTTCTGGATGTTTACATTAAGCTAAAATTGAGATTATTATTAATAACGTTATCATTTAACTATGTTAAGCAATGAAGATATGACTTATTTACTATTTTATGTAAGTGATACACTTTTATGTGTTATAAAAGGCACGCGGAAGGTTGCAAAGTTAATATAATGTATATTATTTGAATAAATACACTCATTCATTCATTCATTCATTCAATCCATGGGATGAGCTAATAAAAGTATTGATCACCAGTACAGCATTTGCCACCAGGGTCAAGGTCATGCCAGTCCTCTTTATAATAACGTTTATAATAAGTTCCCGTGCTACACGTAGATATTTCAGTTTCAATTGGTAATTATGAGAGCAAGTCTGTCTTTGTGTTATTATAGACTATTAATATGCCAGTATATTTGAGTACTTAATATATTGTATTGTATATTATTACTATATAGTCAACAGTAATAGTCTCATATTGTAGAAAATGTTAGAACAGAAAATCAAGAATAACTGAGGCAGAGCTACTGTGATTAAATACAACTTTCATCACCTGGAACAGCCTGTAACGTAAATAAGTGATCATGAAATAAAACTCGTATTGTATGTATGTAAATATTGATCAAATTTGTGCCAGAAGAATTGCAGGGATCTTATTCATCGATGGGGCCAGTGGATGGAGCAGCCTTGGCCCAATGTTGTTTACGTTCAGCTGCAGATGCAGGCCAAAAATGTATATGTATTGCTTTGATAAAAAAAAAAAAAATATTGAAAATGTTTTCATGCATTTTCTTCAATTCTATGTCTAATCTGACTAGAAATAATGCTGTAATGGGGTGAGATAACATACTGAGTATATTTCACGTTTTAATATAAACTGCCATGGATGACCGAGGTCGTTAATGCGCGAACTCGTGAGCGGGAGGTCTGGGTTTCGATTTCCACCAGGACTGTCACGGGGGCTTTTTTTCAGGTTTTCCTAAATCCTCATAAAATAGCAAATGCCGGGGAGGTACCCTAAACTTAGGCCTGGAACGTTTCCTTCCTTAAAATATCCTTTCCCAATATATCATTTCATTTCATGTATCATCAATGTTCACCGCCTGTGGTGCCTCAGTAGTAAAAACGGGCGTTAAAAACATTAAAAAAGGGGGGTTTAGATATTTTTTAACTATACTGTGTTTTACAGGGGATTTAAATGGCACACCCGGTAAAATGAAATTAAATACCACGACGCTAACCTGTTGCGACGTTTACAGACTGTGCTGTGAAACATCTACATAATTTGTAATCCAATTTACAGTTTACAAAACACACAAAACCTACACACTTAGGCAGAAGTGGCGGCAAAATGACACGGCGTAAGTGCACCCGAGTGTAACGCTCGTTGCAGCAAAGACTGGTATCAATGATTATATTATCACGGCAATGTCCTCGGTTCTTCCCGTTTCCAAGTCGTGAACGCCGCCGGTGTAATGACGGAGGATGCGTCGAGAGTTTTGAGAGCGGTAGATCGAGTGGGGCAGGCGTCGCAACATTTACGGAGATATGACGACGTGACATCAACCGCTCCATGAAACATTGACGTCATCGTGTAGCAACAGTTGTAAGGCAGTTTCCCCACCTACCTCTCTCACTCCCTCTGCCAATCAATCGGTTCCTTGTTGTACGTGCACATACATACACAACTATGATTGTGAACTGTCGGTGACACCCCCACTATGCTTTAATCAACTGAATGCAGAATATAATTCTCACACCGAGTATAGTTTTATACAGTTTTAATTCTGTTGATATGCTTTCTCTTCAGTACATGTTCGTATTCTGAGGCTTGAGAACGTATAACATAACCGGGGGGGGGGGATTACAAATTATTTTAATATATTTACGAGCACAAAAACGACTTTGTCTTATGATATTTGTCTTGTTTTAAATCTTTTATAGTAATGTCGAAATTATCTTACAAACATAATATTTAATTATAAGTAGTGCATAAACCCTATCCTATTTAGGAGAAAATTGTTCAATCATTGTTTGCAGCTATTTTAAATGTTCAATAATTTATTTAACACCTACATAACACAACTATCGCAAGTTTTAACTAACGAAGACAAAGAAAGAGATACTGAGTTTTGTATTGAAATGGTTGATAGAATGGATTAAAAAAAAATTATAAATTGAAAATATGATCAGCATAAAAACAAGGGAGTTTACAAATCTAAACGTTGAACCAGCTTCAACACAGACAATGATACGAATCGTAAGATTAGGATTAGATATTGGCTGTGTTACGAAAAAAAAAGTCATATTGAACATTTTTAATATCTATGTCATCCCCTTTATCAGCCTTTTGGGGAAATTCTGCTTTAAATACTTATAAAACAGAAGACAAAGTGGTTGTACCTTCTCTCCACTAAAACGAAATAATTTACCAGTCGTGAATCGAAGAAATGGCACTAAATACAGCTATTAAATTAATAATAGCCTTTTCAAAGTCAATAAATCGATAAAAATTAATAATTAATTTAAAACACATATATTCCATTAATTTTATTCAAGTATGCATACATCTAAATAAAAATATTTTTCCAATTTTTGTGTACCTTGTTTTCTCTAATGTTTATTTGTTTGCCTTTGTACGGTATAACTCACTGAATCACTAAATAAAACATGTTGGGCACTAATGGCTCAAGCTTGTTATCCCAACTAAGGCTTATCCTGGGACACAATACTGACTTCACATTTTTACTGGAGTCAAGCTGTTAGACGCAATTTCTGGCGCTTCTGCGTCAGTAAAACAGAGCTACGTCTGGACCACACAGCTTCTTCCAACGCACGTGTTTGCCTCGCGGCGCATCAGTTTGTGACGCTGTCTAAACAGGCTTACCCGAGTGAACTGATGCAAAACGGCGCTCGGGGGCTACCAACCTCTCTGTATATGGCGTGTGCTCCGATCCGTTGAACTCAGAGCCGTTACCACATTAGAGATTTTTCGATTCATTGCAAGATTCTACCCTGCTTGCATCACGTCACTCTGAGTCAATTGAGTTGCGCATTTCAATCTTTAGAAGAGCACAAAATGATCTGTGCACCTCTTTAACGACAAAAAAGAAATATGCCCCAAATCATTTTTAGGTGGTAATAACTACTATGAACTTCTTGGTACTTAGGGAAAACTGCATTTCAAACACAGAGATTCAGAATTTTTTACCACAACCCTAAAGTTATAATTTCTTCAGAAAACAATGCCCTCGTCTCTCATTTTGAAATATATAATTATCTATGCAATTCTGTTGATTTGTTCAAATGAAAAAGAGCAACACCCACATTCCAGATAAAAAAAGTATCCTTTATTCTGGAGGCAGCTTTTCCGCTGTTGTGGAAGCAATTGTATGTCTTCAAAGAAGACCTTGGTTTCTGACAGCAGCCAATTCGTCACATTTTTCTGTCTGATGAAAAGCACTGATTTTTGTTTGAGAAAGATAAATACTATATAATCACATGGTGATAGGTCCAAGGTTATTTGCTGGACTTACAGCACCTCCCATAGATAATAATCCTTTCAGTGCATGTCAGTACGCCGCAATGTTGACGGTGGAATCATTTTCAAATCATGCATTCAAAGTGGAAATACTGATGATAAACTCCTCCTGTCCAGGAACATTTGACTCCACAAGCAATTTATGCACACAAGACTTCGGTATGCAGTCAGCATAACTATACTGTATTCCTCATCATTTTTCATTTGAAAACACACGGATCATTCCATAAGCTGGTAAAGAACAGTCACAAAGATCCAAGTCCATTACCATTACTATATATGCACTAATATTAATCTTTGTTTATTGAAACATATTCGCTACTTTAAAGCTGTGCTCACGAGTCTGTGTGCACCATGTTTGAAAAATGTTTCAGAATTGCAGTATCCCCAGTGTTTTTTTTTTTTCACCTAGAAATCTTTGACAGAGGACAGAGGACATTAAGAATGAGATTTTGTTTCTTTCTGATTGAAAGATCGAGAGGACATATATAAGATGCAGTTATAAATAAATAAAGAAAGACAATTTATTATGTTGTGCTGCGCAGCATTTTACTTGCACCGGTCCTGTTTCCCTTAGCTTCACTATCCCCTTTCAATTCTCCACTTCTGCAGTAGTTTTACTACCTCATACCCAAATATATTCGTTCTTATACAACTGTTAAGGCAATATACACTATGAAATGAAAAATGGTGGGCTTTCAAGAGGAAATCACATATATGAAATGAGAAAATTCCTTATTAAATATTCAATACAAATGTATGAACATATTATTCACAAATTTAAGTTCTTGATAAAAAAAATCATGCCATTGCAGAATATTGTATGAAGAAAAATGATTTCAGTGCGATTTCTTATTATTTTCAAGCAAACGTTACATAGTTATTAAATGATTGCGTATGAGACATATTCCGATATTCTAGTAGCCCTAAATCTAACTTACTATGTAATTTGTTAGGCATATGAAAGGAAACAACTTTTCCTATTCAGTGCCAGATAGCTGTATATAATGATAACACCCGGTAGGCAATTCGTTACACCATTGGCATTGCCTGAAGGTCAATTGAAAATTCCGGATTATTCCACCTTCAGAGCCCTTCCGCATCGCTCAATATGCCTAAAAATAGTCGATAGGCAGTAAGTTCCCTTAAAGGTAGCTTTTGTTTATCTGCTTAACAGCAAAACCAATTCTAATTACTTTCTTTTCATCCAACCTATTGCAACTGGACATGAAAGATGTGAACCATATTAGATTCTATACAACGAAGGAATTTAAATATAAGAAAGAGTTTATGTAGGGCTTTTTCATACTAGTCATTGACAGGCGAATTGGATCGGAAAATTTGGAGGTCACGGCTAGGATTTCAACTGTAGATTTTCGACTGTTAGACTGGCTTAGAGATGCTGGGAGCTCTCTTACTGACTACTCTGTTATTCCAGGCTAGAGCTACGAACGCCTTCCAATTGCGTCTCTTAACGTTAGAGATTTTAACTCTATTTGGCGACTCTAACATTAGAATATTTTGGAACCAGACCGTCACCTCGAACTTTCCTTTATATGTATAAGTGATGGCTTTTTTAGACATTTAATGCTTCCTCAAAATAATATATAAATAAGTCTCATGAACCCGTTTAAATTGTTGAACATACAGATATTATTTTTAAACTTTACAGCAGAAATTATATTGCCTTCGTTTTAGGAAATACATGGTGGAACGTAAAAATCAGATTCTGACCGAGTGTCGACTTGATGCGCTTAATTTTTTATAACGTACACTTATTAAAATTCTGAAACATAACAAGCTAAAAAATCTGTTATGTATAGACATTATTCTAATGAATATCTACTCTAATACACTTATCAGTAAGGGAAAAATGCTGATTAAATTAATGTAGTTATATACAGGTTGAACTGTACATAATGTTACAAGCTAATGTCTCTGAAATGGATTAATATAAGTAAATTCTGACTTTTCCTTAACATTTCAGTGGAAGGAGTCTTCATGGGAGCTTGTTGGCAAAAAGATTCATTGGGGCTGATCATAGTGCCTGGGTGAGGGTAGCTTCAGAATATATTGCTTTAAAGAAAAATTACCCAATATTGTTTTCGCATTATGCCCCTATTTATTCGTCATAAAGTGAAATTCATTCACAAGTTAATGGTAATTCGGTGAAGCTATTCGTTCATTCAGATAAAACAAACTTTTATCCATAAAAAATCGAATTACGACTAATTTCTGCCTATTTGCTTTTTCTAGCATTCGACTTAAAAATGACGTCTTCTGTCTTTCGTGAAATGGTAATTGGCAATTTTAACACGTGTGCGGCTCCTCTTGCAGAAATTTCCGTCTTCTGTATTTTCCGATCCGTCATAAAAACCTTACTTGTTAATCTTCCTTATTTTAATTAAACTGGGAGGTTAGGAAATTTATGTTTAAGTCTTTGCCTTGTAGCATCACACGATACTTGCACTTTACTTAGGTCTTCAAAGTGAATGCATACTTAGGCAGCGAACACCTATCGTTGTACAACACACTACTAACCCGAACGACGCTTGATTACTGCTTAACATTAAGAGACAGCTCGCAACTACGCCGTACAGAATTGTTTAAAATGTCAGCAATATCAGCGAGGAGATCGGCCGACTTGCAAACTAAACATTTTAAATTTGTGAATGTGCCTTAAAACGCCCATGTTTTTAAAATAGATCATTGCTGTCTTTGGTAAAAAAAAATTAGTGACTGATTTTTTTAATGGTATTTAACGCCCATTTTTACTACTGAGGCACCACAGGCGGTGAACACTGATGATACATGAAATGAAATGATATATTGGGAAAGGATTTTTTTTATGGGAAGAAAACGTTCCAGGTCTAAGTTTAGGGTACCTCCCCGGCATTTACCAGTTATGAGGACTAAGGAAAACCTGGAAAAAACCTCAGTCAGGAAGGACGGTCCTGGCGGAATTCGAACCCCAGACCTCGCTCACAAGTCCGCGCCTTAACGACCTCGACCACTCATGGCGGCAACTGATTGTTTTTTTTTTTTGAGTAGTGTTTAACGCCCGTTTTCACTACTGAGGCACCACGGGCGGTGGACACTGATGATACATGAGAAGAAATGATAAATTGGGAAAGGATATTTTTTTTAAGGAAGGAAGCGTTCCAGGCCTAAGTTTAGGTACCTCCCCGGCATTTGCCAGTTATGAAGACTGAGGAAAACCTGGAAAAAACCCCAGTCAGGGAGGACGGTCCTGGCGGGATTCAAACCGCAGACCTCCCGCTCACGAGTCCGTGCCTTAACGACCTCGGCCACCCGTGGCGGTGGCAACTGATTGTGGCCGGCTTAGTATATATCCCCATGTTTCTTTGTGAGTCAGTTTAAAAGACAAAGTCTAAGAATCAAGTTTGTGAACATAAAACAGGAAGAAATGGGACAACTTTTCGGAAGGACAGTTACAACATTTGAATTAAATTTATTTCGAACTTCATGCCTGACTCGCAGCAAGCAGTGAATATATTAGAATCTTTTAAATGAAATGCATGTACGTTATTTAATTGCGCATTATAATTAGTTCAGATCAACTGATCCTTTCAAGGCGACTGCAACAGGTCCAACAACATTACAGCTTCTTATATGGGAAGTCCAGCTTGTAACCTGCGCAGTAGTAGCTGCGATTTAGCTTACAAGATGGACACTATCCTGTGTCGCAGCTTCCCCGGTCTTTAAAGAGTTATTACGTGCGCCACGTAGTGGACGAGTGAGTACACTGCTTAAAAGTAAATTTGGGTTTTGAAGGCGAGACGTGGACATTTCCGTCCTGCTCCCTTGCCATGCAAAACATAAAGTAAACAGGTAGGGAGCGCGGAGGGAGCTTTTATGCAATTTGCAATTTAAACTTGTGTTAGTGGCGACGGCGTATCCAGGAGGCCGAGCATCCTCGCCAAGTGGTGAGCACTGCAACTGACAGCGGGGGAGGACTACAAACGTTAATTATTCTGCCAGGCTTTCCTTTTACCTTTTGCAGTGCTAGAAAATGTCTTCATTTTGCATTTATGAATTATCGTGGCTTGCTGCAAGAGTAATGAAGTCCTACCGACTCTATTGCTTGTTACTGCTCCACGTCAGAGGTTAATTGTGAGATGCGTGTTGTCAACGCTCTGCGAAATTTCTCTCGTCGCACCTTCCCTCTCTACAGGTACCCTCATTAACAATAAAACTAATTTTCACTTTTTGTTTTCCATTAAACCAAAGCGGTAGGCTCATTTTTGCGTTGAAATTGCATTAGGACAGCCTTTCGTCTGTTTTGAACTGTACCTTAATTTTGTCAAGAACATGGATAAGATTAAGAACGGAAGCGAGAGAGTTAAGAACGAACTCAACTTATTGTGATCTCCTAGATAAAGAATGAATAAACCCCACGACGCTACAAATTCCATCTGCCAACGTTTGCTTACATTACATCAAGCACTTCTAGTGAATGTATCCACCTTGCTTCCCGAACCATAAGAGAGGTAGACCTGTAGAATTAACTGATGTCATTGTCTTTGGTGAAATATTAAGAGAAATAAATATGGGAACGGTAAAAGCCAAAGCTCATACTGTCAATTCATCCATGTCAAAATTACCTCATATGTTTGGCCGTAGCAGTGGTTTATGAATCTCCTCGTTATCCAGATCCAGCAGTCTGTGTTTTTATCTCTGAGGAACTTTAAAAAATGGAATATATATATATACACCTCTACTCCTTAAATTAAATGTACTTAAAGAAAATATCTATATAAACATTAGGTCAATAAGTGCAAACGAGTTGATAAACTAATGTACACTGTATGTCGTACAAATTAGGCAACACTTTCAGCATCATTTGTAAGAAGCGTCAGTACAAAGTTCATTTGTAGTACCCAAGCTTTATAAATGTACAGTGTTGTGGCGGCGTGAGTACGTAACGCCAGATGCCGGCGATTGCGCGAGCATGCACTGATAAGAACCTGACTAGCGAGAGGAAGGTTTTAAATGTGACTCAAGTATTTTACTATATACATATTCTTTATCTCGTGTTTCTTTATTGATACGTAGCTCTCCTTATGTGTGTTTTGAGAATCCCTAAGAGTAGCGTGATGGCACTGCTGGGCTGTCGAATCTATTGTGCTCCTTAAAGCGAGGCCTAAACATATGAATGTATAATAGTATACTTTCTTACTTTAAAACGATGAACATCAACATGAATCTATAAGTCAGGTGACATTTTAGAGTCCTTGTAAAACATTATGTATATAACAATAACGTAGTCCCACAGCTTAAATGCAAAGTATATGCTGCACAGCAAACATGCCTGAATTGTCACGCTATTCCTGCATTTCTAGCTTGTTTGAAATGCAACAATTCCATAAATCTAGGAGTGTCGACACAAGCGCATGCAGAAGAGGAATTTTAGTGACAAGAATGCAATTATTATACCATTCCATATCGTGTGAATGTAGGGTTGTAAAAATGTATGAACGACTTGCGCAGAAGAGAATATGTTACCCTCACTCACCCTACTTTTTCCCCCTCTCCTCCTCTGCATTATGTATAGGATGCCGAGTGGGCACAACAGCTTTGTTAGCTTTCCTCCCACTAGTAACCCCTTCTCTCATGCAGCACGGGCGGGATGGCGACTTGGAGTGCAGATAACAAACAACTTGTCATTGCTCAATGAATGGTCACAAAACGTCCCATATTTTTGTATTTATTGCATATGAAGAATTTAAAGATGAACTTACATTACTTTAGTGGCTCTACCTGCAGCATGTCCTCTAAAATGTTTAAATTATATGGATATTAGTTGTATGCTGTAGTGACGTTATTAAAATAATATTTTCGTTGTTATGTATTGTTGATTCTAACTTAGTGAGCTAAAACTCACTAAAATGTAAAATAGCAAAATGTCATAAATTAATTTGTGTTTGGATGTCTTTCTAATAATTATAGGGTTCTGGCTATATCGACTTATCGTCACTGTTTTATTAATATGTTATTCTATAATATTTATTTAATTTCTGGAATATTTCTACGAGGGTGTTTCACAAAGTAATAGAAAATTGACATAATTCATTAAATGCAGTGTAGCATACACAAATGATATAAGACTTTAAGGTGTGAAACCTCAAGAACTGTATACAATAACGCTGCAACAGCATGGAGATGCCTCATTAGTAAGAACAGGGTTTACGATTGGAAATATGTATTTAAAAAAATAACAATATCAATTCTAATTACCAACATTCTGGTCGTCCCAGCATGACCGACATTAAGTAGGTGGGTCCAGCTGACGCTATTATAGTCGCACAGAAGTTCTAGCAAAATATTTGGATGTCAGTATCGAATCAGCACATACGCGTTCTCAAGTATAGCAAGTTGTGTGCTTGGTGGGTATCTAGATTGCTTTGCTGATTTGTATGCAAACTGCCACACCCTTGGTATATTGATGGGTAGTTTCCTGGCACATATTGAAACTTGGATGCATCGCTTCGAGCTCGGAAGCACAGGCACCTTCTCTAGCCAAGAAGAAGTTGAAATCTCAACCCTAGGCCGGAAAGGCCCTGTGGACTCTCTTCTAGTAAAGTGCGGTCCAAGTCCTAATAACCTCGCCCCATCCCACCTAGTTTCGAATTCCGAGTGTCTATATTGTTATTGCTTTTGTATAAACATTGCCTCAAGTTAAATGGTTATTCTCCAACACTATCATTGTTTCTTTCGTATATCAAAGATTGAGCAGAAACTATTAATATTTCCCGTTTTTCTTCTTATCTGAGGATACATTAATTAATAAATTAAAGACAAGTTAAATTAATAAATAAAGGACAAAATAATGAATTATTTACTCTCAGTTCTCCGCCCGATCAATGTTAGTACTAAATGTGTACTGAAAGAGATTGCAGAGAAGTGACAACGTTGTAAATTTTTTCCATACTACATATAAATGATCAATATGAAGCACCATTAGAGAAAAGGTAAAACAATTAATAATGCTACGACAGAGCGGAATGTTGATGCAGGGACCGATGCTAGGAATATGGAACAGCCTCAGTGGACAAATGTAAATGAATTTCTTTATTAAAAAAAAAAAAAGCACTATCATACAACCGTTTGAGATTTCAGATCTTACAGCATCTCTCTTATGACCCTGATTTTGCCCTGTGAGATTACATGTGTTGGTTTGCACCTCTACAGGATTTTGGGAATGATGTTAAGGTCAAAGAAGCGATACATTTAGAGATTAGTGACACTAACAATTGTCTTTAACATTTTTCAGATCAAATCGTGATCTTGAATAAACTAACAAGTAGACATGTACATATACATTCATTTTCATTTCCAATACCTATGGGAACTTTACCATATCTAATCTGACATTTGAAATAAGGGTTTTTGTTCTGTAGCTGGCAGATTTTCTATTATTTTTTATGAAGAAAAATAAATGACTCTTTGTATAGTCTCTCATATGTCATATATAATCCAGATAATTCTCGACATATGTTATCGAAACGGTTTCATATTCCTCTAAGTTGTATTCAGAGTATAAAAACATACAGCAGGACAGTTTGCGTCAGTATCTTTGATGTTTTTGCTCCTAAATCTGTTTTGACTTGGGTTTACTTCTCAATGAATCATTCTGATGTCGCCCTTTTTTTTTTAATCGTGTTTCGCGCCCGTTTTTACTACTGAGGTACCATCGGCGGTGAGGACTGATGATACATGAGATGAAACAATAAATTGCGAAAGGATTTTTTAAGGAAGGAAATGTTGAAGGCCTAAGTATAGGGTACCTCCCCGGCATTTGCCATTTATGAGAAATGAAAAAAACATGGAAAAAACCTGTCAGGGAGGACGATTTGGCGGGACTTGAACCCCACGCCTTAACGACCTCGGCCCCCGTGGTAGTCTCTGATGTCCCTGCTATCGGTTTGTTAACATATGTGTTTAACGAAAAGTTCTTAGACATATAAGTACAGCCCCATTAATTAAAACGTTAAATGTAGTGAAATATATTTTTTTCATTTAAAGATAGACATAAAGTTTCAGCTTTTGTCACTTGAACCAAAGCTACATTTTGTAGAATACCACATGAATTAGAGTAAATCGTGTAATTTTATTCTGCTTTTCGATTTTATTCGTTTATTGGCGATTTTTGAATTATGGTCAACATTTTTATGCATAACCATTATTATTATTATTATTATTATTATTATTATTATTATTATTACTTTATTCTTTCTCCTAAATCCTTACTTTATGCATGCTGAGAAAGTGTAACGCTTCTGAATGTTACCGGGATACGAAACGGTTAGATTAAGAAGCTGACGAGCTTACATTGGTTTATAATTACCGTAATTGACTGATCTCTGAAAACTGTATGCTCTGTTTTCCGCGCTTTATAGAGTTCTACAACCTCGACCAGTGGAATCGCCCCAGTCGGCCGTAATGGCTCGATTTACAACAATCAACTTATTAATTAATAACTAAGCCTTCAGCTACGGAGAACAACTTAAGCTGTATACTTTAAAATTAATGGACAATACAAGAAGTAACAATGGCAGTAACATTATCTTTAATTAAACCTGCGAGGGTTCCTATCGCTACGCACCGCCATGTCACACAGTCGTGACATATGGTGGAGGCGCCGGGCTAAGACATGTCAACGGTATTTTGCAAATTACTATATAATATAAACCATTACCCAAGAGCAAAATTCGCTTCACAAATACTTCCTCGAGTTGCTAATTTTTCTATATTCATTTTCTTTACAGTATTTTACCATACATGAACAGCCTACCATAACCTGAAACAACAGTAATAATAATAATAATAATAATAATAATAATAATAATAATAATAATAATAATAATAATAATAATAATAATATACGAATAAAGAATCTCCTTATTTGTTTCAGTATTACTTTTTAACATTTGCCACTAATGAATAAGCATGAACTTGGAACTTATTTCGTTTAGTCAGTACAAATCAAAGGCACTCGATTCAGTATTACGTTTTGTATTATAGTTGTAACCTGTAAAACCAAATGACTTAAACTTTCGCGTCAAAAGTAAATATTTCTGAATACTTACATTCGCAATAATATTCGGGTTTCTTTGGCCTGAGTTCTGTTTAAAATTTCTCCATTTGTATTCAATTGTGCCATTTATTTATGCAAAGCCATCTGAAGAAGAACACAGGTAGTAAATGCAGTTTCGTGACATGCGCAAGCAGAATTCAATCCTACGAAATATCCAAGCGGTTCCTGCTGTGTATTCTCGCAAACACTGTTATATTGCACAAAGTCCAAAAAACGCCTTAATGAACTAAATTTATAATTGTGCGTATTTCATATTCCGTTTTTCCTTTTTCGTCTTCCAAATATCTGTCACTATTTCCTTGATCAGTCAAGAATACACAGAATAAAGTGAACAGAGTAAAGAAAAATTACCTTTAAGTATCCTAGGTAAAGATGTTAAAATGTTTATTAGAAGCCGAGTAAGAATGAACACACGATTTACGTTACTTTACTTTGTTTCATTTGCATCCATTTTATTCATTCATCTCTTCCGTTTCCTCTTAAAGACCACAATAGCGCCTTTATGAAGAAGTCGGTGACGTAAGGAATATATTCCATTCTTTTGTTTCGTAACATCGCCATTATTTCTTTGTATTCATCTCCCTTGGCAAGCCACGCTAATTAATCCCAGTAGGGTAGCACACACCTTAGCAGCTCTCTGCTGAGAAAGTTATTTTATGGGTACTCGACCTCATGGAACTCAAAATATGAAAGGAAATAAGCAATTTTTCAAGTACGACTGCGAAAAGCCCATTAATGTAATTATTGTACTTCATAAAAATCGAAAACAATTTATAAAAACTTCAGAAAATAATCAACTATATGCTTGTATATAAATTGTTTTGCTGATTTTTTCTAATTTGCTCCGTTTTAAACTACAGAGGGTGCCAAAATATATACACACTTCAAGCAAATATTAATATAATAAAACTGAATTCTCACAAATAGAAAATGATCAGCACTAATCAATCATCTTAGACTTTTACAGATACAGCAATTGCTCAAAATGCACATCATCGGTGTCGATACACTTCTGTGTACATTGAACTACTGATTGAGCAACGTTTGTGAAAGTGTCCTCAGCGATTGCAGCATATGCCGTTTCAATTTCTTCCCGAAGTGCTGCCTGTAGCTGGTTTTCTACGGTATACAACATCCTTAAGATTTTCCCATAGGTAGAAGTCCAACGAGTTAGATCTGGAGAACGCGGTGGAAACCTCTTCGTAGTATTGTCTTTAAGCCTCAACATTTTCGGTCGACTTATCGTCACTGTTTTATTAATATGTTATTCTATAATATGTATTTAATTTCTGGAATATTTCTACGAGGGTGTTTCACAAAGTAATACAAATTTGACAGATAATTCATTAAATGCAGTGTAGCATATACAAATGATATAAGACTTTAAGGTGTGAAACCGCAAGAACTTTATACAATAACGCTGCAACAGCATGGAGATACCTCATTAGTAAGAACAGGATTTACGATTGGAAATATGTATTTAAAAAAAGAACAAGATCAATTCTAATTACCAACATTCGGTTAAAAATCGAAACAGTTTTCAGTAATTATTAATTATTACACCTATCAAACATTTTCGTTTTGCTTTTGACACCACTCATTAATACATTTTCTGGCTTGTGTTTTCTATATTTTATACATTCTGTTCTTGTTTTAAAACCCAAAACGAATACCGAGGGTGTCAAAAATGTATACACAATTTCACAGTATGTATCTATTTAATATATTTCAAAGCTGGACCGAAAAACAACAGTGATGTGTAGTATGATGTTCTGTAAACAGATGTGACTCACATAAATTGTGATAGCGTTGCTAGGTGACAGGTAAATCAACAATGAACAAATGAAGCCAAGATTATCGTATGCTGTTCTGTAAACTAATCGTAATAAGCAATGAGCTGTGTTAATAAGAAACGTTGATAATGGTGCCCCTCAGTGACAATACATTGCCGACATCTGCGTAGGAAATTTCTATATTTCATCTAACTTTTCTTCCGTAACAACACGGCGGTTAAAAACTCATTTATTGTCATTGAGAGATCCTGTTTTTCTTAACCTTAAAAAAACGAAGAAAAGTTTCTCTAACCATATAAAACATTCTTGTGAATCGCCTTATCCCTACAAGAGTATCTGTTTTCTTATATGAACCGTACATGAAAGTTCGTTTTTCAAAAATATATTTATGTAATATCATAACTAACGAAGGACAATTCGCACACATAAATGTATTGAGAAACAAAAGAACGTATGGTCATTCGTTGAGAAAGCCTCTCTCAAACTAACTACAAGTTACTATTGCACATGTATTACACGATCTTGAAAATTGACTTTTCTCAGTGCACAACCGCGCTCAGCATTACAAATATAATACAATATATGTGCACATATATTTCAACTCGTTGTAAAATATTCTTCAAAACAGTAGCCATCAAGATATAAACTGAAAGATTAATGAGAACGACATTTATAGCAAAATACTTTTCAGTCAAACTTATACGGCCCTATCTCGAACTTAACAATATGTTCTCATGTTCTATGTAACTAATACTGCTGGCCTTCATTCAACTTAACCGTGCAATTTAATTCTAATTGGTATAATAATGAATTAGATGAAAGAAAAATTCAGTGTTGAAGTTTTGATAGTTTTTTTTTTTTGAAGTGGAATGTCATATAAAATATAAAAGATTTTAATTCAAAATAGCTTTAAGCTTAATGGGATTAATCCTGCAATTATAAGTTGATTAGACAAAATTAAAACATATTTACAAACCCAAATACAGGACAATTTGGCCATTAAAGAAGGGCTTCATTATAATTAAAACTTGGTATTGCTTTAAACTATAATTAAACTAAGCCTAATTTTTAAAACTTAGATTTGGTGAATATTTCTGTTTTGGAGAATTTTATGCTTTCAAGCTGTTTTATTATTCCATACTTATGTTCCTTTTTGAATTAGAGATGTGTGATTTTGTATTCTACAGAGCAATGTCTCGTCAAGGGATGTTTGTATTTTTCGTATTAAATACAGAGCAAAGCTTTCAATGTTGGTATGAGGTTTAAAGTTCGCATTATGTCTCTTTTACCTGTTGTACCTAAGAGTGCCGTCTGTGTCACCGGGTCATTGATGGTGACTGCACAAAGGAGAACCCTACAGAAGAGTCTCTTCACATGGTCTACAAACTTGCCTCTGGGAACTTAAAACTTCCCCGTAAAAATGTGCACATTTTTTCTTTCCTTTTCCCTTATGCTTCAGCACCTTGGAGACATCATCCTCAAGTAATCAGCTCCAGGTTGTTTCGCCTAGAGTGGCATCTTAACTGCCCCCTCCCCTTGACAGGGTAGGGTTACTCCACTCTACTTTGTAAACTCTCATTTAATTTTCAGACAGGAGGTGGATGGCGCGGCAGTGTGAAAGTTGTTATTCTGTGGTTCTTTTTAACCCCTCATCGACCCTCCCTCTGCCCTTCCGCCCTTACTCAGCCAGTTCCTGAGTACCTCTTGACGTCCTCCCGCGCTTTTTTAACTGTAATGTAGTCTTAAGCATGCCAGCGGCGCTATTTGGTTGCCATTAATGCGAGCATGCGCTTCTGAGGGTCAATGTGCGTTCATTTTAAAGCTGAGGGTATTCCAAAGTACACAGATCAGGTTTAGGGGATAGAAAATTAATTTAACCTGAGTAAAAACGATCATCCGACCGAATAATCACAAGACTAAACCCTTGCAGAAAGAAGACAGTTTGCACTTTCGGAAGACACCCTTCTTTATAGAAAGAATAGAGCCTTAATATCCAGAGCTTAAAGCTAATAAAATGTTAATACAAGACTTTTGCAAATTTTTATAATTTTCCACTAAAGGTGAATTTACACATTACCCTTCAATGTTTCTCATAAACCAAGACATAAAAATAATGATTGTGAGTAGCTATCCATAAGGTAAAACGACATTTATAGAAGGTTTATGGTTCTTATAAAATAATACCGAAATTTTAATAATGTAATATAATATGATACGGCGTATAAATAAATTGCACGGTGCTTCATATGCCGTATGTCAGCCGATCAGCAGCACAATCTTCGGAAACCAAAGGGTGTAGCCGATCTGCAGGAGAAATATTTTTCACCCAGTGTAGAGCTAGGGACAGTCAAAAGTGCATGGCGGTAAATGTGGAATGCTCACTAGAACCGATGTCATTTCCGTTTGAACAGCAGCCAGTCACTAAGAAAAATGGACACGAAGAAGAAAGAGCGAAAACATGAAGAGTGGTGGAAGAATAATAAAATCGTCGAAACGGAAGAATGACAAATGTGTCCACTTCGAATTTAGGTCTCCTCGTATATTCGTAGCAATCCAGTGCTAATAAAATTGTTTCAATTTAATTTCAATAGCAATATTAATAATATTGTTATTGAAATAATCTTTGAAAAAACTATAAACCGCAATTTTATTATAAATTAAATACTTTTACTGATGTTAAATAATTATAAATATCTGATATATAATATTTTTATCTCTCAAGCAATAGTTGCAATTCTTCCAGGCATATAAACCATGCTTTCTTCTTTACCTTTAAAGCTGTGAAATATTCCTTTTAAGTATAATTGCTGGTAGTGTTATAAGTTGATAAGAGTAGAGTTTTGGTGAGTATACATTGTCATTCAATTCACATAAGCTTTGCTGCTTAGGAATACCAAGAGGAATGGGCATGGGACCACGTGTTGCCTTGCAAAAATGATTTTGCAGTTTTGCCATTACATGTTCGTAAACAATTTTCCAAACTTAAGCCAGACTTCTGCATTTGAACTCAAACTTGAAATCTTCATATTGGCTGTGCCCCTTATACCGATGCAATGGAACAAATCTATCTTTAGACTGGGGTACTCCACGTATTGATGGATGATATTCCACGAGATGTCTTTGTCTACATTGTCGAATGCCTTTACACAATCAGTAAATAATAGATATATTTTTCTGTAGAACTTCCTATGGGATTCAATTAATTGTTTTTAAATAAACACACTATAGATGCAGGCTTTTCCTTTTCTAAAGCTTTATTGTTCTTCTAATAAAATATTATTTTTGTAGTGTTTTTTGTAAAAATTTTCCACACATTTTGTATCTTTCATTTAATGTATTTTATATTTGTTTTGCAGCTATTAGGTGTGCACTTAGCATTTTTTTTTTTTTAGCTAGGGGGCATGTTTATTAAGTCCAGTGTTTGTATTATCAATTTCGGGACCTTTTAAACTTTTGCTTCTACTTAAAGATTCTTCTAATTCCCACACTTCAATTGGATCTACTTCTGAAATAAATAAACGTATTAACTATCTCTTATTCATTTCCGAAGGTATTCTCATTGCGTATCGTTCTTTAAAATACTGTGGCTATTTTTCTTTTATTGTTATTTCGTTGTTAGCTGCATGTTTCTGGTTCTTATTTAGGCATTTTAATACTTTATATACTTTTTTTTATCTTCTATGAATGCCATTCTCAACATTAGCAACGCAATTTTTCCAATTTTCTTGATGTGCTGTTTTATCAGTTTTTTAAATCTGCTATTTTCATTTTATATTTGATAAAGTAATTTTTAGTTTCTTTGTGACCACTTCTGATAGTGATTTCTATTCTGACCTGTCCATATTTTTATTATATATATTATTTTTGTATGTTTTTCTTGATCATTCTTCTGCCTACTTTTAAAATGTTGAAATGGTTCCCACCCTTTTACGATATCATAACTTTCTAATACTTTAACATTTTGGGAGCAAAATACGAAGTTTAATTATTTAACAACGCATTACGATGTGACGGACCTTCTTACGTCACGCGTGTTTGCCAATGGGAGATGCTTCCCTCATTTCTTTCACTGTATACGAGGAGGTCCGTTTGCAATAAACACAGAGAAGGATTTCCTGGTGACTTCTTAAGATGCCTGGAATCCTGTAGCGTTTCATTCCTTTTTTACTTCTAAAAGTAATTGCATTTTGTATTTATTAACCGTTTTGGACAAAAGTATTATTTTTTCGTAGTTTTTTTTTATTTAAATAAGTGTAACGGTTTTGGCCGAGGCGACTTAGGAGAACGCTTTGATTTGGATTTCTTTATTAGTTGTTTAAAATAAGCGTTTTAGAAATTGCAGACAACCGGATTATTGTATATTTTTGCTTGTTTCTTTAATGTGCTTTATAGCATTTAAAAGGGCAAGCAATGATACTATGTTACATTCAAGCAATTCGTTAAGTTGATTCTAATATATTTCTTGTCTGTTGAATTATGTTTTTGCTTTGTTTTGCTTTGCCTGATTTAATGCTACTAAAGGTTAAAATTGTAATAACGTTTGCACTTGTCAAATAACATTTTACTTTATGGGGGTATAATTTTCCCTAATGATTTAGGTTCTCTTGAGCTTTACTTTCTAAGGAGAGGAGAACTTCTCCTCCTTTGTTAGAAATGGAAATAAACTGAACATCGGGAGGGAGGGGGCATGAGTGGAGAGGACACAGTCGAAAATTTTAATTTTCGATTGCAGTGTGCTCACGTTATGTCACAATACCCAAATAACTTGGAAGAGTTTTAATTTTTACATTTCAAACACTTGTATAAGAAGGAATTTTGTTATCAAATCTAATTTAATGAAAATAACGGTTCTATAAATGAATACTAATTATTTTAAGATTTTCGCAATTTCAAATCCTATAATTTGACTGTTTCAGCCTTGAGTGGAATCAACGTGACCACAGGAAACAACCAACATTCCCTTTCACTAACATACTTTAACAGTAATACGAAAAACAAGCTTTTCCTGCAAGGCCTTTCAGAAAAGAACAACGCGCAAAAGTGAAGAGGGGCATTCACCCGGTGTAACCGAGGTCAGAATAAAACAAGTGACTGGGACAGGTTTCTGCAGGAGACTGTATGGAAACGCCTCCAGGCCACGAACGTGAATAGATTCCTCGTGCCTTGAAATGAAAAACAAAAAAGGCCTCGTAATAAAATACTACTCCCACTATTTTCACCTGATGAATGGAAGTAAGGTAGTGCGAGAGAGCGTGCCTTGTTTTGAATGAACTCTCAGAAAGATGTTATCCGGGTTGTTACGTTCAGCGTGCCTCTGTGATGGTTTTTTTTTCTTTTTTTTTTCTATTTTTTTTTTTCCCTCTCCCTCACTTTAATAGAGCAGTGCTTCTCGAGAAATGTGCTGCGGATATCTCGAGGCGCCCTGAAGTTCTAACTGCAGAGGAATATGAAATGAAGTTACTTAAGGTTGTAATGATATTTAGCCACCGGTGATCCATTTACGTTATATCGCAGGTATAGTAGTAGATATTATTTCATCATCAGTATCCTTTTATAGTATGTTGTTCCCTGCCACATACAGCTTGTTTCAATTGGTTCTTTAATTACAGTACATGCGAGCCTACATCGCATAGATGGCTGGACAAGGCAGGCAGGTTTATCAATTAAGACCACCATTAATCACTTATCATATGAAATTAGACTGAAATAATTTGGAATAATTTGTTTTCCAGTTTTTTTCTTTAACACCACTGATTACAGCAAGTGTACTAGGGGATTTTCTGTCTAGTGTCAGCACGCTTTAAATGTACGAGTGTTAAATATAAAACGAACAAGTGTTCAGGGAAAACAGGAGAGTAAAATTAATTTAGATTACTTACAGATGGCAGGCGGAAGAAACAGAAAATCACATGCTTCAGTCGCTGAATCCTATTGCACGAATATGCCACCAGTCACACTGCTACAACTTGAACCAGTTTCCTATGCTTGTGTAAGGTTCCTATCTTGGCTTTCGTCAAGACGTCTGAGGTTTTTGAGAGGAAATGAAAGAATAAAAAGATAAAGAGTTTAAAAGAACAATAAAAACGAAGTTATGTTCGGAATTAGGTAACTGCTACTTTGTCTAGTATGCCAATTTTTAGAATCTGGATCCACTCTAGTGGCAACTAGTGCTCTAACCAACTAAATTATCTAGTCGGTCCTGGTGGTGTAGTGGTAACTATACTTGCCTTCTAAACCCAAGATCGCGGGTTCAAACCCGGCCAGGATCGATGGACTTTTTCGGGCGTAAAATCTTAAGTATGACTTCCTTCGGAAGGAAAGTAAAGCTGTGGGTCCCGTGTGGTACATTTACGGCACGATAAAGAACCTCAAGCCTGAAAGAAGAGGCCTCTGAGAAAAATTAGTCGGCTGTTTCATGCCCTGAATAGAAGGGACGCTGATGACCTGAGATGTTAAAGAGCGTCCATAAATAAACCAAATATATATAAATTATCTAAATATCCAAGCATAAGTTAAACAGAAGAGAATGTTAAAGTAAACTTTAAATGCTTAGAAAAACTGCATATTTCAAAATTATAATTTCCTTATTGAAAAATGTTGCACGTTTCCTTAAAGCAAAAGGTGCAAGATTTACCCAACACTAATGAAAGAAACATTTCTAAATCAATGATTTGACTCTGTTAAAAAAGGTTGCAGAACATTAACAATATAAGAAATATACTTTTGCAATTCAAGTGTAACACGCGTCAGAGTACAGTGAATTGTTTTTAGTGTCTATTTTTTCTAATGAGGCACCATAGGCGCTGGACACTAACGATACATGAGATGAAATGATAAATTGGGAAAGGAGTACTTTTTTTATTTAAGGAGGAGGCGTTTCAGATCTAAATTTAGAATACCTTCCCGACATTTGCTGTTCATGAGGAATGAGGAAAACCTGAAAAAAACTTAGTCAAAAAGGACGATTCTGGCAGGAATCGAATCCTAGGCCTCCCACTTAAAGAGTACGTATCTTCACGACCTTCGTCACATATTAAAATGGTATCCACAAATAACAATAGTTCATCAAACATTTCCCTTAAACAGCTTTAGATTCAACACAATATAAAAGTCTACATTAATATTGAATAGCTGATAACCTCAAAGTTCTAAATGCAAACAAGTATAACAAACGCCTGGTTTCAAGAAATTCTAACAAAGGGACACCCTAAATTACTTAATTTGTAAAAGAACCCCATAATTACCAAATATATTAAATGTATTAACCCTAAAGTAAGCATAGGACGGTGGCTCGCCTGATTTCTTAGTCAGAAACTGAAATATTTGTGTCTCAAGAGAGCTCACGATCAACTCCAAAGCGATAAGGGAAAAGGCACTCGGATCTGGAAGATGACGTCACCGAGAGAGAGAGAGAGAGAGAGAGAGAGAGAGAGAGAGAAGAAGAATAAACAGAAAGGTGGTGTAATGTGAACTAGATTTAAATTTAAACAAATTAATTTCCCATTGCAAAAAAGTATCTAATTAATGAACGTCATATGAAGCAAACAAACAGAGCTTTATTAAATTGCAAGTTTTAATTATCTTCCTCCAGTTAGTTCAGTTTTGTATGATTCTACTCTGTGTTAAAATCGTAATGATTCTTCCATTTTGTGATTTCCTCTGGCACAAAGTCAAAACATTATTTGAAGAAAGAGAAGTGCACAGGAGTAAAATGATGACCTTTAAAGCTAAACTACTAACTAAAACTCAAACTTATCCTATACTATGTTAACAGTTCAAATCAATATCTTGCTTTCTATAGGAAGATACAGGTGATAACGCCAGTTATAAACATTGACATTAACAAATTAGAGATTGAAAAATACTATGATGATAGAAAAGAATGCTTGATAAAGCCTCAAAGATAAGAATTCTTTTATCGTTGGTTTTAATAAGAGTGCTAATATACCTTATCACTGGCGCTATGTACAAAGATATGACACACAACGATAACGCGACTGTATCTGGCTGCATTCTTGTTACTGCATTCTCTGACCAGATATTTTGCAATCTTTCGAAGATTCTAACTGATGTTTTCACAAAAGATAACTTAGTTAAAAATATTTCATCATATTTTCTACGTATTTGTACGTTATTTGACGTATTCAAAATCAGTGTGAAAATTATCCGATCCAAACGTTCTGAAGCTGCCTCTAAAATTCTAATAGCTTGATATTTAACTGGTTTTAGGACATTTTATACAGATCAGTTTGCTTCACCACAAGGATGGCAACATGCCACAAATAAAATTATTTAAACACATCAAGCGATTGAGTGTTGAAGAAACAATACTGATAGAAGCATCAGCAAATTGGAGAACCTATAATGCAACAGTAACAATGGAAATGCCTCTCGTAAGCAAGTATGCTGGATGTAACTTGACATATGGGAAAAATCTGAGGAATTGGTACGAAGCCTAAAAATAAACAAATAAACCAATATATGCATGGGATCGTTTTAGTTGCGAGCATTATTTTTGTAGTGTTCTGATTAATAAACCAAAAACATTTTTGCACTTTACAAATTGCGTTATGATAGGTACCTGTCAGATACCATAGTGTATAAATTACAATAGTGAATAATTACAATATTCAAGTATGGGCTGACTAAAGTCACCTAGTACTTTTGAAATTCTATGTATGAGGTCACTTAAAGGACTTTGAGTATTCCAGATCTATTGACAACTACGGAATTCTACATCAATATAATTTACTAGGATGTCAACAGGTGTTGTAGACATTTGCCATGGAAAATTTTAAGATAGCTGAAAGCCTGTATCAGAACTCATGGTGGTAGCCTTGAGCTCTTTCTGCAGAACAATGGTTTCATATAAAAATTATTCCAACCAAATAAAACGAAGCGAAGTTGATTAACCAGATTTTATACCTACATGTTAAGTAACATTCTAAATATATACTTATTTTTAAATGCTGTGAAGAACATGTCTGTTTTATGTAGCCATTGCTCTTTAACTGCCGAAAATACTCTTTTTCTGTTAACAATGTATTTAGTCGCATATATTTGCCGAAGGAATGGCTGCTCTAAGTCCTAATGTCGTGCTCCCTAATTGTTTCATTCCTCCAGATTCAATGGTCATCAAAATTAGGATTTGTTTTACGATTACCCAAACTGAAAAGACTGTTGTAATATATCCGAATTATAACTGAGAGAAGATTAATACTGATGGTATATTTTGAACATGTCCCACTGCTATTTTATTGTACTGTCGAATCTGTCTACAAATGAATCATTCAATGGGTAGAACGCAGATGTATATGGTTAGAAATTAATATCCATTCCGTTACGCATGGCGATCTTTGAAACAATAGCCTTGACTCCAAATGAGATCATCGAATGAAATACGTGACACTGATCATGAATCTCATGACATATTCAGTTAAAGCAAGAAGTTTTTACAATATGAATATTCAGTATGTATCAACTATGCAGCGATATATATATTTCTAATTTATGAACACTTCCCAACATTTTCGTATTATTATCAGCAGCAGCAGCAGCAGCAGTAGCAGTAGCAGTAGCAGTAGCAGTAGCAGTAGCAGTAGCAGTAGTAGTAGTAGTAGTAGTAGTAGTAGTAGTAGTAGTAGTAGTAGTAGTAGTAGTAGCAGTAGCAGTAGCAGTAGCAGTAGCAGTAGCAGTAGTAGTAGTAGTAGTAGTAGTAGTAGTAGTAGCAGTAGCAGTAGCAGTAGTAGTAGTAGTAGTAGTAGTAGTAGTAGTAGTAGTAGTAGTAGTAGTAGTAGTAGTAGTAGCAGTAGTAGTAGTAGTAGTAACAGTAGTTTATCAGGAATGTCAGAGCAAGCATGATGCGAGAGCTAGGATGCATGAAGTCAGAGGTAGGGAGTTAAGAGTTTTTGGCTGCATGCCAGAAACCTGCTGTAGCTTACATAGGAACGCTAGACAGAGTTCAGGTCAGTTACACTGTATGGTTGATGCTAATACGACTTCTCGTCCTGGTAGAAAATGTTCCATCACTAGTCATAATTCACAGTTTCTGAAGGTCAGTTGCAGTTTCTGTTATGAATGCAAATATTATTTCTTTGTTCGTGTTATTACAGGCTATTGGAGCCAAGGTATAAGGTATGTGAGTGAATGCATATTTCATTAATATATCAGAAATTGTAACTTCAGAAGACACCACTCGTAAACTCTTCTACAACGCAGACTAGCACTTATTATGCAATAAAACTAATATTGTGTGCATGCTACTATTGATCAAAATTGTGTGAGTAGAAATGCAAGTATAAGCTCTCCATCGACTAGCGAGCATTGTCCCCGTGCGACTCGCTTTGAGTTGCGGACGCAGGCCATAATAAAAAAGAATAATAAAAAAACTGTGCGCAGAAATTAACATTTGTATATTCCAAAACTATAATATTTTAAATCTGAGGGTAGGTTTGTCTTAATTTCCGATTGAAGCTCTATCAGGCTATAAAAATGGTTTAAGTATCTTTGCTATCTGTAATATCCTTGACAGTTTCGTTTTCTTGGCTAATGTGTAACGAGTAGAGTCCATCTGGTCACTTTGGATACACGTGAAGTGTTCCAAATTCACAGAATCTTCGCTTTGAACGGAGAGCTTTGTGAGTCAAAACCGTGAAGTCATCTCCTAGCTGAAACACCTATAGAATATTTTATATAGTAATGCATCACTGTGTTTCTGTGTCTATTTATACAGTACCACCACAGCTACACTGTTACGGATTGGTTGGATCTTTTCGGTGTTGAAACCAGGACTCTGGTAAGAGCTGAACGTGAAAATCACTAGATTTACCTGCTTATGAGATTATTTGTGAAAGGGATTGGGACATTTTCTGGGGTAAAAGCATAGTTTAATCTCAAGTGTATCAAAATTTCGATTTTTTAGCGGTTCCAAGTTAGAAGCTCTTTTTTTCCATCATCTGTGGTGTTTTGAAAAAAAAAAAAAAAACCAATTGTTTTAGGCGACACTGTCTAGAGCACAATGTAACAAAGCCGTCAAGAAGCGTATTAAAATCTGACTTTTATCCCTTAATATAAGCGTATTTGTGAAGGAAGTTTGTGACAGGCAAACGCAACGCTAACTTTACTGCCAAAGCTGCTCAGCTCTTGCCTTTTTCCCCTTATTTAAACACCCTCCCCGATGCGGAATCCTGCTGTCATTGTTTGCAGCGGAGTTTAACTATGCCTGGACGTTGCGTTTCGGATCCCGAAAGATAATCTAGTCGGACGCAGCAGCTTATGCCCGATATTCGCTTTATTGTCTCTCCATCTCTATTCCACGCCAGTCCTCTTTCCTCTATTATTGGGCATGGATATTGTTTGCGGTGGCCAGCAAGCAGTAGATGTGCAATAAACTTTACCTCGAGTATCAACCTAATGCATTACCTCGAACAGCGATCTGCTTATTGGTATCGCAAAATGAATTCGGCAAAGTGCAGTTCACATTCTTTCTGAACAATAGTTTTTTTTTTTTGAATAGTGTTTAACGCCCGTTTTTACTACTGAGGCACCACAGGCGGTGGACACTGATGATACATGAAATGAAATGATATATTGGGAAAGGATTTTTTTTTTTTTTTTAAAGGAAGGAAGCGTTCCAGGCCTAAGTTTAGGTACCTCCCCGGCATTTGCCAGTTATGAAGACTAAGGAAAACCTGGAAAAAACCCCAGTCAGGGAGGACGGTCCTGGCGGGATTCGAACCGCAGACCTCCCGCTCACGAGTCCATGCCTTAACGACCTCGGCCACCCGTGGCGGTCTGAACAATAGTGAAGACTGCTTTGCTTGGATGAAGTTTTTAAAAAGTGTTAAGGTTGAAGCCTATATGTATTAGCCGTGCTGTCTGCCTGTCACAACGCATGTTTCTTCCAACACTTCTTGAGCCACAATGCAGGTCTGCAGAAAGAAAGTCATAAGAAACAGAAACATTAACGGCTTTTGTAATATCACGAGAGATTACCAATATCTGGAAAGCTCAGATCCTCGAATGAAATTTATTAGGTCTATTTCACGAATAAAATAATTTATATATAATTCCTCTAAACTTGTTTTACAAAACTGTAATAACTGTATATTTGTACTTACCCTTTTCAAGCAATCTTGCGACAGATGATTGCCGATTGTCAGTATGCCAACAGAGAAGAGCAGAAAAGGGAGTTAGAACTATTTTATGAATAGGATAAGAATAAAAGTGATATATTTGAAATTCTCGCACGGATTAACAAACACTTGCATAAAATGTTATACTTATGAATCAGAAACAGTGAGACTGAAATGGACAAAAGTCGACTATTACAATCGCAACCGTTCGATTTTCTAATACCAACTGAGGAAAAAAAAATATTACACAGTGTCTCCATTTTTCTTCGTATCTATGGTTTGGAATGACTAATGATAAGATCAATTTGCACATTTGACGCATCACCAAAACGGTTTGAAGAACCCTCCACTTCGCGTTATGATTGTCGATTGTCTATGCTTTGTTGGTATCAATAGCTTCCCACCGCCTCTAGCAAAAGTGTTCATTTTTTTTTTTTTTTGAATGGCGTTTAAAGCCCGTTTTTACTACTGAGGCACCATAGGCGGTGGACACTGATGATACATGAAACGAAAGGATATACTGGGAAAGGATTTTTTAAAGGAAGGAAACGTTCCAGGCCTAAGTTTAGGGTACCTCCCTGGCATTTGCCATTTATGAGGACCGAGGAAAACCTGGAAAAAACCTCAGTTAGGAAGAACGGTCCTGGCGGGATTCGAACCCCAGACCTCCAGCTCACGATTCCGCGCTTTAACGAGCTCGGCCACCCGTGGCAGTACGCGAATTCAGGAATTATATGGTGGAGGTATAGAGTTGGCTACACTGACCAGTAGACAAATGCAGTTCGCGTGATAAAACGAATTTGATAATTATTTTTCGATAATTTCACTCGGTAATTCGCCTGTGATTGGTCAAGATTCAAAATTTTGTTTCGTTTCATTGGTCCATTTTAAGCTGAGTGAAACAGTCCGCTTAATTTCGGATGCCGTACTTCAACTCCACTTTCCCGTCTTTGAGCGTTGCTTTCTGAAACTTCTACCTGACGGTCTCACAACAGTATGCATTCATTTGCAAAGATAGTTTGACAGTTAACTTTAAAGCAGAGCATATTTTTGTGCAAACAATAATAATTAAATTAGTCGCGTTTTGCTGAATTTATTCCAAACATTTCTCATCAATTACTTCCTTGCAGAACTGCAACTTACGATACTGTGCGCAAGGTTCAGTGCATTTGTTCAACAACTACACAAAATTATACTCACTTTGAAAGTTAGAAAGTTAGCCTATTAAATGACTCCATATATTAGCACAAAAAATGCGGATTTAAATTAGAAACGTTATGGTGGCCGAACTTAACCGTGTCAATAAGAATTCATGCAGATTACTTCTACAGTAAAATTAAGTGTTATACAATTATGTTTTATTTTTAAAATGTATTTGTGTATTGCTATTAATTTCATTAATAACTCAATAATTTGAATCATAAAATTTACTACCTCTAAACTATATTACTGGCGTTTTTCAAATACAGTTTTATTTTGATGATAAAGAGTTTTAAATGTATAAATAAAAGATACAGCAAAAAAAAAAAATCCCAACAAGAGCAAATGCTCGATCCTTGACATCAGCAAATGTATACCATTGATGGGCAAGAAACATGATACGCAAAAGCGACTAAGGACATCTACCAGCAAAATTAGGAAAGAACTTGCAGCTGAGTTACGAAACCACTAAGACAGAAAGTGAACTGAATATGTGTCAGGCAGCCAGAAACCATAATTTAATAATTTTATTTTTATATAATATTAGGATTAATGACTCTTTAACAAAATAATAAAAAAAATCAAGCTTTTGAAGGCTTAGTGATCAGCACGACACCTCAGAAAACTGTAATCTTGGCTTTCCAGACCGGATTCACTACTTCAAACAGTTTCCCAATTGTTCTCAATAGACTGGATAGGTCTTGCTACAAATTCAAATCAACATATAATTGCTTAAACTATACATCAATTGCACATAAGGGTAAAAATGAACATATAAATGAACCAACTTGAATGGAATTATATAGTTAATTATTTCTTATGCACATGAGTGGTTGTTTTTGTAAGCACATGTCATAAGGCAGACGTCTTAGCTCTGAAGGAACTTGGCACAATATAAACAGCGAGGGTGTTTTTCAGCTTAAGTCTGGATGGATCTAGAGTGACAGGAAACAGATGTAGCGTGTGTTGGCTGCGTGTTACTAATCCCTGCTGACCGCTGTGGCGGTCTGTCAACATGGTACTAATCAGCCTCCATCTCTCTCACATATTGGCTTCAAGCTCCGGACGATGGCAGTTCTGTTACCAGCCAATATTACTTTTGCCCAATTTGGATATGGTGTGAAACCCTCAAAGATCTATGGTTGTAGGAATGATTTATATTTAACATGTGTTCTTATTAAATCATTGGATTATGAAAGCCTTTAATCTGTTATAATAATTATTTTATTAGAATATTTCATTGTTAATAATTAAATCAAGAAATTGCAGCCTCTTCTTCCACACAACCTGCCTGTAATAACTAATATAATGATGCAATGGCGTTAGCATTAATGCACCATTAAAGATGCCGATTATGATTATGTACATACATCGCTGAACTCCTTAGAATAATGAAATATGTAGTTATATTTATAATAATAGATAAACCCAGAAACTAATTTCTTGACAGAACACACACATTACTAATAACTTTTTAGAAATTTTTATGAAAAATACATATATAAATGCCGTTTTCAAATACCATTGGATCACACACATTTTTCATTTAAAAGACACCTAGATATCTTTTCCTTCAACAAAAATTTCGCCGCCTGTGGTGTAAAAACGTACATTAAACACTATAAAAAAACAGAAATTTCTTATGTGTTAATGTTGGCAGCGAATTCATAGTTCCTTTTACACTGATTCCCCTCAAAACACCAAATCCACACTAGTGTCATTTAAGTATTTTATTGAAAATTATTTGCTTGAAGTATTGTGCAATTTGTACTTATTTATTTTTGCTTTTTTAAAAACAGTCTTCTTGGTTTTTGAGTTTAAAAATGTTATCCTATTAACTGGAATAAAGGCATGGTCCTTTGTTTTCTTAACATGAGTTTTTCTCGGGTAAACTAAGTCTTATGGTGTTACCAGGTGGCATAGGGATGATAAGCTCACAACTTGAGAGGAACCCGGTGTTGAAATTTCAAAAGTCTTTATCTTTTGTGACTACGCCTTTTACATTAAAGGTCATTTCATATAAACTTACCTCGTGAATCATCTGAGAAGGGGGGGGGGAAACGCCATGTATTATGTCATCTGATCGAAAATGTACCTCATTAAGGAAAAAATAAATTAATGATCATTATAGAGAAGTGTAACACTTGTCGCTAGCAGTATCGCGCATTCATACTAATATTAACACTCGCGGCATTGCTAAGCAATAGTGTTGTACACCATGAGAAAATGGCTTAGAGCTTACGTGCTACCGTGCGATAAGTTTTGTTTCCCCCCCGGAGTGTTTTGCCTTTGGGAGAGCGAAACAAACCATCCATGCAACAATACGCAAACAAATTAACGAGGCTCAGGGAGCGTGATCATGCATTTTTTTTAATCAAATGAAGTTTTGAAACTGCCCGCCTTCATTATCCACACATTTGTGGTATCTCTTTAGGACTCAAAGGTAACATTTGTCAGAAAATTGTCCGAAATTTCAAAATGAACTACACTATTGATGAATTATTTCCTAGAGTTTTCACAAAGTTTTTCATTATGCCTAACTTGATATGAAGCGGAGGCAAAATTATTTTACTCCGTTCAACCAGTGGAGTGTGTCTCACATTTTCTTTCTCAGTCACAAATGATTCTCTCTTAGACAATTCTTTAACTTTGTGATTATTCTTGGTGTCTCGGCTGTCCCACAGACACACACACACACACACACAAAACAAAACAAAACAAAAAAAAAAAAAAACAGAAATTTTTCGTTATCCCACGCAGTAAACCTGTAAGCTGTGCAAACCTTTTTAAGTCACAACAGAGTTGTCATTCATGGTCTTTATGCGTGATTTCCTCTGGCAGGAAGGCCAAGTTTTCATAAGTTTCTCTCATATCTATTACATAAGTCAAAGGTACAGACGGCAATTTGTTGCCATTACGGAGTAGTACTTACCTCCAGCTGATTTTACTGGAGTAGTAAATAGTCCCCACTCCTGTTGTGCACCTAATTGGATCATCAAACCGTTGACATCTGCACATACACACATTGCATGTCGAAATATTCAACGAAAGAGCTACTTCTTTATCTAAAACAGGACATTTTTGACCCTGGAGCTGGAAGGTTTCATTGTTAACCCTGGATCTCAAGAGTCCGGATTGCTGTTTAGAAAGTTGTAGATCACTTAGTTCCTTCTGTTCTATAAGATGAGGTGAAATGTACTGAGATTGAGGGTAGTACTCTTCTTATTCACTTGGTGGTGTTGCTGAATCTGATGAAATATTATGAGAGGACAGGCAAACCTTCACCATGAAGTACAGCCAGATGCACTGAAGACACGTTTGGGTAATTTATTTATGTCTAGGTTTGTTTGAATATGTTGAACCTTTTGTGAGGATGAAGTAACAGTCTGAACTATTGTCTTTTAGCTCACACCAAACAATTGGAACAGCAAATGGCATGCTCGGTGCTTTCCTTTCAATCATTTTTAGAGTAATGGTAAAGTTATGCAGGCAAGATGCAAAATGTTTATTTTAATTACAAAGAGTACAATTAAAATATAATTTATATGTTTTCTTAACTAAGTCAGTGACCGGATTTTTTGAGCTTTTAGAGCAAATTACACAACGACAAAGTTTACCAGGTGTCATTTCTACTTACTTCTAAACACCATAAAGTTTCACTATCTCACAAAAATACAGATTAAGCTGAGGTAACTATGATAAAAATTGCATCTTGCATGTTTCAAAAGTGCTAGACCACAAAGCATATTTTGGAGAACATCTTGTCATCTAGTGACTAACATTTTAAACGACCACGAGTCCCATCTAGTGATTATTTTTAAAACTTCTACCACTAAAATACTTATAATAAAACATTAGCAAATAAAAGAAAAAACACAAATAAAATATGTAAACAAAATAACAGAAAATAGCGAAAGTCAAAATAAAATATCTAAATACCTAAATTACTCAAAGCTTACACATTTTAAAAGGCAGATTCGAATAATTTATTAAAATATGACACCCTATTATATATATTACGTGGAGCAATACGAGCAAATATTTTCAGAAATTCTCTACAACAACGAAAGGAGTTGATTCATTTTGCTTTTATAAATTTACTCAAAAGAACATTTTTTATTTCTATATAAAAAATATTATTCCTAAATTTCTGAACAATTTCTCAAATAGTGCACAGACATGAGGAATGAAATAAAGCAACACATCGAAAAATGCGGCACTTTAGTACTGACCTGGGTGGTCTCTTTCCGAGGATGGCATGTACACACACAAAAAAAAAAAAAAGAAAAAAAAAAAGCAATATTTCCTTCTAGTTTACAATTCATACGCATGAACATACTAAAATGAACAAAATTCCATTGAAAAGTGTTCTTCCGTGATCTTGTTTGATACAAAAACACTTTTCAGTAGGTAAGCTTTGGCACTAAAAGTCGGAAGTATTTTTATTATATATGCAATTGTTAATCTTAGGCGTGTATGCACACATATCGCTTATTATTCAAATGTATTTTGAAAGCATGTTTTTATATTATATAATAATGTCTTGTTGTCACGTCAATAATCAAAGCAACAATTCTAATTATTTATCTATTTTTGAAGAAAGGTCTTCACATTTTAAAATTACAGGGTTCAACCTACACTTTGCCAAAACACTTTATTATTGGGGATTTATTAAATGCTATTGCTATCAAGCGATACCAAAATATTTTTTTCACCTTCCAAACACTCATGTTCCTGCACCAACGTTCTGTAGGTTAATCATCCTGAAAACATTTGGCATTCTGCATTTGGTACTGAAAGATTTGTATAAGTAACAAAGTTGCTTGTTACCTCCATTTATTTCGCTTTTGCCAAAAGCACGAAATGAGAAATGGTTGCATTGTTTGGTGTCCGCCCAATCAACATTTGCAAAAACGGGAAATATTTTCCAAATTCCCTTCCATTTCTGTTTCCGTCCTTCTCGCATACGTTGGTGGATATCCTGATCTAGTTTTATTAAATGAATGCAAAACAAGAGCTAGGCGCCACAACAAAACATTCTGCTACTTTCAGTCACCCCTCCCCCGCTACTATGGAGACAGAGGGCTTTAGTTTGGAAAATAACGCACCGGAGGCTGGGCATCGTGCCCGAACTGGCCGGGACAGGCATTGCCTTTAGCTATCTGCATCCCCAAGGGAGGGGAAAGAGGGTGTTGTGGGGTTAATCCCATAATTACTGGTCACTCCCTGATTAGCACAGTGCCATGCAGTGTAGTTCAAGCTCCTCTGTACACCCTATATATATCCACGGTTTATGGACCGAGGTAGGTTCTCCTTGAACCTGGCAGTTCCGATCTCTGCTTCCGTCTTTAAACAGCTGAGATGTACATTCAGTAAATGAACAAATTTATTCATAAGCAGAGGGGGTTAATAAAAGAAATTTGTACAAATATAAAGAAAATATCGTACGAAAAGATATGGGCGAATGTAAGAAATCAAAGGCGCTATAATAGCTTAAGGAAGATTTCATGGAATGTCAAACCGCCACGGGTGGCCGAGGTCGTTAAGGCGCGGACTTGTGAGCGGGAGATCTGGGTTCGAATCCCGCCTGGGCCGTCCTCCCTGACTGGGGTTTTCCCAGGTTTTTTCAGTCCTCATAACTGGCAAATGCCGGGGAGGTACCCTAAACTTAGGCCTGGAAAGTTTCCTTCTTTTAAAAGTATCCTTCCACAATATATCATTTCATCTCGTGTATCATCAGTGTCCACCGTCTGTGGTGCCTCGGCAGTAAAAACGGGCGTTAAACATTAGTCCCAAAAAATGGAATGTCAATTATTTTTTGTTCTGCTGTTTTTTTACAGATTAATAAGAAACTTTATTTCTATGTGCAAATTAACAGCAAGCTATTTTTATTTGTTTTGTAAGCACGAAGAAAAATATATTTCAATTCGACTATTAGTAATCTTTTATTTGTTCAATATGAGGCAATATTTAGTTATTTTATATAAAATTTCCTATTAATAGCTTATACTAATATAACTTATTTATGTTACTCTTATATATTTGAATTATCTTAAATTTTGTAATTATTATATTTAATTTTATCACAGTAACAGCATTTTAAACATTTTTATAAGAAAAAGCAAATTTACACCTATTTACCTATACCTAATTTGTAGCTAAATGGAACATTAAAATTCATAGACATTTACATTTAGATAATGAGAGCATGAGAAATCCACAACCAACATTTTATCTCGTATTGCATGTTAATATAAACCTTAAATATTAAAAAACAGAAACAAATCAACATTTTCTAATTTTTACAAACATTTCAGTACAACCTTGCTTTGGCTTAAAACCTACATTGTTTTTCTGTATTTCCTACTGAATTTGTAAATATCATTGCTCAATTGTTGGACAAGCTATGAGCAACCTAGTTTTCTTGCAGCATTTCATTTTCTTCAATCAATAAAAAACCGTCGATTCCCTCTCGGGCTTCTTTAACAGTTTTGACTTTATAATGTATATTTCTTTCTCATTTAGAATTATTTTAGGTGTAATTCTCTTTTCATCACGTAATCTCATTTTAATTAGAAAAAATTCATGACTGTCATCTATATGACTTTCTTTAGCTTTAATCAGTTTTGGAAATGTGAAATATTCTTCCCAATTATTCTGCCTCTCATACCACAATCAGGCCATCTTATTATCTGACATTCGTTTAGTTACTCGACGTAAATCGGCTTACAATAAATCCACTTGAGATACTAAGAAGGCATGTACATAAAACCCTGGCAATAACATACTGTTTGATACTCCTAAGTTTATTTAAGAAACACAATTTTCAGCTATTAATATTTTAATTAAAATATAAAAAAGTTAATATCAAGTATACTTATAAATAGTGGCATTACCTTTAAATTGAGAATGTTGTTATTTTTAAATTATATTAATAAACACAGGAGAAGACTTTTGCATCTTTAGTAAGTTCTCGTATATTGATCATAGAGCTTTCTAAATTTCTCTACATGCATATTTTGGTGTTCGTTTCCGCAAATGTTAGAAATAGACAGCACAGTTAAAAAAAAAGATAAAATGGCAATTAAATCTTTTTTATACATCTATAAACACACGAAGAACAAGAACAAGTATGGTTGCAAAACGGTAGTCACTAGCACTGGTGTAAAATTAGCAACACATCTATATCTGTTCCCCCCCCCCCCTAGAATCAAGACTTAAACATAATCCGCTTGCCATATTTATCATCTTTATACCAGTTGTTGATGTAAGCGAGAGACTGCTCCAAGGATGTAAAGAAACGCTTTCCTGTGAGTGACTCTTTTATTCTGGGATTTGATTGATTTTATTTATGGACGCTCTTTAACAACTCAGGTCATCAGCGTCCCATTCTATTCAGGGCGTGAAGCGGCCGACAAATTTTGCTCACAGGCCTCTCTTTCAGGCTTGAGGTTCTTTTTCGTGCCGTAAATGTACGACACGGGACCCATGGCTTTACTTCCCTTCCGAAGGAAGCCATACTTACGATTTTTACGCCCGAAAAAATCCATCGGTCCTGGCCGGGTTCGAACCCGCGATCTTGGGTTTAGGAGGCAAGTATGATAACCACTACACCACCAGGACCGACATGTTCGCGAACCATTCGTAAGAATCAACTCCTCATATCAGTATCGTTGACTGAGCAATATCATGCAGTGTTTCAAAAGTCGAAGATGATATGCTAATACGCCGTATTGACATTTTTGCCTGGTTTTTTACTTCGTATGCCAGCAATCAACGCCAATTTCTGGTGGTGAATAACAGGTATGAAGCTTCAGATCGTAAGATCATTTTCACCATTACCCCAGTACGATTATTCTATCAATGAATGTGCATGAAACTTCCCTGGGGCAGTGCCCAAACGGTCTGCTGCAACGGCATAACGTAGGTTATCATTTCTAACCATCGATAACAAGACAAGATAACCAAAACAAAGTCTTTCAACAGAAGTCAGTGTGTTTTCTACCTTATGAAGCATTGTTATTAATACCTCTGAAGGCAACTTGTAAGCAGATTGCTTCTCTCTTGTAAAACATTATTATACTCTAATAGCTTTGAAGTCAATTTGTAAGCAGGGTTTCCATCATGTGAAACATTGTTATTTAACCTCTGAAGTCAATTTTGTCATTGTCCATTGGCTATTCAGCTAGAAGATTGAATGAACATCATATAGTGTGCTGCAGTGTCATGGTGACACATCCTTCACACTCACATCTTTATAGAAACAAAGACACCCAATGTGCCACCGTTTTGATATACATTGACTAATGCCACATTCTTTAGCCTCTCTTCCACGTGACAATCCATGTGCGTTATTCATATATAGAAAGAATAATTTTATGGAAATGCTCTTTGACACCACTACTTCAGATCTCCATCTGTAACCTGTACAATAGCTGCAATAGGTACATTTATTAGACCAGTCTTCCTGTACCGATACTAACCATCACTTGTTACTATGCAATATGGTAAATGTGTTGACATTAACTTTTAAAAGCATAAAAATAATACATTCCGCATAAAGAAGTCGCGATATTGCTAAACGAATACTCCCTCTGTCTGCGTCTTCAGAGGCTATGGTACCAAAAGGCTGAAATTGCTTTCTATCACGAAACTCTATCTGTTTTATGCATGGTATCATGCGTTTCCCCAACGTTAGTTTATTTTATATTTTCCATAGAGGATACATATGCCCTCCAATTCCCTCTTCCTACTTTTATTTAAATTGTGTGGGGGAAATTAAAATATAATACCACAACATAAAGGTGTACAAGGGAAAAACTCCCAGGCGTTTCCGTTTTTAACAAAGTAATTCTGTTTACCAGAGAGAGAATATAAATGAGGATAAAATGCTTCTCAGAGATATGCAAAATAAATCGTTCCATGCTAACGATTACGTTGATACATGGTATAAATGTGGATATATGGTGGAAGAAAAATGCTTGGATAATTTTATTAGCTTTTTTTTTTTCCTCGTACATAGACGTGAAATGAAGCTTGATACGGCATCCTCTAAAAGAGCAAAGCTATCGGGTGTTATCTGTCTGGTTCCCATGTTATGCATAAATAACATCACATAATATCTATGAACAAATGTAGTGCCTTCAACTTTTTACTTGGCTGTATTTATGCAACCAAAATATTAATTTGTTATCAGTTTCTTTGATAGTTTCAACTGAGTGGTTTTTTTTTATCAATTGCGCTTTTGTTATATTAATTCGAAAATTTGTTTAATGAACAAATAACACTAAAAAGTATCGTGGATTATAGAAACCGAACTCTTCAGTCGATTTTAAAAACATAACCATCATTTTATTGTTTTCACTTATGTACTAAACTTAGTCAGTTACGAAACGGTAACTTAAAATAATGAGCTCATAGGTCTAGGGGATTCGATTCCTGGCAGCATACGGGAAATGTGCTAGATCTATGAGCTTCGTGGAAAGTTACGAAATGGTGAATCTTGTCTAGAAAACTGATGAAGTAGTTGCGGTGGCGGTTTTTTCACCTCATCTCTTAATAACATCTTTGAAGAGAAAACTGACTCGGCACGTTTTGGCTTTTTTAAACAAATTGTCATTCCTTTAGCTAAAACCCTAAAAGCATTTTTCATTGTATAATGTTTTGTTTTTTTTCCGACCTTTTAAATATTAAAAAATAGTTTCAGTTTCACAGAGAATTAATTTGTTTATTTCCATAGTATTTTGTTTTGTTTCTTTTTTCGGAATATTTTAGCGTTATCTAGACATTTGCAGCACTAGTCAGAAGACAAAATAATTAGCTAAAATCCACATTGCTATTACAAAAGTAAATCTCATAAAATAAAGATAATCACGCAATACGAGTAAATATGGTGGTTAATTACACCATATTTACTCGCACACCGCCAATTTTCTCACCAATATGTACGGGTAAATCTGATAATTGCACATCTCATTAAAGGTCGATGTAAGATGGGTAATTTCACGATCAAAAATGTTTTTATGAAACATTTATTACTTTAACACTAGACATAACATTATCCAACCCACTCAGTGATCTGATCGTGCAGAAAATATGTTCCTTCCGCTTTATCGGCCATTGCTTGGCAGGACGGAAAATTCGCGACGCATCAAGAGAAATCCGTTGATCGCTCATTTTAAACAGCGTACCGGCCGGTATTCACTGGTATCACACCTTCCCTCCCGGTTCCAAGCTACTGATTTATTACACACACGTGTAGTGAATGCAGGAATGGGAGAAGATAACGAACGATACATAGCCTTTTGTTAAAATGCAACGCTCGGGAATGCTAATTTTCCAAAATTTAGTAAGTGCAAGCTGTTCTTGTATTCAAGACAAAGAATTCCGTTTAAAATTAAAAATATACAGTTCCACATTCAATGATAAGTTTTACAGGGATTGCATATCGATACTCAAGAATTGATATTAGACACCTTTGTTCATGTACTCGATATTTTTCGATGATATGTTAATACAATAATTGTTTATTAATACTCTGAAATTTATGTACATTTTAAATGGTTGCAATTAACATGTGTCTCATTTACAATTTCCTAAACAGCATGATGCAAATAACAAGAAATTGAGTGCTCTTGCAAGCCCGATACCATAATAAAAGCGGCCCCTCTTTGTATACTTCTGCAGATGATCTGGTGACAATACCTCTTCGATACAACGTTATTTAAAAATCACGTACTTGAAATTGCAGTTTGAGGTAGGTATATTCGAACGTGCTACGTGATAATTTCTAACACCCCTATTTTCCTAACATGGAAAAACCACACTGCGCCTACAAAATACTTTTAGTTTTGAGTTTGACCAACAGATAATATGAGTGAAGTTTGAAACTTCAGTTTTCAGTTGATTCCTAAGATTAATAACCGCAATTACCGCATTTGTAAACAGTTCAGCAAGATAAATCTCACAGCACTAGACACAAAAATCAGGTCATAAAATTGTTTTTACAACTATGTGAGTAAGAAAATTTCCGATCCAGTTGTTTTATGTGTAAATATTCTCAAAAAATTAAATGAGAAATTTAAAAACTTAATTTGTTTGGCAAATTTTCTCACTTGCGTTCAACATAAATAAATTTGAATTTAAAATTTGTTTAATACATATTATGCTTGGATTCTTTAAACTTAGGATGGGGAGAAAATTATCTGGTGCAGCCGCCCTCGCCAGGGTAATGGTTATATTTCTTATTATTCAAGAAATTCCTGGACTTATTTATATGTTCTGAATAGCAATGCTACTTGATTTTTAAAACAACTAGCCATTAGGCCAATTAGGGCGGTACACAGCAATGTTTTCTAGAATATTAATAAGTATTATTATATGCTGTTATTTATTGCGTATTACCTTAATTACACCCTTTCATTCCTTTATATGTATTAAGATCTTTAGGATTATTAGACACCTCCAAGTGCGCTAGTCGATATCGATGACGCTACTAGGCCCTGCCACAGGTTTACACATGTAATCGCAACACTTTTACGTTTGTTATAGTACTAATTTTTGGTAATATCCCCACACCTTAATTAAAACTTACATAATTGAAATCTATGTTGAGGGCAATAATATGCAGAATCTCTGTCATAAATATTATTCGTTAAGGCAGATAAAACTCTGTCAGGTGCTTAGGTTATTGGAAGTCTAAGGGCAGAAAATATTACTATAGATTCGTGGCTGGCATTAGGCACCTCCTTCAAAACAGGAGAACAGATGAAGTAGTTTGTGTTATATACGCAGTTTAAAAAAGTCTGCTGGATTTACCTGCATCTTCGCCATGAAAAGGGTTTCGCTACCTCTTGTTAAGCGTGCGCAAATGCTCCTTTGGTAAGTAACGCGCGGAATGTGAACCCTTCGACATCTGATGGTGTTAATGTGGTCAGTACTACGCTCCAGTGCCTTCAACCCCAAAGGAATGTGTACCTCAGCCTTACAATAGTTTAATCTAAAATGGTATCATCGCAAATCTACATGGTCCATTGTCAGAGTATTGGTCGTTAAGTATTTTCAGAACCTGTTTGCGATAAGATATTTGGTGGTTTTCCTCAGAGCAGTTTTAGTACTTCTATCCTAGACTCATCAATTTATTCTCATCAACATCATGCCTTGAGATTTAAGTTATGATAGGGTATTAGTTATACAGAACAAGCCAATAATACTCACAGCATTGGAACTGTCAGTGTACTTCACTAATATTATTACAGTCCAAAAACGTCTTCAGTATTTCTTTCATTATAATTATTACGCAGAGTTTATATCTGATTCAGCTGCTGCACAAACGGGCGTGCAGGGCTTGCAGAGCAGTAATCATGGATAGTATGATCCAAATACCTCACTCTTCTAGTCGAAGAATATCCAGGAAAATGTTTGGAGTACAAGTCTCAACAGGTAAATTTCCTGCCTACCTAACAAAAAGAGCTTATAAAAGTGTCCACCTTCTTATTTTCCACCAATATCAAGCTTCACCCTATGTAGCAGTTAAGTCCAAGTAGGTAATTACATTCGCCACATCATCCTGGCTGACTTTCGGCTGCCGTTGATTCTTATCCCCAAAATACGAGTACATGTTGATTATCTTTTTTTAAAAGAGAGCTTCTCCACTGCATTGAAAGTTGATTTGAACAATAGGTAAGAAAGAGTCATCAAGAGCACTTTTCTATATCATGTCGCCATTAACCAAACCAATGAGACCATACATGCCTTCTCTCACACGGTTCCCGTAACATCAGCGATACTACAAATGATTTCACAAGAAATGCAAATATCTTGCGTAAATGCATTGAACGCAGATTACGTTGTTTAAAATGTACAGCTAATTTTTTATATTTGTTTCATTACCATAAGAGGTAAAACTTTTCAGCAATTTTGACAAAGAGCCTCCCCCCCTACAATCTTACAGATGTTAAAAAAAAAAAAAAAAAAAAACAAGCAGACTACGGTAATGTGTTCAAATGCAACTCTATACTTTTGTCACATTAAAGATTTGCAACCACACAGCTTCACTTCTAACTGTCGGACAGCGATCCAGAGTTGACATAATACAACATCATCGATCGACAAAGCACTGTGATCTTTCGCTGCTGTACTTTGCGGGCATAGTGGAGCTTGGATGAGACTTAAGTGGCCACCTCTGCCCTACAGAAACGTGCAATGGTTACTAAAATTTAATATCCATTTTTACTTAACATAAGATTTTTTAAAAATCGTTTATTGCAAATGATCTAAAATAAAAGCAAAATTTCCTAACATTAACCAAGAAAAAATTATTTGCTTCTGCAGCAGAGTGGAAATTTCCAAAAAGCAACTCTGAATGAGCAGATATTTCGAAACAGTCTGTACATGGCTGGAAGCAGGATGTGATGGGTGGAGAGTGGGGAGGGGAGGATGCAGCTGTTGTACCGAATGTTACTATTATGATTGCCATCAGACGGCTTTTAATGTTCATTATCGCCAATATGGAAGTGCCGTAGTTTTCATGAACGATATTTCCGAGCGTTCTTTTGTTTCTCTCTCTCGCAAAGGTACCTGGCAGCATGGATTTCACGTCTGTTTTGCAACAGCTCAATGAAAGAGTTATGATTTAAAGAAGCACGTCCGTGCATTGGAATCTCATCCACCTACAGCGCATTCTTGTTCTCAATTTCACTTGTTTCAAACATGTAATACTTTTAGGAACACGCTGCGTATTTTCAGAGTCAATATCACCAAGCGTATACGTCGAAAACTAGCTATTAGAAATAATTTGAAAATATTCTCTTTCTGTAAAAATGTACTGAAATATCCGTATTAATTCGTGCAGTAATTAATTAAACATTCGTTATATAATAGACGAAGAGTCAAACTTATTTTTTTTTTTAAATTATTGAATTAAAATGCTGTATAATTTGTATTATTCTTTACGTTCAATATAAGTTTCTAAGTACATGTTTCTTTTTCTCAAAATGAAGAGGAAACTTCATTTTTTTTTTTTTTTCATATTTTGTACAAGCTTAAACTTTTGACACAGTCTTATTACACGACAAAAGAGTTTGCTTACATCCCCATGGTACATCTCCGTACTAAATGTTGCATGTGTTCATCATTTTGTTCTTGTATAAGTAACAGTATTTCTTCAATGCTGTATACAGCAGCTCCTGAATATCTGTTACAGTGTGTACTCCGTTATTATCCAGGGATCTCTGAAAATAATTCAAATTGTAAGGGTCATTTTTAAATCATTTTGGACACGAAACTGTCGAAAATCTGCTGAAAATGCACCTATGTTCATTATAATATTAATAAGCTCGATACAGATGTTTAGAAGTAATATATTTCATTTCAAAAACAGAAATTAATAAACCACACTTTTACTTACGATGTAAATCTGTAATTCAATCATAACTATCAGAAATAATGTTTATTTTTCTTTCTTTAAAGTTTTATTCTTGCTTATTATTTATTTGTTTTAACTTTGATTTGTATGTAAATTTTTGTTGTTTAAAATGTTCTTTAACTGGTTGTCACGGTGATGTAGGAAAATCCCCTTTGGTATGTAATAAACAAGTGCCAGTTTTAAGCTTGTGCGGAAAATAAAGCAATTTTGAATAATTAAAATTACCTCTTTCTTTTGAAAACATTTTTTCTTTAACAGCTCTTCTGGTTGTGTACGCAGACTTTCGTCCATCTCTTAATCAGAAGTGAATTTATTGCTTTTCATTACCTCTTTGAGTGGAATTTGCCGATAGAAAAAAAAATCATGCTTAGATGAAAAAAATGTTTTCCGTTGCATATTTCATTTTTAATTATCGTTTCAATTTTTTTGAAGAAAACGAGCTATGAGATGATCTGTAATTAGAATAGTCATTTTATTAGTCTTAAAGCATCTGAGAAGTTTCATTCTTTTAAATGTTATGCATATGGTAAGTATGTTTAAAATAAGATGAACTAATAGGTGCAGAAAATAATTCAACATTTTTTAATATTCCTGAGAGAAATTTAGTTCTTAAGCTACACTTTCCGTGTGAAATCTTTCCAACAAATAAGATATTTTTTTTTTGTTTGATTTATTTAAGGACGCTCTTTAACATCTCAGGTCATCAGCGTCCCATTCCATTCAGGGCGTGAAACGGCCGATAAATTTTGCTCAGAGGCCTCTTCTTTCAGGCTTGAGGTTCTTTCTCGTGCAGTAAATGTACGACACGGGACCCACGGCTTTACTTCCCTTCCGAAGGAAGCCAAACTTAAGGTTTTTACGCCCCGAAAAAAAATCCATCGATCCTGGTCGGGTTTGAACCCGCGATCTTGGATTTCGGAAGCAAGTATGGTTACCACTACACCACCAGGACCGACAACAAATAAGATGACTTCTGATAACAAAAAGGTCAGGTGGTAGCACATTAGAATGTGGTAACATTCAATTATTTTTTTTTGTTTTTATTGAGTGACTATAAGATAAAGTCATGTATAATGCATTCAAGGGTTGTGCAATGATTTTTCCCCCAAATATTATGCTATTGCTGTTTTATTATATTTTGGATTTAAAAATGCATAAAATTACGATATTAAGAAACAGTATTTTAAAAACATACATAAAATAAAATACAAATGAATTCTGAGAATTTAAATGTTTTATAGATGTATGCAATTTGTGTCAACTAACGCGAAAAAAATTATCAAACCAAGTCATAAATCTTAATAAATCATAAAATCGACTGGACAAACAACTTGAGGCTGCAAATAAAAGGATGCCCCATACTGTTCGAAAATGTGAATAATAAAAGGGTTATATAGACAGAGCAATACTACTCTCAAACCCATAAAGGTACACAACAGCACTTGCCTTCCACTGCTTTCGCTTCTAAAAGCTTTTGGAGAACAATTTTATTGGTTCGCCCAGGTTATTTCCGTATATGGGACGCTGAACATCATAAAGTACCCCATCCGTATCTATCTCTCATCTCTCGACATACACACGATGAATCATGTCGGAGCCATGACAAGCGAGGGTTCTCGTTGACCCCTACGAGGCACGAACTCGCAGTCATCCAGCCTAATTACCCACTGCCGCCACAGCGTGCTCCGGGGCTGAAGTGGGCTACGAAGGGCCACATTATTACCCCGCAGTAGGATGGGGATGTGGGAATGGTGCGCCCCGGAGCGGCGAACATTGTTTCGCTCTCAGACGTCACGGCTCGTTGGGTCTCCCCTGCCGAGCCCCCAACCCCTTTGCTCAAATGAAAGTGCAAGTCCACATCTCTCCCCCTCCCCCCGGCATAACTAACTACAAACACGACTCTCGTATATTTATACCCAAGCTGTCATGGGTATGGGCGTAAAAAAAGTTTACCAAGAGATTCCTTAGCGTACATGCCAAATCTCCCAGGACATGAACAGTGTCATTAGTATATTATTTTCTGAAAGAAAGAAAATAAATATATGGTATTATAAACACTGTACAAGGATTACGATCATCGTACATGGTGTGAGAACCTATATGGGCTCTTAAGAGTATTTTAGAAACCCTAGATATTGTTGAAGCTGCATATATTGGGTAATAATGATAAATGTTTTAATTAGTTTTGATTCATTTTGAGTTTACACTAACATGCAGTGTATAGAGCATGAGAACTCTTGGAACTCACATTCGGGAAGTTCAACGGATTCAAATCTGTTAGGGCCGCTCATCCTTGACCTTATTCCTGGTTTTCCCTGGTTGCTTAGGCCAATGCTGAGATAGATTTTTACTTTCCGCGAATTTTCTGCCTTCCCCTTTATTGTTATTTTATTCTATTGGGTCTTTATGAGAGTCGCAGCCAGGGCGAGAGGCTGGCGCGGTCCTGAGCTTTGTAAAGGCTTCTGTTCCGACATTTGGTACCTTCTGAAGGGCGGCTCCACCTTGGAAACAATGTTAGGGAACCCGCCTACGTCCGCGCAGTCATCGCCCGGTGTCTCCCGTACCTCATCCCTTCCTCCCGGAGGTACTCCCATTGGGGGCGTAGGCACAAATGGCCAGCCCTGAGCAAGGCTAAAAAAATGAAACATTCTCTTTCACTCCAAACAATACAACTTGTAATGCGGCAAAATTTGTTGATTGCGACTTTCTTTAGCCGTAGCACGGGTATATAAACTTTTGTGCAACTAAACGTTGCCCTCAAGACTCAATTATCTTAGAGCTCTCAAGCACTTTTTACCTTCAAACTGTAAAAGAGTTCCAAGCTTTCTTACAAAAATAATTAAATATGCAAAAAATATTTTTGAATTGCTGTTACTAATATGATAATATTAAGATAATGCAAAAATAATATATAGCTATTAAAATAATTGCAATGAAGCTAAATAGTAATGGGGTATGTTGTGTAAATTTTGTTAGTGCACAAGACTTTCAGTGTAAGCATTTCATTATAAAATAGATCAGAATTGCTTGAACATTCCTAATTTTTAAGATAAGCTTAGAGTTAAAATAAAATAAAATGCATTAGATTTAAATGTATACCAAATTTAAAAATATGCTATTCAGAATTTAAATATTTTGACATTTTAGTACAAACTTGCTGCAACAGCTTTGTCTCCATTTTTATAAAGTCAGTTATGTTGTGCATTGTAAACATTTTCTTTCAGACCAAGTGAGAGCAGGCAGGAAGATTTGTCGTACCCAACTACGAGATATCTTTTTTTTTTTTTTTAGAAGTATTGGCAAGTCAGTTTTTTTAGGAAGAATCCAAAGGCTGATTTGTCCCGTTAGTGTATCTAATGGTTTAACAGTATGGTATATTTTTCGTTTATGGTATTACGTATTTTGAAGTAATTTTAGTTTTATTATCTACTGAAAACGGAATCAGACAATCTTATAATTAAAAAAAACTACACGTTCATCGTTCGGCCACTATGTCTGTTAGGTTACTGAGTTCCACACAAAATCATTTCCACAGCTTCAAAATTCCTTCAGTTTGCCTGCACTCTTATATTGCTTCTATAATAAGCTTATGCTCTCAGACATCTGTTTATTGTTTATTACATTTAGCAGAGAAGATTACGCTTGAAAATTGTCAGCGAAAATATCATTTGCACGCGACATCTCACCAAACTACACATTGCATCGGTCTAAGACGAATCTCTGACGTATAAAATCGCAATATTCGAGACGGGCAATATGTTTCTTGAGTTGCATCCAGTCAAAAAGAATGAAAGCTACTGAAACATTAAGAAATAAATTTATTGCATTCACAGTCAAGATTATATCCTTATATTTTAGTTTAGTCTAAAAATTACATCTTTATTAACTTTCAACTTTTTGTTTTATGTGATGATATGTAACGAGATATAAATTCCAAATTGAATTATAAAATCAATGAATGAATATTTTTTTCATTTTCATTTACAGTATCGCATACACATTAAGACATGAAAATAAATTGTGTAGTATTAAAAATACTAAAAATATTTGTGGAAGATAAGGAAAAGTACAATTAACTAAGTTTTGTACCGTAATAACAAAGAAAATACCAGTATGTTAAGGATACTGATAGCTAGAGACATTAAGGAAACGGATAGATGTTATAATCACTTATTAAATTATGAAATATCTATTATTATTAATGTTGTTGCTGTATATAGTTCACTAACGCCGGTATATACAATACTGTTGCATACAATGAAAGCTGTTTAAAAGTCCCGAAACTTATGTAGGCCGACCATCGGACCTATCTTCCTCTAATCATTGAGATTTCCACAGAGTAGGGCAGTTATTGTGAAGTCGTAGCTGAGATTTCTTTAAATAGTTGAGTGTTGTGAAATGATGAGATATTCACTATGTCGTCGTACACTCGTCTTCAAGGCATACATCAGGTGTAGAAAGTCATGTGGCAGAAAGGGACAGAAATTTCGGCGTAAATTTCCTGGCAGCCCTATTCCAACACGAAAAACAATATTACAGCTAGTGCAATAGTTTAATTAAACAGGTTATTTGACTGACCGGAAAAAAATGGATGATATCATGTGCCAAAAGAAGAAAACCATGACGAAATAAGCTAAAGGAACTTAAACATTCCAAACGGAATTAGATAAATTATTGTTAGAAAACTGACGCGTGTTAGTTTCGTAAGTTCATGTGACTTGTGAGTAAAGAAAAATCACATACTGTAGGAAGGTAACAAGTTCTATTATTTAATAGGTTGAGTCTAAAGTTTTAAAAGTTAAGTGTTTGAGAGCCGCGAGTCTACGCAAGAAAATACCGGCGGCAACGCGGGGTTTGACTGCCGACCAGTTGAACTATGTATCGGGACATTTAAACAGCTCTTAATGTATAAGCCAATTACGAATTAGGAAATCATCAAAAAAAAATTTTTTACTTCTCCTTTTCCTCTCCTTTCCTTTCAGCTTATAAATATACTTTAATTTGCAAATGGCGGTGCTAAAATAGCTAAAATACCATGTAACGCTAATTTCTTACTTACTGAAATAAGTGAACTGGTAATTCATACTGACTTTTAAAAGTGATACCCTTGCGCGTTCATAATGATGATAAAGAAAAACCATAGTTGAATGAAATAAGAGAACTAAAGTCAATTTGCAGAATAGAGGAGGGGGGAGTAATTATACTAAGTTCTATGTAGGATATCATAAATTGGCTGAAAGAAATTTAACTGCCTATACCGAATATTTCCATATGACAAAATAAATAAAACTATACAAATCGCAAAAAAGCCAAGGAACAGTAAGCTAAAGAAAAATGCTTTGTTAAAACTTAATCCTATTCACAAAACATTACAACAATAAGTTCTACAAAGTCACTTCTTAAAGTTTATAATTACACGAAATGGGAAAATAATGTGGCACTAGGTCTGTTTTGGGACAAAACTTAAGTACTTTCGTATTATCTATTGTTTGTGTGGGCCTGGTGTTATTGCAACAGAATGCGTTCAACTACATTTACTGTTAATTGCTCCAAAATGCGAAACTTGACAGAGTTGAAATAGGGCAGATTAGTGTCCGTTTAGCAGGAGCAAATGGCTACATGTATCGGGAATTACAGTTTCCATGGTTATGTCTGCAAGAACAGACAGCACCATTAAGGGAACACACAGTAGGCGCAATGGCGAATCATTCTTATCCTCAGCTTACCTGACCCGATAGGCTGAATCTCGATTGCATACCAATTGAGAATAATACCATGAAAAAAATTGGCATATAATGATGAAACATGAAACGCTTAGAGAAAACAACAAAAAGACAACCTTAAAACTTTAATAATAGAGCAAATGCATAAACCTATTGTTATAAAAATATCAAATGAAAGAACCACGTTTACAAGGCAAGTTTTGAAAATATCATTTTCTTGGAGGATGCTAACTTTCAAGCCGTGTCATGTATCAGTGATGTTTAATCTTGGAAGTATGCTGGAAGGAAAAATCCAGCATATGGTCATAGAAAGGTAACTTTACAACATGGGAGAATAGTGGTTTGCAGTATTATTGTAGTTTATTGCACAATAATAAATGGATGTGTTAAACAGATTAAAGCTCTGAAAAACACACAGTCGTGGTAAAACATAAGTTAGCTGTATACATCCAAATTATGTAAGCGCAGTTCAGCAACTGTTTTACTATATATAAAATTCCTGAAACATTAAAATTGGAATTTTAAAACTTTGAAACTATGACACGTTAAATGTTTGTAGTTTTGAAACTGTGAATCTTTGAAGTTCTGCAGTTTTGAATCTTTGCACATTTACTAAGCAATATGTAATCATATCCTTCGCAAATACTTGCTAGGACACAAACATATTATTAAATATCCCGCTTAGACGATGAATAAGACTTGAATGCTGCCTAGTGGTTACAATGAATTCAACACATTGGCTTAAAAATAACGTTCTCTCCTAATCTAAAAGTATTACAAATGAAACTTTAAACCAGTATAGTACAACGCAATTACCAACTTTACTCTAAAATATTTTATGTAGATAACTAGGTGTATATGACGGAGAAGGCTCCGAATCTAACAATTTAGAAGTTACAGTCGAAAAGTCTATTTCACTCCTCCGCACCGGAGTGTTCTGCTGTGTGTTAGAGAAGGGACGGAGAACACATCAAAAGGCATGACTACGACACCGGTTCACCTCTGAGATTGAACAATTACAAAGAACTATTCTGTGAACCATGCTGACGTGGACAGTTGGGCAATAGTGGAAGAGGCAAATAGAGGCATTAGGAATCAAAGGTATGAGCGCAAGAATGGTTTTTCAGGTCTTTTAAAGCATATGTCCTAACTCAGACGCCTCACAATGGTGTTAGTGATATCCTGAATGCTATTCCGACGATATTCATGCACAGTTCGTCCACATTTTTTTGGATTATGCGCTGTTAAATGATCGCCCTGACATCTCGTGTCTTCCTATAATGTTCTGCCATTCTGGAAAAGGGAGTGCCACTCTAAACTCTCATTACGCTACCGTCATAAACCTGAGAATTATTTTAAAGGTCTCTGTTTCAAATTTGCCGAGTTTAACGCAGAATTTGATGTTCTTTCTCCTCTTGTTTGCATTCCACGACGAAATCGCAAAATCTTCTCATGCAAGTGGTGGCAAAATCTTGTGTAGCACAACTTCCATTGTTCATCGAACGAAGTTACTTGGCACAATGACTAGTGAAGGTCACAACCCATATTTGCTGAACACACATCCCTATGCTCTGTTTTGTGCTATATGCCTAGTGCTGTAAACTTTTGATATTAGTTTGTACTCATTCAATTACTTATTAAAAATATAGTCTTACAATTTTTCACATTACTTTAATAATTTCCTGTATTTATAGGTCAAATTATTATAGAGTAATTCTTCCTGGCAATGATCCCTAAGCCCACTGCAGAAAAAGCACGTTTCCTGGAAGCTCGTTGTATTAATGCATTTATTAGACTCATTCTCAAAATATTTTATTGTTGTTATGTTATTTGTTTCTGAGCATGCGTTTCTTATCTCACAGAATGCCAGTACTAAAAGGAAACACGAAACACATAAAAACGGAATGTTACAGTGCAGTTTTTAATATTCTATCTCTTACCTGTAAACCAAAATTAATCCTTTGGCCCCTGCAACAAGGCTGGAGTGGATTATGTCACCTGTCCATTGCCTTGCTGCGTGGTGAAGGTAATGTGAAGAGCACATAGCCTATGTATGTGTGTAGCTGCAAGTCATGCTTCATTCAAATGTAACAAACAAAGCCAACCCAAACGAAATCAAAAGAAAATGTCAACACTGTCATCCAGTTTTCAGGAATGATCTTCAAACCATATAAACTAGCATGTCATTCTGCCATCTGTTCTATGCTTTTATATTACAGACGATTCAGCCACATTTCTGTTTTAAAATTCGTAGTTCACAAAAAAACTTCCATCGCATTTATCCTGGAAGGCTTTATTTTCATTATTTCATTAAAGATGCTCTCAGATAAAGTGATATGTGCTACATTGAAAATGGTACAAAAATAAAGATTTGATTTTTATAATTAGGTTCTGGCACTCAGAGATGAAATTAGAAATATTAAGCTTAGCATCTCAAACCCAGGATTAGTATTATGTGAACCCATACCCAATGTCATTAAATTAAATGTATTTAAGTATTAATGAACTGCTTTATTCAGTAAGTACATTGTGTGATCATAATTACGTATTATATTTCTTGCCTGAAAGTGAAGATAGACCGTTGTAGAGACAGCGACATAATTTTTACTGCTGCATTTCAGATTAACAGAATTTAAGCAAAGATTGTGGGGTTCATCGTTGAGCTTCCCGTGGTCAATATTGTACTCCACAATGAGATCACCGAAGTCACTGTCTGCGGGGGTCAAGCCTAAGGTCGCCATTTATCTCTTACCAGAAGATATGTCGCTGATGAATGCGGCATTTGTTCCCGTCCACATTACTGACATAATAATCAGGCAGATTTATTAGCTATACATGCAATTAACATACTGGTGCTGATGATTTATGCAGATAGGATGTAAATATCTCTTGATATAACCAATAGGCTGCACCACGATTTGCAAAATACTGAAGCAAATGACGTGTAAATGTACAGAGCGCTAAATTACAGCTAAAATCAATTTCATGCTAGAGGAAGTATCCGGTGCAGTTTTCATTTTCAACTGGGTAGAGTTTTTGTGGTAGAATAACGTGGAGGAAGCACATAGGTGCTTACAATTTCAGAAGAGTATTACCTCTTTGCAAGGAAATGCAATCCTGATATTTCGACCGATTTTGTTTTGTCAAAACTACTCGTAACTTCGGTTATATGTAGAACTTTAAAGTGCATTGAGCTTGCAAAGTTTTTCTGAGTGGATACAAATATTTAAACCTATACAATGGAGCACATGTCTCTTTTTTGACTGTTTCAAAATGCTATTTGTATCGTATTTAAAGATTTCTAAAACATATTCTAAAATATTTATTTTATTTAGAGAATTCACAATTTCGTTTGGTATCATATGCTACGAGATAGTATTGTGACAGAATAAATATTGTACATTAAAAAAATAGCTTTATTTAGGAAACTTAGCTTAATAATTTTAAAAAAAATGGCTAATCTAGCACTGAAAATAATTAATAGGAAATCAATTGCAGTTAGAATATTTTATAAACATCGATTTACTATCGAAATTCATAACAGGCCAAATCACATAATTATTTTTAAGCTATACAGACGTAAAACATGCCAAATTTCACTCCTTAATCGTGTTACGACGACGAGGACGACAACAACAATAATAATAATAATAATAATAATAATAATAATAATAATAATAATAATGCCCAACAAAACGCATTTCCTGTTTATGCATAACTGGAACATGAACGCAGCATTTTTTCACAAAGATCTTTCCAAATAGGGTGTTTGGGTGTTATATACTGTTAATAGTATTTTCTTCATTTATTTTCGAAATCTTACCTTGTGGCTAATATAATTAAATATCTTACTTAAGATTGGAGAATGGGGGAGCATTTTCAATAAGGCAACATGAAACAGCGCAACAACATAGAAGATTTCAATTTCTAACACCTGTTCGCAATGCTTGGGTAGTCAAGCGTTTCAAATGCCCATTGCTGCAAAGAGAGCAAGCAATTTTTCCTCGTAAGGATATCTGATAAACGACATAGTCAGCTTGTGATGTTTACATGATTTTTTATTTTTCTCTTGTAAAACAGCATTACTTTTAGCCATTAAGTTCGCATGAAAAATTACTTCAGTAGTTTTATAAGATCTTGTATTTCTGAAAATATGCTAACACTTAAATACTTAGTAATAATAATATGAAAATATTTACGATAATTTGAACTAATTAGGGTGTTGTATAGAGAAAAAAAATGAAGCAATGTAGAAGTGGTACATGATAACAATTTTACAAAAATTAATTAAAGCAAAGAATATGTTATATGATTTGTCCTGCAGAAACCGAAAATACGGTAGATACAAAGTTCAAAGAACATGCAACAACGCATAAAAGGCATATTATTTAAGCATTAATATTTTTTTCTCAATTTATGTTGTGGACACTGCTGAAATTTTAGTAGAGCATTCTATGTTTCATAACTGCTTTGTTGAGAGTTAATCATTTACTGTTATTGAGTATAATATTCATTGTTGGTCCTCAAAATGCATTATAGTAATACTCTATATTTTATTTCATACAGTAAAAGTTTAAACTGTTAATAATATCATCTGATGAATAAACTCCAGCAAGAAATAGAAAATATGCACTTCAGAATATTTATTAATGTGACATTTATTCTGAAAACGAAGACAAGAAAATATACATTTTTGTGTTTGAGCATTAAAATATATATTTTATTAATTATTATCAGTAATTTTATTTGCGAACTCTAATAAACATAAACTCAAGTACAACGAGGATTCGAACTTGCTTTTTTCCGTTCGGCAATCAGATCACACGGTCCGACCAAACACATTTTCTGTTTATGTTTAACTTGAACATGAATAGAAGGTGGCAATGTGAGGCAAGCGTCAGCGAATGCTTCTGTTGTTTTGCGAATCGAACATAGTTTCTGCCTGTTGCAACTGGTTTTCTGTGTTAGCGAGTATCATCTAGTTCAGTTAAACTGTCCATACAAAAACCAACTAAAAGCTTCTCGATAAAAGTATGCATTATATGAGAAGGGAAGAAGAGTAAAGAAATAAATATAAATGGTATAAATGGAATGAATCTGGAAAAGAAGGATAGCCCCGAGTAATCCCTAAAAATCTTAACGTCATCTAACACAAATACAAAATGTTTCATTTATCAATTCATTTAAACATTAAAAAATCGAAAATAATTTTATATTTTTAAAATGCGTATTTTAAATAATGAAGGTGCTATCGTGATTAATAATACACTTTTTCAGGAGCTTTTTAGAGGAATTTCATTGTATGTCCTTAGGAAATATCATGCTATAAAACTGTGACAATCTTAACTCACTATACCCTTGGACTGGTTTCCTAAGGACACGCCAGTACGCTCAAATACATTTACATAGGAACGTTTAAACGTGTGGAGAGAGAAAGGCAAGTGCAGGAATACAGATGGCGTTTCGAAGTTAATTTTTATATATAATGGCGTTTTCCTGAAATCTCATTTCCAGATGCCGATTCCCAACTCGGAATCTTCTATTTTCCTGTTTCTAATAATTATTTACCTTTGGTTTTCTTCGTTCAAGAGATTTTCAGCCGGGTAGCTACACTTGTGGTTTCCTGCATGAAGTCAGAGTTAACTGCTGGGAACGAAAGAAAGGACTTGGGAAGGAAGAAATACTTGCAATTTCCGTCTTGAGCTTTTCTTTTTGAAACGTGACTGTGCCGAGGAAAGGGAATTTTCTGCTAAGAGTAGTGGCAAAAGAAGCAAGAAGAAGCGTGCGGTGGAGTGCAGGTTGCGAGCACAGGAGGCTGCAAGGATACGATGATGTTAACTTTGAAGGAAGGCAGGGACTAGCAGCCTGGGATGGAAATGGTGGCAGCGGTGGGTTGGGGATGGTTTGTGGTGGTATGGTTTGAGTGAGTGGAAGGAATGGATGGGGAAGCCAAGTAGAAAGGAAAGTCTCGTCAAAGTCAGAACCAATTCCTAACGTAATTTCGGACGTTGAAATTACAGGAGGAGGTGCTCTCACACCGCGCAACGCCCTGGAGAGTGGATGCGTCCTTCACTCTTTTCCTTCCGTCTCGTGTAAGTCAATTGCTTTTAAAACACAAGAGACAGGGAACGCGTATGTGCGCGCGCACTAATGTGTAGAGATGGCACGTCCACCTCTACTACAGACCCCTTCTCCTTCCTGTTTGACCTTTCCTCTCTGGAATCGACCTAATTGCAGCCCTGGCCAAGGAATGGACCTCTTCCTAGGAAAGACGAATGGCAGAATGCACTGCAATCTTACACCCTCAGGAAGATGCCCCCTGAAATATGGCCGGTTGTGAGGATTTTGGGTTTGTTCAATTGCATTCAATATTTAAGCGAACCGATCTCAGAAAATTAAACACTGTACATTTCTTGACCAATTAACTTCCCGCTGTTTACCGTACATTAATAACATGCAATAAAAATAAGACATGCAATTTAAGATAAATCCATCAAAACTTATTGAGAACTTTTTCGTTTTTTGATATGTTATGCGCCCTGTAATTAAACGCTCCTTGCAGTGCAGTTCTAAAAATTTGAAGTGCACATGTTCTAACCATATAAATGAGCCAAACTATCCACAAAGTTTTTATTTGAATAAAACATAACTTTAGGAAAAAATTCACCGTTTCATTTGCTGATTTTATTCTAATTTTAAATATTTATAAATGTTATTTTTAATTATTTAAGGACGCTCTTTAACATCTCTCATTATTAGAGGTCAGTTCAATGCACGATTCAGAGACCTATTCCTTCAGAATTGAGGTTTTATAAGTATCATAAATTTATGACAAGGGCCAAATGGCTTTAATTTCCTTTCGAACCAATGCATACTTTTTATTTTACGCTCTAAAATTTCCATCGACCCCTATCTTGTTTGAACCCGCGATCTAGAGCCTTAATTGTGAAATATGAGGGTTTTTCCAGGTTTTCCTCAGTCCTCATAAATGGCAAATGCCGGGGAGGTACCCTAAACTTAGGCCTGGAACGAATCCTTCCTTAAAAACAAATCCTTTCCCAATATATCATTTCATCTCATGTATCATCAGTGTCCAATACTTGTGGTACCTCTATAGCAAAAACGGGTGTTAAACATCATTCATTCATTTGTGAAATACATAATTAGTGCAGCAAGCACGATTACAACTAGACCACCCGATTTTAAACTGCAAACGAATTATTACACTCCACCAAATATGTCGTGAACTAATTTCAATTTATAGAGCACTCGCTCACTTCCTAAACTTCATTGCTTCAATAACGCGACATTAGAGGTGTACTTAGATCTAAATCTTCACCAATCATTTATACTCTTATCTCAAATAATTAAAAAACAAAGGAAAATAATTAAGAGTTAAATACCGTTATAAATTAAGATATGCAAGTTGTTTCATAATACATTTAATTTATATAGCTGGTTTACTTATCCTGACTGATAATTTGCACCCTTTACTTAGATGGCCTTACGGAGCTGCGGCACGTTCTTTCGTCCATGTCTAAAATAAGAAGGAAGTTTAATCAATCAAAATCATAACGTCACGCATGCGCCCCCATTCTCCATTCATATATTCCATAAAACCAGTCTTAAAAGATTGCTCCCAGGGCATATTGCAGTCTATGTGCTTGCAATGGTACCAATACATACACTACCTACCAAATTCCAAGTGCCACAATATGTTTTCTTATCTATTACAATTTCTTGTTACTTTTATTTATCCGTGTCTCAAGAGCCTCTGCTGAATATGTCTAGTGAATTGCTGAAATTAACACCGCAAAGAACAAATTGAATTTGCATATGCGTGAGAAATTGCAACTTTGAAAAAACGTTTGCTTAATATTTCGGAGAGGATCCTTATCCATAAAAACAGTCCCCTTTAAAGTGAAAGTAGGACCAAATAATTCTGCTATATGAATATAAAAAATTAGTTTAATTAACCTGCAAAAAAAAAAAAAAAAATGAGTCATTTTTCACAAGTCATCCTCTTAAAAGTAGAATTATTTAAGACATCCAAACTGAAGTTTCAAACAGATTAAAATCCTGCTGTTGCATTAATCTTCAAAATATGTTTTGTTGCACACTTAAAATAGTCATTGCTTCACTTAGTACTTCCACATCTTGGAATCCCATTAGACAGAACAATTGCCTTTCGAGAGAATTTTGAGTCCGTTCTTAACGTGCTAAAGTCTGTCTCGTGGTGCAGCTAAACCAAATGATTTAATATTGTGTCTCGATATTTTATCAAGAAATGAAACTGGCAGAAACGTTCGCACTAACAATTAGAAGGGCATATCTCACTGTTTATATAAACACTGTACTAAATTTTGCTGGCAAGAATACTTACATTTGACTGGAATTCTAGGGCAAAATTATAAATGTCAAGGCTATTCCTTTGGCTCAGACATAGCACAAGACATTTCCTAAGAACATGCAATGAAATTCCTCTGCAGTAGCCACAAAAAAAGCTCCTAAATTATATTATTGATCAAGATAGCCCCTGCACTGTTTAGAATGCACATTTTATAAATTTGTTGTTTTGCTCAGAGGCCTCTTCTTTCACGCTTGAGGTTGTTTTACATGCTGTAAATGTACGACATGGGACCTACGCTTTACTTACCTTCCGAAAGAAGCTATTAAGCATCCTATATTCATCCTCTCAAGTTGACGTAGTCTCATTTTCCTTTTTTCCTCTGTGGATTGCATGATTGTGTCTTTTCACACCAAATTCAATTTAATTGACGTATTTCGACAACGTATGTTGTCAAAATTCAACACCCGCCCAAAGGACAAGATAGTTGCAGTTATTGAAGTTTGCCATAGCTCTAATATGTGGCGTGGCAGTAATTTGTACCGAATGATAACAAGGCTTTTTCCACGCGTTTCCCCTACAATACACAGCAACCAGAATTCAAATGGTATCACTGAATAAAGCGATTCTACCGCTGAGCCTTGCAGAAACTAATACCTATTATCTTGCGCGCTGAATGAAAATTTGAGCTAGATGTAATGCGATCATACATTTTTTTTTTTTTTTTTTTTGTTTTTTGTTAAAATGAAATGAAATTAGAGAGCATACAACGCATTGCTTGCATTTAAGGAGAAAACATCTGTTATGAACCATCCTTTTTATTAATACAATTTATGACAGGACACGGAACATTCAAGTGATATTTTGAACGATTTAAAATAGACACTTCACGCGAACTGTATCACAAAGAGTTCATCATTTTATTTGACTATCCAAAACTTTCACATCAATTTTGACACATTTTCCGAAGAGGGCGATGTTTAAAGTAATTGAGAGAATTTATTGCTGGTATTTTTTAAGAATATATAAAGCTTTCTCGTTGTTTAATGTTTTAGCATTATAGTGATAGCATACATTTGTAAAATAGTGTTCCTTCTATCGGAGATTCAATAATATTAATAATTATATTAATAGTAACATGTAAGAGATAAGCAAACACATTTTACCACTTATGAACAAGAGTCATTAAGTCGTTATGGAGCATGGAGTTTCTCATAAAGAAAGCGGGCTTTATTCCACATCAAGATTGGAGACGAAACACCAAGGCATGGAATGAACCCAAGTAGCATCCCAGCTGGGAAGCTCATGACAATGGTTTTTGAGGGCGCAGATGATGCTATCTGTCTACGTGCTTTCCGAGATCATTACATTTTGACATTACAAACTTTGAAACGGAAGATTCATAGAGGAATCTTGCAACAATATACTTCACTTTCTTCCAAAAATTAAAGAACTTCTCGTGAACATCAAAATGCTTGGAATAAAGAAGTTAAGAAGGTATTCAGGTACTTATTGTAGGAACAAAAGGTGGACTTCTACTGTAACGTTTTTATAAAACCAAATGTCAGAAAATAATGCAAAAAAGTGAAGTAGGCAGAAGGAAAAAATTGACAATTAATGCAAACGCTGGAGATTAGGGCATTTTATTCTTACCATTGCCTAAGTTATCATAATTAAGTTCTCTAAGCACACAGCATGCTAACCAGACAGCAGTGTCAATATCTGAACTACCCGTCGGGACGCCGGCATTGGGTTACAGGACTGTTGGAAAACGACGCCATAAATCGCAGAACGGGGTCGAAGCAGACGAGACTAAGAGCAGTAAAACGTCTGCTACACAAACTCTCCCTCGTAGGTTACCTTGGTCCTATAGGTTGCAGTACCACCACTTCCGCTCTGTTTCACATGCTACCAACATTCCCAGCAAAAACTCCCCACGCTTCACAGTCGGAAGCAACAAGCGGCTTTTATTTGCTATCGCGCAACTCTCAACGCGCTTGTTGCTTCCAAAAGCTGTAAAATCTCTCAACTGTTGTAAATCAGAGAGTTTATGCACCAACTTCTTGCAGATATGTTAATGGATTCGTGATGTTCATTCTGCTAATATTTTCTTGAAGGAGCGTTAGAAATTATAATAAATATAAGTAATGGAAATTAGATAAGTAATCAAAGCGCAGAAGTGAAAAGTAATCGCTAAACTCTGATTCTGATTTTTTTACAGCGCTTTAATACTTCGTGGATGGTCTCTGTAGACTTTTTGTTTTAATCTTCCCTACAGATCTGTGGACTGCGCTGATCATACATACTTCACCGAAATTGTAAATGTTCTCAATCGCTGGAGCGGTTTTAAGCTCTCTTATTGTGGCTTTATTGTATGCTTTGGTAGTGTATATGTTGGTAACATTTGAAAGGGGATGCACTCAGATCGTAATCTTCTCTAATGCATTACACCCTTCTCTCAATCAACTACTAAATATCAAAATAAAATAATTAAAGCTAACTATTGTTATAAACCATGATATATGAATATTTTCATCATAAAGTTAGTTAATTTTAATATTGATTTACATAACTGAACTAATAAACGCCATCCCATTGATAGTGGCCTTACGGAAACCTGGGTGACGTCTGTTGCATTCCACGTTTCGGAGAAGAAAGAGGAAGTCCCCTAAATTTTGCGAAAGTATAGCGTCATATCTTACCACGCATGCGCTACCGTCCCCTCCATTCATATACATCTCCTCCTCTCAGAGTATATTGCTGTATGTTACAACATATAAGTACACGTCTCTATTTCACATATTTACATGACTCACATTTTTTTTTTTTTTTGCAAGTTAATAAAGTTCATTTTTTATATTCATATAGCAAAACTATATACGCTAACAGCATATGTGCCACAATTACTTTAAATATCTGTTTTGCAAAGCCTGTAATTTTCATTTTTTTAAAGACAACATGTTTCTCATAATAAATCGGAGATGTGCCTCGCCTTTAATGAGTGTTAGAAAAGGTCTACCAAGCATACTTGCTATTTATTTTTAATAGAAAGGCCGCAACAATAACTGTTCCTGGTTTAAACTGTGTATTTTACCATTATCATAACCTGCACTTATAATAACTGCAACCGATATCGCGTTCGTTACCCAGAATTACCGAGAGTCATCGACGTTACTTGAAGTTGGACATGTAACTCTAGAAGCGAACTATTTTTTTGTTCGCAAAGGTAAGAAATAGCAGATATTACTAGAGCAGAAATTGAAATTTCATGATAAGAAAAAAAAAACTGATGCTTTCACCACTATTAAGTGTTTCAATCACGGCTTTTTTCGGAAAATTGAATATGTGTATTGAATGTATTCTACTGCATTATTTGCGCTTAATCTTATGCCTGTAGACATTTATCAATTATAGTGTTGCTATTTAAAAGTGAGTAAATGCTTTGTAAATATTGGGACATCATGAATCTTCGTGGATCACGTCAAAAAAGAAATCAAAAATATTGCAACAGAATGTTAATCATTCGGCATTTACTTTACTATCTACTAATCCCATCAGACTAGCCCTCTATCCGAAGCAGAGGGGGAAAAACAGAAAGAAATGGACGAGCGGTTGAAAGATCAGCATGATGCCTTCATAAACGACCCTTGCTAGAAGAATCAGAAATGAACTTGGTAGAGAGTGTAATGAAGGATTGATTGCCTTTTCTGCAACAGAGCAGTAGGAGAGTCTAGACTTGGCTTCTCCTTGTCCCACTTTAAATACGTAGTGGTAGTACACTGTTTTGCACAACAGATGACACTTGGAGGCAGGTGTGTCCGCTGTCTCCCACCTGCTCTTACACTTCGACGTCGAAAATAAAAGAAAAGATAGGGTGACTTCCTGCTTTGGACAATGTTCATTAATAAGAAAAGCAGGATATTTTAATTTGTGTTGCGCACTGTTAACTTAAACTGGGACAGAAGGTGTCTTCTTTCCATTCATTTTGTACTGAGTGTTTAATAACTCACAGCATGATGTAATTAACTAATCTTCGAATTTTCTTTTCACTCAATCTCCTTTCGTTATATTGGAGATTTTGTATGTTTGATGCTGTCAATAAGACAAAAATAATGCAAGCTATTTTGCTTGATTAACCTCAAAAAAAAATTTTTTTTGGTTCCCTCCCAATTCTGCTCAACCTTAAGTACACTTATAAAATTTAAATTGGTTCTGTTAATAACGCACATAAAATATATTTTAGCTTAATTTTATTATTACTTTTATTATTATTATTGATGATGATGATGATGATGATGATGATGATGATAGCGCAAATTAGTTCAGAGTCGTTACTACTTAAAGCTATCTGGCATTTACCTCAGAGTAAGGAAAAACTACGAGTACAACTTTACCCATACAACTTGATCTGACCGTGAATCGAACCCAGAACCTTCAGAATAATAATAGCAATAGACCACGAAGGCCACCATTTTCATCCTTTTTCCTACGCTCTTCAGGTCTTTTACATCATCGCATTCTCTTTCTTAAAGGTGGATGCCGCTATGTGTATATTACGATAAGATGCATTAATTTTAGCTATTTCTCAAACTTGAGATATAAAAGGGAAAAGTGGCATCTTTTCTTAACCTTTGAGGCTCTGATTAACTTGATTTATAATACACTTTTATATTCCAAATAATATATTCTTATATTTGAAATATCCATTGCTTAAATATAAAAGTTTATAAAGGAAAACTTTTCCTTGCGTAGGGAAATATTACCTAAGATTAAAATCTCAAATATGGAGGGGGAAAAAAAGAATTTTAATACCAATGTTCCATATATTGAAAATGTTATATTTTCTGTCTTTTTATGCAAATAAATATTCGCATTATTAATAGGATAAATGCTTAACAAAGGTCTGTAAGATTAAGTACTATAATTTGAAAAACAAAGATTACATCTGGCTAACCTAAGGAGACTATTTCGTAAATCAACTTTAATTTTCAGCAACAGTAATGGAAGGTTGCTTAGCAAAATATTTAAATGAACAGAGGTCTTATAAAAACCTATCAGTTTTGAAGTAATATTTGTTTCCTTCTGCAACATTTGTTTCATTTTCCTTTGATATCCTATTTTTTGAGCAAAATCTTATATTATTACGAAGCAATCGCAATAATTTACACGAAATATTTCCTCAAATTCTGAGTCATTTATGTGATATCGCATTATTCATCTGTAGTAACAGTTTTTTCCTCTTAATGTACTGCTTTAAGCTTTCCTGTTCAGTTTCAATTTATTTCCATTATTTGCAACATAGCGTAACAGAAATATGAACAATAGAGCATGCATTTATTAGAGAGCATTGCTTAGTAACATGTAAGCGAAGATTGAATTTTATATGTGTACCACGTCATGCGGCGATTATAAATCATCAAGTTATTAATGAAATGCGGTGACCATCTCCCTCAAGAGGAAGAGCAGTAAAACTGACAAGCAAGCCCAGGGGAGAACAAACAAGCAACCTCAACACAAATCATTTCCGAAGCGATGTTTGGGTAACTAATTTTATTTGTGCAAAATTGTAATAGGAAAATTGGTGTTGTCTACTCCGATTTAGCCACATGTATCGTCGCCGGAAAAGGGGCATTCAAAGAAGAAGCTCCTATCTAATTATTCCTTCTGTGTTTCTAACACTTGTCATTTGGTTAAATTTTTAACATGTACTATTTGCATATAACAACAATATATGATAAATAAAGACATTTCAATGTTATTGTTATCATCATATTCGCTGGAATTCTTCTTGGGAAGTGGAACAGACACCTTACCAGATATATTTTTCAATTATTTTAGGGTCTGCCAATTCTGATAAATGTTCGACTCAACTATAGATAGCAGTGTAATTGAGAAAATGACGGATCTTTATGTTGGTATATCTGTCTTAAGCATTCATTTAAAATAACAAGTACTTTTTACAAACAGTTAATTAAATGCAGCTTTCTGAAGTACATATGTTGTGGATATTACATAAAATGGATCAAATTGATTATCATGCGGTGATAAAGCTTTCGTAAAAGATAATTTAATGCCGAAGAAAATTCATACCAAATTTATAAACGTTTATGGGGAATCTTCTCCTTCATCTTCAAGGAATAAAACTTTACTCCTGAATTTAGTCGCACCTGACTTGGAAACACACGAGAAGGACGCCCAAAAGGTTATAGAAGGGACATTTAGATTGCATTTTATATGAGGAATTGCACACGAAAAAGCTTTACGCTAGATAGTTGCATATTTTTTTTTTTTTTAATTTACGGACGCTCAGGTCATCAGTGTGCCATTCTATTCAGGGAGTGAAACAGCCGACAAATTTTGCTCAGAGGCCTCTTCTTTCAGGCTTAAGGTTCTTTTACATGCCGTAAATCTACGACATCGGACCCACGGCTTTACTTCCGTTCCGAAGGAAGCCATACTTTGGATTTTTACGCCCGAAAAAAAATCCATTGACCCTGGCCGGGATTGAATCCGCGATCTTGGGTCTACAAGGCAAGCATGGTTACACTAGACCACCGGGGCCGACTAAGCGTAAGATGGATGTCGCGCTAGCTAACAGAAAATAAAATGAAGATATCGCAAAAGTATTTGAAAATTTTCACAGCGACAGAACTGATTTTGTACTTCAACTTCTAATTGCGGATATGATGTAACCGCCAGCAGCTGTCAAAACCCTAAGCAGAAGCCGGTTGTTTAGTGCAAGAGAAGGCAAAGTCAGTTCCATCTGCAGATAAGGTTCTGGACGCCAAAGCAATTTTACGATTAATTATGTTAAGTAACATAAAACGACACTATTCGAATCTTTTAGACAAACCAAACGACATGTTTGTGAAAAAGTACCCCTTTCGGTTTAAAAAAAAAAAAAAAAAAAAAAAGTAATCATTTCATCAAGACAAAACACCTGCTCACAAGTAATGTTGGGGAAAAATGAACGATTGTTGGAACATCCATCCTATCTGAAAATTTGGTTATCTTTCTGGCTTCCACCTCTTCCAAAAACTCAAAAAGCTTTCTCTCTGGTTGGTGTTTTTCATAAAACCAGAAGGAAATTGCATCTGTAGAGAAGTATTTTGCTCATCTTAGGGAAAATCACTTCAGAGACAGGATAATGGCATTGAAACAATCCAGAACTTTTCAAACCACGCTCGTAATTTGCCTTTTCGTATTTGCAACATTTGCAGCTCAGTCCCATATAGAGAACACCTGGAAATATAAGATGATAACATGTCCAAATGATGTGTTTGGCTTATATAAGTGAATGGAGAATAAGTAGACAAATGAGTTGCGGCAAAAATCTATATAGCGTACTACATTTAGAGAGTATGAAAGGACAAATAGAAAACAGAATTGAATAGTTAGTAAGACTTTGGACGTTGAGTTTATTCACTTAAATCAAAATGTTACAGGTGTGTTATGTGAGTGGTAGGGTAACAGCCTTCCTCATCTGACCTTAGGTCTTGAGAGGTGGGTCACGGGCCTGATCTCATCGGTCGATGAGCGACCATGATGAACCAGGAGAGGGATAGGTGGGTGGCCCTGTCAAGTTAGCTTGACAAACATGAAAGCCGTGGTTATGGCTGTTACACTGTCCACTATGACCGCACGGTGATTCTTGAGCCTGCCTACCATTCTAATTCCAAAAGCTAATGACTTCAAAATGATAACAGTGAAAAACCATTCAGTGATGATACTTTCACAAGCGGCCATACCTTGGACGAACACAGTTTCCCCTTTTGTACCCGCTGCTAATGAATCGATCTACGCGGTGCCCTTCTCGGCGTAATGTAATTGTATTAATGAAAAGTAGAGGCAGCTATGTATGCAATACTTCAGCCTGTGACACGACAATGTATATCACTTGTGGAAAGGGGGCACTAGAGGGGGCGTGCCTTATGGATATGGATTGCAGAGCACATGGAAGACTGCCAGGCGTCGCTACAGTAAAAAAGAGAGAGGGGGGAGAGAGAAACTGTACAGGGAGGGGAAAAAAAGCTTTTGTCGGAATGGAAATTAGTTTAGATTGTGGCGCTCTCTCACAAACAGGACATAAATCTGTTATTGCTACAGGCTCGCGGATCTACCGCCACAATTAATGCACATTACTTGTCCCTGAATCGCATAGTTAGACTACAATGATTAAAATAAGAGGAAAATACAACATTTTACTATATATTTATTTAATGACAGTTGAGTTTCAACATATCATATCGCAAATACAAGCAAAGTAGTGTTTATTATTTATATTTTCTCTAACATTGAGTACAATGCACTAGTTTATCATCCTTATAAGGATGAACGTTTTAATAAGCTTAAACGCACACATAAATAATATACAAAATTACATAGCGCTGTTCTCATTCTTGGATCAGTGTCTGCAACTCCCGAGAGAACAACATAATTTGGCTTGCAGGGCAACCTACGCCAGTAGCAAGGCCAAGCAGAGGGTTGAGTGTGTGCCGTAATTGCTCACAGTGCCGTCACGGTTGTTAAATAGATACTCTTAGTGCGAGACCATCAATGTCAACGTTTTTACACTATGTAAAGAAGTGTTCTTATGTACAAGTGTACTATCCTCTGGGTTCATATCAAACAAAAAAGTTTGTAATTATGTTAATTCATTTTCCTGAAATTTTACGCTGTTATAAAAGTAACTTCATTATTTCCCATTACTACAGTTTATTTACAAAAGCTTGTGTATGTTTTATTTTTGTGGATTTATTGGTCATATTATATTCTGATGTCACAAATAATGATCTTAAGTAGTTTAATAATGTGTCTTAAGAAATAATGTATTAAAACAATAGTACAGCTGCAGTTATATATATTTATTTAAGTATTGACATTTATTAGTTTTTAACTAATGTGTTAGATTTATTCTCGTATTTATTTATTTCCCATAGTAATGTTTATATGTGTTTTTAATGGTGTTTAACGTCCATTTTTACTACTAGGCACCATTGTGTCCTCAGTGGAAGAACCACTGATCCTACATGAGGTGAAATGATATATTGGGAAAGACTTTTTTTAAGGAAAGGAACGTTTAAGGCATAAGTTTAGGGTACCTCCCCATTTATAACTAAGGAAAACCTGAAAAAAAACCTCAGTCAGGGAGGACGGTCCTGGAGGGATTCGAACCCCAGACCCACGAATCCGCGCCTACGACCTAGGCCACCTGTGGCGCTTTTTGTACATGTAACTTGCAATTTGGGAACAATATGGTTTTATGATATTTTCCCATATAAACCCGTATCTGACTTAAGCTTTTCAGACAAAATACTTTAAATATTCAATATATACCTGTAAATATTTCAGTGTCTTTCTCGTAATTTTGTTACATCTCTAAGGCAGTATAATAAAAAAATCAAGTTCTGCCTGTCTAGCGCAGATTGCGCTACTGAGACGTCCAGAGCCACCTTAAATGAACTTAACCTCAGCTCTTTAGACCGGACTCTTTCAGTTTTTCTAACGAAGCGTTTATAGATACATTGGTATATTACTGAACCTAAATTATAATTTTAAATAATAACTTGAAAATAAACAACATAAATTACCACAATTACGGTATACAACATAATGTCAATTTGGGAAGGAAGATATTCTAAAAAAATTCAGAATCATAAAATATAGCATGATAAAACAAATGTTGAAAATGATCCACATCGGTAGAACTTTCAACACTCTGAAAACTTGGACATTGCAGATATGTTTAAATTTAATAACACACCGTCAACATCAGCTTCTTGTTTACACAAAATTACCGTCTACACTCAAACATTTTCAAATGTTAATGAATGAATAATATACGTGGTGCTTGATGTTCGCTTGGGGACTAGAGGCACTTAAAAATAACCAAAGTTTGCCATAGGAGAAAAGAAAAAACGCGATAAATGTCTCCCTTGAGCACCATTTCTTTTGCATACGTGTACCAGAAACAACAATCATGAGAAAGAAAGAAAATAAACGCTTAGTTTTAGACAGACAGATCTTAATAACAATTACAACCATCTATCAATAGCCAAGTTGGGACTTGCATTCGGGCGGTCCCGGTTATATTTCCTTAGATTTGCTGTGGTGGTCATTTAGGCGAATGCTGGGTTATGCCTATATTTATATTAAACGAGTTTTCCCTTCTCCCATTTCGCCATACAAGGTGGGCTGTTGCTTTTGCGGGGTAAGGATGGCTTGCACTTTAGAAATGTTCCTGCACCAGTGTTTTGTGTAGAAGCGGACCTTTTGAGGGGTTTGGCGTCATGTAGTTCTATCTGGAAAACAATGTTAGAGGCCAAATTCGTGCCTCACCTCCCCTGATCTTGGCCCCCTGTTATCTCCCTTGCTCCTATTAAGGGCTTAAGCACAAACAGCCAGCCCTTGGTCAAGATTAAAGAACATTTCTCCTCGGTCCCTACTAACCCAATTGTATCTAATAACCATGCAATTAATGGAAGAAAAATACTTGCGATTAAATAGAGATTTTAAGAATAATAGAAAAAGTGTACAGAATTATACCGAAAGAACTATGTTGAAATAATAAATAATAATCAAAGAAAGCCGATAATGGACTACTTTGTAAGTCAACTGAGTAATGGCTAACTATTATATAGAAGGGCTTTAAAATGAAATAAGAAACACTCTAAAAAGAAGACACATACTAGGTGTATTGACCTAATGACCTATTTGGTATTAGTCTACAGTTTTTAAGCACGTGCTATTTACCTTGCGTTTTTATACAGAAAACTTTTCACGTCACCATAAACAAATTATTTTACCTTAAATAGATTCTTTTCCAAAGCTAACGCTGAGACTGAGTAAAAGCGCAGATCCTCGAAGAAGTCCTTCAGCATATAGCTATTACATACCTGAAACAAGAAAGAAGATACTAACATTAGGAAACAAAATCTTGAACTGGGGCCGTACAATTCTACAAGTTAATGAGTGGCCGAACTCCTTTCATTTTACATAAATAAAAACCTTACCGATTTACAGAAATTTATAAAAATATTAAAATATATACTGTAGAAAAAAAAAAGAGTACGCCAGTGGATGCCAAAACAGCAAAAAGACAAAGGTTCCAAGTTCCACATAATTTAAATGATAAAACTTAACATTTGAAACCTGAAAAATGCATAATAAATACAGCCGATAAATTACAGTCTGCTATCTAGTGATAAATAAGGGCTTGAAATACTAATATACTCGTAACAAAAGAAATATCATTGACAAAATATCGCTATGGATCAGCGATCTCACACTTTGATCATTCAATGTGAATCGATATTGATGATCTTTCTGTCAATACAGATATTTCAATGATTAACATTCTCTATTTCTTGATCAGCTCCATTTGTAAGCGTTCCTACCCCCTACTACAAGACTTTCAGGTTTTCCTTGGCTAGGAAGATTACCATGGCTCCCCTGGTATGTTTAGATTAGTTCTCATTAGATTCAAGGACCCCACAGGTTTAATATCCCCATTGGATCGTCACCTCGCGGGTGTCCGACCTCAGAAGACAGCTACAATACAATACCGTCAAGCCAAGCTGATATGCCCATGTTCCTAGGGGACAAGGCCTGCATTGGAAAGGAAAATGTTTCTATTTCAGTCTTATGAAGCACTGACCTCTGATTTAATTTTGCAATAATATATTGCTGCCATGCAAACAAAATGGCGGTTTCTGCATATAAATAATAAATAAAATATTATCTCATAGATTTTAGGTTGGCTCTTCTGTAATAATAAAAGTACAATATGTTACCAGATGTTTTATACACAATTGCACACCCAAACACTTTTAATAGAAGAATAAGGCTGATTTTACATATATTTAGGACGGCTTTCAACACAACCCATGATGGAGCAAAATAACAAAAATCAACTTCATATCAGACACCATACAATCTCACAACGATGCTGGAATATTTTTTCCTAAATGCTCTGACGCATGTATATCTAAAACCTTGGGTATCTAAAGTACTCCAAAATACTCGTATTTCTGCAAACCTTCCTCCAACAATCTATCGTTAAATAATAGCTGCGACTAACTGCCTGAGTATTTACATAGCGTTACCCTCTCGAACACTTCCACGAACTAATTGGCACAGTTATAGTCTATGGACACATAAACCTTATAATAAACCTTTATAAATGAATGGTCAAATAAACTAGTGCCTATCTCAATAAATAAGTATCTCGTTTGTTACTCTCTTGATTTCTGACCAGCTTTGTTACTCTTCAAGAAATAATACAGGAAACTGACAATGTTTTTGCAAAATGTGTTGAATTTTATGCTGGATATATGCCGCGCAAAATTAAATGATATATAGGTTTATATAGAAACCCTTAGACGCTTATGACGCACAGTAGGTCAAAGAAAGTTTTTGCTTTCACAAATAGACTGTTGTGAACATTTTAGCTCCAGAGAATGTGACCAATAGAGGCTTACCAACATCTTTTATAGAAATCACCATTGCTCTGAGTTTCTATGAATTCTCTTTTCAGGTAAGTGTTTACAATTATCTGCACACTTTTAGTGTCTTATGAAGAGAAACATTTATTATTTAGCAATTTTATTTCTTTACTTTGTGCGAATTTCAGCCAACAGTATGCCGTATTTTATATGAAATTTCAGAACTCCAAAAACGCACTTTGCCAATAACATCTTCTAGTTTTGTACTTAAATAACTACAGAAATCCAGTTCACAGTTTATTGATAGGTGACCTGTCTTCAAGAGACGCCTTTTATCCAAAGAAAAGACCTTATTGTGGAATTTATTAATTTTTATTGTTTTTTCATAGTTTTTAGCTGTACAATATCTTTCTACAAGAAAGAAACATATAGGGAAATAACAAAATAAAATGCATAATTACATAATAAACAATAAAAATAACTTACTTTAGCACTTTCAGTGTTGGAATTGAGTTACAAGTAGACTTTCTCCCTTGTTTTGTCAAACACTTGCTGAAAACTTTGAGCATGGTCATGTTCTGACTTCAAGGGTGCACGACACTTCATTGAAAAACACATTTGTAGAAAGGTGGGAAGTGAAAGAATAACTACTCGAATAAATAAAATATATAAGAAGTGATTTTACTCAAGGAAAGACGTAATTTTAAACTTCTATATGGTCATGGCAGTACTTGCCTTAACATGCAAAGCTAAAAACTGAATAGACTGGATGAAAGTACAGGGATAGCAATGCTCGAGGCAACCGCGGGACCGGCCGGTGTCGGTGTATTTTTCCCCTCCGCGAGGCTTTAGTGTGACTTGAAATTTGCGCAAGTAGCACGTGTTTGTTAGGCGACGCAGTACAATCTATTGAGTGAAAGTGTATCATATCAACCTCACCGGCTGGCTGCAAACCGCGAAACTGGTTGCGTGAAGGATTGTTCAACCCGTATGATCAGCAAGGATGAATCGCCAGGAGTAACCGAGGTTATGAAGGCACGGGCTCGTAACCGGAAAGTCTGGGGTTCGATTCTTCCTCCCTAACTGAGATTTTTTCCAGGTTTTCCTCAGTCCTGATAAATGACAAATGCCGGGAAGGTACGTTTCCTTCCTTGAAAAAAAAAAAGTTATTTTCCAATTTGCCATTTTATTTCAGGTATCATTAGTGTCCACCACCTGTGACGCCTCAGTAGTAAAAAGGGGTGTTAAACACTATTAAAAATAACAGAGATAGGTTTCTTGAGATATGTATCTGGATATACGCAATGCAGCAAGAAGAGGCAAACTTTACATATTTTATTTAATCTGTAGAATATCAAATATAAAAAAAAATTAGTCCCATATTTCGTGAATACAGGACGACAGGATAACAAAACAGCTACTCCTTTACAAACCAAGAGGAAAACGTACGAAGACCCAAAGGTAGGTGGGAAGAGAGTATTTGAGAGGCCAAATTACTCCTATTTTGATGGGTATAATAGTTTTTATAGTCAATTTGGTATCCGGGGTTCGTGTTAAGCATTTAAATGACAATCTGTTACAAAAAGTTGTATGTGTCAAGTATTATTGCCTATGCTGAGTAAATGTCTGTCCTGGTGGAGTGGTAACCATGCTTGCCTCCTACACCCAAGATCGCAGGTTCGATCCCTGCCAGGACCGATGGTTTTTAGGACGTAAAATCCTAAGTACGACTTCCTTCGGAATGGAAGTAAAGCCGTGTGTCCCGTGTAGTACATTTACGGCACGATAAAGAACCTCAAGCCTGAAAAAAGAGACATCTGAGCAAAATTTGTCGGCTGTTTTACCCATGAATTGAATGGGACACTAATGACCTGAGATGTTAATGAGTGTCCTTAAATAAACCAAATAAAAAAAACTATGCTGAGTAAAGAGATAGAGTTATATTTGCAATATATTTAGAGCTTAGGTTAAACACCTATTAAAAGCATCATTTTAGTTTCGTTAAGTGAATTCCTGTTGTTTAAAGTGTGCTTATATACTAAATTGAAATTACCGCATAAGATATGAGGCGAAACACACTGTATATATGTGTACATACTGAATAGGCCACGTGGAACGAGACCGGTAGAGGGGACAGACCGTGGGAGTAGAAAGAGAAACAGGAAATGCGCTTCTCTTGCGAAAGGGTAAGAAGACACACAGCCACATGCAATGCAAGTCTCATGTTCCTAGCCGAATATCAGGTTACATCATCATTCGGGAAACACTTGACCTGACTTTTGCACACTATGTTGGAGAGCAGCAGCTTACTAAACGGTTATTTCAAACCTCGTATCTTTAACGGCATTCGAGTATATTTAATGCGATTTGTAGTTTCGGAGCGCGAAACATACAAAGGAAACAGGAACAACTGGAACAAGTTACATTCATGAGATGTGTAAGCACGATGCGTGAGGTTCGGTATTAATAACTTGAGGATGAGCTTTAGCGATAATAACATTACATGACTACATGAGAAGGCCATCGTTTCAGCACATGGACAAAACTCATTCCATACTGAGCAAAAAAGTTGTAATCAAAGAAAGGAAACGACTGATATTCAGTTAAGTATGTCTAGCTTTGCAATATAATCTGATCCAAAGCGCTTTTACAAGTGGAGGAAAACATGGCTTTCATTGACCCAAAGAAGAAAAATAGATAGTGAACAAATAACATAAAACGAATAATTTATTTTATATAGGCTGTCTTTATAGTTATTATAGAGATTCTCTATAGAGTTCCCTTTCTTTGGAACCACCTTATTCTTCTTGAACAATTACCACTTCGCGAAGGTTATTAATGACTTGGAGCTCGATCAACAAGGAATTTCTTTTCAAATACTTTTCTGACAAAATGAGCTATTCGGTATAGACATACAAATCGAAATAAACACTTGTTACTTATGTTTCGAGTATTCTTAATAGTCTCACCATTGACTGAGTGGCGTGAGACTCAAACCCAACACAGTAGTTCGGTAAACCTAGTCCGTCCACCACGATTCGTGTAGAACGGCTGGCCTTGAGAAATGGCTTATCGCCCAATACAGTCGTGTCGGTCAAAATATAAATGAATGATCCAATAGACACTTCGAAAGTGCTACTTTAATAATCAGTTTATATTTTATATTATATTTAAAAAATAATTAAAATATGCAAAAGAGAAACTAAAGTAATTAATTCGTCACACTTGGCTTGTGGAGTACACAGCTAAACATGTTGCATTATTTGAATATAGATAAAGCATAAAAATACAAAGGAATGAAGAGTTAACTTATTAAAACATTTTTCTGCCTCATTGCCATCCTTTAAATGTTCTCTTTTCCTTATTTTGGAACCCTTATTTGTTTCACCCGCTGAAAATGTTCTTTTCAGTACCCCCCCTTTTTTTACAATTTGATATCTAATCCATTTATTTTCCTATAGTCTTTCACTGACCTTAAAAACTTCATTTTGGCTGCAAGGATATGACTAAAAGATTTCTTCGTAATTACCCATGAATCACTGCCGTCATTTTACTTTCGGTTTCTTATCAAGAACAGATCCCGTTTCCCTAAATCTATTCACGAGATTACAAACCCTTTCCCTGTGAGGCGCACGAATCTGTCTATAAATGGGCCTCACTTCTCTGCTTAAGTTTGTCACATAGGAAGCATACATGAAGATTCTGAGTGCTAAGTATACGGACTTTTTGGCATTATAACAGCATAACACTGAAACATGTGGTCTCACAACGCTCGACTTCTGTACAGCACACTGCTTGGTTAGTCGGCACACGGAGAAGCGGGAAAGTGGAGGGCGTAGAGAACCTATTAGAAACAGGGCAGGCAAATCCTCGTTAAGCCGGCCACGCTCCCAAATGAACGCTCTGTAGCATTTAACCATCAGGTTCTGGGAATTTTTTAATACTGTCTTTTCATTCCATCTTCCATTTCGTGTAAGGTAATAAGATTGGCATTATTACAATCTGTATCATTTACCTGTTTATTAGCTATTTCCCGATTATACCATCCCGTTTTATAATGTTCAATACAACGTTCCTGATCATATTTACTTGTGCTATTTCTTTCTGTTTTATTTTATATGTAAAATAATGTCTACCATATACGTTCTTTGAACTCCAGCATTAGTATTCGAATGAAATGAACAGCAAGCAAAAACCTTATAAATCTATGATGAGGAGATTCAATATCAAAATAAACATGAAAGATAGTCGTAGAAGTATGTAGAATAAAATCTGAAGTCCCTGTTTAAGTACATGGTTGCCTTATTAGGAAACATGTTTTCCACATGTTTTCCACATAGCTAATTTCGCTTAGCAAAATCTGCTACACGCTTTGTATTATATCCCAAAATAGTCGTGTAGGCTATATCTTCGTTTACTGCTACTTTGAAACGCTTTGACTATGTTATTAAGATATCGTGGGAGAACTAAACAAGCGGGTGCTACCAGTGTTATGCGAATACTTTCAGCTTTAATGTGAATCCAGAAATTACTGTTATTAGCTAGAGTAGGGGAACGCTTCACGCTTGGAAGCCGCTGCGGAGCACCTTACAGGCTGTGAAGATTCTCAGGTACAAGTAAATATGGGAACGCTTGCACGCTAGAAACTTGTTTTCAGTCTTTTTACCCCGATGTATTAAGGACTAAATAATTCTTTAGCAAAAGAAAGAGAGCTACCCAATCTTTGGACTTTCATGCAGAAGAAAATGTGTATTTGTACTTTAATAAGAAGAATTAAATGTACAAAAGTGTGTATTTATATATGTATATATACACACATACACACACACACACATAAATTGTAAGTGTCTGTTAAGGCTCTAGCGGTCGCAATTTTAGTTTTTTCTCAACGAAATTCGGCATATACCGTTTAAATCAAATAAGAAGAATAGTTTCTGCAAATGAGTGAAATTGGATTAGGAGTGGGAGTTTACCTGAAACCGAAATTTTAAAAATTAGCGGCACCAATATTTAATTTTAAGCAAGAAACTCCATATATACAATTGAAATAAAATAAAAAAACAAAATAGTTCCTGAAAATCAGGGAAATCGGGCCATTAGGAATTTACCTGAAATCCAACATTAAAAATCTCTAACGTCACCAATATTTTTCTTAAAAAATGTTGATATATAAACTATTTAAATAAAATAAGAAAAATACCTTCTGAACATTAGGGTAATTGGTTCAATAGGAGTAGGGGTATATTTGAAAACCGAACTTAAAAGAGCGTTCTTTCGCTTATTTTTCTCTATATTGTTTTGAAATAAAAGGACAAATTAGTTTTCAGCATATAAACATATTTATAATGATGCATATGCTTCATATTTAACAAGGACATCGTCGTGAAGATAGCCAATGTGAAATATTAATGTAATATGTGTTTGAGAATTATATTTGTATGTAAGATCGCTCTATAATAACCCTAAGGAAACGTTTTCGTTGCTTGTTTTCACTATAATAACATTTAAATTAAATTTCAAAGTCAATGGAAATCTATGAATTTTCCATTGTTTATTGTTGATTGTATATTGCTTAGTATATTGTAGTTGTTTTTAAATAGTAACGTTTTTGTTTATTGAAACATATGAACATCCGTTTAAATACACGACGTAACTAGAAACTTTCTGTTATTTTTCTCTATTTTAGTGAATGTAAAGATGATATCAAGGGTTCAGTTGCTAAACATTTAAGAATGTTTAAAAATATCATACAGTATAGTTATGTCAATTAGTGGTCATATATTTCATTTAATTAATAGTATACCAGTCGTTTTTGCGACTTAATCTCAACAACAGCAATAATAATAATAACAATAATAATACTTTTGTTATTATTATTATTATTATTATTATTCTAAAATGTTTCGATTTTGTTATACTTATAGGTTGCAGGAATTCTAACTTTGCTCCCCTAGTGTCACACAGCAATGATATAACTTAATTCATTTCATTAATTAATAAAACCATAATTTGGATTTTATATTCTTTTTTAAAGTTACTCTACTAGGTGAAAAGTTCGTTTAGTTTGCGCAGTTCCTTTGTGAAGTACTTTTTAGATTTGAGATCTTGAGCATGTTATTTTTATAATACCACGAAATGTAGTAAATTTATCCTCTCTATGCTTGAAACTTGCATTTTCCGGTCATATTCTGGTGCTTTCTTTGACATTTAAGTGCTCATGAAGGCATTTGCGGGAGAGAAAACAAAAACACATTGCATTTTAAAATGTATTTTTATTTAAAATGAAAAATTACTTACTATATTATGTATATATTAACGAATCAAGCTTTAAGAGAAACCGATAGACAATTCCAAATTTGCCGCAAGCATTTGTTTACTTGAACGTGCGTATGGATTCCATTTATGCACACTCATTTCGGTTTCATGTGCATGTTAAAACACCCGGTTAACGAGGCATAAACATTACAACCCTACTATCACCTGTTTAAACCTATGCAGTAGTCATATTCACCAAACATGCTATTACAAATTATTAATATTGCTGAATATGTGGTAAACTAGGCGTGCATATTCTTTTGTTTAAACTGTTATAGACTAGTAATGGAATCCATTAGTTTAACTATTTCAGTACATTAACACAAATTCAGACGTGCTTGGAACGTTTATTGCAGTGAAAATGAAATAAATAACTCTGCTGTGTGAAATTCTGTGTTTATGGCTTATTAGTTTAAGTTCCATGAGTAGCGGAAAAACAGTAAAATATGAACTGCAGCTATATACTATAACCTAATTATTGTTCCATTAAAAAGGGGTAGAGGAGTAGTTCGGGATTATTCAGCGAATGGCAGAGAGAAGAAAACTCTTTTATTTGTTGTTACCAACTGTGTCCTATATGTTTACTGCAATTTTGAATGGCACCGTGCTAAAAATGCAAATTTTTATGCATAACAGAAGTAGAATTTCAATCGTTTCAGACAAACAAAATCGTGTTCATTTAAATTACATAGTACCTACTGTATTTATTAACACAGTAAAATACATTTTTCTCTTTCATAAAATAATGGAAATGCTCAAATGTATATGTAATGTACTCTTTATCTCTTCGCTACAACGATCTTTATTTGAAACTGAATTAATGTATTTGATAAATTCTTTAATCAAATTGCATGCTGCTATCTTATTTTACTGTATAACAAACATTTTGCATGTTTTTAGTAGTAGTAGTAGTAGTAGTAGTAGTAGTAGTAGTAGTAGTAGTAGTAGTAGTAGTAGTACTAGTAGTAGTAGTAGTAATAGTAGTAGTAATAGTAGTAATAGTAGTACTAGTAATAATAGTAGTAGTAATAATAGTAGTAGTTATAATAGTTGTAGTAATAGTAATAGTAGTAATAGTAGTAGTAATAGTAGTAGTAATAGTAGTAATAGTAGTAGTAGTAGTAGTAGTAGTAGTAGTAGTAGTAGTAGTAGTAGTAGTAGTAGTAGTAGTAGTAGTAGGTGTATCTTTATTGTTATAACTTCTAAATACACACTGCAAATATATTTTATACATGGTCGTAGACCATACATGGTTAAGTATGATGCACAATGTAAGGAAGTACAAATAATACAAATAAAACATTATTAATAATAAATAAATAAATATTAAACAAGGCAAGACTAATTTTACATATATCTGAATGTAAACATATTATATTATTTTTAATGACACTGGTTATTATTAACCAGATAACAACTTCATTTTAGCTTCACGCACTTTGGCTAGAAATATGCCTATATGCAACAAAGTAGTGCGGTTCACAAATAGGTCCCAGCATGTTCATAAACTTCTTATTGGCTTAAAAAGTTTTCGGGAAATAGAGTATTTCTCAGGTGTTCCCAGTGGGTACATTCGGCCAGAATTTGTACACATTCCGCATCCCCTCCACAAAATGGGCATACTTTTCTATCTGAACTATCCGTTATTTTTTTAGATTTCCAACCTCCCAGCCTAAATCAGGTCATTCCTGATCTTGTCTTTCTCTCTAGAACTTTGTCCCAGGTTAATTTAATTTCATTCTATAGGCTCAAGGAGAGTTTCATGTCATTCTGCTTCGATTTTCTGCACGCTGATATTCTCTAACCCTGTTTTAATCTTCTTTCATGTTTTTATTATTTGCATTGCCTCTTTGCCATGTTGAACCCAGGCCAATTCCTAAGTCCTCTTTCCACCGCTGCAGCCCAAAACGTTGGTGTTATATTTTGCATCTGGTGTTTACAGCATTTAGTGCGAAGTGTGGACTGGTCTCTCTGCATTTTTCATGTTTTATACGAAACATCATTATTTCCTGTACGAATCATATTTATTAATTATTTTGTTTATTTAAGTTTTTTTTAATCTATGGTCATTACCTTTCAATTCAGGCACTGAGACGATCGATAAATTTTTATCAGAGGCCTCTCCCTTTTCGAGGTCTCTCCCTGTACGAGTGTTGTGTGAAAAGCTGGTAAATATCAGGCATATTTCTGAATAAAAATACAATAGTTTTCTCAAACCCTGAATATAACTGATCGCATCGCTAGGGGCTTAATATGGGGAACTGAGTGGATGAGAAATCGTTGCAAGCCCTAGAAACTGAGGGTACCAAAGAGAAAAGGGTAGCGTCATTGTATTCAGTGCTAAAATATACACCATAAGTATCCGATTTCATGCAAAAAAAGTTGTTGTTTAGTGATATTAATAACGGTTTTAATTATATTACTATAGGTACTTGTTTGATATTACTGAAAGTATTGCCCAGAACTGCTAGATGAGATTTGGTTGTTATGACTACAAATGCTATTCGCTTGGAAATCGGAAGCGTTTGTGTTGAGGCAAAACTCAAATAAAACAGTTCAGTTAAAGCACGAATGGAATATTCATTAACATATGCAGCCGTTTAAACCGTACGTTCTGCGTTACAGGGTTTGGGTAGAAGCAAGAACGCCTTCCGGACTTCTATTTGTTTCTTCCCACTTCCGTTCTTTCTGTTTGACCTCACGCCTAAAGCAGTATCTAGACGGGAGTCTATACCAAGTAAGACAAATAAACTGGAATTGATAGGTGTTCGAGAGTTTGGAAATTCGCAGATTAATTCGGAAATGTGTGATTTTGATTTGTTTATTTATGGACGCTCTTTAACATCACAGGTCATCAGCGTCCCATTCTATTCAGGGCGTGAAACGGCCGACAAATTTTGCTCAGAGGCCTCTCTTTCAGGCTTGAGGTTCTTTTTTCGTGCCGTAAATGTACGACACGGGACCCACGGCTTTATTTACCTTCCGAAGGAAGCCATACTTAGGATTATTACGCCCGAAAAAAGCCATCGATCCTGGCCGGGTTTGAACCCGCAATCTTGGGTTTAGAAGGCAAGTATGGTTACCACTACAACACCACGACCGACAAAAAAATGTGATTTTTACATATGTCAATACTCATGTAATATGTAATAATTCAATGCATATCATTTTCCTAGCTATTCACCTTCTTTTTTAGCCCATTTGCAATAACGTAACATAATATAAGTTGTTAAAAGTGTAAATATCACCAATGAATGCATTATTTTGCATGTCTGCGGGAAGTGGTAGATTATATGTAATAAATAATATTATACAAGGTGTAAAAATTTGGTAAATTTCCTAAATTAAAAGCTCTGGATTGGGTTTATCCCTTCTAATTACCTATTTGTAAAGAAATTTTCTACAGATAAGCGCTGCAAATATTTTCCTTTTGAACTGTTAAGAATATTACATTTTCAAAACTGTTAGGTTCAGCATATTTTTTCTTTCTTTTTTCAGAGTACAGTTATAATTTTGTTCACTTAATTTGAAGGATTGTTTTGAATTTTCATTGCGATCATTTTCGTAAACGTAGAAACGATTACTTAATATTTTCTAAAAACTATACCTGCTCCTGTTTCAAATACTTTATTGTTATAATCTAATTTGTAGATTGTAATATAGGGGACATCTTAGCGTTTTCCTAGAGATCTATCACTATTTCACGTGTTCTATAAATTTGACGTCGAAAGAATACTATGCACTATGATCTGTGTTTCACAATCAGTAAATTTAGATACAAAGTACATCTCCTGTTTTTATCAAATAATAATATTGTTATAACTTATTCTTTCTTATAGCAATTTTTCACCCTGACTATTTCATTTCTCATACCCACAAGATATGTGTGTGTGTGTGTGTGTGTGTGTGTGTGTGTGTGTGTAAAATCACTGCATAATAAAGCAAGAAATGATAGGTACTTTATTACTTTCCATAAAGTGGTGTCGATACTGAAACTATTATATAGTAGTGAAATTTGGATGATAGAAAAAAAAAATAAAAATACACTGGTAGTAAATGAGATGAAAATTCTAAAAAGCAATTGCAGAATGTATGAAAATTGAACATAAAAGAAACGAATACGAAAGGAATTGGAATATATAATCTAAACGAAAAGGTTAAAGAATATAAGACGAAGTGGATAACTCGCGTGCAAAGATGAAAACTGAAAGACTACCATTGAACTTTTAAAAAGTATAAACCGAAGAAAACAGAAGTATAGAAGGTTCCATAAAACTATGGCATAAACAAAATATAAAGTATGAACAAGAATATTTAACCTTCCCTTGAATGTAATTATTTGTACTTCTGTGTTCGATCATTGAATTCTTATAATTCCAGCGCATGCTTGTCAGTTCGCAGGAAGGTCTCGTCTTAACTTGTTTATTTCCCAAGTTTTGTAGTACCTGCAGCTTACGAGGCGCTGCTTTAAAAAAGCTTGTGGTTGCTTATTTTTGAACTATTTTAACTCCCTCCACGTCTTTCATTCGACACAGATGGCGGGCTTCAGCTGGACATTGAACATGAAGTCATTCGTCACGCAAAGTAACAAACAATTACACGGTCAGCCAACCATACAACAGAGGTGGTCACTCAGTTTATGAGGCTTTGGGCTTACATTCGAAAGCAATCGGGTTAGAATGCAATAAAAGTTAGTAGACTACAAGCTACAGGATTGGTTAACACAATTCTGTTGGAGAGGGGCAAATGTTATACTGAAATGAAAGAACGCTTACGAGTATCCTTGCAACTGGTTTGTAAAACGGTGCACTAGAATCGTTGGTAACCATTTTCATTCAAAAGAAACCTGAGAAACCTTACACGATGAAATGAAATCCTTGTTTGATTTCTATATCTGATTCTCAAGTGTCTACAACTTAATGAGTCAGTTTAGATGCTTTTGAGCGCATTCCCTTCTTGTTGGATATCTTTCCCTCTTCCCTTCTTATCTTGTTCACCTAGCCATGCCAGCCCCGCTAATAATTAGATCCCCGCAAATCGAAAGTTATTCTATAATGTAAAGATTCCGGCAGGCAGGGTGAGCCTTTGCATTCTTTCAGACAGCAGATCGCCTCCTAAATAGACTTCTTTTGCCCTTCTCTTCAAAATTGTTAATTCCGGAGGCTTCTCCGAGGAGTAAATCCTGTGATCCGGATTCATACATTTTAAAGTTTTGTTGTAATGTAGTGAAATGTATATGGCTACATGTACGTAAAGTTGCCTTACTCCTAAATGCACAACACTGGGTTCAAGTTCTTACACTACTGTAATTTTATAGATTTAACTTCATTGATTTTTGCCCCAATTTTCGGACTAATATTTGATTTTACTATATATATATATATATATATATATATATATATATATATATATTCAGTCTAAATTTTAGAGAGTCACAAGAGGGCTGCATTTTGAGAAATGTTGATCTGGGAGAAGTGAAATGATAATGTGCTGAAGTGATAAAATAAGTTCTATACATGTGTTAGGCTGCAACATTATGAATTACTAGTACTTTAATAAAACGCATAAGCAGGCTCCACTATAGGCTACTACTATATTGGATGAATGGGAAGTAATTAGATATTAATTGATGGATGTGGAATTTTTCATGTCAATTGTATAATAATAATAATAATAATAATAATAATAATAATATATAATTAAATAGGATCTGATCTTCCGCGTGTTAGCATTACAGTAGTCATGGGAGAGGGCACACACAACAATAACAAAGATGGCCGACCGGAGACTGACTCTATGAAGAGCTGGAATTCAGAGATGGTGGCATAAGAAGAGGAAAGGAACGTCCGGAGACAATAAAGAATTATCACTCAAAGCTATTGACTAAAGGCTCGGCTAAGGATGCAAAAATAAGCGGCCGTCCATTCTCATCTGCTGAGAAGAACGTAACGATTCTGATGGGAATTTTCAATCACAACCCGGCATAATCAACACGTCATGCAGCTCGCGAAAGCGTTCTCATAAGGTAAGGCATTACAGGAACAATTGAATTTATCACTTGCAGAAGACTGCGACCGCAGAATGGAACATGGGGAGTTGACACGAGGATTCGCCTCAACTGTTTCTCTGCAGTGACGCGGTCATATTCCACCTGGCAGGTTCAGTCAATCGACACAGCTGTCATTACTGGGCGGCACGCGATCCCGCTATGATGTGAAGAAGATAGTTGACGCCAAAGGTGCTACATTGAATTTTGAGATGAGCATCCGTATTCCTATGTAATAATGCACACATAAAATTAATTTCAATAAATTATAACTATAAATATAGTATGTATACTCCTTTTTCAATACCTAGTTACAATGCCCTACCTATATTACCAGTACATGTCTGAGAGTTGAATGCATCTATACACCGGTAGATGTCAGTTCAAATTGACGGCCGCTCTCAGTAATGTACTGGTCAGTGTAGTATTTTAGGGTAAATTTGGTTTTTTCGCCTGGTGATTTTCAGCTATGACCAAAGATTCCCTGCTTGCACATAATATATTTTACGGTGTTTTACCTCCATTTTGGGTTGCTCCCCCTAACGGTAAAGTTGCAAGAAGCCTCATCTCCCTCTCCCATTCAGAGAGGGCCGCAGGGTGTGTCATTTCATCTCGGGCGAGTGGGTGGCTGTAGGAGCAGTAATCGAATAAACTCACCGTGTTGTTGTAGCATCCCTTATTTGCAAGCTCTGATCTACACCGCCAGTAATTGGATGGAAGTGCTACAAACCTCCATCGTACAGACAAAAAAGGTTACACAAGCGCATAACCCATCCCTAACCCGCCTTCTCCCTTACACAATCTCATTTGATCGCTTTTCCAGAAGAGCTTTTTCTCGTTATAAAATTGCAGTGCAGGGAAGAGGGTACAAGAAAAGAGGGTTGTAGCTGGCCTTAAGGAAAAGGTTTAGCCAGGGGTCATCCTCAGCCAATATAAAAAGCCACAAACATAAAACTGAGTCCAGAACGAAGTTTCTGTTAGTGCTTGCATATTCCTAAAAACCCTGTACTATTTCCATGATAGGGATAATTGCATCGTATATCCCAAAACAATTATTTAAGAGGAACAAATAATTTATCTGCGCATTCATCCAGTTACTCGTCAACGACATTATGTAAAAATAACAGTAACTTTTCCTTCAATAAAAAGAACTATGTAAAGACAATTTTTAATGTCATTAAAGTGCACTATCCTCAGTTATCATAATACCACTATGCCTATTCTTTTTAAAGTAATGTGTGAATATTTCGTTTAACAAGTCGATATTAATTCCGAGAATATAAACTTAGAAGGATGATTCTATATCTTCAAATGTAATTGTATTAGTTTATATGGTTTCAACAAGATATATGTCTTAATTAACAACATTAACAATTATTGTTTATTTTTATTATCACCAAATTATCCTGATTTTAGTATTTTCATAAATATATTAGAGTCCCTCTTAATGTAATGCCTGATTGGTTCTGCTAAAATATTATCGTAGCTTTTTAAGATGTTAAAAATGATTGTTAATTTGAATTAAACCGCAATTCGATTTATAGAGAAGGTAGTTTTGCTATCGTAATTTTTTTTAATTACGAATTTTTAACACGTTCATATCTAGAGCAAACCTAATTCAATTACTAGAGTCAGCTTTGGACTTATTAAAATAAAATATTACTTTATACTTGTATTTGCTATAAAATTAAAGAAATAATATTATATTAATGATAATAGTGATGATAATATTAATAATAATAATGTTAATAATAATAATAATAATAATAATAATAATAATAATAATAATAATAATAATAATAATAATAATACCCGCTCAACTTCATCTTGTTGGTTTGACTTTTCTAGAAAATATTGCCTAATATATGAGATAATCAGTCCAACATTTATGCTTTTGAAAAGGCATATAAATTCAAAGAAAATTCCATATTAATTTTCTGCATTAAAATTTAGCCAACGTTTTTATTTTTATTCTGGTATTTGTAACCAAATCATACTATTGCAAGTCATATTTATTTATGATGTATTAGCCATACCTTCAAGAATGAACGGCATGAATGAAAGTATAATTGAAAAATGTTTAATAAGAATAAATATTTGCACACCTGAAGTATCCAGCTATAATATACCTATACATACATATAATATACCTATACATAACAATTTAACACCAAGCAGTTCAATTTCAATATAATATGCAATTGTATATACATTGTCAGTATATTTTTAAATACGACAGTAGTTTACAAATTGATGTGGAGTATTATATGTTTGTAAAGGCACTTGAGGCTATTGCCACTAGATGGCAGCATTAGTTTGGTGGCAATTGGTAACATTCGACACGAGACAATTCGATATAACAATAGTGAAACAGCAGTTGCAGGATGTGGGCACATCTGAGTGAGTGTACAGCCCTCAAGCAGCGTTCCGTTGTGCAACTTTTGCGCGCAAAAGGTTTGGAATTAAAGAATATTTATAAGGAATGATTCCCATCTACGATGAGAAATGCCTGTTAGTGTGTTTAGGGTTTACAATAGCCCCCATATTGCTCCAAATTACTTCCATTTATTCGTTTCTCTTAAACATTACCTTCCGGGTGACATTTTTACCGAGGATAAAGTTGTAGAACGAGAAGTCAGTGCCTGGTTCTGACTGCAGTCCAAAGGATTTTATGCTGCTGGATTTTGGGGGTTTGTGAAACGGTGTGACATGTATTAGGAGATTAAGTTCAGAAATAAAAGTATTTTTCAAAAAAGTACTCTTATTTGCTCATGTTCTATATCCATTCATAACTTACTTAATTACCTACTTCGTACTATATACATATTCGAACTTCAAGATTAAAATATAGAACTTCAGAACACGGATAACTAGGTAGGCAAAGAAGAATATTTTGTTATCCGAAAGATCGCTTTGTATACCAGTTATAATAGAGCAAGGACATTTAGGCAGAACACCAAATACGCAAGTATCTACAATATTTTCAATGATGCCTCAGCAAGCAGTGGTTATAATGAATCCATTTTTACATTATTTCTTTATTCAATCATGCACCAATCATAAACTTTATCTACTGGACTGGAATAATAAGTTGATTAACAAATGTCATGTTCAGGCGCAATATACCTTAACACACAACGCAGTAATGTAACATAGCAAGGTCTCACATTTGCTTTCATGTGTGGCTGTGCTGCTGCAATTTCAAACATATTGCAAAGGCCAACACGTCAAGCAGATAAGCTTAAATTCTAGCGAGATGATAGTGACAGTATTAGCAAATAACAAACTAAATAAATAGCACACATTTATTACATTTATGTTAATATTAACTATCAAGGGGAGCATTTATTATATTCAATTACATTCAAATCACAAAATTAAAAACTTGAACGATTATAAAAGTTATTGTTTATTACAAATTCCTTACATGACAGAGAGGCAAGCTGAAAAACTAACCTAATCTAATATGATACTAATCGAGGTAGGTGGCTCAGTCGTTAACGATTGGGTCTCGTATTCGGGGAGTCCCGGGTTCAAACTTTGAAACTGTCCTTCCTGATCTTTTTATTCGTGGTTTCCCCATCTCACTTAGGGAAATGTTAAGAGGGAGCTTTTCTTTCCACGAATTTTCCACTTTAATACTTTTGGTTCTGTTACAGGATCGAAAGTACTAGGCAAGATGGACTGGGGTTGCATGCTGCGTGACGGTGGCGTGTACTTTCTAAAAGTCTCTGCCCTTTTGAAGGACTGGAGCTCCTAGAGGGAGGGGGGGGGGCGTCCGGCGGAGTTGGGGTTGGGAATACTGTCTGAAAACATTGTTAGAGACTCCGTTACTGCGTTCCTTACAGATTTTGAATCTTGGCCGCCGGTGTATACCTTAATGGTCCCTTTCTCCTGGAGGAGTAAGCACAAACGGCCAGCCTGTGAAACAATGCTGAAGTTAACAGAAGTTAAGACGTATTCTCTCATGAGAATTTAAAGATATGGCTTTGAAATTAAAAGCACGTTTCTTTGTATTAATTTCAATTTATGGCATTTCGGAACATATACAAAGTGTAAAAGAATCAGATTTTCAATGTAGCATGTAAAATTAAATGCTTTTAAAATAAGTCAGTAAACGCTCTTTTGCTTTGGTATAATAATGAATCCATTTCTTTTACATAATTATTTACAACCAAAAAGCACTCGAAAATTTAAAAATTGTTCCTAAAGTTTTGATATCCAATCGAAATAAATTGTAATATATTAAGTAGTAGTGCAAGAAGCAGATGCAATAAGTTTTATTATTGCCTTGCAGTATCTTCAACATCAAAAGTCATATCCACAGTAGAAGAATTTGTTACCATCGCTGTAAAGGCCTTCAAAAATATTCCTGCGGAAAAAAATGAATGGTGTCTTCTAGACCTTGCAATACGTCATGATTGATTGTATGAGGGTTAATGGGATGAACTGCTACGAACTACCTCGCATGAGAAAGCTGCTGCACGACCCGTATTGCTCTATGTCATGTTAGGTGACTAATTGTCTAACAATGTTGCTAATACCATCTACTCATTGTTTCTGATCAGTGCTCTCTGTAAATTAGTATATGCAGTAATTCATTGTCAACAAATACCTCTAAAGAAATACAATCATTATTTTAGAAAAGAGGTAGTGTGGCTATAAAATAACTTTTTGAAAAAAAAAATAATAATAATAATAATAATAATAATAATAATGTTGTAATGAAATATACGAGTAGACGGAATGTAAAAATTCAAAACCGGATATAATTAAAGTCTTTTTATGTCATTAATAGTGATGAAATTTAGTTTTTTAGATTTGCGTAAAAACTGATTTTCTACGCAAAGTAAATTCCCAGTAAATTTCGCTTCATTAAGTAGAAACCCTAAGCCGTAAATTACCTTGAAAACTCTGTCCCCTTCTCTTGTTATATTCTTTAATTTCTTGAACATACATTTTAAAAATTGATCTTGAGCGATATATGTTTAATATAACAGAAAAATTTAAATTAATGATAACGCTGGTCTACAAAAAATTAAAAGATCTTTTTCATGTTTTTTAATTATTTTATTATTATTTTATTATTATTTTCTACCTATATATATATATATATATATATATATATTCAAATATGCTTTCACTTTTACTCTTTGTACTAGGTTTTTAAACAAAATCGCATCAAATGTAATAATGCACTTTTATTTTTGATGAAATATTAAGTTTTAAGACATATAGCTAAGATATCTGTTTTTTTTAATTTAATTTAACTTAAATATTAATGAATATATTGAAAAATAGAGAGTTGTGCGTCAATAATTATGAATTTCCAAAATTTTTCATTGTTAAGGAGAAGAAAGTTTAATTTCTTTCAAAGCTCTGATATGTCCTTCACTAGCGTCTCTTTTCAAACACCAGTAGTAATCAGACATCATTGGCACTCTTAATGGCCTTGATGGTGGTTTCCATTGTTTTAATGTCTTTATGAAACTGCTTATCTTGTTGCACAAAGATTCGCAGAGAAGTAATCAATATGGTTATTGAGAAAATGCACTTTATTACTCATTCCACGCACCTAGATGTCTAAAATGTTGTACTATTTCCTCCACAGTTTCTTTATAGTTCTTAGATTTGTTGTCACCAAGAAAGTTTTCTTTCGCCATTTTGTATGCCAACCATGTTGACTTCTCTACCTTGGATACCGACTGAGGAAAGTTCTTATCCTGCATAAGCGCACAAAGCTGAGGTCCATCGAAAATACGTGCTGCTATCTTAACTTCAGTTTTCTGTATGAACTTTGTAACAAGAAAGTTGAAACAGTCATTATTCTTATTCAGAGTAGTAACAAATTGTTTCATCAGGCCTAACTTAATATGGAGTGGTGGTAAAAGAAACATTAGAAGGAGAAATCAAGATTCACACCTCATAATTGTTTTTCTCCAGGAACAAAATTGCTTTTTTGTGGCCAGCATTATTTCATTAATCCAATGCTCTGATTTATGCCTATTGTCCCATTTACAAAGTGAACCATTTATTATCATGTTTAAATCTCTCAGAATATTTATGTTGTGTATCTTCTCAATGAACAAATAAAAAAATGTAATTTTCTATAATATTAATTTCTGAACAACTGTCACCCGATGAACCAAAATTAAGGCTGGTTTGAGAGACTTTATGAGGCAAGGAATCAGAAAAGATTAACAGTTTTCATTCAGAAAAAATTTTGTAGACCAATGTAATTATTTATTTTCATACAAAAATATTTTGTTTCCGTTCTCAAACATAAATATTAGCAAGTAGGGATTAGTCAGCAACCTGGTCTCAAACTTTCAAATGCTTCTATTTCTTGAGTGAGAGTATTATAGAACAAGGACATATGCTTAACGAATGCTTCTGGTAATAAATGCATTATTATTTTAGTTTAGTTTAGTGTTGAGTTATTGTAAAGATAATAAACTTATTATAATCATTAGCACCTTCTCTTGGCGCTCCAGCGAAATTGTGTTGATAGTAAGTTACCCCATGGCTGATTAGCGTATAGATACACGGGGATGCTGGAGGGGATGGGAACGCCGTATGTAATGTGATTTGGGAAGCAAAGTGGCCGACTAAATGAAATTACACAATCGCATCACCAGGTCAGGCTAGCCAGGTAAAGACCGCATCCTCGCAAACACCACGCGTGGGTCGACAACAACAAAAGCTGGCATCCCCTCTCCCCCTCAATGTACAAGCTTGTGTGCGTAATGCAAGCGACCCCTTGACAAATTTCGCTCTGCAACTTGTGGACTAGAGTTGCGGAATTAATAATGTATACAATTACAGATCAAGCCCTTTCATGCATCTTCTCTAGTGCATGAAAACGCTGCAGTATCTCTCCCACACACAGAGTTTCAGTTTATGGAACATGAAGTTAACTTTCTTTGCGACCGATTATCATGTTTTGCTTTTATTAAAATAGACATTTGATGCATCTTGATTTTTTTCTGTATTCTATTTATATATTTTGTACTATCTACTTATATTTTTTTTTTGAATGCATGTGTGCAGGGGTAGTTTTGAATTTAATTATTACATATGATCTTAAGAATTACTATGATAGAAAAAAGAATGTCTTCCTTTAACATGAGGGATAAGGACCACGTTACACATTTAATTCACCCCTCACCTGTACAGAGTACGAGTGGTTGGTAAGCATGTGTGCAGGCACAGACAGCTCTGATCATTTCTTACTTGCTGCACGTGACGAATAGGTGGGAATAGGGGAATGCGATTGTTCTACTCCCGACATCGCCATTGCAGACGATAAATCATATTTGTGTCCAGCTTTGGATTTCACGATTCCAAGGGCAAGGAGAGGAGGGTTTGAAGAAACCATGATCGACAAATGGGGGAGGTCTCAATGCATTTACTTCTACATTTACGTTTTGTATAGAAGGTTATTACTTATATAATTAAGTTAATTGTTTTCTCCTTCAAACGAAACAGGTGGTTAGACCCCGAGTTGCCAGTATTTTCGAGCTTTATCATTTAAAAACTTAGGTACAACGTATTACATAAAAGGTGGTGGAAATGTTGCCTAATTTTCCCAACACACAACTCAGATGCTAGTAAATTATCACTGACACGCATCCGTTTCTCCTTACTAATGCATATAATTTTGTTTCGAATGTTTGATGTAAATTCCTTTAGTTTATGAGGGTTAGTTGAATGTATTCCATTTTTCAATGTGCCTAAAAGTACAAGCCGGAAGATTTAGGAAATGAGGAGGGCTTTAATGGCAGTTCTAAAGCACACGACGTCTTTTTTTTAAATTTTTGGTCAGTTACTTCATTAAACTTCTGTACTAACTTTAATGCCTTTCGTTTTGACACTGGGTTGCCAGGGAAGTTGCCTCTAAATGTCTATGCCTTGAAGATGAATATACGACGACGACGTAGTGAATATCTCACCGTTGCACAGCACTAATGCATTGTTTAATAAAATATCATTTTCGACAGCAAAGCACAATTGCCCCCGACTCTGTCGAAATCCCGCTCGCAACTTACTGGAAGTGAAAATGGCGCCGCACTGGCCGCATGGGAAAATTCAGCGCTTGGAGGAGGTAGGTCTATTTACCGACAGATATAAGTAAACTGCTATTACTGCAGTAGTATCGTTTTATAGTTTTTATTAATTAATAAAACATATTCGTCAGTAATACGAATCTTATCACCTTAGAAGAGAGATTCTGCTCTTTTCCCGCCATAAGCTTAACTGAAGTTATTGAATAAATAGCTATGACTGACTAGTTTTACATAAACCAGATATTATTAGTTCAAAGTTGAAACAAAGAGTAAGGCTAAATTTTTAATATGTATTTCGTGACAAATAAACATTAGGAATTATATTGTTATATATCGCACATGCCGATCTAAGCTTTAGAAACCCTAAATGACATTGACAGTATTTGTCAGCATATTTCTCCAGAAGTCAGAAATATTTAAGAATGGTTCCGAGTCAAAATATTTTAAAGAATAGTGACTTAAGCGCAATACTCCAAAGGCAATTAACCATAATTTTCCTTTAGGTGCTAATAAGAGCACTTATGGGAACTCCCATCTTTTTGGAAGCTAATGAATACCAAGATACAATGTTGTACAACCAATAAAACGGGAACCTTGACCACAATATTCGGATGCGAATCAACAAAAACATCTCGTTGTGAATGGCAGCCAAGCCCCTTCACCTGCAACATCCGTGTACTGTTGAATTAGAGATATGCTAAGAGTGTTGCCGGGACTGTTGTGTTAAGGCGATGTCAGATTTGCTTAGCCTCCACACTCATTCACACCTCGCAGTGACAGCAACACAACAGAGTTGTGCACGTGATTGGCAAGTTAACGCTGCAGAATACGTCTTAGAGTACTCAACAAGTTTCATCCAAGAAATGGATACCATTTGTCATTTCCTTGACTATTTATATCGTGAGTCATTTCATTGTGTTAAAAAATAGAGCACATGCTCCCTGTATTTCCTAGAGGTTTACTGTAATTTATTAACACATATTTGCTAATGGTTCGCGTTATTGGAAAAAAAATCTGTTTCAGCTATTGACAGATGTGTGCAATTTTGTTAATATAAAAACAATTAATTAATTATTGCATTTTTTTTCTTTTTAAATCTATCTTTTCCAATTCAACCGGAAACATCACTGAATAAAATACAAAGTTCAATGGAAAATGTGGCCAATTTTCCAGCAGATTGGACATAAACTAAACTACACTTTTGATTTGTTTCAAAATCGTATACGTGTTGTTTTAGTGAAAATATTTTAATCCCGAGGCTACGAACACACAAACATTATGAATGCACTTTACCTATCACATTGAGCCAAGTTGAATGATTCACGTGTAAGTATTAAGTTTTTTTTTTTTTAACTTTCAAAACAACAACTGAAAATAAAAGTAAAGTTTACCAACCATCCTATCTTCAAATTAACATTGGAATATTGAACAAAGCTGGAAACACTCACGAAACACTTTCCCCGGCCTCAGCGAACCACCCTTAAGCGTGCACACGGCAAACGTTATGGAAAGCCAGATAATGAAGGAATACTGGTGAAGAGGGGGAAAGAACACAAAAAAAAAAAAAGATGTGTAATGAAATTCATAGATGGCGGGTTTGTGCTGTCAGGTTGTATTCACAGTAATGTATAGAGTTTTTAAAAAGTAACAGGTGACATTAGTTGCTCACATTTTCTATATTTTCTACACAATTTTAAAATTATGCCACTGACTTATTTCACAACAAATAGGATTTTTTTCATCACCATGATGTTCCGGTTGAACTACAGATTTAAAACTTAACAAAAAGGGTGTTTTATTAATTGATATTTATGGAAAATTTGTATTACCTCTCCATACTCTTTTGGGCTTATTCAATATTAATAATTACTAATTTGAACGTAATTTTTAGCATTTCGGCGATTTCGCAATCAAAATGATTTAAGTGTTGGCCCATGCAATTTGAGAGGTTTTATTTCCCCCAGAGATTGCCGGATAATACGAGCATATTATTAATTGTGAGACTATCTGAAAATGAGAGTGTTCCTGAGCAAACTTACAGAAGTTGATGAGTTGAAGGACTCCATCCACACACTATAGCAGATATTTAAGACACAAACTTAATATTATTTGTACAAAAACAAAATGGCGAAATGTACAACATCTAGGATGAAAAATTGGCATATATGGCAATATATATGGGACATAAAAATACCATTTCTTGAGTAATAAAGTAGTGTTAGAATTTTTTAAGTTTAGGAAAAAACAGAAAAAACATTATTTCTTACTTTTGGAAAACTTTGTAATACTATCTGCAACAAAGATTAGCTATTGTGGATGCGTAACTACATTAAGGAAATGTGGGAAAACGTTGCAGCCAAATTTACTGTTGTCAAGGTTCCTGTACACTAGTTTTGGTGAAAAGATGCAAACGCGAAGAAACTAAGCTTGGTCGTCTTTACACGTTATGGTTGTGGATATTCAAGCATATCGAGGGTGGCTCAGGGGGTAACACTTGAGACTCACAATAAGAAGATTCGGTTTTTACGTAGTGTTCCCTGGTCACTTTGGCATGGATATTTACATTTCAAGAATTTTCCGCTTTCCCATTCATTTAACTCCATAACATCAGCAACAAGGTTGGAAACCTCAGGCGAGGCGGCTTGGTGCCTTATTGTGTGACCTGCTCTCTCTTCCTGTCCTAGTGTCAGGTGGATTGCTCTTCGGGGACCTTGAAGACACTCGAATGACACCTTGGTGAAACAGGAAATGGTTCTCGCAAATTCACCGGTATCTGTGGAAACGTTAAGGGACCCCATCTACGTCCCTGCATCACCTCCTCGGATTCCTTGCCGCCGGTGTGTGTCCTTCATCTCATCCCATCCTCCCGGAAATGCTTTCTCGGGGCCATAAGTATGATAGGCCCATCAGTAGCCGCGGTGCAGAAATCTTCCTTCGTAGAAAACCCTATACTATCCTATTCAAGCTTGGATGTTCAGAAATCCTACTAAGTAAATTGATGAAAGAGCTTGCAATGCCCATGTTGTTTATGAGATGGTTGCTCTGTTTTATGTGAGCCATTATAAATCTATAAGATGGTACTTACTCAGGTTATTATTATTATTATTATTATTATTATTATTATTATTATTATTATTATTATTATTATTATTATTATTTTAGAGAAGATTGTCCATACACCTGCTTTGAAATTACACAGCTTTGCAATAATCTATTTCACCATTAATGCATCTTTCTTAGGACAGTTGGGCCACTAATTGATTCTAAATACTGAGGAAACATACCACTGGCATGACTTAAGGATGAAGACTTTAGGTAACAAAGATAAAACTAAAACAGAGCCTAATAAAACAGATTATTTTGTTTAGACAATACGTTTCGCCTATGACGAAACATTTTTTGTGCTAAATATGCTACGAAGGGATTGTGTATGCCACATAGTCTGTATAAGAAAAGCAAGCCTGGTTATAAAGAGATTATTGCTTCATATAACGACGTCACGATTCAAAGAGAAAAGCTCTTGGTTAGTGTAAGTGTTGTTGAAAGCACCAGAACTGCTTTTGTATCCTGAAGACGGGTTATTAAAATCTAAAGCAGATCATTTATGGATTCAACCCCGCAGCAGAAAAGATATGAAAGGAAAGTGCTTTCCCATTAAAACTCGTTTTACGACGAAATACGAAGAGATCGGAATTCCATTTGAAATAGTTTCAAGTCAGCTTGTCTGGAGCTCCCCCTACCTCTGGCGTGATAGACGCCACCTCTCTCCTCTAGATTACCCATACTTCCCTCAAAACTAATAACTTGCCACGCGTTAAATTGGAATTTTATTGATTTTTAAAATAGCATAAGAAAGGTTTGGATATGGTAAGAAAGAAACCCTATTATAGAATATCATACATATAACATTTTAAACTTTTGACAGTTCCCAATTTTTTCATATCCCTTCATCTGTCACCCTGCAAATTAATGAGGAATCCAGTCAACAAGGTATTTCCTTCTCTTCTCTTCTATATAAACTTCTGTTAAATCCTGCAGAACCTTTCCTTACTTTCTCTTAAACCTTGCTCTTTTCAAAAATCGTCAGGGGTTCAATTTATGGAGCAGGAGGGGGGATGATTCAGATGGAAGATGAGACGACGAAAATAAAAGACAACGATGAGGCACAAGAGGAACGGTCAATGAAATGTAACAAAGGGGGGGAAAGAGAGAGCAATGTTGCAGGAAGAACAAATGCTTCTCTTTTTTTTTTTATCATGGCCCTTCGTTGCAATGAATTGACAGAAAAAAAATGACGGTAGATGAGAGATTTCTATGTCTGAATTCTTCAGCATCATGATCTTTATTTTTTTTCTTCTTCCTATTACCCCAAAAACACTTCCCTCTGCCCTACGTGTAACCACTTAGAATATAAAACACGAAAACATCGCTGTTTCAACTCAAAGAGAAAGAAACGCAGGAGACTGGATGGATTAAAAAAAGCACTGAGTGGGGGAAAAACACAAATGAAAACAGGTTTAAATGCTGAAAAACATCCAATTTGCCCCCCGGCGTGAAGAATTTATCCGGCGCTCTCAGACTAGCAAAGGATTTCCTGCCAATTTGGACCTCAATGTGTTCCTTTGGCGTAATTCTTCTTCAAAAGAACGGGCTGTTTTGGGTTTTACATTTTCAGTATACAAAGAAACCTGAAGAGGTAATTATGCGACGTAAAACCGTTAATTTTTATTTGATGACTTTCTCTATCTTAAAAAGTCTCGCTTTTGCCTCAGTGCGGATGTATTTTTGTTGCCTTATTCGTGTATTGATTAACATATTTTTTATTAATGTTTGGTCACAATTCCTCTATTGTGAAAAGGTACTGCAAAGGTTCTCTTTGATTCTTGACTTTTAAAACATGTTAATTCATTCAAATGCTGCAAGTCAATTTGAAAAAAATTATGTGAAGTGTCCTGGGGAAAACTATTGTCAACTTTAAAAAGAAAACTAGTTTTCAGTGCTACCCGATAGAAGGCATTCAGAACTACGCCAGTAGCATTTTATTGTAAAAAATTATCAGTCACAAAAATGTGAGAGCTTGAAATATCAAGTCAAAGGATAAAACTATCAAAGTTCAAGGATACGAAATAACAATCAGTCCTTTGCCTAATCTTTTGTGTAGGTTTAGCGTCATGTTAGACTGAAAAAATGTAAACCAACAATGAATGAACATTTTTTGTCCAATGCCAACCCAATAACCCAATGTTCTCGTAAACTTGATGGGCATCAACTAGCATGCGGTATTATAGCAGACTTCTCATGCCGGGACATACATAGGGAACAGCTTCCTCATCCTAGTTGAGATGATGGTGAAATGGTATTATGCACCAGGGAGGATTTTAAACCTATATGTCGAATGAAATAGATTAACGATGGCGCAAATGATCTCGAAGTTCTTTGCGCCTTAAAGCTATGTGGCATTTCACCTTCTCCGGGAAAGGAAAATCTCCAGACAGCTTGATCTGGCCGGAAATCTAACCCAGGATCTAATAAGTAGTCGCAAACGCTACCACGATAAACCTTATTGAGATTATTATTATATTAAACGCAATATTACATTGTTGAATTACAAGCAATTCTTTTTTTTTTTTTTTTTTTCATAGTGTAATGAAAGAAGACTAATTATAGAAGCGTGTGTGTAACATAATGAATAGTAAAAGAGCAAGTATTATTTAATGTGATGAATGTGTAACCAACAGCAGTAAGAAATGGAAGAGCAGTGGGAGAGTCAGAGAAAATTCATGCAAGAGCCACATTAAAAGTGAGTCTAAACATTATAAACAATCCTGTTTCAAACAGAAAGAGGAACGGCCGATATTGTAACCACAGATCTTACAAAATTTAACGAATTTCGAATCTCTCAAGTTTGATTCTTCCTGTCCAACTAATGTATTACTCACGGCTAGTGTAAAAGAGCAAAAATACTGCCCCCTGCGTCCTATCGATTTCGGCAGCTATGTGCCTCTCGGCGTGTTCTGATTCGTGTTGCGCTGTGCGCGCGCTGGACTTTAGCGGTGAAGGTATGGGATTCAAATACTGATCTATGGATGTATACCTTTTATCGCCGTGATTTCTGGCAAGGAAGAGAGAAATAATGCTTACTCTGTGATATTAATGTAAACATCTTAATTATATACATTTCAATTAAATCACAAATTATTTTAAGAATCTGTTTTATTGGACATAATAAGTAATGCGGATAAATTTACATTAGTGTAAAATGACAAACATAAGACATCGAATAACATTTTACTCTTTCTAGATATTTTCATATACTTAATAAGGAAGATAAAAATATGAATAGTTCTGGAGAAATATTTTCAGACAAGATAATACTAAACTCATTGTAGCACAGTCTGGTGAATGTAGCGGGTCACTAGAGAGCTTTTGCATTATTTTCCATCAACTATAAAATGCAAATATGCCTAATTACAACCCGCAGGATGAAAAAACTCATCCGGTATGTCTGTATGTATGTATGTGTGTGTGTGTATATATATATATATATATATATATATATACACATACATATATGTGCTCAACCTAAATACTTTTTGAAGCACGTGGTTTAGTGGTGGTGAAATTCGGTGTGTGGAGACAGCCGTATACTGACTGAATTTCCAAAAAATTACCGACCTTTTTCTATTTCCGGTTGAAATAAAATGCCTAACATATTTTTACAATTTCGAATAATGCTCAATTAGATCTTTAAAAAAAGGAACCACATAATATCCCAGTTTTCTTAAACAAGTTTAATTCTCAAATGAAACCTAACTGGAGTTATCAACAGACCATCTACCGATACTGGTCAGATGTAAATTCACAATGGATTGAGCAGAACCTCACGCAGTACACACAAAAACTGAATGTTTGGACTGGTGTTGTTGATGGTTTTGTCTTCTATAGAGAAACGCTAAGCGCTAATAGATATTTGGATTTGCTTCAAAATCAAGTAGTGCCGGTTATCTCAGAATTTGTTTCCATATCCAGTCAACCTTGGGTTACTCAGAAATGACGTTTTTTCCAGCAAAATGAGGCTGCAGCTCACTGTGGACAGCATGCTTGTCAGCACTTAAACAGGTTTTTCCACAACGATGTATTAGTAGGAGAGGTCACTTAGAGTGGCCAGCAAGATCTCCAACTTTGTCACCTTGGCCTTTGGTCAGTAGTATATCCAGAAATACCGAACAATCTACATAGAAGATCTGGGTATTGAATAATGGAAGCGGTGTAAGACATTCCTAAATGGTTTCCATGATTGGCTGGACATTGAGCTAGCTTTTCTTTTTTTAGAAGGATACACTTAATTACTTGCTACACTTTTTTGTTTTCTTGATTAAGGAACAATAAATGCATTCAGCAGTACCTAGTGCGTGTACTTTTGAAAAGCTTTTAATGAGTATTATTCGACATTTTTAAAACATATTGGATGTTCCATTTTGAATAAGAAAGTTGGAGTTTTTTCGGTAATATAATTTTTGATTCTGAGTATACGGCTATCTCCACACACCGAGTTTCGAGGCCCTAAACCACAACTTTCAAAAGTTATTTAGGTGGTGCAGGACTTTTAACTAACCATATATATTAGCCCCTGTTAGCTGGTGGTTAAATTAGAGACCCGGGTCAAGAAATACTCATAGAATGAGTCGCCTTTTAATGAATAAATTACTCGCAATGTAGAAAACCTTAAGACAGCTCTCCGAGATTTATAAAATAGATGAGAGAGGTTTATGGTTCCGTGCTTGGAGGAGAACACGGCAGTTGAGCTGTTTAGACCGTCGGCACGGAAGGCCGAAGCTCTGTGCTTCGAATCCCGATCGTGACCCAAAATATGGCAATTTTAGCGAATTTTTGCACGGAAAATGCTAGACCTATGGGTGCCATATTTCACGAAAACATTTATATGTTGTATATAAAATGCGCATTTATATTTTAAAAAAGAGAGGCTTATTGCTTGAATTTGATGTCTGATTTCACATTAAATGTTCTTTCTGCTCGATTCCCCACCTTGTGTCAAATAGACATACATGGAAACACTTTTGGCTGGTTATTCAATATTAAACGACATTTATCTGTCATTCTGAAAGCCATTACCAAAGTTTTGTTAATAACTTTGAAATGTTTAATTAGCCCGAAAAATAAATAAAATAAATTACATGTATCGTTGTTTTATGGTTCATTCTGTGTGGTAGATTACATATTATCACAAGCAAAAATTAGCGTGATTACACTTTTTATTTTATAACAGTCTATCCAAGATTTTATCCAGACCCAGAAAAGCAGAACTTATGCAACGGCATGGCCACGTTAAGCTCAAAGAAAAGCGCGCTTATTACGTTGGCTAGTTCTCTCAGGCTCTACTCCTTCCAAAGTTCGTGTTCAAGAACCGCTGTAAGCCTTTTCCGTTCCATTTCTTTCATTCCCTTCCCCCTCCTTCCCTCCGTAGCCCTATCTTAGCGTCCCGCTCCTTTCTTGTGGTAATGCATTTTCTATGTTACAAATTGCAGCCAATATTTTCCTTTCTTCTACCCGTCCTTGAAGACGGGACGCTAAGGTCACAACACAGAAACGTGTCGGCCGCGTTTGATTACTTTAACAGAAATGTGCGCGCGTGTGTGTGTTTGTGTATGTGAAAGAGAAAGAAACATCCCTCCCACCACATAGGCCGCCCACGGAAAGTCTCGCAATATAAAATCTTTTTTTCCCAAGCAGCGTTTGACAGCCTTGCTCTTACAATTTCTTCTGTTGAAACGCTTGCTTTGGCAAATTGAACAAATTGGACAAATGAGCACATGCAGGTTAAATCGCTTTCGTTCATCAATACATCTCAAGACTCCAGGGAGCATTATTATTGTTATTGCAATCTGTTCTCCAATTTTCTGGCTTTAAGAAAGCCCCATGATACAGATGTCATGTACTGATACACAAAATATATGTATGATCGAATTAAAGAACAAACAAGATTGAAGAGAAAGAAAAATTGGTTTCTTCTTCATGCAGATGCCGAAGAAATATATAAAATTAATTTAATAATGATGAACCATGAATGGAGCCTTTATTAAGAGTGTGTAACGCCCGTTTTTACTATTGAGGCACCACAAGCGGTGGACACTGATGACACATGAGATGAAATAGTAAATTGGGAAAGGATTTTTTTTTTTGGAAGGAAACATTCCAGGTCTAAGTTTAGGGTACCTCCCCGGCATTTGCCATTTATGAGGACTGAGGAAAACTGGAAAAAACCTCAGTCAGGGAAGATAGTTCTGGCGGGAATTGAACCCCGGACTCCCGCTCATGAGTTCGCGCCTTAACGACCTCGGCCACCCAGATATGAATTTAAGAAATTTAAGATTTTAAGAAATATGACACTATTACTTTGGACATCCATTTTAATTTCTTTGTTTCATTTTACTTTATCTATTGACTTATTGCGAAATCATGCGAAACTTAAGCAACACTTATTCACTTTATCTCTGCGGTCAAATCACCTCCGCCTTCATTGTCTGAAAAATGGCATCACTTGCATTTTTAGCACTAGGACAGTTTTCTCTTGGGAGGTGATAATTGTTTAGTCATAGGGCCCTGACTTTTAGATATTAGTTTATTAAACATGTTAAACATTTTTAAAAGTTTTTTCTTTGTTTAAACTAAAATAGGGCATAAACAAAACTGAAAAGATATCTCTCAAGCTGGCCTTAATAAAGCCGGAAGAAGTAATACTATATTAATTTTGAAGAGCGGTTTTGCTATTGCTATGTAGGTTGCATCGCTGAGGTCAAGTGCTACACCATCACAATGGTTACACACTAACAATTAGCGATGATATTGTTTTCATTGCTAAAAGGCTGTCATCAACTGAATATTACGTTATGATAATATTTAGAAAAATGTACATATTAATGAAAACAGAATCAATCTTCTATCTAGATTGCAAAATACACAATTACAGAATTAATAAAATTTAATAACTTAATATTAGCTACCAAATGAATTATAAAAATTCGATAACGCTAACTTGTTCTGAAACATATAACCAACATTAAAGTTTCTGACATACATATATGAAATATTTCATTCATTCAATTTAAGTATTTGTCCTTCTGATAAATATAATAAGCTTTTCTTGGCAGTTTAGACATTTCATCCTGGGCTAAAATGTCTTGCGGTGAATCCATCTTCGCTGACAACAGACAAACAAAATAAATAATTCCACAGATATAATGATGCAAGTTGTATGATAAAAAAGGCATTGTCTTCGTAGTAATTCATTAGAAAATGGTAAATAATGTTAATTTTATTTTATTAATATCCTTTAATAATTCTGGTATACAAAAATACTGTATGAAAGTGGTTTATTATACTATTATTCTCTAATGCTGCAAAAACAGGTAATAATTTTACAGTTTTCAAAGACAAAAGCATCGCCAAGGGTAGCCAAGGTCGTTAAAGGCCGGACTCTTAAGCGGGAGATCTGGTGTTTGATTCCCACTAAGACCGTCCTCTCTGATTGAGGTTTCTTTCATGTTCTCATAAAATAACAAATGCTGGGAAGATACCCAAACTTAGGATAGATCGCTTCTTTCCTTACAAAAAATCCTTGCCTAGTTTATAATTTCATCTGTTGCATTGTCAGTGCCCATCGTCTGTGATAGTTCAGTGGTTAAAAGGAGCGTTAAACACCATTTAAAAAAAAAGACAAAAGCGCATCTTTATGTTTCTTCAAAATAAATGTTACAATGTTATAAATACAATTAGAAAATTAATCAGTCATTCACACATATTAACGAAATGTTATAATAATGCAAATTTTTCATACACATTCCTGGTAGATCATTTGATGAAACTGCACACAACATTTTCTCCCTTTACAAACATATGGTACAAACTTTTCTTGATTTTTGTGGTAGAATAGCATGTATCACAGGGTTGTATAATTTCAAGTGGTGTTGTATGCACATATTCGCATTTGCCATCTCAATAACATTTTCAGTGTATTATGTAAGCTTATACTATAAAATAGACACAACATTGATGGTACAATAGTGAAATCTACACGATGAGTTTACTAGGAAAAGGTAAAGCACCTACCTTGATCATTTAAACACACGTTAAACTTTTATTTTTCATTAATTTTCTGCTAAAGTTCATTAATCTTAGTGAAGCACGCAAAACATATTAAAGTACTGTATGAAACACTTTACATAAGGAGTTTTATTAACGAATAGGTCAAGTTAGAGCACCACTTCCTGCAATCGTGTTCTACTTGACCCAGCCGTTAACAGGGGCGGCTCTCAAGGAAGTTGTTGATTTGTACTATCCCAAAAAAATCTACTTTTAAATTCCTATAATTATTTCTTAATCCTTTTTTGCATTAAAAACAACATCTTGTATATTGACTTGTATATTTTATGTGATATTTTCATTTGCGATATATATAACAATTGTGGAGTATTGTGATTGGTGAGTGAGTGGAAGTGGTAGGCGAATCCTGTTGCCCATAAAACCCATTGTGTGCATGCACCACCCGAAACATCACTTTTTATCAGGAAAATTTGCCTCGATTTTTTTTGTTTTTGTCAAAGTTGAATAAAATGTTTTAAAACATAATTGAACAATCATTTTGAAATAATATATTAATGAAACAGGGTCATATACAGAATGTTTCAGAAATACTTTTACAAACTTTGGGTAAAGAAAAAAATAAGTACATATGTCCGGAAATATTTAGTTTTTTAGTTATTAAGAAAGTTTAACAAAACAAGAAAAATTTAGTATAAACATATGTCTGGAGATCTTTAGTTTTTGAGTTATTAATGAAATTGTACCAACCCCATATACACAATGCCAAGTGAGAAACTCATAATAAACGTTCAAATCTCTTGCTTTCACACACACAAGCACTCTTCGGATCATGGAATATTGCACCCTTTCAAATAACCCCATACGGTGTCCAGCGGTTTCACAGGCTTCCACGATGGGTTGATAAAGTGTATCTTCATTAGGAATACCTGTTACAATAAATACGCGGGGGTCCACTTAAAATACAATTTACTCTCTGAGAAGTAGCATATCCGGTCTAGAAAGCCGAAATAAAGGTCCTATTTTACTGATAACGTAACTGTTTTGACACTGTGGACTCTTTCGATCTAATACGCCAAGAGTTATGGAACGTGCATGCATCCATTTAGAGCATTATTTTAAACTCGCAACCCGAGGCAGCATGTCTTTACCGTAACCTCTTCAATGTTTAGATGCACTAAGCACGTGCGCAAAATTTTCAACTGCAACAGAAAGTTAGCAAATCCCTCTCTACGTCTCTCTCGATATTACCTTTATTTTCACACTCTCCCCATCTGGGTGTTTGTAGCAGAGGCAGTAAGTCTTCCATTTACAGACGCTCTCCTGCGCGCGAATTGGCCGTTATTCTTCTTGTACTACTGCACTACGCGCGCATCCCCTTCTAGTTGCTTTTATCTCTTTCTCAACCCCTACCTCACACGCACCTCCTTTAACTTCGACTTCCTTTAGCATTGTCTCTTCGTACTTCCATAAGATTTCTCCTCCTCTAGGTTTTAACCAACCGCCACCCATCTTAAAGGAAGAAATTCTTGTTGAGGAATATTTTTTTCTTTCTCTCTCACTTTGCTTTATACTACTTCTTTACTATCTCTCTTCCTCTGTGCCGTATCCATTATTAGAAGTTCTTTCCACCAGCCTTGCATTCAGTGGTTTAGTGTACAAGTATAGTGTTAACTGATACTATAGAATTTATTATCACGACTTGTTCAATTATACGTCAGAACAATACTAAATGCTATTCTTAACATGAAATCTGTGACCACACATTACTTCGCTATACCAAGCTTCTGTGATTACAAAGGCTGTGAAGTTACATATGCCACGTTCCGTCGGCGCAGTAGAGTCCCAAGAGGACTAATACCGGAAAGTTTTATAGGAAAATGTTAAAGATGACAAACATCTGTGAAAATGAGCCTTCTATAATATCCGCTTATGAAAAGCAAGATGTCTGCCATACATTTCCTTCATGAAGATTAAATCATTTTTGAATTATTAACCTTTTATTTGTGAACAGATTAAGTATGGCAGCCACGATGGGCGCCAAATTTTGAAGTGATTTTCTGGACTGATTATAGGTCGCTTCGGTGTGGTTGTCCACGCTTCACGACAACAATTTCTCAGGGTAAATTTTGCTATTTTGTTGACCGAATTCAACAGGATTGGGAGAGGGTTTCTATCGTGTAAATAATCAGGCATGTGACAAAGTATCTGTTGGTATTTTATTATGTCCAGATCTTTAGCGTCCTCTGGTGTTTTGCGTATGGCAGACTTAGCTAAGCAGATACAAACTTATTTGCCCCTTGTGAAACTTATAAACGAATACCGCGGCGCGGGGCGAAAGTCGAGCTTATAATGAGTTCTGTGAACTGCATGTATCTGGCCGTGTGTGGATCTTATAACTGCCTGCCTATGAACGTCAAACTTACAACTGCTCCTGAACAATAAGCAAATGCTAATTGAATGTCCCAGTGGAGCGGTGGCTTCCTTATATATTAAATTGAAATAAAAAATTGTTGGTTAGGAGACGCCAAAAGGCACACGCAAGCCTCGCGCCTTTGTTTTAGTAACTACTATTGCATAAATACTTCACCCATGTGAACTGATAATATACTGAGCAGGCAGAATCGCTAATAGTTAAAAGAAATCATATTCAACGTACATACAAAGTAGAGGAGGAAATGAACATGTATTAATAGTTACGCCTATTCGGTTAGGAAAATGGTACAGAGAAAATTAAATAAAAGAATCAAACCTAATGTATAACTTTGTTCTTTTCTAAACCCCCAAAAATTGAACTAATAATGGCACGATTGCTATGAAAGTCAGTGCGAGTATTATTTGAAAAATATGTATGACGATACTGGGATATATTTAACTATATATAGTTGGTTTCCAGCATATGTGCACATATATAAATAATATATAAATACACTGTTAACCACCACATGATTAATGTGCAACATTTATATGATCTGCTTAGCTCCATTTATAATAAATGTTTATCTTCTGCCCTCTACTTTTGTCACTTCTATCTTAATTATCCCAAAGAATTACCAATATCTATAATGTTCCTATAACCTTTACAATTTTATGTTGATAGCCACCATTTCCAATGGTAAATAATGTCATTAATAAGTCAAATCGGGAAGACCTATCAAGAAATGAGCACGAGACTGCAACATAGTATTTGTTTAAGCCAGGAAAAATAAGAGGGGAAAAAACAAAACAAATTGAAGGCACATTATTTTATCGTATTTCATTATCTTAAGGTCAGAACCATGCGGTTCATTCATCCCGTGAAAGAAATGCGGTTAATTGACAATTTCCTGGAAATTCAGTATTAGTGAATTTTCCTGAATAGTGCCTCAAACCATCTATTTGAATAGCGTCCCTCAGAAAACATTATGCTGCAGCAAATATAAACAACTGTAGTTGATTTAACGCTATCGAAAACAAAGAAGCGTCTATCAGAATGACAATGAATCTATGGAGCGTTCTTCGTCATTGGAACCATTTAATTATTCATTGTTTGTGCTTTGCAGATTTTTCTTTTATTATGTGCAACGCTAAAACTTTAACAGTTTTAAAAAATTATAATAAAATAAACTTTCCATTATGTTTTCTGCAATACTAACTTAATACAAATCTTTTATTCGTTCATCCATGAACTTTTCAAATATAGGTTAAAAAGATAAAAGGATGCAACTATGTTTCAACAATATGTATGTTTGAAGTGGAAAATTTCGAGCTCTATGGCTCCCATCCCACAGAAATCGGAATTCATCGAATGTGTCAATATTGTATCTCGTGCTCAAGACTTGAAGAAACCAGGTCAGATATCACAGAACAACTGTTACATTTCACCGTCATTTGATATTGCCGTCAGTTATATAAGGGTTGCTCAAATTAAACTTTTGTTATAGCTGAACTGTAATGAGTTTTGTATTTGCTCTGGTAAGTGACATTATGTGTAAGAAAGCAGATTGATATGATATGATGACAAGTGTGTTGTTTACATGTGCAGAAACACGTTGAACTGAATACTTCACAACAGGAATTCATCCAAACGGGTTCAGCCATGAGTTTCAAGATAAAAGGTGTTAGTGGAACCAACATTTATCGTTGTATGAACAATATGTATGGGAATGCGTGTCTGTTTCGCAGCACAGTGTCCAGATGGCGTGATGAGTTCTATGACGGACGTGTGCGCAATGCCCACACCTTGGCACTTAACCATCATCAAGGAATCAATGACAGCCAAAGGCAACCTTGTAATCACCACCAGAAAGAATATAGAATCATCGTCACTGATTTAAAGAACTGTTCACACCATTCTTCATCGAAGTCTGGGGTACCACAAAGTTTGAGAGCAGTGGGTCCCCAAGCATCTTTCTGAGGAGCAGAAGGCTCGGCTAATGTGTGCTTGTATGGAGTATCTGCTGCGTTACTAAGCAGAGGGGAGTCCTTTTCTTTGAAGATTGGTTTCGCAGCCAACCACGGACGTTCTTGGAAGCCTTGTGAAGCGCTGGGTCACTTGCTTGAACAGACAATGTGACTATGTGTAGCGGATATTCACCCATGTATCACTCTCTTTTCTGTACGTTCATATATTCCAGCCAATAAATCATTACAGAAAAAAAAGAGTCTCACTTTCATTTGAGCAAACCACGTGTGCATGTCGTGGTGAAGACATTAAGTCAGTTACTGATTCAATTTAAGAATTGAATCTCAACAATGCGGCGTACATGCTGTCGGATACATTTCAACGAAATGGTAAAGTCATTAAGACCAAACGTGGGGGGTTGTTAAGCTCTTGCATTATATTATTGTATGGTAGATATACAAAATCAAAACAAGACATGCAGACAATATTTTAACTTAGATCTAAGTTAACTACGAATGTGTATAAAGTTATTTTGATGAGAGACCTTATCATTGTGCTCTGGTTCGTTTTAACTTTTTTTCTTCCCCTTTCCGTATGTGCTTGCGAGGGGAAGAAAAGGGGAGAGTTCTCCACGGTTGGCTGCATCTTCCTAACCCAAGCTCAGGGCAGACAAGGGATGGAAAGGAGCCAGGGGTTCTCGCTGATTGACGGAGTGGAAGTAGTGAAGGGAAATCAATCGACAGAAGTTGGTACCGGATGAGGGTTGATTGGAAACCAGAAGAGTGGGCTGCTGGCATGCTGGCGCTGTTCCTCGTTCCTCACTCTGTGTGTGTGTGTGTGTGTGTGTGTGTGTGTGTGTGTGTGTGTGTGTGTGTGTGTGTGTGTGTGTGTGTGTGTGTGTGTGTGTGTGTGTGTGTGTGTAAAGAAGGAGTTTGGTGATGGAAAGTTGTAGCAACGCACAAAAATAGCAACGACAAGCAGTAAGAGCAGCAGAAAGGATACGGAGACGATGTTAGTGGCCTGACTGGAAAGTGAGAACGGAAAGAGAGAAAAGAAAGGAAAAAAATATAGAAAACCTTTGGATTTCTTTCACACAACTCGGATTCCGATTAAGTCTTCTTTTATGGCTTGTATCTTCAGCTTTCAGTACAGTAACAAGACAATCGAGAAGCATTCCAGATGTGCAAAATACAAATTTGAATATCCTACTAAAGTAGACAATTTTCCCTACAGCATCTCTTATCTTGAGAACTTAGTTTAATGGTGTATTGAAAATAAAATAAATAACGTGAAGGAGATAAAAATATTCTAACCCAAATATTAAATTAGAAATGTGCCTTATCTATGCCTAACCAGAATTAGGTAAAAGTATTGTTCCCCACATACTTTTGTAGCTTTTATTTCTAAATCATCATGTTTATAACTTAGATCAAGGGTTCTCAAAGTTTTCTTTAAAAATCTTTCGCTGTCGCGGACCTCCAAGATTTAACTTACAGTTTAATAACGTAAATTTACATTTTATATACATTTTTAAAATTTGTTCATGAATGATCTACAAAACATAAAGACACTACAAATAAATAAATGAACATTTTTCAATAAATGCCTTTTATCTACACAATGTTAATACGGGAACAATATTGCCTTAAATTAATATAAATGCATAAAATATTCCTAATAATAATTAATAATATATGATGGCACAATAATATCGGTTCATTTTAATTTTTGAATGAAAAAGTTGATATAACATTGCGCTTACAGGCATTATATGTAGGGCTTAATAGGAGAAATGTGCATTTTAATCTGATTCTATGTTTTCCAAATGGTTTCTAAAATTGTTTTTTTAAATAAATGAGCGCAGAAATGATTTTTCGCACAACTTGGATGTTACGTAGGGCATTTATACTCTCATGGCCCTCTTTGATAGTCCGGGAAGACCTGGAACTCGCTAGCCTAGACAGTTCACTGTCAAAAGATGTATGGTTTTGGATACGTCATGTCAGCCACATCTGTTTACGGAACGTTATACAACATCTTGGCTTCATTTGTTTGTTGTTGATTTACCTGTCACGTAGCAAAGCTATCATAATGTATGTGTCACATCTGTTTACAGAACATCATACTACACATTAGTGTTGTTTTTCGGTCCAACTTTGAAATATATCAAATAGATATCTGCTGTGAAAATGTTTATACATTTTTTGGCACTCTGGGTAATTATGTCTAATACTGAAGGGAAAATTAAAGCACAGAACTGAAATATTATTAATGTTATAATATTTAGTTTCCTACAAAAATATTAAAAGTGAAACAAAGCTGACATTTAAACTGGCATTAAACTGCGAAACTAAAAAATTGAATGGTAACTTGACCAGAGTACGAAATCTGTGGAAAAGATTCCCCAGGGTAAATTTGTATGTTACAAACTTCTAGTAAAAGCAGAGGGGGCCGGAATACAACTTTTTCATGGACAAGTTATATCTGAATGCGTCTTGTCTAAATTAATGGTGTCTTATAGGGATTAAAGTAGCCTTGCTCTCGACATCCCCATTCAATGATAATATGACCGTATATGCGTTACCAGAACTTGGTAATATGTGTTTTAGAAGGACTTATCAATCTGGAACATATTGGAACACTCTGTATAAGCCTTAACCCGCCCGTTAGAAAAGGAACCGATGGCCCAGGGGAATGGATCATAGATTCTCTTCCTTGTTTTCTTTAAACCTCAATCTCTTTTCTTCGCTACTCACAGAATGTCTACTTTTCTCAGCTTTACTGTTTTGTGCGTGTGAGCAATGCCCTTCACAAAAGAAAAACACTTTGCTCTTTGTCTGTGATTTATGGGGGTGACTGATGATGGCGGGTGATTACAATAACAAAGGTCAAGGGTCGAAAACAAACGAGGGGGTAGAGATCATCTGTTTCATGGAATACTGGGAGGCGCTCTCTGTTTATCACGAAGATGACAGCCAGTCTCTCTGACCTCAGGGCCCCTGCGCAGATTAGGAATAAAGCGTTAGGAGTAATCCATATACACGTACATGAATAATACACCAGTCTTCTCTCTTTGGCTCAGATAGGTAACTTGGGACCTAGGGGGTAGAGATAAGTGCGACGCGAGAGGGTAGCCTCTCTCTCTCTCTCTCTCTCTCTCTCTCTCTGGCCCCTTAATCCTTTTTCCCACATTTTTGCTTTCAGATTCAATGCCCCAAGGGGGTGAACTTACGGATGGAAAGACTTGGGGGTACAGTATATTACTGAAGTTTTGAGAGATAAACATTTATATCTTCGGAGAAGGTACGGTCTTAAAATAACGTACTATATACACATTAGGCTTCATGCACAAATTTTGAGCCCAATGAAAGTTAAACTAAAAGAAACTTGATGACAATCCAGAAAAGATCAAACTTCAAACATTAACTGTATGCTATTGTTTGCTGCTCCACAGATATTGCAAATTTATTCTTAAATATTTTCGTAACTAAATACATAATGCAGAAAATACTGGGAAAGCCTAAGATTATTAACCACCAGTAAGGCCCTTGCATAAGCGGTGAACAAGCAATGTTATCTCAGAAGCGAGAAACACGGGCTAGCTACTGTGTACATTGTTAATCACGAGCCATTCGAGTCACAACTGCCAAGATGCGGTGACGCATAACAATGAAGGTAAATGGATGAACCTCTTATATCGCGTGGATTTCGAGTTGTCTTGAATTGTTGAAGCTATGTATATACATTTCCAAGTTATTACCTAAATAACATACTTTTTATAGAAAATAGTTACGAAACTCTTGTTGTTGCAGATTTTTATTAAGATTAATTTGTTTTAAATTGATTTTGTAGAATAAGTTTGAGTGACCAAAACTGTCGCATCTGCCTCTTATCCCGAGCATTTCATTTTTCCGAAAATAAATAACTATATTGTGAATAATTTGAAAGTTAAGAACTTGAACGCTGTGGAATTGTGTTTGAACTAGACAAGCCGACTCTGTCAGTACGCACAAATCTAGATAAATACTCAAGCAACGCAATGTATACCTACCCTTTGGTTGCACAGCCTTCTATTTGTCTAAAATTTCGTTTTGTACTAACTGTGCGAAGATAACATAATCATTAATCTTTTAATTTAGGAATAGTTATTGGAGGTTTAATAACTTTAAATAGGTGAAGATTTTGTATAGCGTTCGTTTTAATAATTACATATACATATACAAACATATACCTAAAAAAAAGTGGAGAAAAGTTACATTCTTACCCAAGACATTTATTTACTACTATACAGTGATCAAGCTATCTTTTACCTTGCATTTTAATGCCGATCTCTGTATATTTATATCATTATTAGTATTAATTCAATTACTTGGTACACCATTTTCCGTAATTTATCTCTATTAATGATTTTGTATGCTTTTATGTTATCTAAAAACATAATGGTTAGGGATAACATGAGTTACATATTTTTACATTATTTAACAATAAAAATTGCATAAGTACATGAGTTGCCATGAGAAATTTAAAATATTTTTATACACCAATGACCATGTGATAATAGTTTATAGTAATATTTGATTATGATGAGAAGCAACTCTCAATATGTTAATGCAACGAGAAATTGAATACTGAATAAAAGAGCTACAAAAAGAAACACTTAAACTTCTACAAAACTTTAACAGTTTCAGTCTTCAGCTATGATTCAGAAACCTGCATACTGAAAATTAATATAAAGTTTAAGTAAAATTATAAAAGGCGAAATGTAGTTTTGGCGCTCAGTTAGAGGATGTACAGCATGAATTTAGAAATCAGACAAATCTTGAAATATTTGCAATAACTGGTAAGATTTGAAACTACAGAAATAACTGAAAGAAGTTCACATTCGTAATGAACGAAAAACAATGCATTAAACCAAAAGAAAGACGAGACGTTGGCAGACTAAAGAATCGATAATAGTCAATTTGGAAAAAGTCAGTTGATCTAACCCATGAACGAAGATGAAATAGGGAATGTCTCTATCGAGATACTGTAACGCATAACTAATTGAATCAAAAATTCAGCAATGCCTTTCCTAGAATTCAAAAGTCAGTGATTTGAGGAGTTTCTTTTAAAAGTGCAACCATCTGAGGAATACTTTTGTTTGTGACCCCTCATTGCTACCATTCGAAAAAATAATTATTTTACTCGAAATCCAAGATAACTATCTTAAATAGATGTAATTGGAGCAACGTGACGCAAGACAAGTACTTCATGTTAGTGTTAACGTTTACAACTAGGGATAAAATCAACAGATTTTTATACTCATATGTCAGTTCTGATCATTAGTTGACAAAGTGAGGGTTAATTTATTATAAAGTATTCAAGAACTCAGAAAATTTGATTACTTGTGCTATGGCAAATTAAATGTTTAATTCTATGAACAAGTACTTGCGTTCAACTGGCTGAAAGTCCAAAAAATATACAGGAAAAATTCATTAAAACATGTACTGATGGAATGTTGAAATTAATTTTTTTTTCCAGATCGTAAGCCAAACATCCAGAATCTGTTAATATTATTTGCAACCTCATATTTATGCAAAATAAATTCTCGTGTAAGAAAAAGTGACACCTAGAACTGGAGAATAATCTAATTGCGTGTATATATATATATAGCTCAGATTACAGCAACTAATCTCTAATAATTAGAACACAATTATTCCATTATTTAAATATATTTTATTTTCATGATTGTATTAAAACTATATTAAGGCTTTAACCTCATAACCCACACTTTCAGAACCACTTATCTTAAATGTATGACGCAATGTTTGAGCCAATAATGCAGGGATGTAGATGGGATCCCTAAATATTTCCAGATAGAAACACCTACTCCAAAGAGTTCAAGACCCTCAGAAGGACCGCTTTCACACCCTAGAGGAGCAGAAACCTTTCCAAAGCGCAAGCCAACGTCACGCCGCACGTGGCAGCAGCTCTCATCGCCTGAATATTTTGACATTTTGACAGAGCTAACGGAATGAAGTGTTATGAAATGGAAGGGCAGGAAATTCATAGAAAATAAATATCCATTCCAGCATGGCCAGAGAAAACAAGGAAAACACTCAAGATCGGGAATTTGAACTCGGAACCTCCTGAATGCTTATTCCAAGCGTTAATGCCTGACTCACCCTGCTCGATTCAGGATGTAAGAATAACAGCAAGGCTACCAATTAAAGGTTTTTGATTTACGTAGAAAGTAAGTAAATCCATATAGGGCATTATTACGATCTTTTCTACTAAAACTAATATTCATGCATTGTCCTAATCAGAGAAACAAAGCGTTAAATCTTGTATTGTGCAAAAATTTCAGCCCTGTGATTAGAGCGTGCTTTGAACCAATAGAAAATGTGTTCAAAAACATACCACCGTAGCTGAAAAAAAAAACCATGAAATAAAAAAAAAACTTTGGTTTAAAGCTTGATGTGCGACAAGATATTCCATTTAAATTGAGATAATAAAATGTGCACATGCTTTCCATTCCACACAACGAGCGAAGAAAATGCATAGCGTTGCACGGTTTGATGTGCATTACTTTTTTATTTTCCTTCCTTCCCTCGCGTTTCATTGCATGGATTAGTTCTAGAAAGGAATACAAACACGTACAGTAAATAGTGTTAAATGTATTTGGTCATGAGCAACGCTACTGAAGCCCATCAAAATCGTATTCCAACACGAAAACGCTCGAAATAAAGCGCACGAGGGCTTAAAGGCAATATTTAAAACATTAAACTAAATTGAAAATCGTTAAACAGGATACTATCCTGGGATTTAGGAATAAACAGTGCCCATACTCGCTATTTGGGCGGCACTGCTGTTGTGCGGCAAAGAATTACACTACGATATGGCTTAAGTTCTGCTGGTGTCAACATCGAGTTAAAATATAATTAACATACTATGTTGTGTCTGGTTTTCTTGCGTCCGATCTGTCGTTTCCTACAGTAGCTATCGCTTTTATGTATTAATCGCATATCCCCCCCCCCTTTTTAAACTGATTTCGATTCTTTCCTTGGATTTTTTTCCATTTAACTTTTCATATTATGAATATCCACTGCGATTTTTATTATATTATTCATAATCTACCCTTTCACACATTGTAATTCACGATCCGGGTTAATAAAAGATGTCCTGCAATTATATTGGCTGCTAAACGTACAGATAAAGTCCCTGGTCGAATAATATTTCTAAATTACCTTCATTTTGGTTCATTTATGCCTCACTAAGGTTTCTGTAATCCTAATCCTATTACTGATATTGCAGAACGTCTACAATGTAGGCAATAATTGCTACTAAGCTTTAGTTATAAACGTTGTCCGCACACACGGTGTTTTAAGGTCTCTGCTACTAAGCGTATACAAGCGGAGGGGGTCGTATTTCAACGCGTATACAATCTTGTACGGGAATTTTTCTCCCTCTGTTAAACAAGTTTATCGGGAAAACACATTCTGACTGATGTTTTCTTTGTATTTTGAACCCCCCCCATTTGTGCTAATTGGAGTGATTTAGTAGGGGAATGTTTCAAATTTATGTCAATTTCCTCGTTTTTTTTTTGGGGGGGGTCATTTAAATCCATTGTATTTTGTTTTGCATTGAACCAAAAACATTCACATATGCGCAGAATATTATGAATTGAATATGTATCGTTACTTTGTTACAATTATTAGGACATAATTTGTTTAATTATATTAAAATTTAATATATCTAAAGTATTCTAACCTGTAGGTATGACCACCATTTATTATCACACTCCAGTACTTTCCAAATAAAAATACATTAATACAAATAAAATATCAAACGTATACGAGCATTCGTACCTATTCTCTGTAAGGGCCAGTTTCATGGACAATGCTATAATGCCATGGCAAATAACACTTCTCAAAAAAAAATAGCCAAAATGAACTTATTCCATTGAATTAATCGAATAGGAAAACAAGTATGGCACTTTGCAACCATGGATAGAAGGCAAAAAATGTGGGGATAAACTTATTTGTATCAAATAGATCATGGCGCAATTCGAGAGGACAGCATATGGAAACTAAGATTACCAAAAAGTATTTTTCGTGCTAAAAGCATCAAGTGAAATAAAGTAGCAAAATCCAAAGAGCACACATGAAAGCAAATTGGGATATAACCTTATTCCTAACGAATAGTTAGATACAGTTGCTTAGTCGCAGGTGTTCTTATTTGTAACACATGATTGATGACAGGCCCTTAGAAAGTTCTGAATATTTTCAGCTCCCGAAGATAATGGTGCACATGCAGTTTCACGGAGCATTCTGGTGAAAATATTACTAGGCGCATCGCTAAACACTGTCAAACACCTTTGTTTTATAGATGTTCTCATCGTTGTATATAAGTATATTCCGAATAATACTCATTTGCAACATACTAAATATGTGCCATTCCATGTAAAATCGTAAAGAGAATTGGTAAACTTTTTTAAAATGTTAGTATTTTGTAATACTACCACAGCATGTAAAAAAAGAATACTTTAGTGAAATATGATGTGCCTATGTCTAATATTTATTATGTAAAAATTGGCCAAACGTTCCACAGTGAATTAATACTGTCCTTTTTATGTAACTCTTTTTGGAACCCCTAAAATAAAAATCTGAACAATAGTTCATTTAAACTCATGTCTTGTGAAGAATGATGATTTGAAAAACAATGTCAATATTTTACAATATTAAAAGTAAAATAATAATCCTCGATGGGAATGCATAATAAAATATGACAAACGTACAGATAATAAAGAAAAATAAAAGTAAATTTAAGATTTTTCTTCCAAGGTAAACGAATATAGAAAAAAATCATTCTTTACCTCGAAGTAGAAACCTCATGTGTTGAACGACGAAAGAGTACCACCAGTATAACAGAAAGACCTGCATGTTCCATAAACAATTTAATGAAATCATTTTTATAACATTAAAATAATATTGACATATTTTATCAGAAAGAGAGGAAAAACAATCAGTCGATATTTTTATTTTACTGCTTTTTTGGAGAAGTTAGTAAAGTATGAATTGATTGATCTATTGATTGATATTGATTTTATGTGAAATATTGCACACATACATTTAAATAATGTGCTATTAACACATTATTAACTTTTGTTGAAAGGTCTAGCTTTAGCCTTTTCGGGTTTGCATATTTCAAAACTTTAGTTTTTCACAAATATAATGCAAGTCTGGAACAAACGAATATCGATTACTACAATTCGATTTGCTCATCAACACTAACTGAGAAAAACAATATAGAGATTTACAATGAAAAAAGGAAAGAATTAGATTGTTATTATTATTATTATTATTATTATTATTATTATAGGAATACATTTTTATAATTTCATTTTATTCGCCTATGATCGGCAAGAGTAGTTAGTTATTTTTCTCCTTTTACCATTTTGTGATATGCTTATTTGGTGTTGCGATTAATTGATTCTTGCTGTGGGATTTGTGGGAAAATAGAGTTGGCGATATTAAGAAGACAAATACATGTCCACGTGGAAAAATTAGTAAGGTAAAAATTATTATAAATTTACAACAGTATATGGCTTTGATTTTTTTAAATTTAAGATTTCAATAATATTATTTGGAAGAATATACGCTGACGTCACCATGAAATATTGGTATTAAAATAAGAAAACCGATGAAATTAGAAAAACTGCCTTTACTTCCAATCGCCCTTTATAATTTTTAAGGCAATATTGATTTTGAAAAGTGACTGGTGTCAGATTTCATATGAATTGGCCCATATATGTATATACTTTTATTATCATTTGTTTTTCAAAAAAGTACACCAACGTGCGTACTCAAATGTATATATTCAGTTACAATTTCTTTCAAAATGAGTCAAAAATAAAGTTTTCTTTTATCATTAAAGCCAATTATTTTCGCATAAATCTTCTCTATAAAGAAGTTGAAATACTGATTACGAAATTACACAAATGTCAGAGGTTAGGAAAAGTAATTAAGCTACAGATGAAGAGAAAGGAAGTATTCTTCAAGTGGAAAAGACTTATGAGAATACAATTTTAAGACCAGCGAAGCACACACACATTTTGTGCACATCATAATGATGTCAGAACTGGAGAGAAAGGAAAAGGGAAATGTGAAGTCTTTGAGATCTGGTGCTACAGACGTACATAAAACTAACTTGGTTGCATAGATTAACTAATGAACAAGTTCTGACATCAGCAAAGGAACACAGAAGTTTTGAAGTAATCTGTCAAAAGGAGGAGAAACTCTACAAGCAGCATAGTAAGATGTGGAAGAAGAAGAATTGTTATAATGTAACAGTAGGAAAGCTGAAAAGAGCACCCTAGATCATCATCGTCGTCGTCATAGATCACAAGGATTGGGTTCCTTGGCATGTTGCGGCGAAACAAAAAGAAGCTCTTGTCTTTCCAGGTTGCTCGCTTTAGGTTTATAGTGCAAGGCTTTGTTGGCACTTTTCATTGCTCGTTCAACATATGTTGCTTCCAATTACATTATTTTCCAAACTGTAAGATATCTCTGTTGTTAAGTAATCCGCTTGTAAGTAATCGGTGAAAATTTTGGATCGCTTTTCCGCTTTCTTCTTGACATAATGACACATGTAGTCATATTTTTATATACATTCTCTGAACTAATAACTAGCCATAACTAATAACTACCAGAGGTTATCGCCTCTGGTACTAATAACGTTGCGGTAGGGACTTCAAAATGAAGGTGGGTGATTGAGCCCTAATGCAAAACATTTGTCGGCCAGGCATTGGTGTTCCGCACATGGGCGGTAGAGGGCAATAGCGCAGCGAGAATTGGCGGACTACATTGCGCTGAATGGTGCAGGTGAAAATGGGAATGAGGTGCTAATGAAGCAAGGTAGAAAACCTATTTAGGCGGCGATTCGTTCGCAACAAATACATTTAGGGTCGCTGGGATCGCATTTGGGTCGTCTTGATAGGAGGCGAGCAGTCTAATCACTCCACCTTCATCCATATTGGGGTTATGCAGCATCAATTTGCTCCCATTAGCGCATTTCAAAGTTCTGACTAAGTATGTGGGTGCCTATTCCAATGTTTCTACCATTGCTTGCAATATTACTACATATTTTTACTGGTTCACATTGGGATACTTAGTAAGTGAAGCTGCCCCTGGCTCCCCGTCAATTAGAGAAATTGAAACAATTAATATTTGTAATTTTATAATCAGCAACTCAGTAGTTGTGGCAAGTATGTTGTCCATTTTCTTTCACTGTATGAACTTTAATGATATAACTCGCATATGTAGAATTAATATTGTATAATTTTTAAATGCGTTCATAATTTTTAGTAATATTTAAAGGATAACATTTTAGTAATGTAGCAAGATAAGGAAAAATTCACATCATTCTCCGGGCACAGAAAGGCGTGGCAAAAAGTAAGACAATGCAAAGTAGTCCCTTCTAGTATGTAGCTAGGATTGAAAATGCTCCCGCCTCAGGGCAGACATCGGCCTGTTTGGTGGCAAAGTTGCAGGTGTCCAAGTAAAAGAGTCGTTGACAGTAGCGTATGAAACTGTTTAAATTCATCTTATTGACAAATAACGGAGCATTTGGCTTTACCAAATTTGTCTAGCGAATATAAATTAAATTCGGTGAGGTAAGCACTAACCTATGAGAGACGTTTAACACAAAATTGGTGGGAGTATTTCGCGCCATTTCCCATGGATAGCAGCATTTTTTATTGTGAATCAAAGGAATAGATTTTGCCCAAAAATCGCGCAGTTTCATAATTTCCCAGGCGCAGATATATGTCGCTCCCGTTGCTCGGAGATCAGCGTAAGAACGGCCTAAGTACCCAGTTCCGTTTACAATGAACCTTGAGTACCCGTCACCACGCTAATTGTTGATACAGAATCATTGAGCTGCATTAAGAATTCTGTTGAATTAACAATCTCTTTGCACTAGGCACCATTTGGTTAACGCAATAAACTTACGTGTTTACCAAGGTTACCTGAAGTATTGTTCGAGAGAGACGTGAGTTTGCCTGAATATTCATGGTAAGGAGAATAAACGATATCAGCAACTGAACAACGAAGGGTCATTTGTCGTCATCTTTTTGCATCAGAATCCCGTTCACTCAGTCCCGGCTGGCCCACAGCAGCTAAAATCCAGCGAAACGCCTTCAAGAGAGTCTTATGGAAGAAGAGTGCGGGTGGTCTGCAGCAGCCGTGGCGAAACCTGAGATCAGCGGGCCTACAATTATTTACCGCAGCAACCATACAGCCCAATTCCCACCCCCCACCTATCAAATCCAGATAAGGTGCATAAGTGTTGCGAAGTAGTCGTCATATCATGCAGACATAATATGAGCTTCGATGTTGGATTAAGATGAATTTTAAATGAAGAAGTATAATTACCAGGTGTGTTCTACCTTTAAAATTGCATGATCTGAGTTGGGTGAATGCGGAAACGGTCCTTGTATTATGGAGATATTAAGTAAAGTTAAACGTGTAATAATTTAAAATCAAGATATCCGTGCTGATTTTGTAACACAATAAATTATACGAAAGGACCCAGTTAATGGTATGATAGTGGCCCATATTATCTCAGGAAACCCCATCCAGTATGGTGTAAAGGGACACAAAAAGAATCGAGCGAGGTTCCTCTTACAGGTTACCAGGCCTCTAACTTTGGCGAGTTTGAACTTATGTCAAAAGGTTGCTTCCTGCTGTTAGCAGGACCTTTTTTGGTAACACTCTTCTGCAGAAGTCCATCTAGTGCATTTCCCTTATCCATATTCTTTCTGAAGTCGTTTGGGATGAGCCTCCATTGATTATCTAGAGTTGTATTTGTACTAACTAAGCTTGCCACTTGAAGACGGCTCCTATCCGTGAAAATACGACGCCAATTGGAGGATGTTGGTCACCCTAAATGCCATTTTAGATGATACATTGAGATTACTAACTTATTTTGCAAGTCTTATAGTTAAAACTAAAATTAACCTAATTTATACATTTGTGGCGAAGCTGCCTTATAAAAAAATGAAGAAACAAAGCTCGGAAAAAGAGATAAAAATGTTAATTCATAAAAATCTATACTGGAAAATAATTACGAACGATTTAGTAACAGCTGAAGCAAGTTTTACTTAATATAATTCTTTAATAGAAACAAGAATAAGTTTATTAGCAAATGTACAGGAATAATTGCATTGTCTTCGTGACTGTAACGTATATTTATCGCTTTTTGCTCTTGTCCACTCTTCTTATTAATTTATTATGAAAGGAATGTTTGATTGTTCATTGGAGGCGAGTATTTCTGTATATTATTTTATACTTATCAATTTTAGTATCAGAAAGCAATAAATCTCTATTGATGTTCAGGAAGTTTTGATTTTGCATCATTTTCAGAATCTTTAAGAATACTAAGGTGCAGATTATGAAATGCTTCGCCATTCTTAACTCCAAATGGAATGTTATCTAAAAATAAAATGTATATAACGGTAGTATACAATCTCTGAAGAAAATTACTATTTTCAAGTAATTACATTTATTAACAAAATGTAATCAATCAACCTGATTCATTTCTCTACTTCATAAAAAATTTAAACTCTTTGTTCATAGATTTTAGGAATATATTAAGCTATTAATAGAAATTTCAATTGTGTACAACTTTTACAGATTAAACCAATGATACGATGGGATTTTCCAAAGAGGAAAGTAAATTACACAATGAAATAAAACAATGAAACACACTGTAACTTCAAGTAGCTAAAGAAACTGAAGTTTGTAATTCATTTTTAACCTTACTTGTTCAACATATATCTGTATTATGTTTTAAATTACCAATATACGTCTATAAATTCAGGTTTATAATGATAATACCAAATAAATAACGCAAATGTTATTTTCTAAATGCTTCATTATCTGAGTATATCGCTAAATATACAACAAATGACTTGTTCAATTTTGTTAGCATTTACTTTCTTACAATAGTAATAGCTACATCATTTAAAAATAAAAATTCATTTTTGATAATGTAATCGAGACTGTTCGAACGTTGGTGATGGAGCTTTTCTCAGGGTTTTTCCTTTGCCCTATTTAACTGCACGAATGCCTCTCATCTTTCATTCTTCTTTATGTTCATTTCATCATGATGAAGAGTATGACATCCGCCCACTCATCCAATGCTGGTGCAATAAGATTGTAATCATGACCTTCCTAACGACCTTGGGGTTTTTGTTTTCTGTAGATCAGAAAAAGTGACCAGGGTCTTTCATTGTCAGATCCTACTTTCACTAGTTTCCGGAGAGATGTGGATTCATCAAAGTGCCTGGGGAAACTGGGGCTTGTGGCGCAGTGGGGCATTTTTTCCGACACCCGAAACCGCTTGAGAATTTTTTTAATTGTATCACATTCTTAAAGTTTTATAAATTTAGACCCTTTAAGTCACATCAATTTATTCGTCATAGTGTTCTAGTCGTCGTGAAGATCAAGCAATACTTGTATGTGAGTAAATTAATAAATCCACACATGGTTAACCGTTTTGTTGAACAAAACTTTATGCAGCTACATTTAGCATTATACATACATTTTGTTGAGTACCCCTTCTCCGTTATTTTTTCCCCACTAGGGATTTCAGCCTCAACTGATCCTGGCAAATCACATTACAAGGCTACCAGGGGGGCGGGGGTGTGGGGATATGGGTAGAGGAGGGGAAAGCCCGGCCGATTACCAATTAAATTTACATGGAATGGCGTGCAAACAGACGCACAAACATGCACACACATGCAAACAGAGTGAAAACTATCACATTCAATGCAACCGACATAACCAAAACTAAAAATCCTTCCTCCCGAACCGCCCCTCACCACACCACCACCGCTTTACCGCCCAACACAAACACTTAAATGTTTTGAAACGTACGCCTCATCGAACACAACAAACACGTCAGCAATGCAGTTTGTGAGTGCGCGCGCGCCTGTGTGAGAGAGAAAAGAGAATGGAGGGAGAATCTATTATATAAAGCTGAAATTCTAATTAACGGAATACCATGATGCTATCAAACACAAGATTCCTCATTCACTGTATGCGCTTGGGATGCAGTTTTATTAACAGTATGCTCTGTTAATAAGCCTTACAGCCAGGAATATTTTAAACCTTTTTGAAAACGATAGCAATAAGACTACGTAAATTCAGCCTAGTTAATAAATTAGCGTACATAAATTAACGTTGTTATTTCTGATCTTCAGACTCGTTTCTTTTCTACTTAGAATAAAAAGGTGATAACTGCATTTAATCTGAATTTTAACTGTGTATCTCTCGCTCTACCTCTCCCCCCTCTCTCTATCAAAATCTTTTGCTCCTGCAAGTAAATGCTGAGTGAGCTATACAAGTATTGACCACTTGCTCGACAAGCTCTCCCAGAATTTTATTAATTACGAACGTTGGATTACTAAGTATATTATAAACAGCCTCGGATATTTAGGATATAAAAACTTAACTTTTAGTCACCTAAAACAAGCTCTGAAATTATAAAGAAGTTTTAGGCACCTAAACACAAAATTCAGGCTATAACAATTACAGTTGTATTCTCCTAAAAGTGATTCTGCCTACTTAAACTACAATAAATATAAAAATAGAATAAATTAACGAGTGCAGAGCATTACGATTACAGCAAAAATTTATTGTGGTTAGAAACTTTTTTTATTTGACTTCAATTATGGCAGGCATAATTACAATGAAATCATCGACCTCGTTGTTCTATAACTGCTGATGCTCATGTACCAACATTGTAATAACATTATTAATTTATTAGTGAATTTGCAAAAATACATTATTCAAAATTGTAATCTGACATTCCCTAAATTTCCTGTTGTATAATTTTGCCTTTTGTTAGAACGAAAAAAAAAAGATACCCAAGTGAATGGTAAATATGAATTCTAACAATATTTGTCATTCTCGTTCAGGATTTCCTTTCAAAATATTTATCCATTAATTCCTAATATTTTCTATTGGACTTTGAATTTTCACTTCAGTTTCTTTAGCTACTTGAAGTTACAGTGTGTTTCATTTTGTAATTTACTTTCCGCTTTGCAAAATCACTGTCAAAATGTAATTTTCCCATCGTAGGTTAATCCCACAACATGCTGATCTAACTGCTGAATGTTTTTTTTTTCTTTGTACTTTATACAAGTCTATTCACAATTGTATTTTGAACTAAATAAAATAAACATTACTACTTCCTAGAGATATATATATATATATATATATATATATATATAAATTAACACTAAAATAAAAGTAGATAAAGATAAAACACAGAGAAAGAGTCACACTTGAAACTGCTTTTATGTTTCATTAATATATATATATATATATATATATATATATATATATATCATGTGCCTTCTTTCACTCTTAAAAATACAAGATCTAGCAATAATACTGCTCTTGTATTCCTACTTTTAATAAAAAAAAAAAATCTGCAGCTTTCCAGGAATTTTTTCATTCTTATAATAAAAACGTTCTATGTCATTGGTGAATGAAAAAAGTTTATGTGTATAGAGCAAAAGGGGGGGGGGGGGCTAAAGTCCGAGATGTACTTACGACTCGGTATATTTCTCTCTTTCTCTCTCTCTTTCCAGCATACATAAATATTTTCCCGGAATGGACTAGTCAAGTTCCAACACGAAAGGAACAAAATTTCCCCTGTTATACTTTCAAGTATTCTAATGATCTATGATATGGTTAACATTTTTCGGGGGAAGAGCAAGAATACAACATAGAATTTTCACCAAAGACACATTATTTGACATCTATCATTTTTTGGAAATGTATTCTACAAATACATTTGGCTTCTTTCAGAATAACCAAGTCGAATCATACACTTAAGTGATATTATCATTTTGCCATGCTCTTTGCAGTATATTGCTATCGTTGAACATTTATTTTAATTTCATTGCTAATACTTTTCTGTTAACGGACCGAATGGGCTGTTGCAGGGAATGATCGATATTTGGTAGCCGAGTAATATTATTGCAGAAAATGCACATTCATAATCGAAAAGCCGGTTCTGTTGGTGTAGTGGTAACCAACCATACGTGCCTCTAAATCCAAGATCGCGGGTTCAATCCCGGTTAGGAACCATGGATTTTTCTGGTCTGAAAACCTCCTCTGTCCCTATTAATTCAATTCAAGCCAATCCCAAATATATCTGAGATTTATACTGTGTCCCTTTACACTTTGTTCTCATTAGCTCTTTGCGATACCGAAACTGACAGCCATAGCTGTCTTTTAAGGGCAGCTCATTTCAGAGCATAAAACACAATGTATAGGTTCAACTGACAATAAGAACTAAATATTAGAAAACAAAGAAAGCAAAACAATATCCTTAATTTACATAACTGATGACATTAGAACAATCTCTGGCAAATTCAATATAACTCCCGTTAGGTGCATTAATAGCAAGGAACGAAATTTACCACACGAATTGGTTTTTATCTGCTAGGATGCTTGAATTTATAAACCAAAAAAGCAATAAGTGCCGAAAAATAGTCAAATACAGTTGAATTAATTTTATTAATAATATTCCTATAAGTCAACACCTTACTATTGAGTTAGTGAAAAGCTGTTTTAATTGGTTTTAAGTTGTAGCTAGCTAGACATTCACTGTGTTAGAAAGGCGCTAAATAATAAGCATTCTGTAAGAAAAGTTAGATATCAAAATAGTTTCGTAGATACCATTTCCAAGTTTTGTTTATTTACTTCGCTGACTTCCAAACAACGTTAACATTACTTCTGGTTTCTTTAAATGTTGTGACGTTTTTGCACATATTTCTTTTGCTTTCAGTGTCTTTCTTCCCCTTCCCCATCATTTTCCCACCTGTCAACATCAAGATTCGTCAACTGACTTGTTTTCTGTTGGTTAGAAGAGACATGGGAAATGTTCTTGAAGTTAGTGATGTAATCGTTTTGATTTGCTTGGCCCTTCCTGCTTGTGAGAGCGATGAATGGGTTTTGGAGTGTTGGGGTGAGTAGATGTTATGACTTTCTATTTAAATTTGGTAGTCCGAAGCCTTATCCTTCCGTTAGGCCCAGTTGCGCAGGTAATATGGAGCTTTCTCCCGTTATGTTATAGTGTAAATGCATATTTAGAACCAGAATGACTTAACGTTTCCTTTCACAGTTTCCTAACAGGAGAGTTTATAAAATGCTTATGCTCTCTTAACTTTTGTCAAAAATTTAATGAGTTAATGCATATAAAGTGTGGCATTGTTTTCAATGTTTTATAGTTTTTCTAAAGCCGAATTTCATTTAACAGGTGAATTATATATATTAATATTATTATTGAATAAACTAGATTGATTTTTAAATTATTCTTCTCTCCTATTGGAAAGTTATCTTCCCCAGCCAAATTCTGATTTTTTCCTGCTAGTATATTTCCAAGTACGAAATCTTCTCTGGGCATTAACGGGATGGTATCAAACCTTGCAGAAATGTAACCATATAATTCATAATTTATTTGTAAGCAATTTACAAACAACAACTTATATTTTTTCATTAGGCCGGCACACTAAACAGCGTGAAGGGAAACAAATTCTACATTTGTCATTCTGTTATTGAGTAATTATATTCCTGATACGCTGAGTGCTTGCCACGGCTAAACGGCCACAGTGCACCGTCTCTAAGTGGATTAGACATGTGGGGAGGGAGGTGTATCATGTGATGCAGTATATGGGTCTTCAAAACATGCACATCCCCAGAAGGGCCGCTACTCGCAAATTCTGACGTTATGTACAAATAGAAGAGGTTCTAGTGGATTAATAAGATTATTGTTTCCGTTGGACCAGGCAGATCTGAATGAAACTTGGGTAGAATTATTAATTAAAGCATCTTGGATTTAACTGTAATAATACTTTTCACCAAATGATGTATATATATATATATACTAAAATGTGTAGGGTGATACGGCTGATTTCAATGCAATTTGGTCTGTAAATAAAGGCTTGGTGAGGCACGGCCCGGCCATTAGAACTTTGCAAATATGAGTCTACAACCCCTAAAGAATATGACAGAGAAAAAGATGAGTAACACTGAACAGGAATATGATAATTCCCTGTAAAGAACTAAAAATATGTTTTATTTATAAGATGTTTATGCATTAATGGTTTGGATCTTATACCTACTACGTAAGTAAGAGAAGTCGAAACACTTTAAAATCCATTACAAATAATATAGAAGTATTAGAGCTGTAATTTTTAAGAACATGTACTTACTGTCGCATATACAGCTTGGTGTGAAAATAAATTGGAGTATTTTATAGTAAGTCTTCATTAGTGGAAACAGTAAAGTGACTATTTCTTTGCAACATTGGCCAATTCAGGTATGCATAAGGTCAGCAGAAGAAAAGTGGGTTAGCACGGTTTGGATTTGTAACACGAAGTCATATTTTAGCGGGGAAAATGCAAAGTCAGGACATTTATGATCCACTTCCCCACATTATCGGTATTGGCTACTGAAAAGGCAACGGCAGCTAGCATGATTTCATAATTCCGTAAACTAAGCGAGGTAAAAAGTTTTTACAAAAAGACCGTACAGTTGGGCTCTCTCTTCTTCTTCTTTTGCGTCATCTCGTCTTCACCGGTTCTCTCGCCACGGCTCGTTGGTGAAGCGGTTATTTGGAGGGTTGCTGTCATAGAGGCAGGACCCCAAGGCACCAAGCCACATTTCCTAAAAGGTAAGATGCTTCTGTGATAATGTTACGAATCTTACATTATCAAGCAATAAAGGCTGTTAAATCTAGCTCTACTCTTTTAAGTTACGTCCCCCTGAGCCTCTCCCGGGATGTGACGACATCATTTCACTTGTTTTACGAATTTCATTGGAGATGATGTATAGCTACTGGAATTCTCGTCTGTTTAATTTATGTCGTCCTAACTTTCAGGTACATTAAACAGGTGATCAAAAAAGCGATGATAAAAAGTCAGATTTGGCAATTCAGTGCACAGCAAATAAAGCCAGTTGTTGCCGAGAGTTACATGTGAAGCTGGTAGGTTCAATGTTTCCCAGTGTAAGCCAGTATTTCGTGAAGCGCAGATGAACATAAACGTTTGTATGCTCTGTGAAGTTAAATTGGGGAACAAAGCAATTGCGTTGGAAAATATGCCAGGCCTTCGTTCAGGAAGTTCTTGGAAAGGCAATGAAACCCCTGAAGATAAACCACGCACAGAAAAAACAACAATGAACAACAAGCCAGACTTGTGACAGCAGCAATTCAAAGTTGTGCAGAAACCATCCGGTCGCTGGGTTCCACATGAGTTAACAGGCTCAGAAGGGCGCGCGAACTGATGTCTGTTTAGAGTTGTTGTTACGTCAGTTGATAGGCTGCTGAGTGCTGACAGATCCTCTACGACACTCCAAGATGCCGTGATCACAGGTTAGCAACCCCCAAAAAGAAGGTGATTCACAAACTGTTACAGCCCAGTCAGTGCCATTGTGTATTCTAATCATGAACAGCTGACAACTAAATGGGCCTGCATTCGTGAATAGCAAAGGCGTTGTTCTTTTTCATTATAATGCAATACCACATTTACCTAATACAGCTCAGAAAACCATTATCCTTCTTGGTTGGGGGGCTTAGCGCACCCACCATTTTCTTCACATTTTGCACCATCAAATATAACCTTTTCTTTTCATAGAGTTTGATAACCTCCGAGGAGAATGATTCCAAACCTTTACCAATCTGAAAACTACACTGACTTTTTTTTTTCTTCCCACGCTAAGGAATTCTATCGCAATGGAATTTGTCGTGTCTCGGCGCGTTGGGAGAATATCCTCAATGGCGTGGTAATAATAATATAACAGAAAAGATATTTTTATCAGAATACGATGCTTTGAAATATATAATTTGAAACTAACACAACGTTTTAGGTCACCTCATAGTATTACTATATTTACATTCCCTGAAATGTGAAATCATTTCCATCAGTGAAATATAATGTCGTCTGCATGTTTTCATCCAAGGCGTTGTGTTATTTTTCCCCAATATATTTTAAGAATTGTCACAAATTGTTGGTTATCAAAGCATGACCCTATGTTGTTTGCAAACTTACGTCTTATTCTAGTCTCTCACGTATTTTTTTTTTTTTTTTTTTTTTGAGTAGTGTTTAACGCCCGTTTTTAATCTCACGTATTAAAAATAGTCCACTGTATTAATGTATTTCATTACATTGCATTTTCAAATGGAAGCTAAATATTAGTTTTAACACTGTATGTTCACTATTTTTTCGTACAACTGACTACGTACCAGGAGCGACCCGTCAAATAAGGATCAGATGGGCTCGTCCCCCCCCCCCAAGAAACCGCCATAATATCTACCATTTGTTCTTCTGCAGGTGAATGTTTAAACTAAAAATTGCATGAAAACAAGGATGTATATCCCATTAGTTCTTAATTGTATCCTACGCAATAAGCATTTCCTCTCTATTGTAATAGCGGTGGTTTGCGGGCTCCTCCGTTAGAGCGGGCAGCTCATGGGCCAGCCCGGTAAATTTCACGCCTTATATCTCTGAGGGCCAGCAAAGAATTAAAAAGACTTATATTTGCCTTTCTCCAATATGGGTTAGCCAATCTCCTGCTTATTTCTCCGTTCTCTTGAACTAGTAGGAAGACGGCTCATAGCCAGAGCTCAGTATTCTCTCTTTTCTTACGAAACATACGTTGAGGGGTCACTTACACCAGGCATAACTAACTAGAGGCTGTTATCACACTTTCCAAAATTTGGGAAGTAGTTAAGTAAATTTATATTTTGGTTCAATTTAATTATTTTCAGTTTTTTTCTTACTGTTTTATTATATTATATTATTTTAATCTAGTTATTAGAAATCTGTAAAATAATGTATTAAACTATTATTGAATTGTATATTTATAATAATAATAAATGGAAAATTTGATATACACGCCCTGGTTTAGGAAACCAGGTACCAGGGTGGGTATACAGTTTTTATTTATTTATTTACGTTATCGCACTTTGTTTGAAATTGGATGTCTTCCTCACTGTTTGTCAATGGAAAGTTGACTATCACAGTGTTAACTGTTGAGTTACAAAAAATCATTTGTTTTGTGGCAATGAATAAAGCAGACGTTTTATTGATGACTCCATTTTCGCGTCTAAGTTTAACTGTTAAGATGCAAGTGAAACGATTTGAACCTCATCAACCGAAAGCTACAGGAGCTTATTCAGCAAGACGGCAAAAGATTGATGCTTTTTATGGTTTGAAAAAACATTTTGGCTGAAAGGGTGTGAAGTGAGAAACGTATTGTCTATAGAAATGAAATAGAAAGAGAAATTTTCATTTCTGTACAGGTTGACGAAACGACAGATATTACCTGAATGTCACAATTTGTTATATTTCGATACATCAGTGGGAGTAAACGGGTTGAACGATTCATAAAATTAATTGTTGTTTCTGAATTAATTGCAGAAGGATTAGGGCGTACTTTAACAGTTGAATTAGAAGAGTTCCATATAACCATAGCACAAACATACAATAACGCTGCAGTTATGAGAGAATGTTGGGGAGGAGTATAAGTCTTAATAAAAAAGACCTTCCTTTATGCCATTTAGGTGTCATGTAGTTATGTCCTTGAAGCACCCTTCTACGAGCCGCCACTGCTACGTACTCACACAATAGCGCAAGAAAAGCCATAAAACATCTGACTGTGCAGTTCTTTTCTTATGAACTATACTACAACGTTTTACAGAAATTTCCCTGGTCCTACCGAAACAGTTCTCTATCTGAACACAGTTATAAATGGCGATAACAATAGCCATGGCCAATTCGTATGTGTCACTGGATTATAAATGTTATCATTTTATTTTATATGTTTGTACTAGGTTATAACAAAAAAAAAATAAATAAAATAACGCTTTGAATAATTGTCAACATAATTATATAAGCGACAATATTTCTAAAAACAAGATCAGAAAAGAAGCTACATCGAAGTAAGAAACCACATTCCATAGCAAAATATCGACCTTCGCAACGCTATTCATTTATACAGATATCTCGTCCTGTGCATTAAAAAAAAAACAAACAAACTAACTACAGTTACACAGTCGTACCGGAATCCATGACAACAACGAACGACGATAATGATGCAAATAATTAACGATAACGTCTACGCAAACAAGTGAAGCCCTTTGGCAAAGCGAGCGCCACGTGCGGAAGCGAACCTAACTACTGCACCTTTCTCGCGAACTTCAGTTGCTGTAGATATTAATTACGGGTTATCGTTGCTAACTATTCCGTCCCTTCATAATGAACATGTCTGATCGATCTATGCTGGTAACAGGTAATTGTACTTGTTTCGACATGTTCCGCATAGTTAAATCTCATTTAAACAAACCCCTGCCAACGCACTTTTGTACTTATTTAATTGAGAGATGAAAATTCTCGTAATCCGGGAAACGTGAGTGACGGCTTGGGAATGAAAGACAAGGAAGAGAGCGTATAAAAATAATAAGTAAATAACAGCAAAAGTTAAGCGGAAATATTGAAGACATTAACTGAATTTAAAACCGGAATGGAAATTTATGGAAATTTCGGTAGTTGATAAATAAACAAATGTGCAATTTCTAGATATGGGATTTAGTAAATATAAAGAATGTCTAAAAAGTTCTGGGTCGATCATAAGTGACTATTAATTGGCAATATAATTGGGTTTTTTTTTTTTTTTTTATGTGTTAAGGAATCGTTTGCAATATCAAGTCATCGTATTTAATGTTTGTTCTAAAGCAGACGTTTTATAGGGTAAAATTGAGTTCTGTGCAATAATAAAGTTCTTTGGAAAAAGTAACTTCACACCAAAGGTTTCCATATTAAATTCATGAAGGTTTAAGGGGATTGTTCTAATTTTCAACGGTTAAAAATGGCTACTGAACGTAAACAGTGATGCTATTATTAATAATAATAATAATCTACCAACACTATAACTACAGCATAATTTATTAAACTAATACATAAAGTGATATTAGATAGACCGATGAGTTTAAGTGTGTGAAATTGAGAAACGTCTAGATTTGCTAAGAGCAGATCAAAAACTCAGTTCGTTCGAAAAGATCAAAACAGAATTTGGAGCTTTTAACTTCAACGGAGTGTACGTCATTGTGGATGAGACGTGGATTTAGCAGAAGCGAAATAGCAAGTAAAACAACCGATAGTTCAGCACCAAGAAAGACAAAATCGGTCCCATCTACAGAAAAGGTTAAGGCATCAGTCCTTTGAGATACTAAAGAAATTTTACTAATTATTCTCTTCAGAGTAATAAAAGTATAACCGCAGAATATTCTATTCCAATCTTTTAAACCAATTAGATGAAAAAATTGTTTAGAAAACACCGTATTGAAAAGAAAACTACAATATTGTCATGTTACTAATTATCTACCTATCGCATAAGAACCAAATACATTTACTTTACAGAGCACTCGCGTATTGTCCAAACTTATTAGCAGCTAAATAAAGTGACATTATGGGGTGTAAGTCATGAGTTTATTTGATTTTAATTTATCACATCCTTGTTCAAAAAAGTAACTAATAGGAAATAAAGGAAGTAATTTTATTTAATAATTGTTATAAATCAAATTGTATTGTTCCTTTCCTGATAAAAACTAGTATATTGATACCTGCTTTACATCTTTGAGCAAATAATATGCCTCTAATTCATAGGTGTCCCTTGGGGAATCTGTTTCGTTCGTTCGGCTTCACACCTCACGAAGAAAAGAGGAAGTCGTAGGAATATCAGTTAACTTTCAAAAAAGCTAACACGTTATCCTTTAACGCATGCGTTTAGGGTTCTTTTTCAATTCTAAAGACTCCTTCCGGGCATACTGCTATGTCTACTATGTTAACAACATATTACAATTCCAAAGTACCCATACCATAATATTTAATCATGACAATGCACCTGCTTGCAAGTGTTTTGGCGATGGAAAACTTGAGAAATTTGAATGATTTGTTTAAGGTTTATCCTACTACCTAGATTCGGTACTCTTTTGAGCATCACTTCTTAAACCTCCAACTCCTTGGTAAGTGATTTTCTGCAAATCAAGAGGCAATTGCTGTTGTAGATGAGTATTTTGTAGACCTCCTGGAAAACCATTTCAGAAACTGAATGATGGCACTGCAGCATCGCTGGAATGTACGAGTATCAACCTTGGGGAAGATAATGTTGAAAAAAAAGGCATGTTCAAGTTAAAATTTCCTTCATTATTTGAAAGAAAACTTCTCAGACTGCCTCCGTATGCTAATTACCAGTCTATACTAAAAATTGATAATCGAGAGTAAGATAGTAAACGTCTCAGAACATGCTCATGCTTCTGTCCCACATTCTCTACCCGGCATCGATATTGCTGGTTTCTATGTTGTATATTTGTCTCTTTTCAACTGTTGTAATGTTTTAGTCTTACATGTGACTTCTGTAAAAAATATTAGCATCTCTGTGCTCTGAATTCTACTTTTGTCCCTTTTTTTTAAAAGTTTGCTGCTGAGTATTTAATGACTGCCAAGGCTTATAACCTTTATCAATATATCATTTCTTATCTTAAGTCTCGTATTTTATTAGGGAATATAACCAAAATTATCTTGTTCTTCTCATTCCTCTAGTTTCTTCTTGAGATCTCAAGATTTATAACTATTTTCAATGCCTACATGCTTCGATACGAAAGGCATCGTCACGAGAACTGCTTTTCTCAAAAAGTATTTAATGTTAAAAAATTATAAAATAAATACCTACACGAATACTTACAAACTGTAGAACTGGTCTATAGGTCCCAAATAAAAAGACAAGCTCATTTATCACATTAAGATATTAGAATTATGAAGTAAGGTAAAACTGATAAAATGAAAAATATTACGTATACAATAATTTTATAATTTTATTCTTATAAAATATTTGGAATAAAGGCTTTCAAAGGTAGATTTTCTCTACGTTCTCCTTCAGCTACACTAATAGAAGCAAGCAATTTTGTTCTTTGACGCTCTTTATCTACTCCGTGTTCGCATGCAACACGCAAGATTTAAACGAAATTCGATTGTGCGCTTATTATAATGCATAGTAACATTAACAGTAAATACTGTTTATGAAAACTCAGCTGGCTTATTCCTGAACGAATTCATAATCAGCAAAAGTTAAAACTCTGTGGGATTCTAATGCTCTATTGCGCTTGTGCGAACGTTATATTAGCAAGAGGGAATTCATTAGCTGGGTAAGAATTATGAAAGGATGTCATTAGAAAGAGTATTCACCGCGATTTTAGGTGCAGTGGAAAAGTAATAGACAGTGAATGAAAAAAAAAGGCAAATAAATGCTTAAACAGGCTTATAAACAATAGGTATTACAATAGAATATAAGATTAAAATTAATATGACTTTCACTGCTGTAACAGTAATAATTAAAGCGTATATACTGAAAGCACATGCATTAATCTTTGGCATCTCTGTAATTTATTTATTTACATTTATGAAACCCGTTCTATACATCCTTATGCATATTTCAGTTACAAGAAGACGCAATTAATTCACGCAATTATTATTGATTTAGTGAAGCATTCATTCATCTATAGATTTAGGGATGTGCAGAGCATATGCTGCATGGCTTTGCTTTGTGCTGGCACATTATTCTTACCCTGTTAATTTAAATAGTTTTGCTCTACATAATTGCCCATTGTTACTTCACTTACATATAATGAAAACATATTTTTATAATAAAACAATGCTCGCACTAAAATTTATTTAAATACAAATATTCATTTTTTAAAAAAGCGTTTTATGGCATTTAAAAACGTATTCTATAAATAACTTTGTGGGATGACTGAAAGAATTTACGCTGAATAAATTGCTGCTTCAGCTTCGAGTATCTTATTCGCTTGGACCTAGGTAGAAAAAAAGATTCTATGAAATAAACTAACAAGTAAAACTCTGGGGTTTGAACAAATAACACAGCGTCGAAATTCAATGTTAAGTAATTTACTTACCTGTGACTTTGAGAGTGATATTCGTTTTTTCTAAAAACGCACCTGTCTCTTTAAAGAAGTGTGGGATATAAGCACCTGTGGCATATCGCTTGCGTAGCGGCAGGTGAGCGGCGGTTGACAAAAGGGTTCATTCTAGTGAGCAACTCCGGCTTTTAAAGAAAAAGGGCATTACACGGAGCAATTTTGTTCTTCGAAACCCGAGCGAAGGCTTACTAAAGAAACTCTTTACTGTACAATTCCGGCATTTTACAGAAAAACGAATATTACTAAATTCACAGGTACGTCATGGCCTATGACTGAATTATGGAGAGATTTTGTTGGCTCGAACCCGAGAGTTTCCTCTAAGTATAGCTATGATATACCAATTACATGTTTCGTTAAGAAATCTAAATAAACTTATGTACTTTTTTTTTCTTGGCTGACTATATGTTATAACTTTCGTATCTTTTAGCTAGCTATTTATTTAGTAGCTCATGATTGTGAAATAGAGACCTAAAAGACAGTTTGCAATGATTATTTTCAGCTGGAATTTTATTAACATAAACTTATTATAGGTTCTCAGTATTAGTGCAGAGAATTACTCGAATTCTTCTTCTGGTAGTTGTACTGTTGTATGCTGCACAATGTAGAAATAACTTTGTGTTTGTTAATTGCAATATAATTAGTTCGAATAAAAACACGCGTTTACAAACACTAGCTCTCTCTCAATGGCGATGCGTGGACTGTTTCAGTTTTTTTTCTGCGCCTCAGCGCTGCATGTGGATCCAAATAGTACTATTATGCGTCTATGGTAGGGAACTCCTTAGGAAACCTCTAAATTTATTTGTAGATTGTCCTAGGCATACACATTCGGTTGCTGTAACCTCGTCGTTTCTGGAACCTTTATATCACAAGGTGCTTAGACCGCTTGGGTAAGACCAGGCAGTGGTCATTTTTCTTTCTGATGACGCTAAAACGCCGTTCTGATCTGATAAGAGACTAAGGAGAGAGTTAGTGCAAGAGACAACTACGTTTGTTTGTGGTGCAACATGGCAACATGAAGGTTGCTGCTTGAGAACGTAATGCTGCTAATCGCAGAGCCGTTATGAATGTAATCCTGCTGTTGTTCCAACAAGCAAACCAGCTCTATCATTGTTGCCAACAGGATATATCGCTAGCTCACCGCTGCATGTAGGGACAGCACGTATTGAGTGAGAAGTTGTCATTCGGCATAGATAGATATAAAATATTAATAGTTAATGCTTCAGGGAACACGAACATTTTAACTCTCATCCCTGTTTGTTTTTCTCAACTATTAACGGAAGCGACCATAAGCACAACGCTGTGACTAATAATGGCCCCTCTTATTATAAATATAAATCATTTGAAAATTCTAACGTTTTCTAACACCATTTAGCAGTAAACTTTCCTAATCAGGTATTAGTAATCCTATAAGTAAAATATTAGGGTATCTGTTGAGTAATTTTTCAAGAAAATTTAAAAAAGTTCTTATTTGCCTATATTCTCAACCTCCAATATGTCACTTACACGCTTTTGGCTCTGCATAACATGAAACTACAATTAATTCAATTTTATAAATTTTTGTTAATTTTATGAACGTCATAATAAGCTATTAGAGCTGCGGCAGATGTATATCCTGTTTATTGACCTTTGATTTATTTTCATTTCAAGATTATTGTGAAAACAAACTAAAAAATGCAAAATAAGCCTGGAGATTTCGGGCTCTGACAGATACTGTAAGTGATGATTCGTAAAAAGGTTTTGTTCCGTTCATCTTGGACACTCTCGCGTCGCTCTGTTTAGTTGAAATGATTCAAGTTAGAGATGAATTATCCATACTCTAGAAACCTGGATACTCAAGAGGTGTCAATAAGGAATAACATTTCTATACTGAGCTCGATATTTTAAAAATATAACAATTTTTAATAAACATTGCCACAGGCAGTACGTTTTAAAGTGGTTTTAACAAACCCTTGCCTCATTCACAAGCTTCTAATTACTGGGTAGCATGGTACTTAGAAATTAGATGCGCTTCTAAGACGATCACCGGCAAATAGTCCGGCGAGCCACAAATTAAGTGCTTTAAAATCACATACCAGGGCAATAAAGCGTGCTGATTTGCAGTTTTAAGTAGATCTATTCGAACGTGCAATTGCATTAATTCTTAGTATTTTTTTTTTTTTCACTTTGAGAAAAAAAAAAGTTCTGGGTTTAACATAGTAAAACAGAAATTTAATAAGCATATCATGTGATTATTAAACTGTTACAATAACTTCTGTAACAAAATGGTGTTTCAGCGCCCTTTGGCATGAAAAGTGATTTTATTTTACATTAATACACAGTCATTTTCAAATCAATTTTTATTTGGAGTAATAGAAGATGGGGCGTTTTGTAATCTACATTGTTAGAATAATATGCTTGGAAAAAAAATGTTCAATTATATCTTGTAAATGATAACAGTGACATTTGCTGTATCTTTAAAAGCAGTTTTAAACTAGCAATAATTTTAAAGGCGTTAAATATCGAGCAATAAAAATACACTCATTAAGTAAGAACATTCTAATCTCTTTGTTTGATATATTGATTTTATCAGTATAATACATTGAGAAATGTGCATTTATCTAATATCAAATTATTCAACATTAAGATTAAACTTTAAAGGTTATCTACTAACGAAAGTGGTATCGATTCAGTCCATTTCTTCTCTTGAGGGTGTTGGCAAGCTACTTTTTTGAAGACGGAGACTTTATTGCAAATGCCTATGATTTGTCTCTAAGTCGTTCATAGCTCCTATTCGTCTTTTTCCATCCGTACTAAAAGAAATTTACGACCTTCACGTGAAGAACATTAAACCAGACATCCGATGTTTTATTTATTTTTCAATTAGGCCAAAAGCTTGGTCGCATTCCAAATAATAATAGAAATCAGAGTGTTAAAAATACATGCTCCGACATCTAAAAGCAATAGAAGATTCCAAAGCAATAATATTTCATAGATGTGGCTGTAGCATTGGGCTCCTAGTGAACATTCGGATATGATTTTATTAACAACTTTACTAACCACATTCGGGCTGGTCTTCAGAACTGATCTGTAAGAATGTTTCGTTCAATCTAATTGAAGAACCGTAATCAATTATAAAAACAATAGTTTTATTCTCTTCTATTACTCCTAGAAGTCTGAATATAGAAACTTGAGCACCTTGAACTAATTTACTATTTTATGCATTTTTAATGACTTTAGGCTTTATCAGAAAAAGAAATGAGATGCTTCGCAGAAGCAGGAAATTCCTGCACATAAATGTGTTTTTCTTTCAGTATTAGAGCTTCATCTTTCTGTACGTTCTTAATTTTCTTGAATAATATATTTCTCGCCATTTTTCATTCTAAAAACTCAAAATATATGTAATCCACTAAGTTGCACTCCCGTTATTATTTCCAAAATACATAAAAGCCAAATAGGTTACATGCATTAATATAGTTTTACTTCCAAGGAGTATAGAAAAGTAATTAACTAGCTATTTAAAACGTCAATACGAACAGCCAGTTCAAACCAATAAGAATTCTTGTATATCTTCATCAACAAACACTTGTTTTAAAATTATACAGTGAGTTAATTATTTTTAATTTTCAGACTGTCATCTCTGGGTATCAAAAGATCAGAATGTTGATATTATTTTGCATTTGTACTTATAAATCCTTATTTCTAAACAAATACACATTGGTAACAGAATGCTTATGCATTTGTGATCGTGTGTACAAAATAAATTTACAGTTATTAGTATCAAGACATTTCCAGTTTATTTAGTATGCTTTTCAATCGCGTAAAAATTAAAATCAACAATAACAATAAAACATTTCCTCACTGCTAGTTACGAAACATGAATTTAGCCCAGAGTTTTATCTAGTACGGTGCAAGCCAGTTATGCAAATTGATTTTACAACCACAGCATATCAGTGTTCATCAGTAACAATGATGAGTACGTATTTGCACATACACGACTACATACAGCCGGTACACTATTTAGATGAGCTTACACTTCGTTGTAAACTAACTAACGACACGCACGCGCGCACGAACAAACGCACGCATACACATTAGATGGAGGGATTTAATAAATCTCAGTGACACACTATTGCATTAGCAAGCATATTAAATAACAAGTTCATATTTCAGCAAAACCATTCCTGCAGAAGCCCCCCCCCCCACAAAAAAACTGCAAACAAAATATAAAACAAGAAAAAAAAACTCTTGTTGTGAGAGAATGGGAAGTGGGAAGGGCATTACATAAAATAAAATTATTGGACGAAAACTAGAGATGCAAAAATTGTGTAGATTATTATACGATGACGGCGAGAATTGGGGACGTGGAATGGACAGTAGTACCAGTTTAAACACAAATTGGATGGCGTTCTGAGGATTACGGGACTTTTGTACATTAACGGTGCAAAAAACCAGCATTATGTTTACTCTCTTTCCCGCAGCATGTATTGTTAAATTCTCTTTCATTACATAAAACGTATGAACAGTAAAAAGTGTAGCGCTCTGACAAGGCAGCTGTGAAAGACATGTTGTTGCACCACACACAATCTGGATTATGGGATACCGCATTACGCGCAAAACCGTGCTACCAGTGCGGCTGGTCCTCTGCTAGATGTGAACCTGAGCAAGTATCGTCCCCCTAGATACAACTTGTGGGGAATCTTGATTAAGTAAAAGCATATTCTGCCTTTATATGATTTGAAGAGATTTTTCTTCATACCCTATTCCATAAGAACCGAAGCATTTAGTTTTCTATCATTTCAGTGTTAAACATTTGTTTGGAGGTGTATAAAGAGGAATAATAATTAGTGATCAGAACTTCTCCTTTGTGCTTAGTTTCAAAAATTTGGCACTGTATATTTGAATAAACACTGGTGAAAATATGAGTTTTTCATTGGACTCACTATTATCGTATATTTAGACGAAGTATGCATAAAACTTATTAGATATAGAAGTATCAGTTGCATGTGTTGCTTTGCAATATATTGTTTCTAACAAATTTATATTAAAATTACAAGGATTTATATTTCCACAAACGATCATTATATCATACTATGTGCACAGCAGACTACCACTGCAGTCTTCATTTCTTTAAAAGTTAAGCGTATTTATGGTAAAAAAAATGTATGATATTTGTGTTTTGGAAGCGGTTCAACCAAGAGAAGGGCGCTTTCCCATGTATATGTCAAGAAGATGATAATTTGAGATGCAATACCAGAATAAACTTTATAAATAAGTAATGCAACTGGCTTCTATTATGTAAAATATTTTGTATTTTCACTTCTTCTTTGTTGTGGTTATCAGAACCTTTCTTTAATTTTCTCTTAAAAATTGTTTTATTTCACTTCACTTTTTTGTCTATATAGTGGAGAAACGTGTCTTCTTTCAGGGTACGAAAAGCTTAATAAGATGCCAAACAAATGGATTTGTTACAGTGATTGTAAAATTGTTCATTTCCAGAACGCATAAGGCTTTTTTCAAAAAAAAAAAAACTCGTTTCATTTGAATTCAAATTACGTGTTACATTTGCCAATCCTTTATATTCACTGTATAATCTTTCTCGCGAAAATCAGTAATAGCGACAAAAGTGATTGATTTAGTTATCTGACATTTACATTTTCACGAGAGGAAAAATGAAGTGAGAGAGATTACTAAAACCTACAAGTGCGAAAATTGCTCCAACCTAAAAGAATTCATCATTAGATATTAACCTCTAGACCTAGCCTTGGGGGAGTTCTGGTCTTATGAATAAATTGTTCGACTCCCTTAAGGCAGGTATATACTACAATAAAGTATTTTTAAGCATACATTTGTTTTTAGAAGTCTAGGACTGAAATTAATACGTAATATTATAAAAATGGTTGGCTGCATCTTTAAGCACTAGCCTACATTTACACCTCCACACATATGTTAAGGTTCTTCAGACGGTAAACAACGCTACTGATGCATGTTGCATCTTCAAATATTGGTGAAAAGTGAAAAAAGTACATCAGATACTCTAAATATCTCTATTTCTAATACTATGATTATTTAGCAAAATTATTATTTTGGAACAACTAAATATTGTTACTACGATGAAAATATTACAATAAAGCAAGATTAAACATTTTAAAATAGTTCTAAGAATTCTAACAAACATTTAGCTAGTAGATTGCTTTAATCAAAATTAGGTATTAAAAATCATTATAGGTAGCTAATAGACAAAGAACCACAAATATTTTCATTGTTTATGATAAAATAATATCAAATAGTAATTAAAGAACTAATATTATTTAAAGAATGTAAATTTATGAATGTTTTACTCAGAAGTGGACACCGCCACGGGTGGCCGAGGTCGTTAAGGCACGGACTCGTGAGCGGGAGGTCTGAGGTTCCAATCCCGCCAGGACCGTCCTCCCTGACTGGGGTTTTTTCCAGGTTTTCCTCAGTCTTCATAACTGGCAAATGCCGGGGAGGTACCTAAACTTAGGCCTGGAACGCTTCCTTCCTTAAAAAAAAAAAAATATCCTTTCCCAATTTATCATTTCATCTCATGTATCATCAGTGTCCACCGCCTGTGGTGCCTCAGTAGTGAAAACGGGCGTTAAACACTACTCAAAAAAAAAAAAAAAAGTGGACGATTTTTAACCAGAACATAGGCTTGTCTTACAAATCTGAATTTTACTATTCCTAATGAGTTAAGACATCTGCATGCTAACCTCTGTGATTTGCAGTAACTACGTTGTAACAGGGATTTAAACTAGGTATGAAAAATCTTCACCTTATTCGCCCTTGCCCTCTTTAGTACCTGCAAATATTGTACATTAATAGCAAACTCATTATATCGCTGCGTTGCGTGGCCATTTGGTCCTGCTCCCACTATATGTAGCTGAAGTCATGTGTCTAGCATAAGTTCACGGCTTTCCATCCATGTGCAGGAGCTTTTCAGGTGGCTTACAATGCAATCTCAGCACGTGCAGTGTTCAAAACCAACTACCCTACTCAGTCCAACCTTCTCGAATATATCTCTGGCTGGAGAAAAAATTTATTGACATTTTCCATTTCACAAAAGTTGATGCAATATAATTACTTCAAACTATTATACATAATCATTTTAGTTACATGGTATAATAGTAGAGATCAAAATTAAAATAGCCCTTTCAAAACTCTCTTCTGTAATTCTTCAAGTGTTATGATTTAGCCAAAGGCTTCTAAGGTTTACTTGCGCCCAAAGACATTAGTTTATTTTCTCCTGTCAGCTGACCATGAAGCACTTTACGAACCGCCTTGAGAGTTTGAAAGGCTAGAAATACGATCACCACATTCATGCCACTTTTCTGTCGAGTAAATTGTCTGCTGAGCTGTGCATTTCGCCATGCGAGTGGTTTTTCTAACATAACCAGAACGAGAGCCAAAAGCAATCATTTCAGCTGTTTGACACAAATGGCACACATAACTATGATTTATTTTAACTATTTTATTAAATAAAATTTAAAAAATGTAGAATTGTGTAATGGTTTATAACAGGAGTGTGTGAATTAATGGTAATAGCTTTTTCACACTTAGATTGTTATTTCTTTCAGTCTTTTGTTTTCAAATGTATTCCCTTTCGTTAACCTCATGAGAACCCTCGAAGAGATAGGCCGATTACCGTGAAAATAGTAAAGGAAAAGGGAGAATATTGCTTTCCTATAACTATCAAAATTAAAGGAAAAATACTACATAAAAATAGAAAACATTCTTCACTTAGTGGAGTTTGTCTAAACATATTTAGGGCACAAGTGGGCGTTTAAAAACAACATAAAATTGATTGCAGAGTAAGAGCAGTTTTAAAGTTCCTACACAGAGTCCAGCAGGTCGGCGGTTAATCCCCAATTAGATGCCGGTATTCTTTTGCATAGATTCGCGGCACTCAAGCGCTGTACAACTCATTTATATTCCATGCCAGTTCAGACTTATAGACTTCCTTAATGGTTTTCTGAACCCGAGAAGTGGTATCTGATTCTTTGACTACAAAATCCCAAAGTAGGGAGACAATTGGCCAATGGGATTTGTGGTGCCTTAGGTTTCATCTATATCTGAACGCGAAAACACAACCCGACGAACACTTTGTGCGTTATATTTTTTAATATTGAATTTAAAAATAACAGTGCATTTTTAAATTCAATATTAAAAAATATACTTTACAACACAAGTAATGGTTTATTATTACTATTTGTTTCTCAAAGCAAGGGCATTCCTTTAGAGAACAGCTTTTCTCAATCCAGATAATTGAATTATAATCATAAGGTTACACACACACACACACACACACACACACACAATTTCGTTTGGAGCTATTCTGAAATAACGAGCAATAGCAGTTGCAAATAAAAATACTTTCATAACAAAGGAAAAGTCGCAGAGCGAAAACAGCAGTAAAGAAAGATTTTGTTTGACCCATTTTAAGCGAATACAAAGGACAGCATTGCCATAACAGAAACAGAGATATGCCCCTAAGCTAAAGTGATGATCGCGTATTATATCTGCTCTAGTTGCTTTCCTCCATTTTGATAACGTCCGTATTGAATACGAGAGCCCCTTCTGACACGATTACTAGCAGTGCTGCTATTGTTTTTAAATCACTCTTTGCCACGCCACACGTATTTTCTTTTCACAACTCAATGTCGATGTGGTATCCCCTCCAGCAGCGAAGAACAAAGATAAAAAAGAATAACGCGGTGATTAAACTTCTGAAAACAAACTGGCGCAGAAGGGGAAGCGTTTACTTTCTGTAGCTGCCTCAAGCAGGATTCGAACGGGTGCAGTTTCACTTCATTGCGTAAATACTGAAATACCCTCAGGGCCTGTTGGTAATAATTATTTTTAAAACATTCTTATCCGAAGTGTACTTGTGATTCGGATACCATTGTAGCATTGTAGAATATAAAACAAATAATACTGGCTTATCACATATTATTATTACTAATATTCGTTTTTATCATACGTTTCCTAATTTAAAACAGTGCTATCGGCAACACATGAACTCTGCCCTAGCGAGGGTTGGTATCGAAGTTGAGTTCCATGTTGTTTATGAACTCACTTCCCGCAGGAAGCTGGTTATCGGCTTGGGGTCATGCGATAATTTGTACCAGTACTTCCAATGCACACATCATATTGCCAGTAGAATGACACCTTGCTGATATTCTCATTTGATGCTACAGCATGTGGTGAGACTTGGCCTGCCGCAGTGACCTCTGTTTTCTTTACCTCCGTCTTGCGACTTCATTGATAAAGGGCAGTATTGCATGTTCAACATGCAGGCACCCCGCCGATCGCCTTTCGTGCGGCTTTTGTGATTGGAAGAACGTCACCTCTCCATTAGGAAGCTTCCCAATTATCTTCATGAGGCTGGGTGAACCCCGTTGCACACTCCTTAATCTAATTTCTAAGTAGGTACCGGGGATCGAACCCAAGCCTCCCAGCCAACAGTTAGCAACACTAACCACTAGACCAAGAAGGTGGCCATTTCTTACTGATATACCATGTTATGTGCAGTGAAAGAGTTTTCACAAAAGTGTTGCTAATGGAATTGAAAGATGGCGTTGCACAAACACGGAATGTGTTTTCTCAACTTGAGTAATAAGGGGAAATTCACAGAGTGTTATAGAGCACAAACATAGTGAAGACAGATATTCAATAGCGCGATGTATTACTAATCCATGTGAGCGGTCGAGCAACATTGTGTACGAGTTGAGAGACACATAACTAACGTTGACATGTGTGATATCACTCTAATTAAAAGCAACTTTTATCATGCAAGAAGTACGTTTTTCCAAAGTTACCTAAAAGTCTAATAGAAGTTCATATTCTATCGGTTCATTGCAGGTTATGACGAGTAAAGGCCAACATTACATATTTGATATCAATAGGCATTATGGATTTCGCAACCAAAAGTAATTTCGAGTTTCTGTGTGAAACAGAAACTACTTTAATTGATATCACCATCAAAAGTGCTCCAAGAATTCTTGAATCAAATGCTTACAGTTGGTGCATCACAATTATATGTCAATTATATACTTCAATCGTGAATCTGAGTCCAAAGTCAAATAAGCCCATAATTTTACGAAAACGAGTAAATACTGTTTTCAGTATAATTTTACTGGATTATATTGATATCTTTATTCATATTTAGTCATACTTCGAAACATTATATAAAAAACTGAAGTTGAAATAAAATTTTTGAGCCAAAATCTACACGTTTACTAAAAACTTGAAAAAATAAAACGTTTACACGGTTTCAGCCAATACTAAATAAGTCGTATGAATAAATATTCCAGCATATTCTTTTTAAACCAAAATAATATAGGTTCATTTTACTTACTGTCTTGGGAAACCATTTGTTATTTTTAACCTAAATATAACAGTCCAAACAATGCTGAACAAGTCCTACTCAATGTGATTTACAATATAAATTTTATGTGACACATCAATATAATAACAAAACATTAAATTCGTATTACTGTTGTGAGGACATTTTTAACTTTTTTCCACTTCTTGCAAAATTAGGATTGACTCGTTATGGACGGAAAATCCCTATTAGGCTTTTAATGAATGGGAGTTGTAAAATCCATTTAAAGTTACTACCGATATTAATTTTTTAGTAACAACACAGCTCTCAAATTTGTGTGTGCATGCATTCCCTTGGAAGTCATTTTCGACAAGAGCAGAACTAGTGAAAGAAAATTCAGGAATTTCATTTGAAATTTCATTTGCGCACAAAGATAATGAAGAAAACAGCAATTTCCTGTAGACCTTGGCAAAGCATTCATGTGATATAGGATTAAAAAACTAAGTCAGTTGCATAACTTGTAACTGACCTTAGTTGCAACAGTTTGGACTTTACAGCACAGTGCCTTGAATTACCTTATGTTTAATGATGCAATTAATAAGCTTCCAGAAAAAAGGCTATATTTTGTCGTTTCCTATAGCATACTGTAGAAGATAATATTTGTTTACCGAAACGAATAATAGGTATATGTGCATTTTGCTTTAAATGACCATCAATCAAATTCTATCCCTGATTGTTTTCCACTCTGTCATAGATTTGCTAGGGTTGTGCAGTGTTCTCAGGTGATGTTATTGGTTGAAATGTGATGAAGAAGCGAACAAATTCATGTGACAACAGTACATAATAGGACATTAGTGAATAATATATTTAGCGGTTAGCGTTTCTGCTACGTTATACCGCATTTCTGTTGATTACTAATCAGGCCAGTAAGTTGAAATACCGTTAATTTGTTCTGTGGTATATGCAATTCGTTGCTCTCGTTCTGACCGATGATATTATTAATGAACTCTGCAAGAACGCTTGCAGAAATTGAATACATTATGAAAATGTTATTGCTATGTTTTCTTTAACGAGAAAACGTGTAGCTGTTTATGGATTCTTTTCAGTTGTATTTTAAATTTATTATTTTAAAAAAATTATGTTTAATTCCATACAGGTCTTTTCTAATGTTCTTAACAAGTGTTTTGCGGATGGTAAAGTATAAAAACACAGTTTAGTGCTATGGCGTTCAATTTCTTTGATATTTTATTATTGGGTTTAGTTAACAGAGTTATTGAAAGAGAACAGTAAATTGTCTCATCAAGTAGGTGAAATAAATTAATATTAGTATATTCCCTTGAGATAATTCATGATAATGATCATTTGACCTAGATCAAATACTGGGAGATGTGTGAATTAAAGTGAACTGAATATAAACTTTTAATCAGCATATGCTCAGAGAATAGCATAAGAATACACATCAGGCATAGCTTGCGTCGGATATTGTTGCTCTAAGTTGTCAATGAATCATTTGATGTCGTTGCTATGTCGCAGCTAGCCTATGTATTTAACGAACGACTGTTAAACATGGAAGTTACAGACTCTAATTGTAAAAAAATGTATTTTTCTTTTAAAAATGAATATCAAGTTCCAGTATAAATTTTACTATCATTGTTCATTATTATTCGGAGGATAACTTTTCTCGTTTTAAGATTTTCCAACAGTGAAAAAGCATGAACTTGAAATTCCCAGGCCTTTTTGTCAGAATTATAGAAGAATTTTATTCAACATTAAATTTTCTATTATAGCTGTAACCTATGCCACCAGAAAACTATGCGCGGGCTTCAATTCACAGGAACCAAAATAATCTCCAACACCACCAACCCATTAATAGTAAATATTTTGGAATGCTTAGATTCGGCAATAATTATTATTACGGTTTTAATTGTTTAAAACTCCTGATAACTGTTTAATTTATTAAAAAAGTAATAGTGAGTGTTTATGATTTGTTATCATTTATGCAACCCCTTTATTTAGCAAAATCACTTGAAGGAGAATACAGGTGGTAAACTCAATGTATGACATGCGCAGTCGGAATTTGATCCTGGGAAATACCCAAGCGGTCCTTGCTGTATATTCCTACACTATGCTAAAAGCCTTGAAATTTATATTCATGTTGAATATCTGGCAACATATTATAGGGCGCAACACACATTTAAAGTAAACACTCATATCCCATTGGTACACAGAATAAATGGAAAGTTTAAAAGTGAAATGTGACAGAGCAGCTCTGTGAAATCCTTTTCCTCCCATCCCGCTGAACGAGCCTATTCCATCCTCTTGCGTACAATAGCACACACATTGGAACATTCTATTCAAAACTTTTTGATATATAATCGTTTTATGCTTACCAACTTTGAAAATACCGCTATGGGTAGCCGAGGTCGATAAGGAGTGGACTCGTGAGTGGGAGTTTTGGAGTTCGACCTCCCTGAATGAGGTTTCGTCCAGGTTTTCCTCAGTCCTCATAAATAGCAAATGCTGGGGAGGTACCCTAAACTTAAGCCTGGAACGTTTCTTTCCTTAAATCTTTCCCAATATATCATTTCATTTCATGTTATCATCAGTGTCCACCGCCAGTTGTGCCTCAATAGTAAAAACGGGCGTTATACACCATTAAAAAAAATTAAAAATGTCCATCTGTAGTAATGGGTTTTACATTTCTATGCACAGTTTGCTTTAAAGACGTTAGTATGCCTGAGAGCTGTTTTAAATCATAAACCAGAAATGTAAATTTCAGTGTTTGTCTAGAACTGCAAATTTTATTATATTATCTCTTTTTCTATTCACAGCTGAACGCTTCATTTTAAGGAATATTTCTCCGACGCCCTTAAAAATACAAAGAAAGAAGAAAAGATCGCTTCTTAGTTCATTCCTACTTTGATATGGAGGTGAAAAAGGATTTAGTGGTACTTTACGGGTTGCTATATATCGACAAGCAAGCACGAATGGGATGGAAAAGGATCAAAACAGAAATCTTTTCTTTTTTCCGGATAAGAAGGATACTGCTGCACAAGTTCTGAGTGGCGCTACTGTTAGCTGTTGCTGAAAGGTAGTTTCTGATAGAGTCCAAGAAGTGAAAGAAGCTTCACTTCTCCCGTCATGGACTTTTAACGGCAAAATACCTCTTTGGCAAAGCTTATTTCTGTTCTCGATAAGAATTTATACTGACTTTTCTTTTCCCCCCGACATCCTTTAAGCCCCGAAACGAACGAACCAATGGTGCAAGTGTGGCGGTCTCGAACTTTTATGAAGCGTAGAGAAAGAAACCCTCTGTGAAGAGAGACTGCAAAGAAGGCGTCTTTAGCACACTGCCTGCAAAACTTTTCTTTTGAACGCTTGAAAAATCTCCTCTGCGTTTTTCTTATATGTTTTATATGGCCAGAAGCTTCATGAACATTTTCCTTGTTGTTTAATAATATAACAGCATTAAAGTCTTATGACTTTTGATTTCAGGGAAATGTGTGATACATTTATAAAATAAAGTTGAGAAAAGTTCATGAAATTTCTCAAACGCTGAAACAAGATTCATCAAGCTTGAACCAGAACATCAAAAGAATCCCATTATACAAAATGTGATACATTAAGAAATAAAATGTATGTCAAAATTTCTGTATTAGAAAAACATAGTCAACGACAACTGAGTTTGACTTTTAAAGATACTAATAATTGAACATTTTAAACTGTACACAGTTCTCAATATCACTATTCCAGCCCTTATGGTTAAGACGTTATAACCAAATATTCTTTATGTTATGTAATAAAAAGTATATTGTGTCACTAAACGAATTCTTTACATCCCACACATTGTTAACACGTTCTCCGTCCTTTTAATTGCCATTTTTCTGTTCCTAGGTTGGTTAATTTTATAGAAATATTCAAATTAAATTAAGTATTTAAACCAAAATATCCCAGATGTACTAATTTGCTAAAGTGTAAAGCTCATGCTAAGAAGAAAAAAGAAGAATTTGCTATTAAGCACATAAAAAGCAGTTGTTAAGATGTTCCCAACTGATGTACACAATAAATTGCTGTTGTATCGGCAGTAAAACCCTCTGAGTATATGGGTTGCAAATCTGGCATTGCACCAAGATATCTAGAATTAAAATTACACATAACTTTCAAAATTAAGTGTTACTTGGGACTGTTAGTGCATCATGTACATTAGGAACAACATCCATAGATACTCTTGATAATGGATACTGTCAGTGAAGAAATGAGTCCTGGCAGTGAAGCATGCAAAGCGACTTCACAATCAAAACCCAACAGTGCTTCAGTTACTAAACAACAATGCAGTAGTAAGAGGATTCAAAACAGGACAACATCTGAAGATTAGTGTCCGCGCATGGAAAATGCAAATATTTAGCAGAATTATTCATTGGAATAATTTCCTGCCTAACAGTGACGTATTGAAAATATTAAATTTGTGTTTTTACTTATTAGTATGTATCTAATGCATTTATCACAAGTAATATCACAAGACGGTATGAGATTACCGATAAATTAACGAACGTATATGTTAGTGAATCTATTTGGAAAGCTCAGACGCTCGAATGATATTTATTAGGTCTATTTTACGAATAAAATAATTTAAATATAATTCCACTAAACTTGGTTTACAAAACTATAATAATTATATACTTGTGCTTATCTTTTTCAAGCAATCTTGCGACAGAAGAATGCCGATTATTAGTACTGCCAATAGAGAAGAGCAAAATGCGGGTTTAGGACTATTTCATGAATAGAATAAGAATAAAGGTGATAAATATTTGAAATTCGCACACAGAATATTAACATTTGTTAAACTTATGAATATCTATTCTATTCAGAAACTGTGAGACTGAAATACACAAAAGTCCACTATTACAATCGCTACCATTCGGTTTTCTGATACAAACTGAGAGAAAAAAAATAGACATACAGTTTGTCTATATTTCTTTGTATGCTGTGATTTATAATTCCTAATAATAAGATCAATTTGCACATTTGAAGCATCACCAAAAACACCTTCAAGAACCCTCCATTTTGCGTTATGACTGTCGATTCTCCATACTTTTGTTACTATCAATAGCTCCCCACCGCCTCTAGCAAAAATGGTCAGTTATGCGTGTTCAGGAATTATACAGTGGAGTTTGTATATAGTGAAAATATAAAGTTAGCTATACTGACCACAAGACAAATGTACGTCGTGTGATAAAACGAATGTGATATTTTAGCCAACTTAAGGTAATGGGTTCATACCTCATCTCTCTTTTATAAGAAACTCTACATATACAAGGAATTGTGAAAGAGTGTTTTAAGAAAACAACTACTATTAAGAGTTGAAGATGCTAAAAGGAAAACAGGTGAAAGAAAAGGAACCGTTTTTTTAGAAATTTCAGACCATTTTACAACAGTTGATACAAATTTTATGCTCATGCCATTGAAAACACAGCCCATATTTAAATATGACTTTTATAGAACAGACAAGAACTTAGTATCATTTTATTTAACTGATGTGTCTTTGTATCCTTTATAGGGTAGAGCGTAAAAATATAATCATCCGCAGAGCTATGAAAGTGAAACTATTTTACACTACAACTAGGGACATTATTTCCAATGAATATATTAAATAACTAATAACTTTAAACATTTGTAAGAAAATAGTGCATTTTTGTCCCTTTTTTCAAGAAAACTAAACTGTAAACACTCTCTTTGAACAATGTAATAAAAACAAAACAAGAAACTTCAAAACCATATTGTGATGTATCTTTAGGGGGTTCATTGCGTTGACTCTTTATATTTACAGGTTAATTTCGGTTTACAATAACTGTGTTGGAAGAGAAATCTTTTGTACACGCATTTCGCTCTTAAAGTAGTTAATGTAACATACCCACCATGTCTGACATTTTGTATTTTGCAATTTTAACCTTGTATTTAAAATTATTATTATTATTATTATTATTATTATTATTATTATTATTATTATTATTATTATTATTACCACTATTAGACCAGCAACAACCTTATCAAATACGACCGTTTTTTGTAATGTTTAGTACCTCTATTCTTCTCGTTTATAAAAAAGTGTAACTTCCAGTCAAATGTCAACAATTTGGATTCTACGACAGTAAATAAATATGTTAAACTCCACTACCCCGCCAGGATCTATTGTCTTTAGAACAAAATATGGCCATCCGCCACAATAACTATTACGGTTTGGTATTTAATATACAGGAGGTATCCAGAAATAAATGCTCACAGAGGAAGATAATACTATGATTTTCATCTTATAAAATACAGAAGGATATGAGAATGCGTGCTCATACACATGTGTTTAATGTGAGGACAATCCTGGACTTACGTGTTCAGTAGCGCAGCAGATAGGTTACGATAATCACGTTGATACCACAACAAGAAAAAATTTAGTGTTGCTGTCTTTGGTAGAATAGAAATCTGTTACGAGTGTACAGCACCATGTTTGCCGTTAAGTCTAGATGTTTAATAATGTTTCTGTATTAAGTTATGTAAAGCCATTGTTTACACTTCACACTTTCATTACATACTCGGTACCTCTAAGCCAGCCCTGTGTATTAAAACGCGGTTCAACAAGTAAAATAAAATCACAAACACTATTCATATGCGCTTTAACTTAGTAATTACTATGGATGGGAAAACACTTATTCCTATTTATGCATTCGTATTTTCCATATTACTTTTACTACTTGTAGCTATAGGCAAAGTGTAGGTGTACAAAGCATGAATGAAAAAACATTTTTTTTCTTTTCCTAAAATCATTATCCATATGCGGATTGAAATGAGTTAGAAAGCTAATCATGCGATTTAATTACTTGTAGACCCTGAACGAACGGCCTAAGTGACCTGAAATGTGCACTACATACATTTGTCCTACCTGAAAATATGATACATTTCTATTCTACATAGTAATCCTCTGGAATCCTGGTTTACCTGCAAAAGAAATAAACACATATTCAGTAATTAAAACAGCTTGTCTATTACTAAAACATATTTATCATTGAAGTTAGAATAACATAAGTAGTTTTTCACCACAGATGCTTAGATAAACTGTTTTATATTTAAATCTTATTTAAAATAACGCCCGAATTTCGCTCAAGTTTTACAAAATATTCTTGAAGTAATGTATATGGGATTGTGTTGTTACGTTATCAAAAATTTAAATGCATTAAATTAACAATGAAAAATCCATTTCTCATTTGTATAAAAAGTAAATTATAACGATAACAAGCAACAGCACTCATTACATATTATTTTCAGAACATATAAGGATTATATTCATTTTTGTAAGAGGAAATGCAAAGATACAGAGGAAAAAACTCGAAAAAAACTTTTTGGCATGTTATGGCGCTCACTTAAAAGCCACCTCAGTATTTTAAAAAAGCTCTTTGGGTTAAGCTGTGTAAAATACAATTTTTACTCTAATCTGACTATGAATGCAAGCTGCATTAGGTTGCGTCATATGTGTGTAACATACATTCCCATTATATCTCCAACTTCGGCTCTGTAACTTAAGGAAAAAATCATGGAGTGCTGGTGTCGTAGGCTTCCGCAACCCGTGTCCACCACCTATATGCAGGTAAATTCATTTTAATAAAGAACTCCTTCTGCTGACGTTTGCCTAGAAATGCGCTAAATTCCTTAACATGCCAAACATTAGCAGGAAAGTTTGGACATGATAATGCGGTACAGCCAGTAACCACAAAATTAGTGAAACGCTTTTAAAAAGCATTTACTTATATCATATGCTATTTTAATATAGTCTTAGGGTGTAAAATATGTCAGATTTCAGTGATCTTGATTTCAGACTGAACCATTTCCAGGAGATAGCTCATACAAAAATATATAATTAAATTATAAAATACTGTAATAATATGTTTTCAATGTTGTTTTTTAAAATAATACATTTATTAATAATAAATGTTTAAATGACACAGATTGTTTAAATACACATAAAAACGAACCCCATAATTGTTCATGGCATTTATAGAGGCTATTTCCGGAAAAAATAATTGCATAGCTACTACTTCTAGTAAAGTGATAAGTCATTTTAAACATTTGCATAGCTTTATAGAATATTACTAAGTGGTAAGCTTTTGTATAAAATATTATAAAAGGTAAGATAACATTAATAAGTATCAACTAAGGTGACATATCTATCCTTAACAAATTCAGACCAAGAAATTCATCCTAGGCCCTAACAAGAATCTCTCATCGTCCCTTCTCCAATTGAACAGAAGAAGAACGAGGAAAGTAATTGAGTTAATTACAGAATATGGTCACTTCGGAAAATGTCTACGAAAAGTGGGTCTCTATAAAGATGAATCCACATGCAGATTGTGCAAACAGGATGAGGAATCCGCCTCGTATATTCTGTTTGAGTGTTCAATCCTGGAAAGAGAGAGACTCGTTCTCTCTATGACCAGGGAAAGAACATTGGAACCAAATACTGCAACTTGTACAAGGAACGAATTTTGGTGAACAATGAAGGCACGCTTCCCAATGAGGTAGCACAATAAACCTTAAGGCTGACGTACTGGAGGATTTTTCAGAACTCCATCAAATCCCCCAATATCTAATCAATTCTAAACTAATCTAAATATAACATTAAGCATATATGTTAATTTTTATACAGAAAGCCTGAAAGTCCTATTAAGCAGACTGAGAGAATAATTGGCCCCCTTAGCTATATCAAGGCAAGTGCTGTCAACATCCGTTACTCAGGTAAATAAATTGACAGAAATTCATACCCCTCAACTGATTTAAAGCAAGATCGGTGACTTGCATCCCCACGTAAGCCTGCTGTGACCACCCCAGGAGATTCTGTAGTGCACATCAAAATTGAATTACGCCGCATATGGCTGCAAGAGACAGTTGTCTCAAATAATGGGCCTCTTACTGCGCAAACCAGCGTTTAATGAGTTGATTATGGGAAGGTAATGAACTGCTGCTAACAAAAACCGGACTTCAAGGATGTCCCCTTCCAGTTGTGACACCCTAATTAACCCATCACGAAGAGAGCTGAAGTGCTTTGTTTGCACGCGAGAGGAAGGGGGGGGGGGAGAAGATAAAAACAGTCCTTTCAAAAGTTCTCTCTCAGAAGAGGCATTGAATTACTTGAAATTTGTTAAATGTAATTTTCTTTCTGAAATTTCAGTTCATCCAACAACCACACTGAAATTGAACACAATGTGACGATACGCAAAAAATAAAACAATCTCAAACTTGTTAACCAGTATGCTACTAAAGACTGGCATTCGTGTTCATTAGTGCGCGTTGTTATACGTGATGAGTGGAAGAAAAGGTCCATATGTAGACAGCAAAACATTGCCGAAGCAAAGATCTTTCACCTTTGAAAACGAATTGCTCTTGAAAACAGGTTAAGGGGCTTCGAACCTGAGTTGATCACACCATCAAGTAATGGAAAATCTTAACCTCTACTCTGCTCAAAATATTCGGATCAGTACAATTTGGGGTCAACAAACTATGGTTTAGCATCATTCTGTCACAGAGCGTCTTCAAAAATTGATCAGTAAAACGCGCAGTAATGACCTTCAAGATAGTCCTCTTGCGTTGAATGAACGACCTTACATTTGGAAGAAGTAACAGGTTAGTTCACGTACCCTGCATACCCATACATAGATTTCTTTTTTTTTTTTCCTTCTTCTTTTTAATTTAAAGAACGTTCTGCAACAGATACTCAAGCGTCTAAGATCTGAACAGAAGTAGGAACCTGACTAGAATTGCGATACATCATCATTCAAGACTGTGTTTTCTTTCGTTGGTAATGTCCACACTCTTTTAGTTCACTTGAGACTTGTGCGTATAGTATATGGAAATTACATTACAACAAAGAACAGTGAAGGAAACTGTGCAATTTGCAGCTGAATACAAAGTACCACTTCTTGTACACCATTCTCAAATTTCTTGACGAATTTAAAGAACTCCGTCAAGAAATTGTTGACTTGTTAGTTTTTTCTTCCTCGTGTCTTGTCCTTTCATTCTTCAGGTTAAACTTTTTGC